>CM019691.1:3870837-4543337 GCA_009760885.1 Achatina immaculata
GAATTACATAGTACTTGCCCTTATCGCTCCAAAAGCCAGATGTGAGCCAGATAGGTATCAACTATTGTGAAACCAGGTATGAGGCAGGTAGGTATCAACTATTGTGAAACCAGGTATGAGGCAGGTAGGTATCAACTATTGTGAAACCAGGTATGAGGCAGGTAGGTATCAACTATTGTGAAACCAGGTGTGAGACAGGTAGGTATCAACTATTGTGAAACCAGGTGTGAGACAGGTAGGTATCAACTATTGTGAAACCAGGTATGAGGCAGGTAGGTATCAACTATTGTGAAACCAGGTGTGAGGCAGGTAGGTATCAACTATTGTGAAACCAGGTGTGAGGCAGGTAGGTATCAACTATTGTGAAGCGAGGTATGAGGCAGGTAGGTATCAACTATTGTAAAACCAGGTGTAAGGCAGGTAGATATCAACTATTGTGAAGCGAGGTATGAGGCAGGTAGGTATGAACTATTGTAAAACCAGGTGTAAGGCAGGTAGATATCAACTATTGTGAAGCGAGGTATGAGGCAGGTAGGTATCAACTATTGTGAAGCGAGGTATGAGGCAGGTAGGTATCAACTATTGTGAAGCGAGGTATGAGGCAGGTAGGTATAAACTATTGTAAAGCGAGGTATGAGGCAGGTAGGTATCAACTGTTGTGAAACCAGGTATGAGGCAGGTAGGTATCAACTGTTGTGAAACCAGGTATGAGGCAGGTAGGTATCAACTGTTGTGAAACCAGGTATGAGGCAGGTAGGTATAAACTATTGTAAAACCAGGTATGAGGCAGGTAGGTATAAACTATTGTAAAACCAGGTATGAGGCAGGTAGGTATAAACTATTGTAAAACCAGGTGTAAGGCAGGTAGGTATCAACTATTGTGAAGCGAGGTATGAGACAGGTAGGTATCAACTATTGTGAAACCAGGTATGAGGCAGGTAGGTATCAACTATTGTGGAGTTTTGCCAGTCATCTTCTTCATGAGCTGCTTCTTCTCTGTTGATTCTATCTAACGTTAGATTTGTATAGCCGGCCAAAGTGGCATCAAACATTATCTGCGTAGGCAAGATCCCACTTCATTGTGTCGGCAAGGTCCCACTTCAATGTGTTGGCAAGGTCTTACTTCACTGTGCTTGTAAGGTCACACATCATTGTGTTGGCAAGGTCCCACTTCACTGTGCTTGCAAGGTCCCACTTCATTGTGTTGGCAAAGTCCCACTTCATTGTGTTGGCAAGGTCCCACTTCGCATCGCTTGCATCTTCTAACTTCAACTGTGGTCCCGGTTCTCCCCTGAAGTGGTGTTGCGGTCTTGTGCAGAGCGGCCCTCAGCATCTCTCACAGATGATGGAAAAATCTCTCGTGGATGAGTTACAGATATTTTCTGTGTCAGTTTTAGGTACCATGTGATTAAAGCAGCGAAAAGTCTGGCATAAACAGCAGAGAAAACCTAGAGCTGGATATGGAACAAGTGGGGAGAACAGTGGAACACTGGCCCTCAGAGCACTTTTATAAGTTCCCGATGATCTAGGCGCTATACAGAGCAGCAACAATGGTCAAGTCAGTGTAGAGGAAGGGACGCAACTTCTTGTACCGTCTCGGCGGACGGAAAGATGGCTCGTGTTTCCGCTTCCCGTAGGTTGTGTCTTACAAATAGCCAAGCAAGGGCGACAATCGTGCAGCGTGGTCAAGGATTGGTCTCAGTAATATAGGAAAGAATATTGGACTTTGTCACAGTAATATAGGAAAGAATATTGGACTTTGTCACAGTAATATAGGAAAAATTATTGTACTTTGTCACAGTAATATAGGAAAGAATATTGGACTTTGTCACAGTAATATAGGAAAAATTATTGTACTTTGTCACGGTAATATAGGAAAGAATATTGGACTTTGTTACAGTAATATAGGAAAAATTATTGTACATTGTCACGGTAATATAGGAAAGAATATTGGACTTTGTCACAGTAATATAGTCAAGAATATTGGATCCATCAAACAAGCAGCAAGGAACCTTGGTAAGTTACAGATGAGAACATCCAGGTAATTTCTTCAGCCTGGTGAGGCTGTTATTAAACTCACAACTCACAGACCTCGACCTCTGGAAGTCATGACCCAGAGCGTGGTTTTTGTCTTTGCTCTAAGCTGTGTTTTGTATTTGTACTAAGCTGTGTTTTTGTATTTGTTCCAAGCTGTGTTTTTTCTTTGTTCCAAGCTGTGTTTTTGTCTTTGCTCTAAGCTGTGTTTTTATCTTTGTTCCAAGCTGTATTTTTGTCTTTGCTCTAAGCTGTGTTTTTGCCTTTGTTCCAAGCTGTGTTTTTGTCTTTGCACTAAGCCATGTTTTTGTCTTGTTCTAAGCTGTGTTTTTGTTTTTCACTCAGTGTAGTTCAACACTTGTCTCCTGTCAACAATTTAGTTCAAAACGTATCTCCTGTCAACAATTTAGTTCAATACTTGTATCCTGTCAACAATTTAGTTCAACACTTGTCTCCTGTCAACAATTTAGTTCAACAGGTGTCTCATGTCAACAGTTTAGTTCAATAGGTGTCTCATGTCAACAATTTAGTTCAACACTTGCCTCCTGTCAACAATTTAGTTCAACACTTGTCTCCTGTCAACAATTTAGTTCAACAGGTGTCTCATGTCAACAATTTAGTTCAACACTTGTCTCCTGTCAACAATTTAGTTGAAGAGGTGTCTCATGTCAACAATTTAGTTCAACACTTGTCTCCTGTCAACAATTTAGTTCAACAGGTGTCTCATGTCAACAATTTAGTTCAACACTTGTCTCATGTGAACAATTTAGTTCAACACTTGTCTCCTGTCAACAATTTAGTTCAACAGGTGTCTCATGTCAACAAATCAGTTCCACACTTGTCTCCTGTCAACAATTTAGTTCAACACTTGTCTCCTGTCAATACTTTAGTTCAACAGGTGTCTCCTGTCAACAATGTAGTTCAACACTTGCCTCATGTCAACAATGTAGTTCAACACTTGTCTCCTGTCAACAATGTAGTTCAACACTTGTCTCCCGTCAATAATTTTGTTCACGACTTGTCTGCTGTCAACAATTTAGTTCAACACTTGTGTCCTGTCAATACTTTAGATCAACAGGTGTCTCATGTCAACAAATTAGTTCAACACTTGTCTCCTGTCAATACTTTAGTTCAACAGGTGTCTCCTATCAACAATTTAGTTCAAAACTTGTCTCCTGTCAACACTGTAGTTCTAAACTTGTCTCCTGTCAATACTTTAGTTCAACAGGTGTATTCTGTCAACAATTTAGTTCAACACTTGTCTCCTGTCAATACTTTAGTTCAACAGGTGTCTCATGTCAACAATTTAGTTCAACACTTGTCTTCTGTCAATACTTTAGTTCAACAGGTGTCTCCTGTTAAACAATTTAGTTCAACACGTGTCTCCTGTCAACAATTTAGTTAAACACTTGTCTCATGTCAACAATTTAGTTCAACACTTGTCTCCCGTCACTATTTTAGTTCAACAGGTGTCTCCTGTCAACAATGTAGTGCACCACTTGTCTCCTGTCAACAATTTAGTTCAACAGGTGTCTCATGTCAACAATTTAGTTCAACAGGTGTCTCATGTCAACAATTGTGTTCAACACTTGTCTCCTGTCAACAATTTAGTTCAATACTTGTCTCCTGTCAATACTTTAGTTCAACAGGTGTCTCCTGTCAATAATTTAGTTCAACACTTGTCTCCTCTCAACACTGTAGTTCAACACTTGTCTCCTGTCAATACTTTAGTTCAACAGGTGTCTCATGTAAGCAATTTAGTTCAACACATGTCTCCTGTCAATACTTTAGTTCAACACTTGTCTCCTGTGAACAATTTAGTTCAACACTTGTCTCCTGTGAGCAATTTAGTTCAACACTTGTCTCCTGTCAATAATTTAGTTCAACAGGTGTCTCAAGTAAACAATTTATTTCAACAGATGTTTCATGTCAAGAGTTTAGTTCAACAGGTGTATCCTGTCAACAATTTAGTTCAACAGGAGTCTCATGTAAACAATTTAGTTCAACACTTGTCTCCTGTCAATAATTTAGTTCAACAGGTGTCTCATGTAAACAATGTAGTTCAACACTTGTCTCCTGTTAACAATTTAGTTCAACACTTGTCTCTTGTCAACAATTTAGTTCAACAGGTGTCTGATGTAAACAATGTAGTTCAACACTTGTCTCCTGTCAATACTTTAGTTCAACAGGTGTCTGATGTCAACAACGTAGTTCAACACTTGTCTCCTGTCAACAATTTAGTTCAACACTTGTCTCCTGTCAATAATTTAGTTCAACACTTGTCTCATGTAAACAATGTAGTTCAACACTTGTCTCCTGTCAATAATTTAGTTCAACACTTGTCTCCTGTCAATAATTTAGTTCAACACTTGTCTCCTGTCAATAATTTAGTTCAACAGGTGTCTCATGTAAACAATGTAGTTCAACACTTGTCTCCTGTCAATACTTTAGTTCAACAGGTGTCTGATGTCAACAACGTAGTTCAACACTTGTCTCCTGTCAACAATTTAGTTCAACACTTGTCTCCTGTCAATAATTTAGTTCAACACCTGTCTCATGTAAACAATGTAGTTCAACACTTGTCTTCTGTCAATAATTTAGTTCAACACTTGTCTCCTGTCAATAATTTAGTTCAACACTTGTCTCCTGTCAATAATTTAGTTCAACAGGTGTCTCATGTAAACAATGTAGTTCAACACTTGTCTCCTGTCAATAATTTAGTTCAACACTTATCTCCTGTCAATAATTAGTTCAACACTTGTCTCCTGTCAACAATGTAGTGCACCACTTGTCTCCTGTCAACAATTTAGTTCAACAGGTGTCTCATGTCAACAATTTAGTTCAACAGGTGTCTCATGTCAACAATTGTGTTCAACACTTGTCTCCTGTCAACAATTTAGTTCAATACTTGTCTCCTGTCAATACTTTAGTTCAACAGGTGTCTCCTGTCAATAATTTAGTTCAACACTTGTCTCCTCTCAACACTGTAGTTCAACACTTGTCTCCTGTCAATACTTTAGTTCAACAGGTGTCTCATGTAAGCAATTTAGTTCAACACATGTCTCCTGTCAATACTTTAGTTCAACACTTGTCTCCTGTGAACAATTTAGTTCAACACTTGTCTCCTGTGAGCAATTTAGTTCAACACTTGTCTCCTGTCAATAATTTAGTTCAACAGGTGTCTCAAGTAAACAATTTATTTCAACAGATGTTTCATGTCAAGAGTTTAGTTCAACAGGTGTATCCTGTCAACAATTTAGTTCAACAGGAGTCTCATGTAAACAATTTAGTTCAACACTTGTCTCCTGTCAATAATTTAGTTCAACAGGTGTCTCATGTAAACAATGTAGTTCAACACTTGTCTCCTGTTAACAATTTAGTTCAACACTTGTCTCTTGTCAACAATTTAGTTCAACAGGTGTCTGATGTAAACAATGTAGTTCAACACTTGTCTCCTGTCAATACTTTAGTTCAACAGGTGTCTGATGTCAACAACGTAGTTCAACACTTGTCTCCTGTCAACAATTTAGTTCAACACTTGTCTCCTGTCAATAATTTAGTTCAACACCTGTCTCATGTAAACAATGTAGTTCAACACTTGTCTTCTGTCAATAATTTAGTTCAACACTTGTCTCCTGTCAATAATTTAGTTCAACACTTGTCTCCTGTCAATAATTTAGTTCAACAGGTGTCTCATGTAAACAATGTAGTTCAACACTTGTCTCCTGTCAATACTTTAGTTCAACAGGTGTCTGATGTCAACAACGTAGTTCAACACTTGTCTCCTGTCAACAATTTAGTTCAACACTTGTCTCCTGTCAATAATTTAGTTCACACTTGTCTCCTGTCAACAATGTAGTGCACCACTTGTCTCCTGTCAATAATTTAGTTCAACACTTGTCTCCTGTCAATAATTTAGTTCAACACTTGTCTCCTGTCAATAATTTAGTTCAACAGGTGTCTCATGTAAACAATGTAGTTCAACACTTGTCTCCTGTCAATAATTTAGTTCAACACTTATCTCCTGTCAATAATTTAGTTCAACACTTGTCTCCTGTCAAATATTTAATTCAAGACTTGTCTCCTGTCAACAATTTAGTTCAACACTTGTCTCCTGTCAATAATTTAGTTCAACAGGTGTCTCATGTAAACAATGTAGTTCAACACTTGTCTCCTGTCAATAATTTAGTTCAACACTTATCTCCTGTCAATAATTTAGTTCAACACTTGTCTCCTGTCAAATATTTAATTCAAGACTTGTCTCCTGTCAACAATTTAGTTCAACACTTGTCTCCTGTCAATAATTTAGTTCAACACTTGTATCCTATCAAGAATTTAGTTCAACACTTGTCTCCTGTCAACTATTTAGTTCAACACTTGTCTCCTGTCAATAATTTAGTTCAACACTTGTCTCCTGTCAATAATTTAGTTCAACACTTGTCTCCTGTCAACAAATTAGTGACTCTACTCGACAAACTCTTTTCTATATCAGAAAGTTGTACAAGAAGTCGTTAGAGATTTATCTGCCCCTGAAGTACGGACAGGAAATGATTACAGCCATATTATGTGAATACTTCACTGTAAATAAACTGAACCTATGCCAGAATTTCATTACATTCTTCACTGCTTTACTGCTATCAAAATATCGCATCGAAATGTAATAACAAAATACATCAGCCAAGATGTAGTAACACTTCTTACTTTTTGACAGCTTACATTACTCTTAAGATCTTTGTAGATGTTTCTCTCCGCCGGAACAGTCAGCCACAACTTTTGGACGACGAAAATTAATGATTGACTGGCAGATAAACAGATCTATTAGTTCTCCAATTACACAGGCCGAGAACAGAGATAAAGCATATGGGGGAGATTATATTCCTCATTTGAAAGCAAAATCATCCATCTTAACCTGTAGATTCGAGTCTTGAAACTGCCGTCGATATTTTTATATCTGCTTCTATGATTAAGTGTTTCGATTACGACTACTGATGGATGTACTTGTCAGAAAATTGATCATTCCATGCTCTGGCTCTGTACATTCATCTCTCAAGTATTATAATCACTAGCCACATGTATGCTGTCGTGTCTGTTTAAATCAATTTCTTTGTGTCCGCTCAATTATTTATTGACGGTGAATTCTGTCAAAATATGTAGGCTGGTCAATACAACAAGTATAACAACTGTCAGTTATTTTTTAATATTTTCAGTTAAAATCCTCATACAGAATATATCTTCCCTAGAATATATCTTCCTCATAATATATCTTCCCCAGAATATATCTTCCCCAGAATATATCTTCCTCATAATATATCTTCCTCAGAATATATCTCACCCTGAATATATCTTACCCAAAATAAATCTTCCTCAGAATATATCTTACCCAGAATATATCTTCCCTTCTCCTTCTTCTTCTTCTTCTTCTTCTTCTTCTAGGTTGTTAGTCACATCAGATCTTGATCCCTGTTGACTTGGCAAAGCCCACAGTCCTCTCTAGATCCTGATAGGAGCCCCCAAAGCTTTTGCCCCAAGCTTGTGTCTTCTGGCCATGTCTCACGCCTCAGGTCTGCATGGTTTGGTCACTATTGTAGGATATGTTCTGGAGTCTGGACTCCACTACCACATGAACACTCGTCTGTGTGAGACATTTTTAGTCGATGTAGGTGGCTTAGTAGTCTGCAGTGGCCTGTCCTTAGGTGGAAGAGGACGGTTTGCTGTTGTCTTTGTAGTTGGTGTATTGGATCTGGTTCATTGTTACATTTTGGTTGCTTTTTCCATTGTTTCGTGAAAATCCAAATCTTTAATTCTCAGTTTGTGTTGTTTTAGATTCACCTTGGATGGTCTTTAATAGTATCTATATCTCATGACTTTATCACATGACTTTATCTCATGACTTTATCTTATGACTTTATCTCGTCATTTTATCACATTACTATCTCATTACTGTTTCATATGATTTTATCATATGACTTTATCTCATGACTTTATATCTTAATTTTATCACATGACTTTATCACATGACTTTATCTCTTGATTTTATCTCATGGCTCATTAAATTTCACATTTCCAAAATGTGTACAATTTGCTGATTTTGCTGTCTTTTGACCACTGTACATATCAAGGTCAAAACTTTCGTTTCTTGACTTGCTACTCTGTGCTGTGGTTTGTTTCTTGACTTGCTACTCTGTGCTGTGGTTTGTTTTTTGACTTTCTACTCTGTACTGTGTTTCATTTCTTGCTCTGGCTCTGTACATTCATCTCTCAAGTATTATAATCACTAGCCACATGTATGCTGTCGTGTCTGTTTAAATCAATTTCTTTGTGTCCGCTCAATTATTTATTGACGGTGAATTCTGTCAAAATATGTAGGCTGGTCAATACAACAAGTATAACAACTGTCAGTTATTTTTTAATATTTTCAGTTAAAATCCTCATACAGAATATATCTTCCCTAGAATATATCTTCCTCATAATATATCTTCCCCAGAATATATCTTCCCCAGAATATATCTTCCTCATAATATATCTTCCTCAGAATATATCTCACCCTGAATATATCTTACCCAAAATAAATCTTCCTCAGAATATATCTTACCCAGAATATATCTTCCCTTCTCCTTCTTCTTCTTCTTCTTCTTCTTCTTCTAGGTTGTTAGTCACATCAGATCTTGATCCCTGTTGACTTGGCAAAGCCCACAGTCCTCTCTAGATCCTGATAGGAGCCCCCAAAGCTTTTGCCCCAAGCTTGTGTCTTCTGGCCATGTCTCACGCCTCAGGTCTGCATGGTTTGGTCACTATTGTAGGATATGTTCTGGAGTCTGGACTCCACTACCACATGAACACTCGTCTGTGTGAGACATTTTTAGTCGATGTAGGTGGCTTAGTAGTCTGCAGTGGCCTGTCCTTAGGTGGAAGAGGACGGTTTGCTGTTGTCTTTGTAGTTGGTGTATTGGATCTGGTTCATTGTTACATTTTGGTTGCTTTTTCCATTGTTTCGTGAAAATCCAAATCTTTAATTCTCAGTTTGTGTTGTTTTAGATTCACCTTGGATGGTCTTTAATAGTATCTATATCTCATGACTTTATCACATGACTTTATCTCATGACTTTATCTTATGACTTTATCTCGTCATTTTATCACATTACTATCTCATTACTGTTTCATATGATTTTATCATATGACTTTATCTCATGACTTTATATCTTAATTTTATCACATGACTTTATCACATGACTTTATCTCTTGATTTTATCTCATGGCTCATTAAATTTCACATTTCCAAAATGTGTACAATTTGCTGATTTTGCTGTCTTTTGACCACTGTACATATCAAGGTCAAAACTTTCGTTTCTTGACTTGCTACTCTGTGCTGTGGTTTGTTTCTTGACTTGCTACTCTGTGCTGTGGTTTGTTTTTTGACTTTCTACTCTGTACTGTGTTTCATTTCTTGACTTGCTACCCTGTACGGTATTTCGTTTCTTGGCTTGTTAATATGTACTGTGTTTCGTTTCTTGAATTGCTACTCTGTGGCGTGTACAAAAACGATAGTTCAGTAGTCTTGTGACTGTGCTGTGTGTGTGTTACAATATGTGGCTTCCTTTGTTATGATACTGATGAGTTGTTAAATCAACAATACTTACTTGTCTTTCATTGAATCTCTGGTCTGGAGATACACAATCGCCTACACTCTGGTGGTCACAATCTTGGCTCTACAGGTCTTGTCCCTTGCTCTTTTTTCCTGGTCTTGTTCCCAGGTCTTGTCCCTTGCTCTTTTCCCCTGGTCTTGTCCTCAGGTCTTGTTCCCTGGTCTTGTCCCCAGGTCTTGTCTCCAGGTCTTGTCCCCCATGTCTTGTCCTCTGGTCTTGTCCTTTGTCTTTTCCACAGGTCTTGTTCCCAGGTCTTGTCCCCTGGTCTTGTTCCTTGCTCTTTTTCCTTTGCCTTGTTCTCAGGTCTTGTCCCCTGGTCTTGTCCCCAGGTCTTGTCCCCTGGTCTTGTCCCCAGGTCTTGTCCCCAGGTTTTGTCCCCAGGTCTTGTTCCCTGGTCTTCTTCCCTGGTCTTATCCCCTGGTCTTGTTCCTAGGTCTTGTCCCCAGGTCTTGTTCCCTGGTCTTGTCCCCAGGTCTTGTCCCCAGGTCTTGTCCCCAGGTCTTGTCCCCTGGTCTTCTTCCCTGGTCTTATCCCCTGGTCTTGTTCCCTGGTCTTGTCCCCAGGTCTTGTTCTCTGGTCTTATCCCCAGGCCTTGTTCCCTGGTCTTGTCCCCAGGTCTTGTTCCCAGGTCTTGTTCCCAAGTCTTGTTACCTGGTCTTGTCCCCAGGTCTTGTTACCTGGTCTTGTTCCCTGGTCTTGTTACCTGGTCTTGTTCCCAGGTCTTGTTACCTGGTCTTGTTCCCAGGTCTTGTTACCTGGTCTTGTTACCTGGTCTTGTTACCTGGTCTTGTTCCCAGGTCTTGTTACCTGGTCTTGTTCCCAGGTCTTGTTACCTGGTCTTGTTACCAGGTCTTGTTACCTGGTCTTGTTACCTGGTCTTGTTACCTGGTCTTGTTACCTGGTCTTGTTCCCTGGTCTTGTCCCCAGGTCTTGTCCCCTGGTCTTGTCCTTTGTCTTTTCCACAGGTCTTGTTCCCTGGTCTTGTCCCCAGGTCTTGTCCCCTGGTCTTGTCCTTTGTCTTTTCCACAGGTCTTGTTCCCTGGTCTTGTCCCCAGGTCTTGTCCCCAGGTCTTGTCCTTTGTCTTTACCCCAGGTCTTGTTCCCTGGTCTTGTCCCCTGGTCTTGTTCCCAGGTCTTGTCCCCAGGTCTTGTTACCTGGTCTTGTCCCCAGGTCTTGTTCCCTGGTTTTGTTCCTTGGTCTTGTTCCCTGGTCTTTTTCCCTGGTCTTGTCCCTTGGTCTTGTTCCCAGGTCTTGTCCCCTGGTCTTGTTCCCTGATCTTGTCCCCAGGTCTTGTTCCCTGGTCTTGTCCCCAGGTCTTGTCCCCTGGTCTTGTCCTTTGTCTTTTCCACAGGTCTTGTTCCCTTGTCTTGTCCCCTGGTCTTGTTCCCAGGTCTTGTTCCCTGGTCTTGTTCCCCGGTCTTGTCCCCTAGTATTGTCACTTAATCTTGTTCCCTGATTTTGTCCCCTAATCTTGTCTCCTGATCTTATCCCTTGATCTTGTCCCCTAATCTTGTCCCCTAGTCTTGTTCCCTGGTCTTGTTCCCTGGTCTTGTCACCTAATCTTGTCCCTTGATTTTGTCCCCTAATCTTGTCCCGTTTTCTAGTCCCCTGGTCTTGTCTCTTTTTCTTCCCCACGTTTCCATGGTCGCATGATTTTCTGTGTCCCTTTAATTTGTGCTTCTCCTGCTTTCAATAACAGATCACACCGTCACACTGTTATATACTGCTATATGTTATACTTTTATACTGTTATATGTTATACTTTTATACTGTTATATGTTATACATTTATACTGTTATATATTATACTTTTATACTGTTATATGTTATACTTTTATACTGTTATACGTTTATACTGTCACACTGTTACACTGTTATACTGTTACCCTGTTACGCTGTTATACTGTTATAATTTCATACTGTCATACTTTACGCTGTTATACTGTTGCCTGTTACACTGATATACTGTTCTACGGTTATACTGTCACACTTTTATACTGTTATACTGCTATACTGTTATACTGCCACACTGTTACGCTGTTATACTGTTATAATTTCATACTGTCATACTTTACGCTGTTATACTGTTGCCTGTTACACTGATATACTGTTCTACGGTTATACTGTCACACTTTTATACTGTTATACTGCTATACTGTTATACTGCCACACTGTTACGCTGTTATACTGTTATAATTTCATACTGTCATACTTTACGCTGTTATACTGTTGCCTGTTACACTGATATACTGTTCTACGGTTATACTGTCACACTTTTATACTGTTATACTGCTATACTGTTATACTGCCACACTGTTACGCTGTTATACTGTTTTACTGTCGCACTGTTATAATCTTACACTGTTACACTGTTATACTGTTACATTGTTATGCTGTTATACTGTTATAATGT
This sequence comes from Achatina immaculata, assembly GCA_009760885.1. Classification (NCBI taxonomy): domain Eukaryota; kingdom Metazoa; phylum Mollusca; class Gastropoda; order Stylommatophora; family Achatinidae; genus Lissachatina; species Lissachatina immaculata. The sequence goes on from CM019691.1 coordinate 3,882,928, forward strand.
CACACTGTTTGCTATTATACTGTTATACTGTCATACTGTTACACTATTATACTGTCACACTGTTACGCTGTTATACTGTTGCACTGTTATACTGTCACAATGTTACACTATTATACTGTTATACTCTTATACTGTTATACTGTCACAATGTTACACTATTATACTGTTATACTCTTATACTGTTATACTGTCACACTGTTACGCTGTTATACTGTTGCACTGTTATACTGTCACAATGTTACACTATTATACTGTTATACTCTTATACTGTTATACTGTCACACTGTTATGCTGTTATACTGTCACACTGTCACGCTGTTATACTGTCATACTTTTATACTGTCACACTGTTACACTGTTATACTGTTATACTCTTATACTGTTATACTGCCACACTGTTACACTGTTATACTGTTATACTCTTATACTGTTATACTGCCACACTGTTACGCTGTTATACTGTTGCACTGTTATACTGTCACAATGTTACACTATTATACTGTTTCGCCGTTATACTGTCATAATGTTACACTATTTTATTGTCACACTGTTACACTGTTATACTGTCACACTGTCACATTGTTATACTGTTATACTCTTACACTACTATACTGTTATACTGTTACACTGTTATACTGCTAGACTTTCACACGATTACACTGTTATACTGTCATACCGCTATACTTTTACAATGTTATACTGTTACACTGCTGTACTGTTACACTGCTGTACTGTTACACTGCTGTACTGTTACACTGCTGTACTGTTACACTGCTGTACTGTTACACCGTTATACCCTGGCCTCACATACCTGCTTTGACCTGTTCTGACAAGCTAATGAATACACTGTTGCTTCAAGTTGTCATGTTTTCCCAAATGGCATGACTTCTACTTCGTCCTTTTTTATTTGGGGTATGTATGACAGCAATTATTGAGGAAAGACGCTGGCGATGGTTGGGACATGTGCTCCGAATGACTGACAACTCACTACCAAAAATAGCACTAAGATGGACACCACAGGGGAGCAGAAGTAAGGGTAGACCAAAAGAGACATGGAGAAGAACAACAGAAAGGATGTTGAGCAATAGAGGGCTCACCTGGGCAAGAGCAGAAAAAAAGGCGAAAGACAGGCATTTGTGGAAAACCCTTGCGGAAGCCCCATGTGCCCTGGGCACTTAAGGTCCAGAGAGAGAGAGAGATGTATGACCAGCCAGTCAGTCAGTCAGTCATTTGCATGTCCCTTGCGGAATTTACCTCCCTAACAACTCTCCTGCAGGCCCCTCGACTGTAAGCAAGACGCCCTGCTGCTGATGCATCCATTTGCAGATTATCAAAGATGTCTTGCAGTCATCTTCGCCTTGGTCTTCCTCTCTTTCTTTTTCCTATTATATATCCTTCCAAGACTGTCTTCTGTAAATTCTCATGACGTTTAATATGTCCAAAATGTTTAAGTTTTTCTCTGTTTAATCCTCTTTACCTTCCAGCATTTTTCAATATTACGTTCTTGTAGTATGGATATATTCATTCCTTTTTATGCTCAAAAATAGATAGATAGATAGACAGACAGACAGACAGACAGACAGATAGATAGATAGATAGATAGATAGATAGACAGACAGACAGACAGACAGACAGACAGACAGATAGATAGATAGATAGATAGATAGATAGATAGATAGATAGATAGATAGATAGATAGATAGATAGATAGACAGACAGATAGATAGATAGATAGATAGATAGATAGATAGATAGATAGATAGATAGATAGATAGATAGATAGATAGATAGATAGATAGATAGATCGTATGCATCCAGTCTTCCAATCAAATGATGATGATGATAGTTCTATGTTGACTTAATGTTGATGATGAGTGTATGTTGAAACATTCCCCATCAATTGTTGTATCTCAAAGTCTGATCTGTTAGCACAGAAAGGCATCAAACAAACAGTCCATCTATTCACGCTGTCTATGATTACATATCAAGAACTCAATATCGCACATTAAAAACTTGACTCCATAACCACACTTTGAAAGCGTACAGAAACTTGACGTTGTAGCGCAGTGCAGGTTCGGTGTGAAACTGCTACCTTCCAGTATCTTTTGGGTAACTTGAGTGGCCTGAGTCAAGATTTAGCTGAGAACAGAACATACAACTGTGGCGTTCAGAATAAGACTCACACTTGATAACATCCTGTATACAGACTTTTTGTTGTTGACGTTAAAAGATTGCTAAACGAACTGTTTAGCTTTAAACAAATTCTTTGACATAGTTAAAACAGAGTGTCTGAGAGTTGTCTGGGGTTCAAATTCTGTTCCAGTTTTCCTACACTTCAAAAATAAATTTTGTTGAATTTTCTATCAAAATAAATAAATAAATAAATAAATAACTGAGATAAGTTATCATTTCCTGTATGAGATTATCTTGTATATACTGGACACTGCAGTCCGTGTAGACGGAAAATGACAAAGAAGAAAGAAGAGAAGTGGAGTACAAGGCTGTATGTAGACTGATATCTGACAGAGTCTTTACTTTAAAAAATTACAAGACAGTTAAGGTCAGGGTATCTTTAGGTCTTGATCTACTATTGCGACAGCTTTTGCGACTATTCAGGTCTTGATCTAATATTGCGACGGCTTTTGCGACTATTTTAGGTCTTGATCTAATAATGCGACGGCTTTTGCGACTATTTTAGGTCTTGATCTATTGTTGCGACGGCTTTTTCGACTATTTAGGTCTTGATTTACTGTTGCTTTTTTGGATGATGCAGATTTCTTGTAAGGATTTTTTTTTCTTGTACTGATTTTTCTGTTTGAATATTAGGCTGACTGAAGTTTCAGTTTAACTGTTCTTTGATTCATTGTTATATTTATTAATGTTGAGATGATTCTTGGATTCATTAATCTTGGGAGGATTGTTGTATTAATTAATGTTGGAATGATTGATGGAGTCATTAATGTTGGGGGACTTTTGTGTTCATTAACGTTGGGATGATTGTTGTATCATTAATGTTGGAATGATTGGTGTGTTCTTTAATGTAGGGATGATTGTTGTATTCTTTAATGTTGAGATAATTATTGTATTCATTAATGTTGGAATCATTGCTGTATTCATTAATGTTGGGATGATTGTTGTATTCATTAATGTTTGGGTGACTGTTATAATCACTAATTTTGGCATGACTGTTTTATTCATTAGCGCTGGGATGGTTGCTGCATTCATTTATTTTGGAATTATTGTTGTAATGGAGTTTCTGCATTTAAAAATTTTATTTTCTAAAGTTTCAATTTTGTTCTGTGTCCCCAGGACTTCGAGAAAGATGTTGTCTGCAAAGATGTGATGAAGATGTGGCGAAGATGTTAAGAAGATGTGATGAAGATGTGGAAGTATAATCATTGTATCTAATGTAAGATGAGTGTGCCTGGGCTACAGTTAAACACCAGGAAAAGATGATGTCAATGTTGCCTCAAAGCTGAGGGCGTGAGGAATTGCTGTCGCTGATAATTATTTTTGTTCGTGCTGCTGTGTTCATTCTATGAGACTTGCACACTTAACAAAACAGCTGAGAAGCATATAAATGCCTTTCAATGTAAATGCTACAAAAGAGTTCTTCAAATATCACGGACACAGAAAAGAATAAATATATTCATACTACAAGAACTTAATATCAAAGAAGGCTGGCTAGTAAAGAGGATTAAACAAAGAAAACTTAAATATTTTGGACACATGAGAATTTAGAGAAGACCGTCTTGGAAGGGTACATAATGGGAAAAAGAAAGAGAGGAAGACCAAGGCGAAGATGGCTGCAAGACATTGTTTACATTCTGCAGACAGATGCATCAGTAGCAGGGCATCTTGCTTACAACCGATAGGCCTACAGGAGAGCTGTTAGAGAAGCAAAGTTCCGCAAGGGACATGCAAATGACTGACTGACTGACTGTGTTCATTCACTTTACTTATAGATCATCGCTCACATTATTTTAATTACTTCTGACATTATTTAGATTATCTCTAACATTATTTAGATTATCTCTCACAGTATTTAGACTATCTCTAACTTTATTTAGATTATCTCTAACATTATTTAGATTAACTCCCACATTATGTTGATTATCTATAACATTATTTAGATTATTTCTCACATTATTTAGATTATTTCTCACATTATTTAGATTATCTCCCAGTTATTCCCCAAAGAAACTTTGAGTTCACTGCTTCCAATCCACTACATGACCGGTGACGCCATGGTGACCTCTGACACGTCGACCTTCCTGAGCCTTTTAGTGGAATCATTAACGGAGAATCTGGGCAAGGTCTTGATCAGCAGTGGTTCCCTGACAGTTGTGCCACTATTCTGAAATAATGATCTTTGTTTGCTTTCTTTAAAGTACATCTGAGTGAAATATCAGACTTTATCAAACTGTTTGTAGACTTAACTAAACCACTAGTCTATCTACTGAAATGTCTGTTCTTGCTACTACCGTCAGTATGTCGATGACATCACTGATTGTAGTGACAGAACAAAGAGATTGTAGACATGTCAGTGACATCATCTGATTGTAGTGATATGATCTGAGATCTACAAAATGTAAGCAGAAAATCTCAACAAAAACGACTTCATTCTGATGTTCGGAGTAGAGATAATTGAACTGCAGACATTCACGCAGCATGGTACTAAGCCTTATCTGTAACTATTCGGTGTTCCTGAGATATGAGAAACTCATCCACTTTGGAGAAGGCATCTGTTGACGTTAAAGTAAGATTAGACGAGTCTATCTTACACCAGACCGCTACACATCTACTTACATCGTATATGCACCTTGGGCACTAGATAAGTGTAATGAGATTGTTGATTCATACCTGAATTTGGCTGAGAGTGTTTGATTCATAGCTGAATTTGACTGAAAATGTTTGGCTGCTTCAATCAGTGTGATTACAACGGAGTGATTTTTTTGTTCTATCACGCTGTGCCTCGACGGAGCAGAAAATTAAGAACGGTAAGTTTCCTTGCTTTACGGCGAATGTCGTGAATTTGCACAATTTTTTTCCGTCACAATGAAAGATAAAAGGAAGTCGGTTAATCAGTCACTCAGTCAGTCAATCAGTCAGTCGATTAGTCTTTTAAAAATATTATTAAACTAAACGCGTCGGTGAATTCTTACTTGTATTACATCTTAGATGTTTCATTTCTTCGATTATTAATCTACGTTGTGTTTTTATAACCTACTTGTCTACTTTATGTTATTATAGTCTACTTCTATCGTATGTTTTTACAGTCTACTTATCTAACTTATGTTTTTGTAGTCTACTTTTCTATCTTATGTTTTTATAGTCTACGTATCTAACTTATGTTTTTATAGTCAACTTATCTAACTTATGTTTTTTATAGTCTGCTTATCATTATCATCATCATGACCGCCTTTTCCGGTACAAAACTGGCATCCACCTTGTCCAGAACTGGAACGTGTCAACTTCTGTACTCATCAGAAAGAAAATAGAAGCTAGTGGGCAGTTGAGAAAGCAAGCGCAAGTTAGAGAGAGAAGTAGATTCACAGATATGTTTAGTCGATATGTTATGAGAGAAGTAGATTTACAGATATGTTTAGTCGATATGTTATTCTGAAGAACATATTATTAGAACTGGGGTCAGGTACAAGTATGTCTAACTTTTATAATTAGCAGATTTACTGTCACTGTAATCTAAAATATAATATAATCTAAACTATACGTGCTTAAATAAACACATAATGTATACCTAAGCGTAAAATATTTACGAGTAATTTATGAGGTATCTATATTATTCATTTCATATGTTCAGTCTGACGTAAAAAAAAACCTAACAAATAAAATTGTCTCTTTTCTCTGTGTGTCTCTCTCTGTCTCTCTCTGTGTCTCTCTGTCTCTGTCTGTCTCTGTCTGTCTCTCTGTCTCTGTCTGTGTCTCTCTTTCTCTCTCTCTATGTCTGTCTCTCTGTCTCTCTCCGTCTCTGTCTCTCTCTGTCTCCCTCTGTGTCCTTCTGTCTCTCTCTGTCTGTCTCTCTGTGTCTCTCTCTGTCTCTTTGTGTCTCTCTGTCTCTCTGTGCCTCTCTGTCTCTCTCTGTGTCTCTCCCTGCCTCTCTGTCTCTCTTATGACTCTCAGTCTCTCTCTGTCTCTTTCTGTGTCTCTCTGTCTCTCTCTCTCTTTCTCTCTCTGTCTCTTTCTGTCTCTGTCTCTTTCGATCTCTCTCTGTGTCTCTGTGTCTCTCTGTCTCTGTGTCCCTTTATGTCTCTCTGCCTCTGTCTCTCTCTCTGTCTCTCTCTCTGTCTCTCTCTGGCTCTGTATTCATACGTGTATATCTCTCTCTCTCTGAACCTTAAGTGCTCAGGGCACATGGGGCTTCCGCAAGGGTTATCCACAAATGCCTGTCCTTCGCCTTTTTTTCTGCTCTTGCCCAGGTGAGCCCTCTATTGCTCAACATCCTTTCTGTTGTTCTTCTCCATGTCTCTTTTGGTCTACCCTTACTTCTGCTCCCCTGTGGTGTCCATCTTAGAGCTATTTTGGTAGTGAGTTGTCAGTCATTCGGAGCATATGTCCCAACCATCGCCAGATACGTGTATATAGTTACTCATTTATTTGTCTGTAGTTACTCACTTATATGTGTCTGTAGTTACTCATTTATATGTGTCTGTAGATACTCATTTATATATGTCTGTAGGTAGTCATTTATATGTGCATGTAGTTACTCATTTATATATGTATGTAGTTACTCATTTATATATGTCTGTAGTTACTCATTTATATATGTCTGTAGTTACTCATTTATATGTGGATGTAGTTAGTCATTTTTATGTGCATGTAGTTACTTTATTGTTAATTATGTTTGTTATATGAGCAGCATTATTTGTAGAATGTCTGGAACAGAGTGAAAGTTGTATGATAAAGGGCAGAATGTCAGACGGGCCTGCGTCCCCAATTCTTAACCTTTTTGAAATAAAGATCAATCAATCAATCTCTCTCTGTCTCTCTGTCTCTCTCTCTCACACACACACCACACACACACTGATAGTCTGTATGCTCAGAACTTACTAAATGATTGTTTTAGATTGTCCACATCAAGACCTGCTGGTTGTCTTGTACAAACACCGGACCAGAGAGTCTTGTACAAACACTGGACCAGCGGTTCTTGTACAAACACCGGACCAGCGGGTCCTGTACAAACACTGGACCAGCGAGTCTTGTACAAACACCGGACCAGCGGGTCCTGTACAAACACCGGACCAGCGAGTCTTGTACAAACACCGGACCAGCGGGTCCTGTACAAACACCGGACCAGCGAGTCTTGTACAAACACCGGACCAGCGAGTCTTGTACAAACACCGGACCAGAGAGTCTTGTACAAACACCGGACCAGCGAGTCTTGTACAAACACCGGACCAGCGAGTCTTGTACAAACACCGGACCAGCGAGTCTTGTACAAACACCGGACCAGCGAGTCTTGTACAAACACCGGACCAGCGAGTCTTGTACAAACACCGGACCAGCGGGTCCTGTACAAACACCGGACCAGCGAGTCCTGTACAAACACCGGATCAGCAGGTCTTGTACAAACACCGGACCAGCGAGTCTTGTGCAAACACCGGACCAGCGGGTCCTGTACAAACACCGGACCAGCGAGTCCTGTACAAACACCGGATCAGCAGGTCTTGTACAAACACCGGATCAGCGAGTCTTGTACAAACACCGGACCAGCGAGTCTTGTGCAAACATCGGACCAGCGGGTCCTGTACAAACACCGGACCAGCGAGTCCTGTACAAACACCGGATCAGCAGGTCTTGTACAAACACCGGACCAGCGAGTCTTGTGCAAACACCGGACCAGCGGGTCCTGTACAAACACCGGATCAGCGAGTCTTGTACAAACACCGGACCAGCGAGTCTTGTGCAAACACCGGACCAGCGGGTCCTGTACAAACACCGGACCAGCGAGTCTTGAGTCCTGAGTTTCAAGACATCTCCAGGCTTCGTCTTCGTCACGTGAGGTGTTTAGAAGAACGAGGTCAGAGTTCAGAGAAATTCCCAGGTCGTTAGAAAGCCATCATGATCTAATGATACTTGCATACTTGGCGGCAAATCCAAAACAGCTGCTCCAAGTCTGCCTCGGGTCCCGCGCTGCCTCCGGGACTTTTTAAGTGTGGCTCTCGTTTGCTCGTTCATACAGGCTAGATATAGCCAGACTCTGGCGCGATCTGCAACAATTTGTTGTAAAATGTTGGTTGTATGTTTGCTTTATGTTTTTTCCTTCGCCTGTAAATGGTGCAGGCTTTTGTGATTGTAAATAGTGCAGGTTGTCGTGATTGTAAATGTTGCAGGTTGTGATTTTAAATGTTGCAAGTTGCCGTGGCTGTAAATACTGCAGGCTGTCCTGATTGTAAATGTTACAAGTTGTGATATTCTAAATGTTGCAAGTTGCCGTTGTTGTAAATATTAGTTAACGCTAAGGAATATATAATTATATACATAATATTCGTCGTCAGCTTGTCACAATGGCTTCTCGTGTTGTCGTTATTTGTGACCATATGTGTAAAGTTATATACAGTTTACAAGAGACATGTAAAGTTATATACAGTTTACAAGAGACATGTAAAGTTATATACAGTTTACAAGAGACATGCTCTGCTTATTATTATAATAAGCAGAGCATGTCTCTTGTAAATTGTGTTGTAAACTATCTGTGTTCTAAGCTATCTGCGTTCTAAGCTATCTGTGTTATAAACTATCTGTGTTATGAACTATCTGTGTTATAATCTATCTGTGTTATAAGCTATCTGTATTGTAAACTACCTGTGTTATGAACTATCTGTGTTATAAACTATTTGTTATAAAATATCTGTGTTAACAGCACATAGTGAGATCTGCCATGGTGAAGGAAAAAAGTTTTAATCTGAACCTCAATTTTGAACCTGAACAAACGCGGCCCATTGTAAGCATTCCCGGTTTACATATTTTGATGTGTCATTTCACGGAGAAATCTTTGCAGATCTTAGTTCTGTGGCCGTAGTCTGGCTCAGGAAGATGTGCCATACAAGTACAGACTTTCTGAGAAACTCCGGTTTTCCGCTTTTGATATGTTCATGAAATATCCGTGCATGAATATTTAGTCCCTGAGCTTCACTCAGTAACTGGACTAAAACGTTGTCCCCGAGCTTCACTCAGTAACTTGACTAAAACGTTGTCCCCGAGCTTCACTCAGTAACTTGACTAAAACGTTGTCCCCGAGCTTCACTCAGTAACTTGACTAAAATGTTGTCCTCGAGCTTCACTCAGTAACTTGACTAAAACGTTGTCCTCGAGCTTCACTCAGTAACTTGACTAAAACGTTGTCCTCGAGCTTCACTCAGTAACTTGACTAAAACGTTGTCCCCGAGCTTCACTCAGTAACTTGACTAAAACGTTGTCCCCGAGCTTCACTCAGTAACTTGACTAAAACGTTGTCCCCGAGCTTCACTCAGTAACTTGACTAAAACGTTGTCCTCGAGCTTCACTCAGTAACTTGACTAAAACGTTGTCCTCGAGCTTCACTCAGTAACTTGACTAAAACGTTGTCCTCGAGCTTCACTCAGTAACTTGACTAAAATGTTGTCCTCGAGCTTCACTCAGTAACTTGACTAAAACGTTGTCCTCGAGCTTCACTCAGTAACTTGATTAAAACGTTGTCCTCGAGCTTCACTCAGTAACTTGATTAAAACGTTGTCCTCGAGCTTCACTCAGTAACTTGATTAAAACGTTGTCCTCGAGCTTCACTCAGTAACTTGACTAAAACGTTGTCCCCAAGCTTCACTCAGTAACTTGACTAAAACGTTGTCCCCGAGCTTCACTCAGTAACTTGACTAAAACGTTGTCCCCAAGCTTCACTCAGTAACTTGACTAAAACGTTGTCCTCGAGCTTCACTCAGTAACTTGATTAAAACGTTGTCCCCGAGCTTCACTCAGTAACTTGACTAAAACGTTGTCCCCAAGCTTCACTCAGTAACTTGACTAAAACGTTGTCCTCGAGCTTCACTCAGTAACTTGATTAAAACGTTGTCCTCGAGCTTCACTCAGTAACTTGATTAAAACGTTGTCCTCAAGCTTCACTCAGTAACTTGATTAAAACGTTGTCCTCGAGCTTCACTCAGTAACTTGATTAAAACGTTGTCCTCGAGCTTCACTCAGTAACTTGATTAAAACGTTGTCCTCAAGCTTCACTCAGTAACTTGATTAAAACGTTGTCCTCGAGCTTCACTCAGTAACTTGATTAAAACGTTGTCCTCGAGCTTCACTCAGTAACTTGATTAAAACGTTGTCCTCGAGCTTCACTCAGTAACTTGACTAAAAGGTTGTCCTCGAGCTTCACTCAGTAATTTAACTAAACCGTTGTCCACGAGCTTCACTCAGTAACTTGACTAAAATGTTGTCCTCGAGCTTCACACAGTAACTGGACTAAAAGGTTGTCCCCAAGCTTCACTCAGTAACTGGACTAAAATGTTGTCCTCGAGTTTCACTCAGTAACTTGACTAAAATGTTGTCCTCGAGCTTCACACAGTAACTTGACTAAAAAGTTGTCCCCGAGCTTCACACAGTAACTTGACTAAAAAGTTGTCCCCGAGCTTCACACAGTAATTTGACTAAATAGTTGTCCCCGAGCTTCACTCAGTAACTTGACTAAAATGTTGTCCCCGAGCTTCACTCAGTAACTTGACTAAATAGTTGTCCCCGAGCTTCACTCAGTAACTTGACTAAAATGTTGTCCCCGAGCTTCACTCAGTAACTTGACTAAAATGATTTCCTTGAGGTTCACAGTAACTTGACTAAAATGATGTACTTGAGGTTCACTCAGTAACTTGACTGAAGCGATGAGCAGGCTTGAATTTCAATCTGGTCCATAGAAGCCTGTTTTCTGATGTTGTGAATTTTTTATGTTGTATAATTTTATGACTGTTCATGTTGTGCAGTTAGCTCTGTGACTTTTACTGTGGTGATAGCATACAGACTATCAATGTGTGTGAGTGGTGTGTGTGTGTGTGTTTGTGAGAGAAAGACAGGCAGAGAGAAATAGAGAGACAGAGAAAGAGAGAGAGAGAGAGAGAGAGAGAGAGAGAAAGAAGAGGTGTAATTTTATTTGTAGTTTTTATGACATCTGACTGAACATATGAAGTGAAAAATATAAATACCTCATAAATAACTCGTAAATATTTTTCATCTAGGTATACATTATGCATTTACTGAAACACGTATAGTTTTGACTGTTGTGACAATAAATCTATGATTGTTAATGCCGTGTAGCTAGTCCTATGATTGTCCATGTTGTGTAGCTAGCCCTGTGACTGTTCATGTTGTGTTGCTAGCCCTATGGTTGTTCATGTTGTGTAGCCATCCCTGTGAATGTTCATGTTGTGTAGCTAGCCATATGAATGTTCATGTTGTGTAACTAGCCCTGTGACTGTTCATGTTGTGTTGCTAGCCATATGAATGTTCATGTTGTGTAGCTAGCCCTATGAATGTTCATGTTGTGTAGCTGACGTGACAGAACATCCATGCTATTTGAACACATATTTCCATCTGGGAACACAGAAGCCCCCGTGTGTTTGTTTTCTCTCTGTCCAGGAAACAAACCGAACTTCCAGATCCTGCCCCGAGTGCTCCAGCTAAGCAGTCTTAAATCATCGGCCCCCCAGACCTCTCTGCTCTCCCACACCCCCCCCCCCTCCCTCCCCCGCAGGAGCCAACTCTGGAACATCATGACCTGCTTGTATCTAATTTGGTTTAAAAGGTTTTATAATTAAAAAAAGCTTGTACGAGGCTGAAACATGTATCGTTTGTGAGGCTTACATCTTCATGGCGCAAGGTATCTACATAGTGAGGGGCCCAGGGATGTGGCCTCGGATCTCCCTACCCCAACTCCCAGGGACAGCCCTACAAATTAAAAAAATCTCCCTTATTTTATCCGTTTTGCAGTAAAACTTCACTGTTGTCCTCTTGAAGTAATCTCCTTTTCATTGAATGCTACACTGTACTATTTGAAGCAGTTACTGGCTTACTCGCAACACTAAGGCTCAGAAACGTTACATAGATATACACCGTGTAACAGTTGTACAGTAACAACAAATCAGGTGAACATTAATAAGACCACTACATTGTCAGCAACATGGACGTGGCCAGTCTGACATGAGTGACAACTCAATCATGATAAATGACAAATGGCACACTTAACACTGAGTCTAAAGATCACAGAAGTCAGAATTTGCGATAACATCGAAAAATTTTAATAGGAAACCAAACGTGAGTATGAATGGTTGCAAAATGGAAGTATGAGAATGGAAACTGGGATGAAGAAATCAACAAACATACATACAAACCATCCCGGAGAGTTGCGTCGCCATAGGAATCTAACAAACACTCTGAAACAATGAAAGCATACTGACCTCTGTCGCTCCGACAAATCAAGGTACAATCTTCCAACAACAATCACATTTGTCTTAAAAAGGACAACAAAACTTCTCAAAACACTACATAATGATTTCACATTTGTCCTTAAAAGGACAACCAAACTTTAAAAAAAAACACTACATAATGATTTCACAACATTTGTCCTTAAAAGGACTTTTAAAAAACACTACTTAATGATTTAACCAACACGAACTAACCATCCGACCCCCAAAAAACCAAGACGTCTTCTCTCTCTCTCTCTCTCTGTCTTTTACTGTGGTGATAGCATACAGACTATCAATGTGTGTGAGTGGTGTGTGTGTGTGTGTTTGTGAGAGAAAGACAGGCAGAGAGAAATAGAGAGACAGAGAAAGAGAGAGAGAGAGAGAGAGAGAGAGAGAGAAAGAAGAGGTGTAATTTTATTTGTAGTTTTTATGACATCTGACTGAACATATGAAGTGAAAAATATAAATACCTCATAAATAACTCGTAAATATTTTTCATCTAGGTATACATTATGCATTTACTGAAACACGTATAGTTTTGACTGTTGTGACAATAAATCTATGATTGTTAATGCCGTGTAGCTAGTCCTATGATTGTCCATGTTGTGTAGCTAGCCCTGTGACTGTTCATGTTGTGTTGCTAGCCCTATGGTTGTTCATGTTGTGTAGCCATCCCTGTGAATGTTCATGTTGTGTAGCTAGCCATATGAATGTTCATGTTGTGTAACTAGCCCTGTGACTGTTCATGTTGTGTTGCTAGCCATATGAATGTTCATGTTGTGTAGCTAGCCCTATGAATGTTCATGTTGTGTAGCTGACGTGACAGAACATCCATGCTATTTGAACACATATTTCCATCTGGGAACACAGAAGCCCCCGTGTGTTTGTTTTCTCTCTGTCCAGGAAACAAACCGAACTTCCAGATCCTGCCCCGAGTGCTCCAGCTAAGCAGTCTTAAATCATCGGCCCCCCAGACCTCTCTGCTCTCCCACACCCCCCCCCCCTCCCTCCCCCGCAGGAGCCAACTCTGGAACATCATGACCTGCTTGTATCTAATTTGGTTTAAAAGGTTTTATAATTAAAAAAAGCTTGTACGAGGCTGAAACATGTATCGTTTGTGAGGCTTACATCTTCATGGCGCAAGGTATCTACATAGTGAGGGGCCCAGGGATGTGGCCTCGGATCTCCCTACCCCAACTCCCAGGGACAGCCCTACAAATTAAAAAAATCTCCCTTATTTTATCCGTTTTGCAGTAAAACTTCACTGTTGTCCTCTTGAAGTAATCTCCTTTTCATTGAATGCTACACTGTACTATTTGAAGCAGTTACTGGCTTACTCGCAACACTAAGGCTCAGAAACGTTACATAGATATACACCGTGTAACAGTTGTACAGTAACAACAAATCAGGTGAACATTAATAAGACCACTACATTGTCAGCAACATGGACGTGGCCAGTCTGACATGAGTGACAACTCAATCATGATAAATGACAAATGGCACACTTAACACTGAGTCTAAAGATCACAGAAGTCAGAATTTGCGATAACATCGAAAAATTTTAATAGGAAACCAAACGTGAGTATGAATGGTTGCAAAATGGAAGTATGAGAATGGAAACTGGGATGAAGAAATCAACAAACATACATACAAACCATCCCGGAGAGTTGCGTCGCCATAGGAATCTAACAAACACTCTGAAACAATGAAAGCATACTGACCTCTGTCGCTCCGACAAATCAAGGTACAATCTTCCAACAACAATCACATTTGTCTTAAAAAGGACAACAAAACTTCTCAAAACACTACATAATGATTTCACATTTGTCCTTAAAAGGACAACCAAACTTTAAAAAAAAACACTACATAATGATTTCACAACATTTGTCCTTAAAAGGACTTTTAAAAAACACTACTTAATGATTTAACCAACACGAACTAACCATCCGACCCCCAAAAAACCAAGACGTCTTCTCTCTCTCTCTCTCTCTGTCTCTCTCTCTCTCTGTCTCTCTCTCTCTGTCTCTCTCTGTCTGTCTCTCTCTCTCTCTCTCTCTCTCTCTCTCGCATCTCAAACAGAAGTCACGTCACGAGCAAAAGAAATCTCAGACCCCGTGGCCAAGTGGCCAATGGGAACACAAAGATATATTTTGATCCGTACTTGCAAAATCACCTAAGCAGTAGTCGGCAACTCTGACCACAGATAACTGAGTTATCATTGTTGTCCGCAGTCAAGCTGTCGGCAAGATTAGGTGATCTAATTTTGATGTTCACAGCAAGGTCAGATAATCTTGACTATAACCTAACAAAATCTTCCCGATGTCTTCTCTGATCTACAAATATTTCAAGGCACATGTTTTTCTCTAATAGAACATTGCTTGTACTGGCGTGCTTGACCGTGTCTGATAGATGTGTCACATGTAAGTTACTGAATGAATATGTCACATGTCTGATAGATGTAAGTTACTGAATGAATATGTCACATGTCTGATAGATGTGTCACATGTAAGTTCATCATCATCATCATCATGTGCCGTGCCGACTGGCGTTGGCTATTATGCTTCTCCAGAGTACGCGATTCTTCATGCAGGCCATCAGCTCAGTTGGTGATCTCCTCTCACACCATCCCGTCAGACTGTCCAGTATCATTTCTCTTGGTCTTCCTCTTGATCTTCTTCCTTCTATTTTTCCTGTTGTTATAATATTTTCAGTGCCCCCTCTTCTCATTGCATGTCCTATGAAAGTACATTGTCTCTCTCTTATCTTTTTGACAAGGTTTTTTGTCTCTCCAGCTCTTCTCCTACATTCTTCATTAGTTATTTTTGCTGTCCAGGGGATTCGCAACATTCTTCTAATAAACCACATTTCTGCTGCTTCCAATGATTTTTGTGCAGACTTGTAAGTTACTGAATGAATATGTCACATGTCTGATAGATGTAAGTTACTGAATGAATATGTCACATGTCTGATAGATGTGTCACATGTAAGTTACTGAATGAATATGTCACATGTAAGTTACTGAATGAATATGTTACATGTAAGTTGCTGGATAGATGTGTCACATGCCATTTACTGTATGACTTACAACGTGTTGCTGTAGTTTTTTTTAAGATAAAGAAATGAATAATTGGAAATGGGAGATTGGGGGTGGGGGTGGGGGAGAGGGAATAGGGAGAGAGAGAGAGAGAGTTAGAGACTTTGTAAAAATATAAAATGTATTGTCAGCTTAATCCAGTCTCAGGGCTATAATATTTAATACAATGGTTCTCCCATGACAAAAATGATTGCAAACACAAGAGCATTACTGACAACAGACATCCATAGGTTGACGGAGACAGTTTTACAAATACCAGATCAAACCTATGAATATAAGTTTACCCAGACAGTTTCACAAATACCAGACATTCATAAGTTTACCCAGACAGTTTCGCAAATACCAGACATTCATAAGTTTACCCAGACAGTTTCGCAAATACCAGACATTCATAAGTTTACCCAGACAGTTTCACAAATACCAGACATTCATAAGTTTACCCTGACAGCTTCACAAATACCAGACATTCACAAGTTTACCGAGACAGTTTCACAAATACCAGACATTCACAAGTTTACCGACATAGTTTCACAAATGCCAGACATTCACAAGTTTACCGAGACAGTTTCACAAATACCACACGTTCACAAGTTTACCGACATAGTTTCACAAATACCAGACATTCACAAGTTTACCGAGACAGTTTCACAAACACCAGACATTCGCACGTTTAACAAAACATCTTCACACATACCAGACATTCACAAGTTTAACAAAACAATTTCACAAATACCAGACATTCATAAGTTTAACAAAACAACGTCACAAATACCAGACATTCGCAATTTTGCCGAAATGGTTTATAAAATATTCATCAACGACAGTTTCCGTTGACAGGGCGTCACAATATGGATGGAGACGTGTCATTAGAATCTATCTGTACCGAGCGCACGTTAATCTCAATCAACGGCATCAATGGGGTCAGTACATCAGCTCCATCAGTACGTCAGCTCCATCAGGTGTAGTTTGTGTTGTTAGGTAGAGGAGTATGTCACAGTAACGTCCTTGGATTTTTTGGTCTCATTTCGTCATCATCATCATCATCATCATCATCATCATTCATCATCATCATCATCATCATTTAATGCCGTTATTGTTTAATTCAGTGTTCATTATAATAATATCTTTGACTCTGATTCTCTGACCTTGTCTCTGACTCTCTTGACTCTGGCTGACTACCGATCCTTAGTCTGACTTTGACTGACCCTCCGGCTGACATTCTGACCCTGTCTTTGATTGACTCTCTGACTCTGATTTATCGATCATGACTGACTGACTGACTCTCTTACTGACTCTCTGACCGTGTCTCTGACTGTCCCTCTGACTCTGACTTACTATCGAATTTAACACTGACTGACTCTGACTGTGATCAACTCTCTGACCCATACGCAGACTGGCTCAGAATGACTCAGACTCTGGCCCTCTTTCTGACCAATTTTCTGACTGACAGATTCTAAGACTCTGTCAGGTATATGACTGACTCTCTAACACTTACTGACTCTGACTCTGATATAAGGAAGGTAGACATGTGACTGTGTCACACAAAGCCGTTGCAGTGGTGCTGTGTGCAAACTATAAAGACTAGGAGTACGAATATAAACTATAAAGACTAGGAGTAAGAATATAAACTATAGAGACTAGAAGTAAGAACATAAACTATTGAGACTAGAAGTAAGAATAAAACTATTGAGACTAGAAGTAAGAACATAACCTATGAGACTAGAAGTAAGAACATAAAATATAGAGAATAGAATTAATAACATAAACTATAGAGACTAGAAGTAAGAACATAAACTATAAAGACTAGAACCAAAATATAGAAATGATGTTTGTGTCTCTGTCTGCTTGTGTTTGTTTCTATGTTTGTGTCTGTCTATGTTTGTGTCTGTCTATGTTTGTCTATGTCTGATGTCAGCATTTTCTGTTTTGTCAAACTAAACTTTGTCAGAAGTCAAGTTATGACATTAACAATGACAGTAAAGGAAAACCAAACTTTGACACAAATAGTGGTGACCCCTGCTGTCATAGACCAAATGTTGACAGAAGTTAAGTAATGGTAATGACAACAGATAGTGAACACTCTATCCGCAACCACATCTTAGGACTTCACTTTTGGTGGAGCTTTCTGTGCGACTCTGAAATACTCGCTTTATGCCAAGGGCAATTGGGTCAGCAAATCAATCAGACACGAGCTAACACTTCCAAGCCTGGGACCATTTACACCTTTCCTGTCCCAGAGGGAAGACAATGATCGTTGACTATAGGAGATCTGAGGACGGCATTGCCGCTCGTGAACTCTCCCATGTCCCATCTCTCTTGAGCTTGATTTGATTCTGACTTGTCTCATCTCGTCCTGTGGCTGCCCAGACTTTGGCTTTCTTTGTCTTCACGACCTCACACCGGCTGTGATGGTCCGGCCCACTGGGACAGCATCATCGGTGGGTCCGTAGTATTTTATAAACACTGACCACGTAATCGCTTGGAAAACCATGTAGCAAAAACGGAGAGAGTATGATGTGAATATTAACAATATGAGGTTAACACTGACAGGTATATGACTGACTCTCTAACACTTACTGACTCTGACTCTGATATAAGGAAGGTAGACATGTGACTGTGTCACACAAAGCCGTTGCAGTGGTGCTGTGTGCAAACTATAAAGACTAGGAGTACGAATATAAACTATAAAGACTAGGAGTAAGAATATAAACTATAGAGACTAGAAGTAAGAACATAAACTATTGAGACTAGAAGTAAGAATAAAACTATTGAGACTAGAAGTAAGAACATAACCTATGAGACTAGAAGTAAGAACATAAAATATAGAGAATAGAATTAATAACATAAACTATAGAGACTAGAAGTAAGAACATAAACTATAAAGACTAGAACCAAAATATAGAAATGATGTTTGTGTCTCTGTCTGCTTGTGTTTGTTTCTATGTTTGTGTCTGTCTATGTTTGTGTCTGTCTATGTTTGTCTATGTCTGATGTCAGCATTTTCTGTTTTGTCAAACTAAACTTTGTCAGAAGTCAAGTTATGACATTAACAATGACAGTAAAGGAAAACCAAACTTTGACACAAATAGTGGTGACCCCTGCTGTCATAGACCAAATGTTGACAGAAGTTAAGTAATGGTAATGACAACAGATAGTGAACACTCTATCCGCAACCACATCTTAGGACTTCACTTTTGGTGGAGCTTTCTGTGCGACTCTGAAATACTCGCTTTATGCCAAGGGCAATTGGGTCAGCAAATCAATCAGACACGAGCTAACACTTCCAAGCCTGGGACCATTTACACCTTTCCTGTCCCAGAGGGAAGACAATGATCGTTGACTATAGGAGATCTGAGGACGGCATTGCCGCTCGTGAACTCTCCCATGTCCCATCTCTCTTGAGCTTGATTTGATTCTGACTTGTCTCATCTCGTCCTGTGGCTGCCCAGACTTTGGCTTTCTTTGTCTTCACGACCTCACACCGGCTGTGATGGTCCGGCCCACTGGGACAGCATCATCGGTGGGTCCGTAGTATTTTATAAACACTGACCACGTAATCGCTTGGAAAACCATGTAGCAAAAACGGAGAGAGTATGATGTGAATATTAACAATATGAGGTTAACACTGACAATATGATGCCAATACTGACAATATGGGGGGAATACCGATAATACGGTGCAAATGATGGTAAAATGGGACGAACTATGATAATAATGCACTTTTCATCAAAGGTTCAAATATTCTGAAGGATGCTTGACCTGTCTGCAAATCTTCCTTAAAATTTTCGGTATCTGGCACTGCCAGCTTGAAATACTGACACGTTAGATACTTGTGGAGAGCAAGTCTACTCTCTTTACCTCACAGTCCTATGGCTTAGCATGTGAAGGCACTAACACTTCATACCCTTACCACTTGCAAGTATCACGGGGGATATTTTTGAAAATAATTTAAAATGACATGCTTTAAAAAAAGTGAATACCAGAGAAAATATTTTTTTAAACGGGAATAAACTATTTGTTTTAAATAGTTTTTTTTAAATTTTACACCAGTTGGTAATGTAGTGTAATGTTAGAGTTAGTAATCTGTTTTAGTGTTACAACAGCTGGTAATGTAATGTAGTGTAATGTTAGAGTTATAATCTACTTTGTAATGTTGTGTGATGTTGATTCTCATAACATTATAGTTTCTGAAGTTATTTATTGATGCTACTTCTTCTCTGTGTCGTGTGTGTGTTGTGTGTGTGTGTGTTGTGTGTGTGCCGTGTATGTGTGTCATTAATATGTATGTGTCGTGTGTGTCGTGTGTCTGTTGTGTGTGTTATGTCGTGTGTTTATCGTGTGTGTCGTTTGTGTGTCTTGTGTGAGTTTACATCGTGTGGCTGATGTTTCACACATCAAAAACTGGAAACATCATCTACAAATGTGTTTTCATTTTCATTTGGTATCATTACTATCTGTAACATCAGATGGTAAATACAGCTCATAATTTGGTATCATTACTACCTGTAACATCAGATGGTAAGTACAGCTCATAATTTGGTATCATTACCACCTGTAACATCAGATGGTAAGTACAGCTCATAATTTGGTATCATTACCACCTGTAACATCAGATGGTAAGTACAGCTCATAATTTGGTATCATTACTACCTGTAACATCAGATGGTAAGTACAGATCATAATTTGGTATCATTACTACCTGTAACATCAGATGGTAAGTACAGATCATAATTTGGTATCATTACTACCTGTAACATCAGATGGTAAGTACAGCTCATAATTTGGTATCATTACCACCTATAACATCAGATGGTAAGTACAGCTCATAATTTGGTATCTTTACTACCTGTAACATCAGATGGTAAGTACAGCTCATAATTTGGTATCATTACTACCTGTAACATCAGATGGTAAGTACAGCTCATAATTTGGTATCATTACTACCTATAACATCAGATGGTAAGTACAGCTTATAATTTGGTATCTTTACCACCTGTAACATCAGATGGTAAGTACAGCTCATAATTTGGTATCATTACTACCTGTAACATCAGATGGTAAGTACACATCATAATTTGGTATTATTACTACCTGTAACATCAGATGGTAAGTACACCTCATAATTTGGTATTATTACTACCTGTAACATCAGATGGTAAGTACAGCTCATAATTTGGTATTATTACTACCTGTAACATCAGATGGTAAGTACACCTCATAATTTGGTATTATTACTACCTGTAACATCAGATGGTAAGTACACCTCATAATTTGGTATTATTACTACCTGTAACATCAGATGGTAAGTACAGCTCATAATTTGGTATTATTACTACCTGTAACATCAGATGGTAAGTACACCTCATAATTTGGTATTATTACTACCTGTAACATCAGATGGTAAGTACAGCTAAGACAACACAGAGAGGTGGTCCATTAGAAGAATGATAAGAGTACCAAGGACAGCTAAGACAACACAGAGAGGTGGTCCATTAGAAGAATGATAAGAATACCAAGGACAGATAAGATGACAAACAGGGAACCTCATAAGAAAACAAGAATCACCATTTACTGGAGATAGAATGAGAACGGAAGAGCTTGGAAACATCATAACAACAGGAAAGATAAATGCGAAGAGAGGCAGGGAAAATTTTCTTTAAAATGCGCAGTCTAATGCACAACTGAGATGATGAAAATATCGAGGAACAAGATCTGTGAGGAATCAAGACAGCCAACGCCTATCTGCACAGAATATGATGATGATGATGACGATGACGATGACGATGATGATGATGATGATGATGACTAACATTAACCTCTTTATTTTATTTCTTGATCGAACTATCCCTGGAGGTAAAGAAAGATTTCTATCTGCGTTAACTAAGGAAAACTTTTGTCTGAGGCGGGCATGAAGGTATGATATAAATGCTAGAAAAACTTAGTATAGAGGGTAAAGAAATGAGAATTATTAAAGAAATGAGAATTATTAAGAGTATGTACTGGAAGCAAAGAGCAGAACAACAGAGTGAGCAGTGACATAGGTGAGTATCAGGATATAAAATGAGGCATGAGACAAGGGTGAGTATTGTTACCTGATATGTTCTAATTATATAGTAAAAACATCATGAGAGACATTGAGTATGTGAAAGGGATTAAAATAGGAGAACATAATATCAATAAACTGAGATATGTGAATGACACTGTTCTAATAGGAGGACATAACATCAATAACCTGAGATATGTGGATGACACTGTTCTAATAGGAGGACATAATATCCATAAACTGAGATGTGTGGATGACACTGTTCTAATAGGAGGCCATAATATCAACAACTTGAGATATGTGGATGACACTGTTCTAATAGGAGGACATAATATCAATAACTTGAGATATGTGGATGACACTGTTCTAATAGAGGCCATAATATCAATAACTTGAGATATGTGGATGACACTGTTTTAATAGGAGGACATAATATCAATAACTTGAGATATGTGGATGATACTGTTCTAATAGGAGGACATAATATCAATAACTTGAGATATGTGGATGACACTGTTCTAATAGGAGGACATAATATCAATAACTTGAGATATGTGGATGACACTGTTCTAATAGGAGGACATAATATCAATAACTTGAGATATGTGTATGACACTGTTCTAATAGGAGGACATAATATCAATAACCTGAGATATGTGGATGACACTGTTCTAATAGGAGACCATAATATCAATAACTTCAGATATGTGGATGACACTGTTCTAATAGGAGGACATAATATCAATAACTTGAGATATGTGGATGACACTGTTCTAATATGAGACCATAATATCAATAACTTGAGATATGTGGATGACACTGTTCTAATAGGAGGACATAATATCAATAACTTGAGATATGTGGATGACACTGTTCTAATAGGAGACCATAATATCAATAACTTGAGATATATGGATAACACTGTTCTTATAGGAGGACATAATATCAATAACCTGAGATGTGTGGATGACACTGTTCTAATAAGAGACCATAATATCAATAACCTGAGATATGTGGATGACACTGTTCTAATAGCAGAAAGTGAAAATAACTTGCAGAAACTTGTGAACAAGATTATTTTATGAAGGTAGCAACAAAAGAGACCTGGATCTAAACAGTAACAAGACATATATCTTATATCTTTCCCGTGCCGTTAAACGTCACATAGGGCTCGCAAAGTAGTTCGCCAATTTTTAACAAGACATAAGCAAATGTTATATCGAAAATAATAAACATACCAAAGTTCAACATCCTTTCAAGTGGGAAGACACTGACACAAATAAATAAATTCAGTTACCTTGGAACAACAACAACAGCTGATGGCAGAGTTGAGAGAAGGACAAAAATAAAATATCTTAACGGGCTGTCCAAGTGGCACAAGAGAAGAAAAGCAGCTGAAATAATTAGGAAAACCCTCACAAGATCGTTAAAGCCTCTGGCCTTACTTTTCTATCTCACACAACCCCACAACAACAACCACCACAACCTCAACCACCACAAGAACAATCACAACAACAACTACCGCAACAGCAATCACCACAACAACAGCCATCATCACACCAACCACAACAACATTCAACACAAAAATAACCACCACCACAACAACAATCACCACAACAACAGCCATCATCACACCAACCACAACAACATTCAACACAAAAATAACCACCACCACAACAACAATCACCACAACAGCAATCAACACAAAAGCAACCACCACAACAACAACAACCACCACCACCAAAACAACCACCACTACAACCATCACCACAACAACAACCATCACCACAACAACAACCAACACCACCAAAACAACCACCACTACAACCATCACCACAACAACAACCATCACCACAACAACAACCATCACCACAACAACAATCACCACCACAACAACAACCGCCACCACAACAACAACCACCACAACAACAACAACCATCACCACAACAACAACCAGCACAATAACAATCACCACAACTACAATCACAAAAACAAGCACCACAATAGCAATCACAAAAACAACCACTGTAACAACCACCATCACAACAACCACCACCATCACAATAGCAATCGCAAACATCACTACCACACTACCCACAACAATCAACAGTACTGTCACTAACACCACAACCACGACAATCACCACAACCATAGCCACCTCAATAACAATCACTACAGCCACAAATACCAGAGCCACAAACACCACAATCACAATCACAACAATGAATTACCGCCACAACCACAAACGCCGTTGCCATCATCATCATGATTTCGTACAACTTTCTCGTTAAAGATCAATTGTACCGCCCGATTTATAGATGATATACTTGAATAAATTTCAGTGGTTATAGCCTGATGTTATTGTTATTACTGCTGTTATCTCGCTTTCTTTTGTTGTTACTGTTGCATCTCGCTGTGGACGATGACGATGTTGTTACTATTCTCATCTTTCTTTGTCTTATTGTTACTGATATCATCTTTCTTTGTCATATTGTTACTGATATCATCTTTCTTTGTCTTATTGTTACTGATATCATCTTTCTTTGTCTTATTGTTACTGATATCATCTTTCTTTGTCATATTGTTACTGATATCATCTTTCTTTGTCTTATTGTTACTGATATCATCTTTCTTTGTCTTATTGTTACTGATATCATCTTTCTTTGTCTTATTGTTACTGATATCATCTTTCTTTGTCTTATTGTTACTGATATCATCTTTTTGTCATATTGTTACTGATATCATCTTTCTAGTGTTGTCATCTTTCTTTACATTGTTACTTCTGTTATACTTATATTTGGTGTTCTTTTAAAAAAAAAAAAGACATCTGTCACGGGGCATCAGTCTTGCTTGGCTGACCTGCTGCCTAATAGCAGCGAGCCTCAAACTCACTGTCTTGTGGATAGCTCAGTTAAGCCAATGGCTGACAGAAGGAAGTTAAGAGAACTTCTGACAGTTTGAGAGTCAAAGCTTTACAAAATATCCACGCCTTTCCTGTTGGAAATCACAGGCCATGTAATGGACATTTTGGCTAGCGATAGTATGTTGTCATGGAGACAGAAGATAAGAACAATTAACAAATGATGTTTAGCTGCCATGATTTCTGACATTGTACAGGTCTGGCAGTCTCTAGCACACACGCTTCTCTTAGTTCTCGTGTTGAACGTTCATGACGGAGAGGACTGCACGCTTCTTGTGTTGCCATTGGTTTATTTCAGACGTTACCTGTCATCTGACACCACAATCATAGTCCAGCTATACTGGTCCTCCAGTTGAACGCTCGTTGGCGCCTTCCTTTGATGTGGATATTCCTTTTATCATAATTAATTGGCCTTAGCTGCAGCCGTTCACACTCGATTGAGTTAGTGGTTTAAACAAAGATAAAAGCAGTCATGGCGCTTAAAAACACAGCAGAACATTATTGGTCTAATTGAAAGGTTTGGCTATTGGCTGAATCCAGAAGCCCCGCCTACTTACACGAATCTGTCAAGTAGGCCCCGCCTTCTGGCTAAACAGCAGCTCGCCCAGTGAATTTCCGACACTTCAATAGTGGACGAACAAGATGAGGAGGTAGCGATCGCCGTGAACTACCTGCCTCATTACACTCATCACAGAACTGTGACTAGCCTGACTTGCCTCTCAACAGTCAGTTCTTGTCCGGACGTCTGTGTGTGATGTTGTAGCCAATATGAGCGAAGTACAAAGGCTGGCCAGCACACGTCTGGATTGTTTGTGTGGTCAGCCATGCTGGAGTAAAGATACTCACTGACATTATCTGTGCTGCGTGTCATATCATGTGTTATCACCGCGGAACTAAATGTGTAAGTGTGTTTGTCTGTCACACTGACCTAGATAACATAACGTGCTCAGATCACACGCCTGCATTGCTCAAATATCTTTACTATTTCATGAAATGTTTGTCCTAAAGTATAAAATTATGTCAAGCTTGATACAATTTTAGATCCAAAATTATATACACTGGCCTAGTATATATCAAGGATCATTTTCTAGACTTCATTTCGTCGAATGTCTCTCTGTCTGCCTGTCTACGTGCCTGTCTGCCTGTCTACCTGTCTGTCTGTCTGCTTGTCTGTCTGTCAACATAAGCCAACCTTGCTGATTGCAGAAGTTTCTTGAATGATCTCTAAATGACACATCATTCACATGTGGAATCAGCTAATCACAAAATGACATACACGTGACAACAGAGATCACTTCGACACAAAACAACGTACAAGTGATCTTAGCTACATCTTCAAGGCACGTTTACAACTGTCACATTTATTTTGTGAATATTATGAGAATATGTGAGCTAATTCAACTGTTTGAATTGTCACTCATTTTGTTGGCACTGCTACACAAGATGTTTCCATGTCATGGCAGCTGGATTTGCTAGGTTATCTATTATGCGTTTAGAGTATCTACATTATAAACCTGTTATTACCGTGTGTAATTTAACGCGTCAAAAATACTCGTACTTTAGTCAAGTGTGCAGTGTTTACAATGTTCTATTTTGTTTTTGTCCTTGTAAGCCAACAAGTATATAACGTAAACAGTCTAAAAATATTTGGTCTGTAATGTAAACAGTCTAAAATATTTGGTCTAAAATCGTCCAGTCCTGTGTGCTTAATCTCATAGCTAGCGAACGTTATGTACACAATAATGCACATTGTACACAAAGCAAAGGATGAGTCCAGGCTTGGTAAAAGTCAGATTATGACTTTATCTTTCGTAAGTTTCGGTCAGTGGTCAGAGCACACAGAAACTGAAGAAAAAAATATCTACATAAAACAATGTAGATCATCAAGTTCTAGATAAGCTAGGGCGAAAACTCGGAGCAAAAGCATAGATGTGAGAGATTTCGTCTAGTGATCGAAGTATCAAAATGACTGAAGTATTTCGTCAAAATCACTGAAGTATTTTATCAAAAGGATTGAAGTATTTTATTAAAATCACTTAAATATGGCTGAAGTATTTTAACAACACATACATATATTGTGCGTTATATGACAAATATTTCATCCCTATAGAGTATCTGCTTTCGTATGTTTTCAACTTGTTCACAAAACTATACTTTTTTTAAACAACAAACAAAGACCTTAATAATTATGATCAGCCTGTTTAGGTCTCCCACAGTCGCTAAGAAATGTTGGATCCAATCTTCTGTCCAACATTATACTTGACAAGACCAAATTTTATTGCTGTCTTCCTCTTGTAAGTTACTCAACTCTTCTGTCTTCCTCTTGTAAGTTACTCAACTCTGCTGTCTTCCTTTCGTAAGTTACTCAACTCTGCTGTCTTCCTCTCGTAAGTTACTCAATTCTGCTGTCTTCCTCTCGTAAGTTACTCAACTCAGCCCCTGAAATCTTACGTTTATTATCCCAGGTTTTTTCTGTCTGTTCTTAGTTTCGTGGCTTTTCATCTCTGCAAACTGAAGACATTCTCGAAGGAAATCCACCGTTTTTATGGGCAGATTTCTGTATAATAGCACTGTTTTCATGTTGTAAGGTAACAGCACTGTCTTCATGTTGTAAGATAACAACACTGTCTTCATGCTATAAGATAACAGTACTGTCTTCATGTTGTAAGATAACAACACTGTCTTCATGCTATAAGATAACAGCACTGTCTTCATGTTGTAAGATAACAACACTGTCTTCATGCTATAAGATAACAGCACTGTCTTCATGTTGTAAGATAACAACACTGTCTTCATGCTATAAGATAACAGTACTGTCTTCATGTTGTAAGATAACAGCACTGTCTTCATGCTATAAGATAACAACACTGTCTTCATGATGTAAGATAACAGCACTGTCTTCATGGTGTAAGATAACAACACTGTCTTCATGCTATAAGATAACAACACTGTCTTCATGTAAGATAACAGCACTGTCTTTATGGTGTAAGATAACAGTACTGTCTTCATGGTGTAAGATAACAGCACTGTCTTCATGATGTAAGATAACAGCACTGTCTTCATGGTGTAAGATAACAACACTGTCTTCATGCTATAAGATAACAGCACTGTCTTCATGCTATAAGATAACAACACTGTCTTCATGCTATAAGATAACAACACTGTCTTCATGTAAGATAACAGCACTGTCTTTATGGTGTAAGATAACAGTACTGTCTTCATGGTGTAAGATAACAACACTGTCTTCATGCTATAAGATAACAGTACTGTCTTCATGCTATAAGATAACAACACTGTCTTCATGCTATAAGATAACAGCACTGTCTTCATGGTGTAAGATAACAACACTGTCTTCATGCTATAAGATAACAACACTGTCTTCATGCTATAAGATAACAACACTGTCTTCATGGTATAAGATAACAACACTGTCTTCATGTAAGATAACAGCACTGTCTTTATGGTGTAAGATAACAGTACTGTCTTCATGGTGTAAGATAACAGCACTGTCTTCATGATGTAAGATAACAGCACTGTCTTCATGGTGTAAGATAACAGCACTGTCTTCATGGTGTAAGATAACAACACTGTCTTCATGGTGTAAGATAACAGCACTGTCTTCATGGTGTAAGATAACAACACTGTCTTCATGGTGTAAGATAACAGCACTGTCTTCATGGTGTAAGATAACAACACTGTCTTCATGGTGTAAGATAACAACACTGTCTTCATGGTGTAAGATAACAACACTGTCTTCATGGTGTAAGATAACAACACTGTCTTCGTGATGTAAGATAACAGCACTGTCTTCATGGTGTAAGATAACAACACTGTCTTCATGCTATAAGATAACAACACTGTCTTCATGTAAGATAACAGCACTGTCTTTATGGTGTAAGATAACAGTACTGTCTTCATGGTGTAAGATAACAGCACTGTCTTCATGATGTAAGATAACAGCACTGTCTTCATGGTGTAAGATAACAGCACTGTTTTCATGGTGTAAGATAACAGCACTGTCTTCATGGTGTAAGATAACAGCACTGTCTTCGTGGTGTAAGATAACGGCACTGTTTTCATGTAAGATAACAGCACTGTCTTCATTGTGTAAGATAACAGCACTATCTTCATTCATCTATTCATCTCCATCTTCAGTTAATGTATAATCTAGGTAGCTGTAGTTTGTCACTGGTTTCAGTCTGTGTTTGGTTATGGTTATATCCAGCTGTGGCTTCTAGTCTTTCCTGCAGAACACCATTACTTTGGTCTTCTTGATACTGATCTTAAGTCCCCGTTCTTGGGCTGTGTTGTGTATCAAATCTATTAATTTCTGTAGGTTCTGTGGATTCTCTGCTAGAAGGACTGTATCACCTGCATATCTTAAATTGTTGACAATTCTGTCCCCTGCGTTCAGTCCTGGTAGTTTATCTAAATTTTCGAAGATGTTCTTTGTGTACATGTTGAACAGACATAGAGACCAGAACACACTCTCGTCCCAGTCCCCTCTTTATAGGTACGCTTGTTGATGTCACTGTCTCGTATCTTAGAAGACTGAGCAGAAACCAAATGGCTGAAAATAAGAAAGTAAGATGATAACCTATAAATAAAGAACATACAACATCCAATATTTCGGCGTGAGCCTTTTTCAACGATTACATACAAGGACAACACATTACATGTCCTTCAAACATGCCCTTCAGTTTATCTCTACTCCATTCACACATCAAACATGTCCTTCATTTTATCTTCACTTCACTAACATGTGCCATATTTTGCATGTTCTTTATTTGCACGTTCTTCACTTTATCATCCCTTTACCTACAAACATATTCAATAGTTTTTCTCTGTTTCACATTGATGTCTTCTGTTTTATGTTTTGTTTACCATTATAAAATATCGCAGGACAACATCCAAGTTTGACCACAAAGCATGTTTCAGGTTTAGTTAAAATATATGAACATATATAAATGTGTTCTGTTGTCCTTGTATGTAGTCCTTGAAAAAAGACTCAGGCCGAAATATTGGATGTTGTGTGTTCTTTATTTATAGGTTCTCATCTTACTTCTTTATTCTCTGCCATTTGTGTTTCTGCTTTGTTTCTTCACTGTTATTGTGTGAAACTACCATACACCTCTACCTACCCTTATTACTAGAACCATACACCTCTAGCTACCTTTATTAAAATAACCATACACCTCTACCTTTATTACTAGAACCATACACCTCTACCTACCTTTATTACTAGAACCATACACCTCTACCTACCTTTATTACTAGAACCATACACCTCTACCTACCTTTATTACTAGAACCATACACCTCTACCTACCTTTATTACTAGAACCATACACCTCTACCTACCTTTATTACTAGAACCATACACCTCTAGCTACCTTTATTACTAAAACCATTCACCTCTACTTACCTTTATTACTAAAACCATTCACCTCTACCTACCTTTTTTACTAGAACCATACACCTCTACTTACCTTTATTACTAAAACCATTCACCTCTACCTACCTTTATTACTAGAACTAGTATTACCGCAGTCGTCATCTCTTTCATCTGCCTTATCTTACTAATGCTTCCTGTTCCTAGAAGAGATTTGTTATAATTTGGGTGTCTTTCCCATCAAGACTGATTTCCTCAAGACATTTTATTAGTCTGTCACTCTTCACTCTGTCAAATACTTTAGTATAATCTGTAAAACAGCCGTATATATCTTTCTGAACTTCCATGTTTCTCTATCAGTTTTAAGCAGAATATTGCTTCTCTTGTTCTGCTATTCTGTCTGAAACCAAACTGTTCTTCATTAACTTCTTTATCAATTTTGTTTCTCATTCTTTCGAGGAGAATTTTGAGGAGAATTTTAGTCACATGACTCATCAGACTTATGGTTCTAAAATCCGAGCAGTCTGTGGCGTTTGCTTTCTTGGGTAGTGCCACAAACTCTGAATGTTTCAGTTCTTGAGGTTTATGTCCCGGACTGTATGTATTGTTTACCATTATAAAATATCGCAGGACAACATCCAAGTTTGACCACAAAGCATGTTTCAGGTTTAGTTAAAATATATGAACATATATAAATGTGTTCTGTTGTCCTTGTATGTAGTCCTTGAAAAAAGACTCAGGCCGAAATATTGGATGTTGTGTGTTCTTTATTTATAGGTTCTCATCTTACTTCTTTATTCTCTGCCATTTGTGTTTCTGCTTTGTTTCTTCACTGTTATTGTGTGAAACTACCATACACCTCTACCTACCCTTATTACTAGAACCATACACCTCTAGCTACCTTTATTAAAATAACCATACACCTCTACCTTTATTACTAGAACCATACACCTCTACCTACCTTTATTACTAGAACCATACACCTCTACCTACCTTTATTACTAGAACCATACACCTCTACCTACCTTTATTACTAGAACCATACACCTCTACCTACCTTTATTACTAGAACCATACACCTCTACCTACCTTTATTACTAGAACCATACACCTCTAGCTACCTTTATTACTAAAACCATTCACCTCTACTTACCTTTATTACTAAAACCATTCACCTCTACCTACCTTTTTTACTAGAACCATACACCTCTACTTACCTTTATTACTAAAACCATTCACCTCTACCTACCTTTATTACTAGAACTAGTATTACCGCAGTCGTCATCTCTTTCATCTGCCTTATCTTACTAATGCTTCCTGTTCCTAGAAGAGATTTGTTATAATTTGGGTGTCTTTCCCATCAAGACTGATTTCCTCAAGACATTTTATTAGTCTGTCACTCTTCACTCTGTCAAATACTTTAGTATAATCTGTAAAACAGCCGTATATATCTTTCTGAACTTCCATGTTTCTCTATCAGTTTTAAGCAGAATATTGCTTCTCTTGTTCTGCTATTCTGTCTGAAACCAAACTGTTCTTCATTAACTTCTTTATCAATTTTGTTTCTCATTCTTTCGAGGAGAATTTTGAGGAGAATTTTAGTCACATGACTCATCAGACTTATGGTTCTAAAATCCGAGCAGTCTGTGGCGTTTGCTTTCTTGGGTAGTGCCACAAACTCTGAATGTTTCAGTTCTTGAGGTTTATGTCCCGGACTGTATGTATTGTTACATATTTCTATTATTTTGTCAATTCCAAATTTCTTCAGCGCTTTTATCATTTTTATGGTAATATCATAGATTAATGGAGTCTAGTATCGCAGTCTAGTTCCACATATTTATATGTAAGTGGAGTCTAGTTTCACATATTTATGAGTAAGTGGAGTCTAGTTTCACATATTTATATGTAAGTGGAGTTTAGTTTCACAA
Organism: Achatina immaculata; assembly: GCA_009760885.1. Lineage (NCBI taxonomy): Eukaryota > Metazoa > Mollusca > Gastropoda > Stylommatophora > Achatinidae > Lissachatina > Lissachatina immaculata. The sequence continues at coordinate 3,914,757 of CM019691.1, forward strand.
TCTAGTTTCACATTTTTATGAGTAAGTGGAGTCTAGTTTCGCAGTCTAGTTTCACATATTTATGTGTAAGTGGAGTCATTTTTTCACAGTCTAGTTTCATATATTTATGTGTAAGTGAAATCTAGTTTCACGGTATAATTTCAAATATTTATGTGTCTGTGAAGTCTAATTTTATACACTTACGTGTAAATGGAGTCCGTATTACTTGCCCGAAATGTTACGGTTGTTACATTACTTGTCTGAAATGTTACGGTTGTTACATTACTTGTCTGAAATGTTACGGTTGTTACATTACTTGTCTGAAATGTTACGGTTGTTACATTACTTGTCTGAAATGTTACATGTGTTACACTACTTGTCTGATATGTTACATGTGTTACATTTCTTGCCTGAAATCTTGTGTTTATGTAACACTGTTTTTCATGTCTGAACATCGTTTGCTGTCTGCTGACAGCTTTATCGGAGTGTTTTCTCTCTCTCTCTCTCTCTCTCTGTCCTCTCATGTTGCTTGGTGTTACACATCCATTTCTGTGTCCTGTTATCTGTGTTTGATACTACAATCTGTGCTCACACTCTACAATCTCTGCTCCTACTCTACAATCTCTGTTCATACTCTACAATCTGTGCTCACACTCCACAATCTCTGCTCAGACTGAACAATCTCTGCTCAAACTATACAATCTCTGCTAAGATTGTACTGTCAGAAATTAGTGATGACGTTTTCTCATAACGAAACACTCGAGACAGTAAAACTCTTGATTGTTGGAGTGGACATGTCAGGAAAGTCCTACCACTCTTTGGGCGACCATGATAGAAAGATGGCTCCACACTGGATACAGCAACAGCAACTTTAGTTGTTACGTTGTCATTTTTATGTCAGAGCACATTTTAAACACTTGACAGTGAACACATTTGATGAATCTTTTGTGTAGTTTAGTTTCTGTTAAATTAATAAACAATACCGGACAAATACAAAAGTTGTTTGGTAGAAATACATGAAAAATATACAGAACTTTGTTTGTCATAGAACATTAAGAGATCTAACATTAAGCCACAGAACAGCAGAACTGCGTGACAGCATGTTCTAAACTTTGTTCTAACAGTAAAACCCTCACATGTGATAAACGTCTTGCAGTGTAGGCTGTAGCTGATGTAAGACAAAGCATGATGTGGCTGGTGTAAGACAAAGCATGATGCGGCTGATGTAAGACAAAGCATGATGCGGCTGGTGTAAGACAAAGCATGATGTGGCTGGTGTAAGACAGTGAAGGCTCTAGCTGATGTAAGACAATACATAATGTGTTTGGTGTAAGAAAGTATAGGCTGTAGCTGATCTAAGACAAAGTATTATGTAGCCGGTGTAAGACAGTGTAGGCTGTAGCTGATGTAAGACAAGGTATCATGTAGCCGGTGTAAGACGGTATATGATATAGTTGGTGTAAGACAGTGTAGGTTGTAGCTGATGTAAGATAAAGTATGATGTAGCTGATGTAAGACAGTGATGATGTAGCTGGTTTAAGACAGTGCATGATGCAGTTGATGTAAGATAGTGCATGATGTAGCTAGTGTAAGACAGTGCAGGCTGTAGCTGATGTAAGACGTTGCATGATGTGGCTGGTGTAAGACAGTGCAGGCTGTAGCTGATGTAAGACGTTGCATGCTGTGGCTGGTGTAAGACAGTGCAGGCTGTAGCTGATGTAAGACGTTGCATGATGTGGCTGGTGTAAGACAGTGCATGAAGTAGTTGATGTAAGACAGTGCATGATACAGTTAATCTAAGACAGTGCATGAAGTAGTTGATGTAAGACAGTGCATGGTGTAGCTGGTATAAGACAGTGCAGGCTGTAGTTGATTTAAAACAGTACATGATGTGGCTAGTGTAAGACAGTGCATGATGTGGCTGGTGTAAGACAGTGCATGATGTGGCTATACAATGACATGAACAGTGAGATTTAGAACAAGCTTGTTCTCTGACAGGTGCAGATCCTGAACTTAGCACTCTCTCCGAGTATCCGTTAGAATGACAATGTCTAAGGTGGATCAAGTTCAAGGTCGGGACAACTACGAACCAATCAAACGCCTGGCCATGGTTGAGGTACAGCCTGCCAGGAACCCAGGCAAGCCGTTTACCTCTTTCTGCATCAAGGACATCCTGGGCATCAGTAACAAAGACCATAAGATCAACCTTCAGCATTGTTACCACCCTTGCTATCAACTCAATGTCCTGCACAAGTCTTCAATCAAGCACAAGTCACGTGCAGGCCATATTGGCTCTAACGGAAACACAAAAAATAATTCCGTTTCTGCAGGCAATACGAGCCACAAAAACAGCTTTACTTGTGGAAGGGACGTCCAGGAAGACCTCGTGAACCTCTGCAAGGTCGACCAGCACAGAAACAACGTAAGGCCTGGCTTCTCCAGTAATCCATGCCACAGATCTGCTCCAGTCAACGGACGCTGTAAGCCAGACATCCCCAACGTGTTGCCTGCTCTGCATCATGTTCCGCCTGGAGAACAGCTACAGGCCAGACCACAGACCAACCCTATCAACCTGACCACAAAAATTGTCAGACCTTGGGACAATGACTTCGGGCCATGCTCTCTTTCGGTGGGCAGATCGTCGTCCTCGCCGACAACCTGCGCCAACATGGGTGCCAGCGACACGTCGTCTGAGGAAGACGAGGAGATAACAGTGGACGATGAAGATGTCCCGACACGAGTTCTCTTCCCCAGTGACAGCAACAAGAGCAAGTCTGTCTCCCCCTTGGACGCTCTGGTTGCTATGACGAGCAAAACATTCGAGGGTCTTGATGGAGGGGGATCTGCAGGTAAGATACTTATGTACTTTAACATCCATGAAACCAACAAAAAGTAGTATCCACTTTATTATCCAGGAAAGCAACAAAACATCACCAACTCATCCACTATATCGTCTAATGCAGTGGTCCCCAAGTTTTCTGTACTCAAGGACCATTCCTCCAAGTATATAAGAGTTGTGGACCACCATATTATATGTGATATTGCCATACATGTAGCACAAACTCTTCATAATAGGTAGCTCTTCATACCAAACAGAGAACTCATTCACGGACCATTGATAATGTAGATAGGACCACATGTTTGAAACTACTGGCCTAATGTATCATTCATTCGTCTTATCATCTGTCATCTATCATCTGTCATCTGATATAATACTGAAATTCTCCTCATTCATTTTATAAATAAAACTGATTTATCAATCAGCCATCCAGTCACTAAACAATCTTCTTCACAAACTAATCATCCAATGTATCAAACATATTATCATCCAACCTATCTGTCTAATCATCTAATATATCAGACAAATTATCATTCAACTTGTATGTCTAATCACGTAATGCATCAGAGAGGTTATCATCCAACCTGTATGTCTAATCATGTAATGTATCAGAGAGATTATCATCCAACCTGTATGTCTAATCATGTAATGTATCAGAGAGATTATCATCTATCGGAGAATAAGTAACAGAATTGAAAGATAAAGACTGGATCAAAAGACTTAAATAGTGTGACATTATTCATGGCCGTGTGAGAATCCCAGCGGATAGCGCACTCGCCTTTCATGTCCGTATACTGGGGTTCGACTTCCCAAAAGCTCTTAAAACTGAAATCAGGCTCATCCTGGCTCTGTGGAAGGACAACCAACTGACATTTTTTGTTTTAATAGACGAGTTTGAAGTAGACAGATTTTTGTTGCAGGTTTTATGGGAAGGACAGAATGCCACGAGTAGACCGGACCACATACCTCTACTGTACCGACTGCTGAGCACATACATCTACTGTACCGACGGCTGACCATATGCCTCTTCTGTAGCGACGGCTGACCATATACCTCTACTGTACCGACGGCTGACCATATACCTCTTCTGTACCGACGGCTGACCATATGCCTCTTCTGTACCGACGGCTGACCATATACATCTACTGTACCGACGGCTGACCATATACATCTACTGTTCCGACGGCTGACCATATGCCTCTTCTGTAGCGACGGCTGACCATATACCTCTACTGTACCGACGGCTGACCATATACCTCTACTGTACCGACGGCTGACCATATGCCTCTTCTGTAGCGACGACTGACCATGTACTTCTAATTGTCAAATAAACTGTACAGAAACACATTTGTATATTTACAAACACAGTCGCATGTACACGAACATTTCACACATTTATAAATTCGCATACATGCATATATACATACATACATACATACATACATATACGCACATACATACAAAGAAACATACATGCATACATACATACATATTTCTTGTATCTGGCGAAAATTAGGAATTATTTATGGAACTGGATATTTTGTTGACTATGGAGCCGAATATTTTGTTGACTGATTGATTGACTGATTGCCCTTTATTTCAAAAGGGTTAAAAACTGGGCACGCAGGCCAGTCTAACATACAGCCCTTTATCATACAACGTTCACTCTGTTCCAGACATTCTACAAATATGCTGCTCATAAAACAAACATAATTAACACTGAAACTGAGAGACAAAAAATAAAATAAAATATAACAATTACGTGTGATTGCGTTTAGGAAGTTTATACCCCTTTATTGTCCACGTACAACAGACTAGGTAATGATTACTTAACGAAGTATGAGGGATGTTACATTCAATGATGTTTTATGGGTGGGCTACATATATATGATCTAATAACGTGGATGAGACTTTTGTTACTCTAGTAGGTTTGGTGACAATCTGGCAAAAATTGTAGGATAATATACGAGGGGTGATTGATATGTTCTCGCCATAAGTACAACGGATTCTTTTTGGACAACTTTTTGGGGTTATTTCTCAACATAGTCCCCTTGCAAGTTTATGCACATAGTCCAGCGATCCTGGATCATATGGATCCCTTCTTTGTAAAAGTCAGCATCTTGTGCCAGTAGAAAGTGATCTACAGCATGAATGACGTCATCATCTGAAGCAAATTTGCAACCACTGAGCTCCTTTTTAAGTTTGGTAAACAGGTAGTAGTCTGAAGGGGCCAAATCTGGGGAATAAGGAGGATGTTCAAGAAGCTGAAAGCTGCATTCATGAATAGCGCCATTGCCACCGCCGACTTGTGAACTGGAGCATTGTCTTGGTGAAAGATGACTCCTCTCATCAATTTCCCGAGACACTTTTCCTTCAATTTGACCCGCAGTTGCTTCACAAGATTAGCGTAATAGGCCCCGGTGACCGTTCTGCCCTTTTGAAGATGTCTACCAATAGCACACCTTCTGAATCCTAAAAGATGGAAGTCATCACTTTGCCTTCAGACAGAACCACCCTTGCTTTCTTTGGAGGTGGGGATCCATGATGTTTCCACTGCTTTGACTGGTTTTTTTTTTTTTAATTTCTGGTTGAAAATAATGAACCCACGCCTCAACCATAGTCACAAATTGCTGAAGAAAATTTTCAGGATCTGTAAAAAAAATGGCCAAGAGCCAAGATTGTCTCTTGACATGTTGAGACTCTCGGATGTTGTATGTTTTTCATTTATACATTCTCATACTTTATATTCGTTTTTTTCTCACCTTGCTCACTTCCTCCCTCACTTTGTAAAACTGCACCATACACCTCTATCTACCTTATTTATATTAACCAGTTTTACTGCAGTCGCCATCCCTTTTATTTGTGATCAGCTCCAAGAAGTTTCAGGACCCCTCGAGCAGAGAGCTTTGTCATTTGAAGATCATTGTGAATAATGGCATCAACACGTTCCTAGGAGATGCCCAACTCAGTAGCAATGTACCGCTCAGTTAGTCCTCGATCCTCCATTATCATGTCATGGATTCTGCCGGTGGTTACCGTTCTTGATCTTCCTGGACGAGGATCATCTTCCAGACTTTCCCTTCCATGTTTGAATTGAGCTGCCCATTTCTTCACTGTGCTGTAAGAAGGGGCACTCTCCCCTAGAGTCTCTACCATATCCTCATGGATCTCTTTCGATGATAAGCCCTTGATACAGAGGTAGGGAATGACTGCTCGATGAGAAATGTTATCCATTTTCTCAATTTCTGCCACCCCTTACCACTTCAGTAGCTTGTTAAAAAAATTGGTTACAGTTAATTTCTTGAAATTTGGTGTTTAATCTCACATTAACCTGACCAACAAATGCACCTAACATCAGCTGTGTGTTTCAAGTATTTGTACCATATGCCGAGAACTTATCAATCACCCCTCGTATTATTGCTCCAAGTTGGATTTGACTGTGGTAGGCCTATGTTGAAATCTCCAAGAATGATAATATCTTTGAACTTAAAGGTTGAAACCTCATCCATCATAGTCGTGAAGTGATCATACCACAGGGATGATGCACTTGGATTACGGTACAAAACTCCAATAACTAATGGACTCTGGTTTGGCAATTTAACTTCCACCCAAATACACTCTACCTCTGATGATTCTAGGTCTTCTCTACGACTAAACTGGATAGATCTGTTTCTAGTTTTCTGGTTGGGTCACGCTGGATCAGGTTAAAACCGTTAATTCTAATATCTTCATCGGTCATGTTCCTATTTAAACGGCTTTCAGAGAAGCCAAAAAATGTGGAAATTTTGATTTAATATGTGTGTTGCTTCAGTAATTTTACCTAATAGGTGATATACATTCAGATGGCCTAATCGAAGTCCTTCTTTATGTAACCATTTTTCGGTAAGTGGGATCATTTTATATTCTTGTCTACTATTACTGGTTTGAAAGTAATTCCTATTATTACACTTACTACTGACGTAAGTAAACTTTTAAATACTACATACTCTGTATATTAAACTTTCAACTGGTACACAACTGACCAGTTGAAATAATTGGAGACTGAAAGAGAGACAGGCCTAACTACTGAACAATTAAATGCTCAAATATGATAATTCACTAACAGGTGTGGTAAGTAAGTATATAGTTCTCACACACAAACAGATACAACCCACAAACTGCAAGGATCTGACAAAAAAAAAATTAACAAGAATTAGAATATAGGTTGGGACATGTGATACACTGGCGATGGTTGGGACATGTGGTCCGAATGACTGACAACTCACTACCAAAAATAGCACTAAGATGGACACCACAGGGGAGCAGAAGTAAGGGTAGACCAAAAGAGACATGGAGAAGAACAACAGAAAGGATGTTGAGCAATAGAGGGCTCACCTGGGCAAGAGCAGAAAAAAAGGCGAAGGACAGGCATTTGTGGAGGACTCTTGCGGAAGCCCCATGTGCCCTGGGCACTTAAGGTTCAGAGAGAGAGAGAGAGAGAGAGAGAGAGAGAGAGAGAGAGTGAATATAGGTAAAACAGAAAAGGGTAGCAAGAAATAAAATACAATAATAAAACGCAAAGAATGTCGAGTCGAATATTTTGTTGACTCTTGAGGCGTTTATTTTGTTGACTGTTAACCCGAATGTTTTGTTGACTGTTGAGCCGAATATTTTGTTGACTGTTGAGCCGAATGTTTTGTTGACTGTTGAGGCTATTATTTAATGACTGCATGAAGGATATTTTATTGCTTGCTGAGACCAAACTGTACTGTCTGGTACCATGTCTGATATCTTGTCTGATTTCTTGTCTGATTTCATGTCTGATATCTCGTCTGATTTCATGTCTGATATCATGTCTGATATCATGTCTGATTTCATGTCTGATTTCATGGCCGTGCTGTTTATCAACCCAAGCAAGGAAAACTGTTTTGCCCTACCCTCCCTCTCTTTAAGCGAATACAAAAACAAAACAAAGCAAAAATAAACTTTGATGTCCACGAACACAAATCTGCTACAAAATATGAAGCGTACATGATATAAAAGATAAAAAGACAAAATCCCCTTTTCCATGCCACCAAGGCATACTGGGAAACACAGTGTTAGGCCCGTATTTTCCATGACCGTTGGCACATGAAAGTATTATGCTTGACCACATTTACCTCCCCAGATTTCTCTGGTACCCATTTTTAGGGGCTGGGTGAACCTTAGAGCCTTTTTGGTGTGTACCAGAAAAAAAAAATCTCAGTTGAACCTGGTACCACCTGGTTAGTAAACCAAACACCTAAATACAAGATATAACTGCTGCATCTATTTGTCATGACCAGAGCGACTAATACAAGACGCTAATGATCTTTCTCAGACAGAAAACAAGTGATATTTTGACACAGATATCATGTTGAGTAAGTTCGTGAAATGCCATATCAGCATAGAAACATTTCAGTTTTTTTAAAATATTGCTCTACGTCAATGTTTCTTAGCAAATCCTTCAAGTCAAGTGTTGATACTTGGACAAGGAGAACTGATGATACATTGACACAGAGAACTGATGATACTTGGACATATAAACAAACGGATAATATTTGGACATGAACAAAGTTATGATACTTGGACATGAACAAAGTTATGATACTTGGACATGAACAAACTTATGATACTTGGACATGAACAAACTTATGATACTTGGACATGAACAAACTTATGATACTTGGACATGAACAAAATTATGATACTTGGACATGAACAAACTTATGATACTTGGACATGAACAAAGTTATGATACTTGGACATGAACAAAGTTATGATACTTGGACATGAACAAACTTATGATACTTGGACATGAACAAACTTATGATACTTGGACATGAACAAACTTATGATACTTGGACATGAACAAACTTATGATACTTGGACATGAACAGATATATATGACAAGCAAGCATGCCCTATGATTATTGAATAAATGTCTACACGGGCCCGGTAGCCTGACATTTCCGTCCGACATTTGTCTATAATTTTGACAAAAATTATAAATCAGTCAGCAGAATACATGGTCGAATTATTCATTTAACCGTTCTCACTAGCATATATTCTAATTTGTACATTTAGAAAGTTGTAACCTTGAGATTTAAACTGTTCCAAATGTTTGTTTTTGTCTCCGAACTTCTCACATAAAACAGCCACAGTGAGAGGTTGAGTGCCAGATTTGAAAACTTTCTTCCTACTTACAATGTTCGTGACTACGAGACTGTCTGCTATGTTTCTCAGCATAAATAACAGTAGCATTTTGTAAAGACAAGACACCCTATATAAAGCAGATCTGTAATCAGGTCGGCTGTGATCTATATACAAAATTCTAGTCCTCCTCTTACCAGTTTTCACATAGTCCCATGTGTCCCCTTCTTGTCCTAAATGTCCTCATGTAGTCACACGCTACTCCGCGTCGTCCCATGTGTCTACATATAGTTCTATGTGTCTATATGTCGTCCTATGTGTCTCTATCTCGTCCTATGTGTCTTTATCTCGTCCTATGTGTCTCTATCTCGTCCTATGTGTCTCTATCTCGTCCTATGTGTCTCTATCTCGTCCTATGTGTCTTTATCTCGTCCTATGTGTCTCTATCTCGTCCTATGTGTCTTTATCTCGTCCTATGTGTCTCTATCTCGTCCTATGTGTCTCTATCTCGTCCTATGTGTCTCTATCTCGTCCTATGTGTCTCTATTTCGTCCTGTGTTTCTATGTCGTCTTGTGTGTCTCTATGTCGTCACATGTGTCTCCATGTCATCCCACGTGTCCCAGATCTGTAATGAGAAATAAGACTTTTTCTAGCTTAAATTTCCCCAGCAGCTGTCAGAAAAATGTGTCTGTCTAGTCAGGTTAAGTGGGGGTAAACATTAGACTAGGGTAACTATTACAGTGGAATCAGTATTACAGTGGGATCAGTATTACAGTGGGATCAGTATTACAGTGGGATAAATATTACAGTGAGATTAGTATTACAGTGGGATAAATATTACAGTGGGATCAGTATTACAGTGGGATAAATATTACAGTGAGATCAGTATTACAGTGGGATAAATATTACAGTGGGATCAATTTTACAGTGGGATAAATATTACAGTGAGATCAGTATTACAGTGGGATAAATATTACAGTGAGATCAGTATTACTGTGGGATAAATATTACAGTTGGATCAGTATTACAGTGGGATAAATAGTACAGTGAGATCAGTATTACAGTGAGATAAATATTACAGTGGGATCAGTATTACAGTGGGATAAATATTACAGTGGGATCAATTTTACAGTGTGATAAATATTACAGTGGGATCAGTATTACAGTGGGATAAATATTACAGTGGGATAAATATTACACTGAGATCAATATTGCAGTGGGATACATATTACACTGGGATCAATATTAGAGTAGGGTAAATATTACAGTGGGATAAATATTACACTTTGGTCAATATTAGAGTAGGGTAAATATTACAGCTGGATAACTATTACAGTGGGATCAGTATTACAGTGGGATAAATGTTACAATGGGATCAATATTCTTATCTTATATCTTACATCCTTCCGGTGCCGTTAAACGTCACATAGGGCTCGCAACGTAGTTCGCCAATTTTTCTTGTCTTCGGCGAGTCTTTCAACCTCATCAAGGGATTTTATGCCATTAATTTAGCCTCTCTTAACAATGTCCTCTTCAGAGTTTCACGCGGTCTGCCTCTTTTTCTTTGGCCAACCAAAGAAACCAACCGAGCATCAGGGATGCCAACTCCGAAGAGCTCATTCGTCGGGATCAGTGTCACAGTAGAGTAAATACTACAGTGGAATCAATATTACAGTGGGATAAATATTGTAATTGGATCAATATCAGAGTAGAGTAAATATTACAGTGGGATAAATATTGTAATTGGATCAATATCAGAGTAGAGTAAATATTACAGTGGGATAAATATTGTAATTAGATCAATATCAGAGTAGGGTAAATAATCTTATCTTATATCCTTTCCGTGCCGTTAAACGTCATATAGGGCTCGCAAAGTAGTTCGCCAATTTTCCTGTCTTCAACCTCGTCAAAAAGATTTTATGCCTGTTAATTTGGCCTCTCTTAATAATGTCCTCTTCAGAGTTTCACGCGGTCTGCTTCTTTTTCTTCGGCCTGTTGTGTTCCACTTGATAGCTTCTCATCGTGACCAACATATGTCCATCTCCTTTTCCTGATCACCCATGAGACTGGTTGTTGTTCAGTCCTCTGTCTTATCTCTGCATTGTTCTTGAATTTGTTCCACTTGATGCCGAGTATTTTCCTTAGGCATTTGTTTTCAAACGAGTTTAATTTCTTTTCTATTTCTTTGGTTGTTTTCCAGCTTTCGCCTGCATAAATGAGGGTGTATATTACATTTGAATTGAATAGTCTTAACTTGGTTTTTGTGCTTATAACTTTTGAATTCCATATGTTCTCAAGATGGTTGAAGATTGATACTGCTTTTGCAATTCTGATCCTAAATTCCTTTCTAGTGTCACCATCCTGGTCTATGTAGCTGCCAAGGTATGCAAATTGATCGACTTCTTCCATATCTGTCCCTTCTATGTGTATTTTTCCATTTTGATTGAGGGGAATTTTCATTATTTTTGTTTTGTCCTTGTTAATTTCAAGTCCTATTTTGCTAGCCAGTGAAGACAGGCTATCTGTTTTTTCTTGCATGGAATTCACATTATTACTGATAAGAGTTATGTCATCAGCAAAATCAAGATCTTCTAGTTGGGTCCCATGTACCCAGTCAATACCTGTGTTACCTGTGCAGCATTTTTTCATTATGAAGTCTATTGTAATCCCAAAAAGTAAAGGAGACAGTATACATCCTTGTTTCACACCTGTTTCAATCTGGAACCATTCACTCATCCCTTCTTCTGTCTTGACTGCACAAACATATCCATTGTATAAGTCCTTAATGATGTTGACAATTTTAGATGGTATTCCATACAGACATAAATTTCTCCATAATGAATCTCTGTGTATGCTATCAAATGCCTTTTAAAAGTCTATGAAGTTCAGTATTAATGGTTTCTGCTTTTCAATATGTTCTTCAAGTATTTTTCTGAGAGTAAAGATCTGGTCGAGACAGCTTCTCCCTTTTCGAAATCCTGCTTGTTCTTCTCTAATTGCAGTATCCACTATATCTTTGAGTCTATTCAAAATGACCTTGCAAAATACTTTTGACACAACTGATATTAAGGTTACTCCTCTCCAGTTGTTACAGTCACTAAGGTTGCCATTTTTTGGTATTTTAACAATGATTCCTTTCTTCCAATTAGAAGGGACCTTTTCTTCTTTCCAAATCTTGTTAAACATTCTCTGTCTCATGTTGTCACTATTGATAGCTTGTAACATTTCAGGTGTTATTTCATCTTCACCTGCAGCTTTGTTGTTAGCCATTAAATTCACTGCTGTTTCAATCTCATGCAATTTAATTTAATCTAGGTTGACATTTAGTTGTGGGACTGGTAAGTCGGTTTCAAGGTTTAACAATTCTTTTGGGTGTGGTCGATTAAGTATTTCTTGGAAGTGTTAGCCCATCTTTGCTTTTTGGTCTTTATTTGATGTTAATAGTGTTCCAGTTTTGCTAAGGATTGGTCTTTCTTTAGATGTAATAGTACCTGTTAGCCTCTTTTGTATGTTATATAAAGTTTTGCTGTCTCCTGTTTTTGCTGCTTTTTCTGCCTCTTTCGCCATATTGTCTATGTAATCTCTTTTATCCCTTCTAGCTGAACTTTTTACTTTCTTGTCTATTTCTTTGTATTTTGCTTTCGCCACATCTTTTCCAAGATCTGTTTTTGCATTCAACATGTCTAATTTGACTGCTCGTCTTTCATGTATATACTTCCATGTTTTATCTGATATCCATACTTTTCTATTTGGTTTTTTCAGTTCAGCGCTCGCTTTTGCTGCTGTGATTATGACTGTGCTGTAAGAATTCCATAACTCATCTATACCTATCTCTTCAACTTCACTGGATGTTTTGGAATGATTGGCAAGTTCCCGATTGAAATTAATGTTAGTATTTTCTTCTTGTAGGCTGTGGCTGTTTATCTTTCTGTGTACTGATTTCTTGTGTTGGCTTTTCAATTTTAGTTTTATTTTCCCTATGCACAGGTTGTGATCACTGTTGACATCTGCACCCCTATAAGCCCTTACATCTATGAGAGATGTTCTGTATTGCTTTCTAATACAAAAATGATCTATCTGGTTTCTAGTTCTATCATCTGGAGATATCCACGTATCCAGGGTAAATATTAGAGTACTATGAATATTACAGTAGATATTACAGTGGGATAAATATTGGAGAAGGGTAATATTACAGAGTGATAAATATTACAGTATGATAAGTATAACAGTAGGATAAATTTAAACTAGGATAAATATAATGCTATAATAAATATTTACATCGGGATAAATAATTCAGTAAGATTAATATTACAGTTGGATCAATTTTAAAGTAGGAGAAATATTAGAGCAGGATAAATATGCAGGAAAGTCTCTACTATAGAGAGCGGAACAACAACACAACTCCTTCAGATCATCAGAGGGAGCACTCCCCCCCCCCCTCAGACAAGTGTTTCGGCCCTATTAAACTCCTGACACTCTAAGGGGGGTGGGCCCCTCTGGGTCATGACTCCCAGAGGTCTTGTGAGTCGCTTTTTTTTGTCCCGGGTTTGAGTTGGCACTGCACTTTTTAAACGCATTTTTAGCGGTTTAGCCACGGAGGACTGGTATTGGCCGTGACAAGCAAAGTTATTTATGTTCCCAATGCTTGTTTCGCATACTCCACAGCCAGCATGAGGCTTTTTCTGCTGTTTCTGAAAGTCTTTTCAATGCCTTTGCTCTTGCTTGTCCAATAATAAAATATTACAGTGCGATAAGTATTACAGTATGATAAATATTACAGTGGGATAAATCTTATAATGGGATAAACATTTACAGTGGGATAAATATTATGCAGGATAAAAATTAGTGGGAAAAGTGTTATAATGGTATAGAATACTATAAATATTAGGATAAGATAAATAGTAGAATATGATAAATATTGGAATAGCATAAATATTGGAATAGGATAAGTATTAGAATAGGATAAATATTACAGTAGAAAAATTAGTGCAGTGAATTAAAAATTAGAGTGGGATAAATAGAGAGTACGAGAAACATTAGAATGAGATTGTAGTGTGAACGATCACGCGGAGCTTCCAGGTGTACGACGGTTGGCGGAGCGTCATCTTTCACGTGATCCTGGGTTGGCCAGGTCATATATATATATTCGAGGAAAGAGAGCAAGAAAAGAGTTTGAGCTAGAGGAATATGGAGAAGCAAGCCAGTCTCGTCTGTGGTGTGTTTTATATGGAATACTTCGCCCCAGCCGTCCTCATATTGTGTGTTCATATGTCTGTGTAACGTGCAGGATGTGCATGTTGAACTCACGATCATATGGAGAAATATATTGGTGATTCATGATGACTATTGTTCTATTGAATAGATGCCATAATGCTATTATTTCATGTGGTTATTATATGTTTTTTCAATATGTGTCTGAATAAACGTATCCTGGCAGCGAAAGCTGCATCAAGAGGTGCGATAGCACTGGTGAGCTCGTGGAGATGTGGAAAGAGCACAGCAAGGTAGCTGTGTGATTATTAGTGCGTTAGCACATGTGGAACTTCATGTAGGGAAGGAAGAGAGTTCCGGGCAGCAGTAGCTGCGTGATGAAGAAGTGCATAGGCATATGGATTAATTCGTGGAGAGATAGTGGTGTAAATTCGCAGCACTGGCTGCAGTATTCATAGCGCGGTGGCACACCTGGAGATGTATAATGGGTATTGTGATTTGGTGGGGTGGGGGGAGGGAGGAAGCCCAGTATAGCCAAGGCTCCGATTGTCTGGTTCTTTAATTATGTTAGTTGAGAGTTATTGCCTTATTTTTTATATCATGCCTCTTAATATCTTATGATATGTGTTGGATGTTCTGTGTTATGCAATGTACCTGTGACTACCAGGGTCCGTGTAGCTTGAGTAATAAAACGTTCATGTATTTAATGGCTGACTTGGTTATGTGTAGTGAATGTTGGTGTATGTTGTGATATATGTAACATGATGCCAACTGGCATACAGTATTTTGGGGAGGTATAACCTGGGTTGTCGGTCGTAGGAGATAGTTAGAGCCTGGCCACACATTACGGTAGTACGGTGTGTCTGGTAAGTAATGAGACTTATTTTATTCAGTCAATCAGCAGGGCCGGGGGCGGAGTGGGGGGGGGGGGGGTGGGATGTTAGTTAAATGGTCGATATCTCGTCATTTCGGTCTGAGCTGTTACAGAGCGCGGATTGCTTGTGAAGTGGACGCTGTTTAAACGTCATGTAACGGTCAAAATGCAGAGGAGTGTCAAGCAGCGATACGCGATAACGTTTTGTGTTAAACTTGAAAAATCCACGACCGAGACATTTGTTATTGATACAGAAAGCCTACGGGAAGGATGCCTTATCGAAAGCACAAGACGTTCAACGACGGAAGAGAGAGCGTAGGGGATGAACAACGCACAGAGCGCCCATTAACGTCTCACACTTTCGACAATGCTGTTAAGGTGAAAGAGGTTTTAGACTCTGATCGACGTCTAAGTCTTAGATTTATAGCAGATCAAGTCGGACTTCCAAAATCCATTGTTCAATGAAACCAATTTTGCCAGATTGGTTCCTAAGGTTTTGAGGGACGAACGAAAGAAAAACCGTGTGTCGATTTCTCGTGAATTTTTGGACCCTGTGAGGAGCAACCTGATTTTTTGGAGAAAGTGATAACCGGTGATGAAACGTGGATCTGTCAGTACGACCCGAATAAGAAAAGACAGAACTCTGAGAGGCACGCTACCGTGTCTCCTCTACCAAATAAGGCTCGAATGTGCAAATCAAGATGAAATCGATGTTAATTGTCTCTTTTTATTATAAAAGTGTTGTCCATAAGGAGTTCGTACCATCCAGACAAATGCTCAACGCAGCATTTTACGTGGGAGTGGTTAAACGGTTGAAGAACAGAGTCGCGTGCGTCCGCCCAGAGATCGCTAACAGCTGGGTTCTTCATCAAGACAATGCGCCGTGCGTCGCTGCTATTGAAAGAGTTTCTGGCGAAGCAAACCGTGGCAACGCTGTGCCAACCTCCCTACAGCCCAGACATGGCCCAAGTTGACTTATTTTTGTTTCCCCGACTCAAATCAAGTTTGAAAGGCCACATTTGGGTCTGTTAATGACATGCAAGCTGTCTCGACGAGTGTTCTGAAGGAGATCGTTGTTCAAAATTTCGAGGCGAGCTACGACGCGTGGCAGAAACGCTAGCAACGGTGTATTGATGTTCAATGATGTTATTTCGAGGCATTTTAAGTATATATAAGTATATCTTGAACAAATCGAATTGTATGAAATCAGTGTCATTACCTACGGGGCACACCTTATATATATATATATATATATATATATATATATATATATATATATATACACTGTAAAAGAAAAAGAAACGCATAGCTTATATAAGCTTACATTTTTATGTGTTGTGACAAAAAACCAAACCAAAAATTGCCAGGTCCATGATTTAGTGCGAATTTTGCTATTCTCGTGTATAGTCAGAGCGCAGTAGCTGCCCTTGCTAATCACGCATTTTTTAAAACCATAACTCACGTTGCGTTTGTGGAGAAGTCGTGATTTTTGTGGTGAGCACAACTCACTTCCCACGCAAATGAAACCCTATAAAAAGATGAGGTTACACAAACAAATTCAGTTAATTAGATGTATATACATACATATATATACATTCACACATTATATACATACACAACTATATATGTTTAAAAATATAAATAGACACATAATATATATATACACACATTTATATATACATATATATGCACACAAATATACACATATATACACACATATATACATATATATATACAGACATATATATACCTACATATATACACTAATATATGGACACAGACACACACACACACATATATATACATATATACATATACACATACTTATACATATGAGTATAAAAAAGATTAATGATGAGCAAGATGTAAGTGTAATGGAGGTTTGTGTCTTCCATTATGTTTCTTCTGAGACATTCTAACACATTCTGAAGGTGAAGGTCAGGTTAGGTGTGACTTGTTTAATGTTTTAGTTACATGTGACTTTTTAAATATGTTAGTTACATGTGACTTGTTTAATATTTTAGATAGGTGTGACTTGTTTAATATTTTAGTTATGTGTGACTTGTTTAATATTTTAGTTATGTGTGACTTGTTTAATATTTTAGTTATGTGTGACTTGTTTAATATTTTAGTTATGTGTGACTTGTTTAATATTTTAGTTATGTGTGACTTGTTTAATATTTTAGTTATGTGTGACTCGTTTAATATTTTAGTTATGTGTGACTTGTTTAATATTTTAGTTATGTGTGACTTGTTTAATGTTTTAGTTATGTGTGACTTGTTTAATGTTTTAGTTATGTGTGACTTGTTTAATGTTTTAGTTATGTGTGACTTGTTTAATGTTTTAGTTATGTGTGACTTGTTTAATGTTTTAGTTATGTGTGACTTGTTTAATGTTTTAGTTATGTGTGACATGTTTAATGTTTTAGTTATGTGTGACATGTTTAATGTTTTAGTTATGTGTGACTTGTTTAATGTTTTAGTTATGTGTGACTTGTTTTATGTTTTAGTTATGTGTGACTTGTTTAATGTTTTAGTTATGTGTGACTTGTTTAATGTTTTAGTTATGTGTGACTTGTTTAAAGTTTTAGTTATGTGTGACATGTTTAATGTTTTAGTTATGTGTGACATGTTTAATGTTTTAGTTATGTGTGACTTGTTTAATGTTTTAGTTATGTGTGACTTGTTTTATGTTTTAGTTATGTGTGACTTGTTTAATGTTTTAGTTATGTGTGACTTGTTTAATGTTTTAGTTATGTGTGACTTGTTTAATGTTTTAGTTATGTGTGACATGTTTAATATTTTAGTTAGGTGTGACTTGTTTAAAGTTTTAGTTATGTGTGACTTGTTTTATGTTTTAGTTATGTGTGACTTGTTTAATGTTTTAGTTATGTGTGACTTGTTTAATGTTTTAGTTATGTGTGACTTGTTTAATGTTTTAGTTATGTGTGACATGTTTAATATTTTAGTTAGGTGTGACTTGTTTAAAGTTTTGTATAAAACTGTGTTCAGTGTTTTGTACATAGATCATAAGAAAGGGAAAAAAAAAATCTTTCAGTGAGAAATTCACCCCCCCCCTCACTCCACACTCCTGATCTTCATACATCTTGTACCCACAAGCCTCCCACAACTGTACTCACAATTCTCTCACATAAGCCTCCCACAACTGTACTCACAATTCTCTCACATAAGCCTCCCACAACTGTACTCACAATTCTCTCACATAAGCCTCCCACAACTGTACTCACAATTCTCTCACATAAGCCTCCCACAACTGTACTCACAATTCTCTCACATAAGTCTCCCACAACTGTACTCACAATTCTCTCACATAAGCCTCCCACAACTGTACTCACAATTCTCTCACATAAGCCTCCCACAACTGTACTCACAATTCTCTCACATAAGCCTCCCACAACTGTACTCACAATTCTCTCACATAAGTCTCCCACAACTGTACTCACAATTCTCTCACATAAGTCTCCCACAACTGTACTCACAATTCTCTCACATAAGTCTCCCACAACTGTACTCACAATTCTCTCACATAAGTCTCCCACAACTGTACTCACAATTCTCTCACGTAAGTCTCCCACAACTGTACTCACAATTCTCTCACATAAGTCTCCCACAACTGTACTCACAATTCTCTCACATAAGTCTCCCACAACTGTACTCACAATTCTCTCACGTAAGTCTCCCACAACTGTACTCACAATTCTCTCACGTAAGTCTCCCACAACTGTACTCACAATTCTCTCACATAAGTCTCCCACAACTGTACTCACAATTCTCTCACATAAGTCTCCCACAACTGTACTCACAATTCTCTCACATAAGTCTCCCACAACTGTACTCACAATTCTCTCACATAAGTCTCCCACAACTGTACTCACAATTCTCTCACATAAGTCTCCCACAACTGTACTCACAATTCTCTCACATAAGTCTCCCACAACTGTACTCACAATTCTCTCACATAAGTCTCCCACAACTGTACTCACAATTCTCTCACATAAGTCTCCCACAACTGTACTCACAATTCTATCACATAAGTCTACCAAAACTGTACTCACAACTCTCTCACAAGTCTCCCACAACTGTACTCACAATTCTATCAAGTAAGTCTCCCACAACTGTACTCACAATTCTATCAAGTAAGTCTACCACAACTGTACTCACAGTTCTCTCAAACGTGTATGAACCATTCTCTCACACATGTACCCATAATTCTCTCACAATTATACCCACATTTGTCCCAACAATTGTCTAAAATATGAAAAAATAATTCTCTCTTAAAGTTGTACCCACAAATCTCTCTGTTTTATCCACAATTCTCTCACATTTGTACCCACAATTCTCTCAATGTTTTACCCATAATTCACTCACGGTTGTACCCACAATTCTCTCAATGTTGTACTCACAATTCTCTCAAAATTGTACCCACATTTCTTTCACACTTGTACACAATTCTCTCATAGTTGTACACACAGTTATATCGAGATAAGAGTGACATTAGTATATTTACTGAAGTAATATGTTACAAAGAAAAAGAAAAAGAAAGAGAGGAAAACCAAAACGAAGATGGCTGCAAGACATCGTTGACGATCTGCAAATGGATGCAGCAGCGACAGGCCATCTTGTTCACAACCGAGAGGCCTACAGGAGTGCTGTTTTGGAGGCAAAGTTCCGCAAGGGACATGCAAATGAATGAATGAATATGATACAGCAACATGTTACCTAGAGTAATGTGACAGATAAAAGGGATGGCGACTGCAGTAAAATTGGTTTAAATAATAAAGTTAGATAGAGGTGTATGGTGTAGTTTGACAAAATGGCAGAGGAAGTGAGTAAAGGGAGGAAAAACAAACAGAAAGTATGAGAATGCATAAATTAAAAACATACAACATCCTATATTTCAGCGTGAACATTTTTCGAGGATTACATGCACAAAAGAGACACAAAAAAACATATAACTAAACGAAGAACTTATCTTAATATGGCCTCCTCCAGAAGTAGGAAACAGAGAAATGCGTGTCCACTAGAAGAGGCATAGAGACCAAGCGGGGCCACACAAAGGATAAGCCGATAGAGCCAATCGTAAAGAAGAGGTGGAGAGAGAGGAGGAAAACAGTTGGTTGAAGGGGGCGGAGGGCAATAGAAACATGATAGCCGGTAGAGGAGAAGGTGTCGGGGCAGGGGGAGGGAGAAAGGGGAAGCGGAGAGATAATGAATGAAGAAATAAACACCTGCAGAGAGAAAATGTGAAACTGGTGAATAGGACAAGACCCTATAAACACCAATATGTTGCCAGAGAAGAAGTGAGGGTGGCTATAGGGAGGGGTAGCTAGGAAAAAGAAAGTAGAGTTAAAAAAAGGGGGGGGGGGAGGAAAAACTAAAGAAGTTACAGAAAGCTGAAGACATTGTTAATTCCAGCTGGGTGGAGACAGCCAGCCTGGAAAATAAGTCGCTGTTCTAGGGCCCTCCGAGATCGTACATCAGCAGAACAAGAGCGGATCGCACTAACAGAAATGCTTTCCCCTGTGGTTGCTAAGGCAAAAATGTATAGCCACAGGTGTCCAGGCCCTCCCAGAAATATCATTAAGATGGCGAAAACAATCTCTTAAGCATAAACCAGTCTCCCCTATGTACTTCACACCACAACGTTTGCACATAATAGGATAAATAACATTGCGTGAAGTACAGGTGAAACCCTCCTAAACTGGTAACGTGGATTTAGGGAAGGAGATCTGGCTAGCCTCGACAACAAACGGACAAGTATTGCATCTACGGCGTCCGCAACGCCGAAATATCGGATGTTGTATGTTTTTCATTTATACATTCTCATACTTTCTGTTCGTTTTTCCTCATTTTACTCATTTCCTATGCCACTTTGTAAAACTACACCATACACCTCTATCTGCCTTTATTAGCTAGAGTAACATTCGTATATTCACTATAGTGATATGACAGAGTAACATGTTAGCTAGAGTAACGATCGTATATTCATTACAGTGAAATTATAGAGTAACATGTTAGCTAGAGTAACACTCTTATATTCACTGTAGTGTATATTCACTTTAGTGACAAGGTGAAATATTAGCTAGAGTAATACTCGTATACTCAATGTAGTGATATGATAGAGTAACATGTTAGGTAGAGTAATACTCGTACATTCACTATAATAATATGATAACATTGCTGGCGAGATCCTTCGGATGCCGCGCATGGAGTGAAGCTCCTCCCGGCCAAGGAAGAAAATGCGGAAAAGAAATAAAGGTTGCTGTGCGGCGCCGATGTGAAAAGGTGATGGAAAGAATAAAGTGAAGCTTAATCGGTATGTCCAGTAGTATCGCGGCGAGAGCTACCCATACCACGGCGTCTCTGCTCTAGAGACCGGCCACGTCCGAAATACACCCATACTGGTAAAATATGCATAAACCGGCTTAAACCAGGGGTGAAACTTGATGGCTACTCATGTCACGGTACCTCTGCTCTAGAGGTCGGTCATGTCCTAAACTAGTTGCGAGGATTCGTCCTCCTGGACAAAAGCTCCGTCCTGGTCACAACTAGGAAGGGTAGCGGCCACGACAACAAAATGCTGAAGTCGGAGACACTGGACTAGGGCAGTCTAGATAGGCAGCCACCTCTCACCTGGCGGGGATGTTTGCGTATCCTAATCACACTGAGGTTTTCTGGTGAGAAAGTCCAACGCCGGAATGGATGGGCAACCACCTCTCACCCAGCGGTAATACACAGGTATCTCAAAACACGTCGAGGTTTTCCGGTGAGAAAGTCCAACTCTGGCCTGGGTGGGCTACCACCTCTCTCATAGCGGGGATATACTGATATCCAAAACACGTCGAGGTTTTCCGGTGAGAAAGTCCAACTCTGGCCTGGATGGGCTACCACCTCTCTCATAACGGGGATATACTGATATCCAAAACACGTCGAGGTTTTCCGGTGAGAAAGTCCAACTCTGGCCTGGATGGGCTACCACCTCTCTCATAGCGGGGATATACTGATATCCAAAACACGTCAAGGTTTTCCGGTGAAGTCCAACTCTAGACTAAACTGGTGCAACGAAAACCACGGTGTCACGCAATCCCGCTTCAGAGACCCACCAAGAATACAGGCTCAAGCCGTGCGATACTCTGAACCTCTTGTGGTTCTCTCGGGGACCTCGTGCGATCCGGGACCACACGGGGGACCACAGGACCTATAGAGGACAACAGGGGTAAATTCAGTAGGATCACAGGGCGGTCTTGCTGGTAGAACCGAACGAAGAAGAAGAAGAAGATAATATGATAGAGTAACATGTTAGCTGGTGTAATACTCGTATATTCATTATAGTGATATAACAGTAAAATATTAGCTAGAATAATAATAGTATATTCACTGTAGTCAAATCAATAGAAAACAAGCTGAATTCTTTCCAGACTAAATGTTTAAGAAGAATTAGACAAATATTTTGGCCAAACACCATAAGAAATAACATCTTGTTGGCAGAAATGCAGATGAAGCCATTGACAGCAATTATTGAGGAAAGACGCTGGCGATGGTTGGGACATGTGCTCCGAATGACTGACAACTCACTACCAAAAATAGCACTAAGATGGACACCACAGGGGAACAGAAGTAAGGGTAGACCAAAAGAGACATGGAGAAGAACAACAGAAAGGATGTTGAGCAATAGAGGGCTCACCTGGGCAAGAGCAGAAAAAAAAAGCAAAGGACAGGCATTTGTGGAAAACCCTTGCGGAAGCCCCATGTCCCCTGGGCACTTAAGGTTCAGAGAGAGAGAGAGAGAGAGAGAGAGAGAGAGATATTCACTGTAGTGATATGATAGAGTAAAATATTAGCTATAGTAATACTCGTGCACTCACTGTAGTGATATGATAGAGTAACATGTTAGCTAGAGTAATACTCGTAAATTCACTATAATGATATGAATAAATAATATGAGTACAAAAAAAAAGTAACAATTATTATTGCACAATTGATGTTAGAATTTCATTTTTTTCAAATTGAAAGAATGGGAACTAACAGGTGAAAACAAAAACGTTGATAAGTTGAATTTGGTTACGTGCGAGATGTTGATAAAGTGAAGTTGATTACATGTGAGATGTTGATAAGTTAATGTTGCGTATATGTGTAAGATAGTGATAAATTAAAGCTGATTGTATGTGGAAAACATTTGATAAGTTGAAGTTGATTGTGTGTTTGTGGAAAATGCTGATAAGTTGAAGCTCATTATCATCGTTCATCATCATCTCATGCCGTCTCCCCATAGAAGGTTGGCTGCAATAAATCTCCACTCCGCTCTGGTTCTTATCTCCACTCTGCTCTGTTTCGTATCTCCACTCTGTTCTGTTTCTTGTCTCCAGTCTGCTCTGTTTCTTATATCCACTCTGCTCTGTTTCTTATCTCTACTCTGCTCTGTTTCTTATCTCCACTCTGCTCTGTTTCTTGTCTTCGTAGAGCAGTCGGCCAAGCTTGTCCGTGTCCATCTTTTGATGTTGTCCACTCATCTACATCGCTATGGTCCTCTTGTTCTTTTCCCTTTGATCTTCAGCTCAAGAATGAAATTCAATTTAGTATTGTGGCTCTTGACATGCCCAAAGTATCTTAGCTGTCTTTTTTATGATTTTCTATATTTCTCTTTTCACTTCTAGTTGGTTTAGCACTCTGTTGTTTGTCTCTTTTCTGTCCTTAAGACACGCTAAGCTGATTTATACTATGTGGGGAAATAATGTTGCTAACTTGAAGTTGATTATATGTGGAAAATGTTGATAAGTTGAATTTGATTATATGTGGAAAGTGTTGATAATTTGAAGTTGATAATATGTGGGAAATATTTGATAGGTGGAAGTCGATTACATGTGGAAAATATTTCACAAGCTGAAGTTGATTATGCGTGAAGAAAGTTGATCATTTAAAGCTGATTATATGTGAAAGATGTTCTGGTGACGTACTAAAGTGGCAGGTCTTACTCCGAACGCTAAGATGGAAACACCAGGTTCGCTCTGGCACACTTTATGACGGAGAATTTGGATGCAGTAGCTTCCCGGAGATTTATTTGGAAAGAGAGCTCCACCAGCATCTGTACCGCAATTTGGCTAAGCCTGTCCTGACATAATGTAGTCTCTCTCATTAGTTACTATTTTTAAATGGCCCTCATTAATTACAGCAGTCATCTTAATCAGCGCGCAACACTCCCCCGTTAATTCCTTCCTCCTGTATGTGTCTCGTTATGTGGATGCTTCGCTGTCATCGTCACGTGACAGGGTCGTTAGCAACCATCTAGGACACTTCCGGTTGTGACGTTGTCTCCGCCTTACTTGTGTGCTTCCCGCCTACTTCAGGGGCGTATACAGCGGATATTAGGTTGTGAACTGTGGGGGTATCACAGCACAGGTGGGAAGAGTTTTATATGCTGATAAGAATAATAATCG
This sequence comes from Achatina immaculata, assembly GCA_009760885.1. Taxonomy (NCBI): domain Eukaryota; kingdom Metazoa; phylum Mollusca; class Gastropoda; order Stylommatophora; family Achatinidae; genus Lissachatina; species Lissachatina immaculata. Next base: position 3,939,266 of record CM019691.1, read on the forward strand.
TAAGAATATGACGGTGGGCATCATGGCGTAGGAGGTAGAGACAAGGTATGAATATCTGAAGCAGAATATAGATGTGGGATTATGGTTATCGGAGGTTTTACAGGGCGAGATGGAAGAGCTGTGGACCTCCATCGTGAGAAATGAGATGGTGAGATGAAAGATTTGTGGACCTCAGTGGCTAGAAATGATATGTTGAAATGAAAGATCTGTGCATTTCTATAGCTAGAAATGAGATGATGTATGTACTACCTGTGTGGCTTCTTCTTCTTCTTCTTCTTCTTCTTCTTCTTCTTCTTCTGCATCTCCCTGGAACTGCGAGCTGGTGTTCCTTGCAGCCGATGTGATGCAGATGCTGAAGCTCAGCGTCGTGTCGGACAGGGAGCGGGTCATGGGAGCTATTTTTTCAGTTCATGGATGAAGCTAAACAGCAGGGGGTGTGCAGTACTTCTTTAGCCACTCCACCACCACAGGGACTATGACGATCCCTGCCCTGTTAGCCAGACTAGGTCTGTTACTGGGGGGGGGGGAACGAACAAAGAGGTGGGATAGGGACTTGGTCGGCTATGGTTCGCTAACCCTGATACTAGCTGTCAGCTATGGGTCACTGATTGTCACATTTGACAGCGTCTTCACAGCGGAAACGCCTCCTTCATACCAGCGACACAGTCTCTCCACTCACCACTCGCATTCATTACTCACTGCTCCCACTCAGCACTCATCACCCATCACTCCCGTACCCCACCCGCCACCCATCACTCACATACCCCACGCACCACCCATCACTCCCATACCACACCCACCACCCATCACTCCCATACCCCACTCACAACCCACCACTCCCATACCCCATTCACCACCCATCACTCCCATACCCCACTCACCACCCATCACTCCCATACCCCACTCACCACTAGCCACATCCACTCACCATCTTCTTTGTGTGGTACCTTTCTTGCTGTCCACGTTCATATTTTCATATTTCTTAAACAAATTTTCGGTACATGAAAGTTTCAGTAACTGGAAAGTTCATACAAGATTCAGTGCTGGGCTTCATACTTCACTAGAAGGCTAAGTCCACAGTCCATGACCTACATTCCACACTCCACACAAAATCTAGAGTTTATAGTCCATGACCTACACCTCACACTCCACAAGAAGGCTCAAGCCCAAGATCTGTCACCTACTCCCCACACTCCACAAGAAGGCTCAAGTCCAGGACCTGTGACCTACACCCCACACTCCACAAGAAGGCTCAAGTCCAGGACCTGTGACCTACACCCCACACTCCACAAGAAGGCTCAAGTCCAGGACCTGTGACCTACACCCCACACTCCACAAGAAGGCTCAAGTCCAGGACCTGTGACCTACACCCCACACTCCACAAGAAGGCTCAAGTCCAGGACCTGTGACCTACATCCCACACTCCACGAGAAGGCTCAAGTCCAGGACCTGTGACCTACATCCCACACTCCACAAGAAGGCTCAAGTCCAGGACCTGTGACCTACACCCCACACTCCACAAGAAGGCTCAAGTCCAGGACCTGTGACCTACATCCCACACTCCACAAGGAGGCTCAAGTCCAGGACCTGTGACCTACATCCCACACTCCACAAGGAGGCTCAAGTCCAGGACCTGTGACCTACACCCCACACTCCACAAGAAGGCTCAAGTCCAGGACCTGTGACCTAACGATCGCTCTTTGTTTTGTTTATAAATAAAAAGAAATCTGTCTCGGAATTCATTATTTATCATTTTTCTCCCCCATCTTACCTGGTCTTGCCCCGCCTACCTCTGTACAAAAATGTACTGTAATAAATTAAGCACGTGAAGATTTACCTGTAAAAAAATTATAATCAGGTTGTGTAATGCAAGACCAGACATGTGTGAGGTATTTAGCGGGTAGTATTCTCCGTCATAAGTAAGTTCACGGAAGATAGCCCTAATTATCCATATCAGGAGAAAGGGGTGGGGGAGGGTGTTTTGGTGTGAGTGTGGGGGTGGGGGTAATTTATGTTTTAAAATGTATCCCAGAAAACTAAAAACTATTTCATGGTCCAGGAGTAGGCAGATGACCTCGACCTAGTTTAACCTATTTTTAGCCTGGCTGGCTGGGTTCCTGTTCTCGCACGCTCTACTGGTCCTTACACTTTCCACTTCTTTCCTTGTCCTTGACAGTTTATTTTCTTCTCTTTGTTTCTTTCTTTACAAGTTTATATTTCTTCCTCCACCTTCTGATTTACTTTCCCATATTTCTTCCTCCACCTTCTGATTTACTTTCCTATAATTCTTCCTCCAGTTTCTTATTTACTTTCCTGTATTTCCTCCTCCAACTTCTGATTTACTTTCCTATAATTCTTCCTCCAGTTTCTGATTTACTTTCCTGTATTTCCTCCTCCAACTTCTGATTTACTTTCCTATAATTCTTCATCCACCGTCTGGTTTTTCTTTCTTTTTTTTTTTAAATTCTTCATCCAGTGTCTGGTTTACTTTCTTGTAATTCTTCCTACAGTTTCATGATTATTTTCCTATAATTCTTCCTCTAGTTTCTGATTTAGTTTCCTACATTTGCGATTTCTGGTTTTATTTTGCCCCTGACTCTTCTTATAACAACACAAAGCAGGATTTTGGTAACATGGGTCATAAGATTAATGGTTTGATTGTCTCCACATTGAACTGCACCTTGTTTCTTTGGTAGGGCAATGAAAACTGACTGCAAAAGATCTGATTGGACATAGTTACTGTTATAAATGTCTTTTAACAATCCCGTAATCTTTTCTATGCCAAGCTCTCCTAATCACCTTCCGATTCTTCCTTGGTGATTTTATCTGGTCCTGGTGCTTTGTTGTTCTTCATGTGTTTGATGGCTTCTTCCACTTCTGCTTTTCATATGGGAGGCCCTTCATTATTATTTCCTATATACTATTTCGCTTCTGTTGTCCTCATAGAGTTCTTTAATGTATTCGTACCATCCTACCATTATTTCATCTCTGTCCATTATTGTATGCCCCTCCTTTGACTTCAGGCAACCAGTCTTGTGGTGTGCCCTTTTTTGTTTGTAAACTCCTTTATTTGTTTGTACATATCTCTTGTGTTTCCATGATGGTGTGTCTCTATTTCATTACATTTCTTATTTAGCCACTCTTCTTTACCTGTATTGCATTTGTGTCTTATTTCTTTATTTATTTTGTCATATTCATCTTTATCTTGTATTTCTGATATATAGTCCATACTTGCCAGTAGCTTCATTGTCTTGTTCAGTCCCTACTTTCACGTTTAAATCACCCAGCACAAAGTTTACTTCCCATGGTCTGCACTGTTTCATTGCTAGGATGTTGAAGATACCATGGACAGCCAAGAAAACCAACGAAGAAGTCTTAAGAGAAGCTGGAGTTAAAAGGCAAATTACAGCAGAGATCAGAGGTAGACAAGCGAGATTTGTAGGACATTTTCTGAGAAAAGGAAAATTGGAACACATTGTGGCAACTGAGAAAAATTGAAGAAGACAGAGAGAGAGAGAGAAGTTATTGAATGGGCTGTCAATGTGGCTAGGAAGAAAGTCACAGGCAGATCTCATGAACAAGTCTAAAGACAGGGAATTGTGGAGAGAAATGATCGCATACGCTCTCTCTCTCTCTCTCTCTCTCTCTCTCTCTCTCTCTCTCTCTCATCGATATCTTTCACCGATCAAGACACAAGGAAGACATACTACATATCACATACACAAAAAGATTTAGACTATTGTTCAACAATCTGGGATGGTTGCTCAGTGTCAAATACAAAGATATTTTACTCACTTCTAAAGCGAACAGTAAAGCTTATTAGTGACGAAGATCAAACACAAACAACTAAGCAGCACAAACATATCAAAACACTGCCTCTTAAGAACAGGTTCCTCTTCAACAAAGCCAAGTTGGTACATCAAATTCTTGGCAAGCTCCACCACCTTATCTATGGAACCTGTTAAAATTTAGCCCAAAGTGCAGCCAACGCTTGAACAACATAAGTCTTCCAAAACCTAGACTTGATCTTTACAAGAAAAGCTTTACTTATTCTGCTGCTCATCTTTGGAATGCCCTCCTATCCTGTATAAAAAATGTGTGTGTGGTGTATATATATACTTCCGTCTGTTCACTTCTAACTACTACTACCGACTGTCCTTCCTACAACTACACACTTTTCCAATATCTATTTGATGTCGACTATATGCCTCCATGAATGGTAAAACTTAAAAAGTTATTTTAGACTGCTCTTACAGACATCGAACTCATTATTCTCAACAGTAATGAAATTTTTGTTTGGTAAATAGTCATTAAAAAGGAATGGAAAAACTAATTATGTCAGTCCTTAAGAAAAGTGAAGAGCAAAACCTCTATCTTAATGCGAAGAAAACTAAACTGATGACAACTGACAAAACAAATAAGGCAGCAGATATATGTATCAGTGAGGAAAAATTGGAAGAGGTGGAGAGTTTTGAATATCATTACCAACTAATAATGAGGGAAATTAAAAGGAGGACATCTATCGCTCTTCAGAAAGTAAAATAACTAAAGAATCTGTGGAGAGGAACAGACAGAACTACTAAAATAAGATTTTTAAGGGCTTGCATCTTTCCCATCGCAACATATGCCTGTGAGACCTGGACACTTAACAAAACAGCTGAGAAACACATAAATGCCTTTGAATGTAAATGCTACAGAAGAGTTCTTCAAATATCATGGACACAAAAAAGAACAAATATATCCATAATACAGGAACTTAATATTGAAGAAGGCTGGCTAGTAAAGAGGATTAAAGAGAGAAAACTTAAATATTCTGGACACATTAAACGCCATGATAATCTAGAGAAGACCGTCTTGGAAGGATACATAATAGGAAAAAGAAAGAGAGGAAGACCAAGGCGAAGATGGCTGCAAGACATTGTTGATAATCTGGAAATGGATGCATCAGCAGTAGGCCATCTTGCTTACAACCGAGAGGCCTACAATACTTACAACCGAGAGGCCTACAATACTTACAACCCAGAGGCCTACAATACTTACAACCGAGAGGCCTACAATACTTACAACCCAGAGGCCTACAATACTTACAACCCAGAGGCCTACAATACTTACAACCCAGAGGCCTACAATACTTACAACCGAGAGGCCTACAATACTTACAACCGAGAGGCCTACAATACTTACAACCGAGAGGCCTACAGTAGAGCTGTTAGGGAGGCAAAGTTGCGCAAGGGACATGCAAATAACTGACTGAGGTAGTCATTTAAATGTGTATGTAGTTAGTCATTTATATGTGTATGTAGTTAGTCATTTATATGTGTATGTAGTTACTTTATTGTTAATTATGTTTGTTATGTGAGCAGCATATGTGTAGAATGTCTGGAACAGAGTGACAGTTGTATGATAAAGGGCAGAATGTCAGACGGGCCTGCGTACCCAATTCTTAACCCTTTTGAAATAAAGATGAATGAATGAATCAATCAATCAGTCAATCAGTCTTTCCTTTTCTTGATGATATTCCCTACACTAGTTATAATGATTCTTTATCTTGATGATACTCCCTACACTAGTTATAATGATTCTTTATCTTGATGATACTCCCTACACTAGTTATAATGATTCTTTATCTTGATGATATTCCCTACACTAGTTATAATGATTCTTTATCTTGATGATACTCCCTACACTAGTTATAATGATTCTTTATCTTGATGATACTCCCTACACTAGTTATAATGATTCTTTATCTTGATGATACTCCCTACACTAGTTATAATGATTCTTTATATTGATGATACTCCCTACACTAGTTATAATGATTCTTTATCTTGATGATACTCTTGATCTGTTAAGTCTTAGTCTGTTTTTGAAAAGCATGTGATCTTCTTCTTTATGTAATAAAATAATATCACTTCTAAGTTTGTGATATAATTGTAATCTTTATGAAGTGATATCTAAAACTTTATTCTAAAAAGCGAAAACTAAAAACAACTTTTTTTCAGTAAGAAATAATTACATTTTGCTTAAAAAAATATTTAGTGTGAGAGAAACTAAACAATCGGTAGTAGTTTTTGAAGTGGACAGTCGATAGAAGTTTAGAAGTGAACAGACGGCAGTAGTTAGAAGTGAACATTGGCAGTGGTTAGAAGTGAACAGCGAGTAGTAGTTAGAAGTGAACAGACGGTAGTAGTTAGAAGTGAACAGACGGTAGTAGTTAGAAGTGAACAGACGGTAGTAGTTAGAAGAGGACAGTCGGTAGTAGTTAGAAGAGGACAGACGGTAGTAGTTAGAAGTGAACATTGGCAGTGGTTAGAAGTGAACAGACGGTAGTAGTTAGAAGTGAACAGTCGGTAGTAATTTTAAATGAACATTGGCAGTTGTTAGAAGTGAACAGCGAGTAGTAGGTAGAAGTGAACAGACGGTAGTTGTTAGAAGTGAACAGACGGTAGTAGTTAGAAGAGGACAGTCGGTAGTAGTTAGAAGAGGACAGACGGTAGTAGTTAGAAGTGAACAGACGGTAGTAGTTAGAAGTGAACATTGGCAGTGGTTAGAAGTGAACAGCGAGTAGTAGGTAGAAGTGAACAGACGGTAGTTATTAGAAGTGAACAGACGGTAGTAGTTAGAAGAGGACAGTCGGTAGTAGTTAGAAGAGGACAGACGGTAGTAGTTAGAAGAGGACAGACGGAAGTAGTTAGAAGTGAACATTGGCAGTGGTTAGAAGTGAACAGACGGTAGTAGTTAGAAGTGAACAGTCGGTAGTAATTTTAAATGAACATTGGCAGTTGTTAGAAGTGAACAGCGAGTAGTAGGTAGAAGTGAACAGACGGTAGTTGTTAGAAGTGAACAGACGGTAGTAGTTAGAAGAGGACAGTCGGTAGTAGTTAGAAGAGGACAGACGGTAGTAGTTAGAAGTGAACAGACGGTAGTAGTTAGAAGTGAACAGACGGTAGAAGTTAGAAGTGAACAGATGGAAGTAGTTAGAAGTGAACATTGGCAGTTGTTAGAAGTGAACAACGAGTAGTAGTTAGAAGGGAACAGACGGTAGTACTTAGAAGAGGACAGTCTGTAGTAGTTAGAAGGGAACAGACGGTAGTACTTAGAAGAGGACAGTCTGTAGTAGTTAGAAGGGAACAGACGGTAGTACTTAGAAGAGGACAGTCGGTAGTAGTTGTTAGAAGTGAGCAGTCGGTAGTAGTTAGAAGTGAACAGACGGTTGTGGTTAGAAGTGAACAGACGGTTGTGGTTAGAAGTGAACAGACGGTAATAGTTAGAAGTGAACAGACGGTAGTAGTTAGAAGTGAATAGACGGTAGTAGTTAGAAGTGAACAGACGGTAGTAGTTAGAAGTGAACAGACGGTAGTTATTAGAAGTGAACAAACGGTAGCAGTTAGAAGAGGACAGACGGTAGTAGTTAGAAGTGAACAGACGGTAGTAGTTAGAAGAGGACAGACGGTAGTAGTTAGAAGAGGACAGACGGTAGTAGTTAGAAATGAACGTACGGCAGTAGTTAGAAGAGGACAGACGGTAGTAGTTAGAAGAGGACAGACGGTAGTAGTTAGAAATGAACGTACGGCAGTAGTTAGAAGAGGACAGACGGTAGTAGTTAGAAGTGAACATGAGTTAGTAGTTTAGAAATGAACGTACGGCAGTAGTTAGAAGTGAACAGACGGTAGTGGTTAGGAGTGATAGTGAAAAAACAGTAGTGTTTAGAAGTGAACAGATGGCAGTAGTTAGAAGTGAACAGGTCGTAGTAGTTTAGAAGTGAACAGGTGATAGTAGTTTAGAAGTGAACGGACGTTAGTAATTTAGAAGTGAAGAAGCAACTGAAATGTAACAACGAACCAGATGTAATACACCAACTACAAAGACATCAACAAACCATCTTCTGCCTAAGGGCAGGCCACTGCAGACTACTAAGCCACCTACATCGACTTAAAATGTCTCACACAGACGAGTGTTCATGTAGTAGTGGAGTCCAGACTCCAGAACATATCCTTCAGTGCCCAAACCATGCAGACCTGAGGCGTGAGACATGACCAGAGGACACAAGCTTGGGGCAAAAGCTTTGAGGCCCCTATCAGAATCTGGAGAGGACTGCGGGTTTTGTCATGTCAAAAAGGATCAAGATCTGATGTCCAACTAGTGAGCCGCAAAGAAGTATTCAGGAAAAAGCCTGTTACTCCATCTGACAGAGTTAAGTTGGTACTGCCTTTCCACCCACACGGTCAGATGGTTAAGAAAATCCTTTATCGTCATCTGCCGATAATCCAACTCGACTCCGACACTCGTAACATTTTCTCTGAAGCACCCCTATTGTCATACAAACGTGAGCCAAACCTTAAGGACATCCTCGTCCACAGCCACTTGAAGCAGAGCCTTACGTATGTTGGCACCAGTAAATGTAACCGCCCCCGCTGCGTTACCTGCCCTGTAGTTTGGGAAACGAAAACAATCACCTTTCCCAAAACTATCCTCACTCTTCATGAGGGATTCACATGCGAGTCCCGAAATGTGATATATGTCATCGTGTGCAAAAGATGCAGGATAACATATATCGGTGAGACTGGCCTCAGATTAGGGGACCGCATGCAAAAACATCTGTACGACATCACCCAGCATGCTTCGAAACCAGTCCCAAATCATTTCAATGGCCCTAACCACAGAGGCAAATCTGATTTTCTGGTAACAGCCATTAAACAATGTCACGCATATGATACAAGCCGCCTGGCACTTGAGAACCGCTGCATTCAAAATTATGGGACGCTGGAACCACATGGGTTAAACTCGCTGTTTAGTTACACGTAACATCATCTTCTTCAATCATTATAGTACCTCTCCACTAAATGCACCCCTTCTTACTTTTCAAACTTCCTCACAGCATCACTCTGCAACCCCGCTATTTTCTCTGCAACACCTCTTCCCCAATCACCTGTTTCAAATTCTCCTAGCTAGGCCAGTAGTGCGTCACTCTCTCTCCCCTCCCCGGTTCCCCATCCACCACCCCCAGTTACAACCCACCGACCACATGTCACAGGTCTCTATTTAAACAATTTCCACGTCCTACCAGATCCATTCCTGACACACACCGCCAGACAAGCCACACCTTGCAATTTACAGCTAAGTACTCCTTTAAAAAACTTTTTTTTAAAACAGTATTCATGTAAATCTATACTTTATCTCCTCTCCCTATTTCTTGGTCCTGTATGTTTTTGTATGATTAAGGCTCACGCCGAAACGTCACAACTTTGTAATCGTTAAGTAATAAAGCTGCTCCTACTTTTTTCCAATTTTATACATTCTAGTATCACAGCTTTACTGCAGTGTTTAGTGTATAGTTGTATACTTATACACTAATTATTGTGTTACCAAGATCTGATGTGACCAACTACCTAGAAGAAGAAGAAGAGACGGCAGTAGTTTAGAAGTGAACAGTCGGTAGTAGTTTAGAAATGAAGAGACGGCAGTAGTTTAGAAGTTAACAGTTGTTAGTAGTTATAAGTCAACAGCCGGCAGTTTTTAGATGTGAACAATTAGCAGTAGATAGAAGAGAAGAGCTTGTAGTAGTTAGAAGTGAACAGCCGGCAGTAGTTTGAGCACCTGCGATAATTTAAAAGTGAACAGCCGGTAGTAATTTAAACAGCCTGTATTACTTTAGACAGCCGGTAGTACTTTAGAAGTAAACAAGCCGGTAGTAGTTTAGAAACAAAGAAGTATTTTAAACATACACCTGAAATATTACACTTCACAAATGAGAAAGCGAACAAATTCTGATTCTCGAATCTTCTCTGACTTACCTGAGATCTTCCAGTCATGACCAGATTCTATCTCAGCATGCCACAAGTCCAGGTGCGGAACATCTTAAGATAAGTGTTAATTTGCCGCCGAGAACTCATAAAATGTGAACTTCGAGTATCTTGTATCTGAGATGATTTACTGTCAATTTATGTGTAGAGATGAGAAGTAAGCCTTTTCTTTGTGTGACGTACGTTCACATTTTTCTTCAATCTTTAGACGTTATAGCTATGGTAGCTGAAGGTTTCAGGACGCAAGAAAACTTCCCCAACAGGAAACAAGAAGGTTTGCCCAGTGGAAAGCAAAAAAAAAAAGTTTGCCCAGTATGAAGCATGAAAGTTTGTCAAGCAGGAAGCAAGAAATTTTGCCCAGTAGAAAGCAAGAAGGTTTGCTCAGTATGAAGTAAAATGGTTTGCCAAGTAGGAAGCAAGAAGTTTTGCCAGCAGGAAGCAAGAAGATTTGCCCAGTAAGAAACAAGAAGGTTTGCTCAGTAGAAAGTAAGAAGGTGTATCTGTAAGAAGCAAAAAAGGTTTGCCAGGTAGTAATCAAGAGGGTTTGCTCAATATGAAGTAAAAAGGTTTACCTTGTTAGAAGCAAAAAGGTTTGCCCAGTAAGAAGCAAGAGGGTATGGTCAGTAGGAAGCAAGAAGGTTTGCCTGTTGTCTCTCCTTCAGAGACCAGGACATGTCCTTATCCAGAAACTTTCTGTCGTTATACAGTCTAGTTCCAGGCCACAAGTGGCGCGGCCTGGTTGTTCTCCCGCCACATCATCCCAGGGCGGCATGACATGGCTCCCACAGGACACTAAACCAGGAAAGTGAGTGCATAAAACACCGTATATTACAAGACAAGTGCCCCAAGATGGGTATCTTGTCTCTCGTATACGAGATCTTTTGATAACACACACTCAGATGTGCAGTATTAACATGATTTTTTAAAAAACCAGGCCCTTATGAGTTATAGAAGGTAACTACAACTCTTATGAGTTATAGAAGGTAACTACAACTCTTATGAGTTATAGGAGGTAAATACAGCTCTTATGAGTTATAGAAGGTAAATACAACTCTTAAGGGTTACAGAAAGTAACTACAACTCGTATGAGTTATAGAAGGTAGCTACAACTCTTATGAGTTATAGAAAGTAACTACAACTCTTATGAGTTATAGGAGGTAAATACAACTCTTATGAGTTATAGAAGGTAAATACAACTCTTATGAGTTATAGAAGGTAATTACAACTCTGCCGACAGAGATAGGCTCTAGATAGATGATTCTTGTGGATTTTATGACAGAACACATGGAAAACGAACTGTTAATAGCTCCGTGAAGCGTGGAACACAACAGAGAAGATTGTGATTGTTCCTTGGAGTGTAGAACATAACAGAGAAGTTTGCGATTGTTCCTTGGAGTGTAGAACATAACAGAGAAGTTTGCGATTGTTCCTTGGAGTGTAGAACATAACAGAGAAGTTTGCGATTGTTCCTTGGAGTGTAGAACATAACAGAGAAGGTTGTGATTGTTCATTGGAGTGTAGAACATAACAGAGAAGGTTGTGATAGTTCATTGGAGTGTAGAACATAACAGAGAAGGTTGTGATAGTTCCTTGGAGTGTAAAACATAACAAAGGTCGTGATAGTTTTGTGGAGTGTAAAACATAACAGAGAAGCTCGTGATAGCTCCGAAAAGGTCGTGATAGTTTCGTGGAGTGTAAAACATAACAAAGGTCGTGATAGTTTTGTGGAGTGTAAAACATAACAAAGGTCGTGATAGTTTTGTGGAGTGTAAAACATAACAGAGAAGCTCGTGATAGCTCCGTGGAGTGTAAAACATAACAGAAAAGGTCGTGATAGTTTCGTGGAGTGTAAAACATAACAGAAAAGGTCGTGATAGTTTCGTGGAGTGTAAAACATAACAAAGGTCGTGATAGTTTTGTGGAGTGTAAAACATAACAAAGGTCGTGATAGTTTTGTGGAGTGTAAAACATAACAAAGGTCGTGATAGTTTCGTGGAATGTAAACCATAATAGAGAAGGTCGTGATAGCTTCATGTCACTTCACTCAAGAGTAGAGCCGATGTCAGAACATAGGACGCTGCTCACCAGAAAGACGGTGAATACGACACCTCCCCCCACCCCTTCCCCACCTGTACTCAGATTGACCAGGGCATCCGAGAGAAATTTGAAAGCCAGTGCAAGGCCCCCCCCCCACAAAAAAATCCAGTCTATTTTCATCCAGTATGGAACCCCCCTCCCTTTCCCAGATCTCGGCCCAACCCTTAAAAAAGGGGAAATAGACCCTGGATCGATGCACTCCACACTGTCTCTGTCACAGTTCTCTGGATGCCACCATATTTTGTTTTCTTTGATATCTCACTATTTGAGACGTACGTTTGTTTTCCAGTTGTTTCCTTTGTCCAAACATTGCTCAGTATCTTAGTTATGTCTTCCGTTGTTCAGCTGTCACTTTGTGTGCCGGCGGTGTCTTTCTTTCTATCTTTGTACAAATTGTGTTAGTGACTGTTCATAAAAGCGTGCAAACTTGTTATTTTCTCGTTATTGTTACTGTGTTATACATCTACAATCATTAGCAATTAGACATGTTGATGTTTCGTACTCCAGTCTCTTTGTGCTTGTAGTATCTTCTTCAATATTGGCATTTTCTCATAAAATAACATCGTATAACCGCTCAGATTCGCCTGTCAGTTCTTCCACAGACAGATGGACAAATCTGTCATTGATTTATTCCACAGACAGATGGACAAATCTGTCATGGATTTCTTCCACAGACAGATGGACAAATCTGTCATTGATTTATTCCACAGACAGATGGACAAATCTGTCATGGATTTCTTCCACAGACAGATGGACAAATCCGTCATGGATTACATAAAAATGTCATTTTTTACTGAGTTTTTTTTGTCCAGGACGTGGCTGACGTTAACATCTTTTATTAATTATTACCGTGGCTGATGTTAACATCACTTGCTGCTAGCTTACAAATATCCATGCGGTCTCCTCTCCAGAACTTTCTCACATTGTCTTGTCCTGGATTGAGAACCCTTGTCAACACAGAATTCTGGCTTGAGAACCCCCGACATAATAAAACCCTAGATTGAGAACACTTGCCATCATAGAACCCTGGACTGAGAACCCTCGTCATCATAGAAACATGGACAGAGAACCCTCGCCATCATAGAACCCTGGACAGAGAACCCTCGCCATCATATAACCATGGACAGAGAACCCTCGCCATCATATAACCATGGACAGAGAACCCTCGCCATCATATAACCATGGACAGAGAACCCTCGCCATCATATAACCATGGACAGAGAACCCTCGCCATCATAGAACCATGGACTGAGAACCCCTGACATCATAGAATCTTGGATTGAGAACCTTCGACATCATAGAATCTTGGACTGAGAACCCTCGACATCATAGAATCTTGGACTGAGAACCCTCGACATCTTAGAATCTTGGACTGAGAACCCTCGATATCATAGAATCTTGGACTGAGAACCCTCGACATCATAGAATCTTGGACTGAGAACTCCCGACATCATAGAATCTTGGACTGAGAACCCTCGACATCTTAGAATCTTGGACTGAGAACCCTCGACATCATAGAATCTTGGACTGAGAACCCTCGACATCATAGAATCTTGGACTGAGAACTCCCGACATCATAGAATCTTGGACTGAGAACCCTCGACATCATAGAATCTTGGACTGAAAACCCTCGACATCACAGAATCTTAGACTGAGAACCCTCGACATCATAGAATCTTGGACTGAGAACTCTCGACATCATAGAATCTTGGACTGAGAACCCTCGCCAACCACAGAGTCCTGGATGAAGAAATGTCAGCGAAGAGAACATGATTGTAGAGAAAAGACCAGCGCTGTGGTGTACTCTGTGCTTGTAAATTACATTCTGCCCTTCGTTTCACATCTCAGATTGTTCGCTGAGGTCACAAATCTCTTCTCAGGTAGTACGCTGAGGTCACAAATCTCTTCTCAGGCTGTACGGTGAGGTCACAAATCTCTTCTCAGGCTGTACGCTGAAGTCACAAATCTCTTCTCAGGCTGTACGGTGAGGTCACATATCTCTTCTCAGGCTGTACGCTGAGGTCACAAATCTCTTCTCATGTTGTACGGTGAGGTCACAAATCTCTTCTCATGTTGTGCGCCAAGCCACAAATCTCTTCTCACGTTGTACACAAAGTCACAAATCTCTTCTCATATTGTACACCAAGTCACAAATCTCTTCTCATATTGTGCGGCAAGCCACAAATCTCTTCTCATGTTGTACACAAAGTCACAAATCTCTTCTCATATTGTACACCAAGTCACAAATCTCTTCTCATATTGTGCGGCAAGCCACAAATCTCTTCTCATGTTGTACACAAAGTCACAAATCTCTTCTCATATTGTACACCAAGTCACAAATCTCTTCTCATATTGTGCGGCAAGCCACAAATCTCTTCTCATGTTGTACACAAAGTCACAAATCTCTTCTCATATTGTACACAAAGTCACAAATCTCTTCTCATATTGTACACAAAGTCACAAATCTCTTCTCATGTTGTGCGGCAAGCCACAAATCTCTTCTCATGTTGTACACAAAGTCACAAATCTCTTCTCAGGTTGTACACCAAATCACAAATCTCTTCTCAGGTTGTACACCAAGTCACAAATCTCTTCTCAGGTTGTACACCAAATCACAAATCTCTTCTCAGGTTGTACACCAAATCACAAATCTCTTCTCAGGTTGTACACCAAATCACAAATCTCTTCTCAGGTTGTACACCAAATCACAAATCTCTTCTCAGGTTGTACACCAAATCACAAATCTCTTCTCAGGTTGTACACCAAATCACAAATCTCTTCTCAGGTTGTACACCAAATCACAAATCTCTTCTCAGGTTGTACACCAAATCACAAATCTCTTCTCAGGTTGTACACCAAATCACAAATCTCTTCTCAGGTTGTACACCAAATCACAAATCTCTTCTCAGGTTGTACACCAAATCACAAATCTCTTCTCAGGTTGTACACCAAATCACAAATCTCTTCTCAGGTTGAACGCTGAAGTCACAAACCTCAGAACTCGTAAATCGTTCAGAACTAGGAAAAGTTGGCATATTTTTCTGACTGCGAGTATCAGTCTTGAGCCTTGTTGTGTGTCTTTTCACCTTGTGAGTTTATTAACATACAGAATATTATCTGACCAGCTATTATTATCAGAACAGGCAAATGAGTGGCATATCACAACATATGCATTGTTTATAGATTTTGAGAAAGCCTTTGACAGTGTCAACAGAGATGCACTGTGGAAAATCCTAAAATGGCATGGCCTCCCCCATAAGATAGTGAATGTAATCATAGCCCTATATGAGGGTTTTCAGTGCAAAGTTATCTATGGAGAACATACCTCCAGCAGCTTTAGGGTACAAACAGGAGTGAAGCAGGGATGTGTACTATCACCAACATTATTTATCTTGGCAGTAGACTGGTTAATGAAGGAGGCAACATCAGACAAACGAAGAGGTTTACAATGGACCCTTGACACAGTGCTGGAGGACCTTGACTTTGCGGGCGACATTTGTCTACTATCAAGCAGCCACAAAGAAATGCAAGATAAAATGAACAAGATAACTCAGAATGCAAACAACGTAGGACTAAAGATCAACGTAGGAAAGACAAAGTTAGTGAAGCAAAATGTGAACAACAAAAATGTACTCAGAGTAGATAGCAAGTTAGTGGAGGAGGTCAACGAATTTGTATACCTTGGCAGTAGAGTAGTAGAAAATGGAAACAGCACAGAGGACATCAACAGCAGACTTACTAGAGCAAACCAGGCTTTTGCAATGCTGCAGAATATATGGAAATCTAAAAAAACTAAGCATAAATACGAAAATCAGAATATTTAAGAGTAATGTTCTAAGTGTACTACTCTATGGAAGTGAATGCTGGAAAATCACCAAAACCATAGAAAACAAGTTGAATTCTTTCCAGACTAAATGTTTAAGAAGAATTAGAAAAATATTTTGGCCAAACACCATAAGAAATAACATCTTGTTGGCAGAAATGCAGATGAAGCCACTGACAGCAATTATTGAGGAAAGACGATGGCGATGGTTGGGACATGTGCTCCGAATGACTGACAACTCATTACCAAAAATAGCACTAAGATGGACACCACAGGGGAACAGAAGTAAGGGTAGACCAAAAGAGACATGGAGAAGAACAACAGAGAGGATGTTGAGCAATAGAGTGCTCACATGGGCAAGGGCTGAAAAAAGGCAAAGGACAGGCATTTGTGGAAAACCCTTGCGGAAGCCCCATGTGTCCTGGACACTTAAGGTTCAAAGAAAGAGAGAGAGCTATTATTATCATACAGAATATTATCTAATCATGTATTATTATCATACAGAATATTATCTGACCAGGTATTATTATCATACAGAATATTATCTGATCATGTATTATTATCATACAGAATATTATCTGATCATGTATTATTATCATACAGAATATTATCTGACCAGGTACACAAGTTTCCTCCTCAAATAATGCTGCGCCCTTGGCAAAGTTGCTCTACACTTAATTCGGTCTTTGGCAAGTTCTTCCCAGACCTCGTGAGTGATAGAAAATTCCGGCTTTGAACACTCGGGTCTTTCTGTCTCCGTTTAGGTCTATTACATCACCTTCCTCCCGCTATAAGTTTGCCATACAATCTGTAGTTACATTCTCAAAGTTTACCATACAATCTACAGTTACATTCTCAAATTTTTTTGCCATACAATTTATAGTTGCATTCTAAAATTTTACCATACAATCTATAGTTGCATTCTCAAAGTTTACCATACAATTTTGCCATACAATCTATAGTTACATTCTGAAAGTTTACCATACAATTTTGCCATACAATCTATAGTTACATTCTCAAAGTTTACCATACAATCTACAGTTACATTCTCAAAGTTTACCATACAATTTTGCCATACAATCTATAGTTGCATTCTCAAAGTTTACCGTACAATCTACAGTTACGTTCTCAAAGTTTACCATACAATCTATAGTTACATTCTCAAATTTTGCCATACAATCTATAGTTGCATTCTCAAAGTTTACCGTACAATCTATAGTTGCATTCTCAAAGCTTACCATACAATCTATAGTTGCATTCTCAAAGTTTACCGTACAATCTACAGTTACATTCTCAAAGTTTACCATACAATCTATAGTTACATTCTCAAATTTTGCCATACAATCTATAGTTACATTCTCAAAGTTTACCATACAATCTACAGTTACATTCTCAAAGTTTACCATACAATCTACAGTTACATTTTCAAAGTTTACCATACAATCTATAGTTGCATTCTCAAAGTTTACCATACAATCTACAGTTACATTCTCAAAGTTTACCATACAATCTACAGTTACATTCTCAAAGTTTACCATACAATCTACAGTTACATTCTCAAATTTTTCCATACAATCTATAGTTACATTTTCAAAGTTTACCATACAGTCTACAGTTACGTCCTCAAAGTTTACCATACAATCTATAGTTGCATTCTTAAAATTTACCACACGATCTAGATTCTCAAGTTTCGCGAGAAAACTGCTTTAGTCTGTGCTTGGAGCGCCTTTTTTATGTGTAAATGTACTTTCTGTCTGACAAAAGGAAGTCCTCGCTTGATTTATTCCCTCATAACTCGCGTATTTTGTGTGGGACTGCAGCGAAATTGTCTGATGAAGTGCAACGATTTGTGTGTTAGAGGGGAAGGGGAGTTGAACGAGAATGAATTTTAAACAGGAGCGAGGCGATACAACGTTGAGGGTGGGGGGTCGAAATGAAAAATCATACTCCCTAATAATAACAAGTGCTCCCTCCCCTTCCAGCGATCACAGCTGTGCATTTTTAACTCTAGTTTTGATGAAACAAATTATTACCAGGTCAAACGAATTCAGCGCCGAAAGCAACAAAAGTAATCCACGAAAATCAGTGGAGTTTTGTGGTAAATTATTGAAGATGTTTCCTCTCGTGTGGATACTGAAGGATGTCGGCGTGGATTTTATGTAGCAACACTTGTGGATTCAGTAACAGCTCGTGAATTTGTGAAGTCTGTTCTTTGATGGAGTTTTCAACAGTCAGAAAGATCTGAGAAAGCGACGATGTTCTGTTCGTGAAGGTGGTGTACGTAAAGCAGGATACTCGTGTGGTGATTCAATCTTCTGCTCTTCTGTGTGTAGATGTATTTCTATTCATTTCTGTGTATATTTCCACTACTGTTCACAATTAGTTCTTTCTTACATTACTATTCTACGTTGTTTTGCGTCTGTTTTGTTAGTCACTTCACAGACTTACTTGCTCCCAGGTTCATTCTCTCTCAGTGGAAATAGTAATACAGAAGCATCAACTTTACAGTTGAAATGACTTTAATGATGCACAGGGTGACGATGAGTCGATGAGCGATATGACGAGAACGACAAAAAGCATCAACGAAATCTATGGACACGAGACTGGACATCTCCACGATACAATATATGTTCCTGGCAGACTACTGTCGCCATCAGAACAGCCTAATACACTCTACTCTACATCTATTTGACTAAACCACAACATTTCTAACACCCTAATCTACGTCTGTCTCAGACGATACACCAAACACAACTGTCCCTCAGTCATATGATTTCTCTCTCACCTGACCTTTTTCCTTCATACTTTAACAGTGACCCTCGTGCAACCCGAGACAAGGAGATGGACTCTACTCACAAACAGCTGATTATTTTAGAAGATAACTCATTTTATACAAATATTCCAATTCTCAGATGAGTTATCTATCTTACGTCCAAACATTCAATATACTGCTATATACGTTGCCACAGAAGAGCTGTTTAGCCGTCTTTCAAAAGCACAGAGGAATGAGAACTTCTGCAAAGGTCAGCAGTTAGCAAGGAGCATTGAGAAATCTCTACAGGGAACAAGAAGAACGCTGAAACAGTTCTCACCAACAGGTGCTCACGAATGCTCACTGTTTCTTTTATATCATTCAGAAAGCGAACATTACGACCACACAATTTGAATACTTGTCTAAACACCAGCAAGTTTGTTCATTTGTGAATTATCAGACATTTGGTTTTCTCCGTTCCCTGCCAGTTTTATAAAAAATGTTTGTCGGAATTCTTTCGTCGAAGTCTGGCTGGTGGTTCTTTCTTATTAGAGTCTGAGAAAACATGGAGCGGAGGGGTTCAAAGCTGATGAGATAGACAGACATGAAAATAGACAAAAACAGGCTTTATAATAACCTTTTCTCGTGAGTAGTTTAGGAAACTGTAGGTCATGCATTGAAACATGTTGAGCACGCAAGGTGAAGGCCGATGAGAGATGTACTCGCTCACTCCGTGGGATGTTTTCGTTGATAAAACACAA
This sequence comes from Achatina immaculata, assembly GCA_009760885.1. NCBI lineage: Eukaryota > Metazoa > Mollusca > Gastropoda > Stylommatophora > Achatinidae > Lissachatina > Lissachatina immaculata. The sequence goes on from CM019691.1 coordinate 3,958,502, forward strand.
CATCATGATAAACCATTAGCCATCTGCTTTCTGCTCGTCGAGTCCAACTCGTGGTCAGCCCCTTCTGCTCTCAGCCAGACGAGTTGTGAAACAGAAGATGTTAAGTTTGTCGCGGGACCTCACGCAGTCAACCATCAACTGAAGATGTGTTCTGGATTACTGATCATTTCTAAGTGCCCCACTTTGTTTTCTTCTTCTTCTTCATCTCTGAGCTTGACGATCATATCCACTCACTACCTGTCATTAAAACAGTAGGTAAAGTTTGTGTTAATCGCGGCCAGTAACCTACTTTCACATTGATTTCACATGTTTGTTAACACTCCCTGGATTCTGCTTATTTGTGTAGTTTTGTATGTAACTTTTACTGTACTTGTATGTTGGTTAGCGTCTCAGAACTTCAGAATTTCACGTACTTTTATGTAGCACACAATAATTAGTGTAAAAAAAAAGTAAAGGTAATCCTGTCATGCCTTAGAGGCACATAGGGATATGGTGTTAGTGGCCATATTTTCCTTGACCTGTCAGCACACTAGAGGGTGATATGAATAATTAGTGTATGAGTATATAACTATACAATTTACACCGCAGTAAAGCTGTGATACTAAAATGTATGCATATATGTACTGTTTCTCATTCTAACTAATCTTTATGTGTATTTTGCTGATTTAAAGTCCAAAGGGAACTGACAAGTTGTCACTAGCACTGTTGTAGATTAATACAAAGATATCAGTAACTACTGACATCCAGCTACAGATTCCTACAAAGATATCTCTAACTACTGACACCTAGCTACATATTCCCAGAAAGATATCTGTAACTAGTGACACCTACTTACAGATTCCTAGAAAGATATCTGTAACTACTGACACCTACCTACAGATTCCTAGAAAGATATCTGTAACTACTGACACCTACCTACAGATTCCTAGAAAGATATCTGTTACTACTGACATCCAGCTACAGATTCCTAGAAAGATATCTGTAACTACTGACACCTACCTACAGATTCTTAGAAAGATATCTGTAACTAGTCCCCCATGGGAACAACTGTGTTAAGAGCACACTTATCTTAACATAGTCTTTGTGAGACAGGGAACATAGATCTATTTCTTTAAAAACTCTGACCTACTTCTGTAGCCCAGAAACCTATAACAATCAACACTAATTGTAATTGTTATTTTTGTAAAATGTAATGTCAGGTTGGTGGGTGGATGAGGACATGGAGATCGCCGGCGGGGATGAGGAAAATCTGATGTGAAACCAGTGAATCCAGGACGTGACAAGCCTATAGGTTTTTACAACAATGGCTATCAGAATGATGTAAACAAAACAGACCCAGCAGACTGTAGGTGGTGGGGAATGGATATCGTTGAGGCACTCATCGGATTCCTCATCTCAAAGTCAGAGTGTCTCTGTGGAACTGTTTCAAAACCGTCTGGCCAGCCAGGGTTGCATGCTGGATCTGACGTGGTAAAGGGGCTTAAGTACAGCCACCAGAGGCTGGAAAACAAAATTTTTGGCCAGGCCAGCCTACAGCACTGTCTTCATGACAGTCCGAGCAAGACCACAGTCTGCCCTAGCAAGGAAAGGTGTTGAAGTTGGAGGTACCCAGCCAAAAGCAGCATTGCAAAAATCAGGGTACCACGCATCATTGCCAGTGTGCATGCGATGAAGAAGAAGAAGAAGAAGAAGAAGTGTAACTAGTGATAACTAGCTACAAATTCCTAGAAAGATATATGTAACTAGTGATATCTAGCTACAGATTCCTAGAAAGATATATGTAACTAGTGATATCTAGCTACAGATTCCTAGAAAGATATATGTAACTAGTGATATCTAGCTATAGATTCATACAAAGATATCTGCAACTAGAGACACCTAGCTATAGATTTCTACAAAGAATCTCCAACTGGTGACACATAGCTACAGATTCCTACAAAGATATCTGTAACTAGTGACACCTAGCTACAGATTCCTAAGATACCACCAAATCTATCTGTTATGTCATCTTACAAAGGTGCCACCAAATCTGTCTGTTATGTCATCTGACAAAAGTGCCACCAAATAGATCTGTCACGTCTCCTGACAAAGGTGCCACCGAATCTGTCTGTTGCGTCACTTGACAAGGTGCCACCAAATCTATCTGTTACGTCACCTGACAAAAGTGGCACCAAATCTATCTGTTACGTCCAGTAGTACGCAAGAATGCCAAAGAAAAGATATACATGTCTGCTTCAAGTCTGCAATAACTGTGGAACATTTCCACTCTGAGGTTGGTCACGTGAACAAGAAAATAAAAAAGAGAAGAAGAAGAAGAAGATAAATGAGAGGCAGACATGAAAGCTTGAAAATTGAGTGCACAAGATGTTAGGAGCTATAACTTGTGTACTCAGTCAAGATGTTAGCAGGTATAATTTGTGTAATCAGTCAAGATGTTAGCAGGTATAACTTGTGTACTCAGTCAAGATGTTAGAAAATGTGATGAGTTTAGTTCCCTGGACAGCAAAAATAACTAATGAAGAATGTATGAGAAGAGCTGGAGAGACAAAAAACCTTGTCAAAAAGATAAGAGAGAGACAATGTACTTTCATAGGACATGCAATGAGAAGAGGGGGCATTGAAAATATTATAACAACAGGAAAAATGGAAGGAAGAAGATCAAGAGGAAGACCAAGAGAAATGATACTGGACAGTCTGACGGGATGGTGTGAGAGGAGATCACCAACTGAATTGATGGCCTGCATGAAGGATCGGGTACTCTGGAGAAGCATAATAGCCAACGCCAGTCGGCACGGCACCTGATGATGATGATGATGATTAGTTCCCAGAACGGAGCTACATAACATCAGACACATAAATCTTGTCACGGTTCTCGTGGTGAGATGTGATAAAAGAACATTGTGAGCTAAAGCTTTTGTTAGAGTTTGATTTAGGAGGTGACTTGAATCTTGCGAGAATATAAAAAAAAAACATAGTTCCTGAGATCGAGAAATGCCTTCATTATCAGAGAGTCTTGTCTGTCATTTATCAAATAGTTCAATTTTTTCATTTACAAGTCAGTTTTGTTTCTCATTTATAAGTCGTTTAGTTTGTCATTTATCAGCGTCCAGTTTGTCATTTATCAAAGTGTCTAATGTGTCATTTATCAGAGGGTCTATTTGGCATTTATCAGTATCTAGTTTGTCACTTATCAGAGGGTCTATTTTGTCATTTATCAGAGTGTCTAGTTTGTTATTTATCAGAGTGTCTAGTTTGTCATTTATTAGAGTGTCTAGTTTGTTATTTATCAGAGTGTCTAGTTTGTCATTTATCAGAGTGTCTAGTTTATCATTTATCAGAGTGTCTAGTTTGTCACGGTCATCAAGTTCTTTGAGAGTTTAATTAAATTTGCTACAGTTCAGTGTGTGAGGTTGTTACAGAGCTGTCAACTGTCAGTCTATCTTTGTCAGAATATCTAAATGTCAGTCTAGTTCTATCAGACTAACTAAATGTCAGTCTAGTTTTGCCATACTGACTGTATCATACAAAGATTATGTGTAAAATGGATTTTGTGTAATAAGGATTGTATCATACAAGGATTATGTGTAAAACAGAATGTATTATACAAAGATTATATGTAACAAGGATTGTATCATACAAGGATTATGTGTAACACAGATTGTATTACACAAGGATTGTACCATTCATACAAGGATTCTGCGTAACAAAGATTGTGTGTAACAGGGGCTGTATCACATAACGACCGTGTATGACAAAGATTGTGTGAAACAAAGATTGTATAACACAAGTATTTTGTGTATATATCTGATAGATAACTATCATATATGATACATAACTTTAGACTTGATCCAGAACTACAGACTTGATTGAGAATCGCAGACATAATAGAGAAATACAGACATGAGAGAACTACAGACCTGACTGAGAGCCACAGATACAGTAGAGAAATACAGGCATAATAGATAGCTACAGACATGAAAGATAACTACAGATATGACACACAATAATTAGTGTATAAGTATACAACTATACACGAAGCACTGCAGTAAAGCTGTGATACCAAAATGTATAAACTAGGAAAAAAGTAGGAGCAGCTTTATTACTTAACGATTACAAAGTTGTGACGATTCGGCGTGAGCCTTAAATCATACAAAACCATATAGGACGAAGAAATAGAGAGAGGAGATAAAGTATAGATTCACATGAATGCTGTTAAAAAAATTAGTAATGAATAGAGCAGTTAGCTGTAACTGTAAGATGTGGCTTGTTCGACGCTGGGTGTCAGAAATGAGCATTGTCTACCCTAAACTATAATCATCTATTTCACCTTCTCCTGGCTGGGTTAACATTGTACCACTCTCCCTCCCCTCCATGGTTTCTCCACCCATCACCCCCAGTTACGACCCACCGACCACCCATCACCCCCAGTTACGACCCACCGACCACCCATCACCCCCAGTTACGACCCACCGATCACCCATCACCCCCAGTTACGACCCACCGACCACCCATACCCCCAGTTACGACCCACCGACCACCCATCACCCCCAGCTACAACCCACCGACCACACATCACCCCCAGCTACGACCCACCGACCACCCATCACCCCCAGTTACGACCCACCGACCACCCATCACCTCCAGTTACGACCCATCGACCATACATCACAGGTCTCCATTTAAACAGTCTCTACGCCCTACAATGCTCATCTCTGACACACAGCTTCGAGCAAGCCACATCTTGCAGTTACAGCTAAGTGCTCTATTCATTATTAACTTTTTTTAAAAAATAGTATTCATGAGAATCTATACTTTATCTCCTCTCTCTATTTCTTCGTCCTGCATGTTTTTGTATGATTAAGGCTCACGCCGAAACGTCACAACTTTGTAATCGTTAAGTAATAAAACTGCTCCTACCTTTTTTTTCTAGTTTATACAGACATGACAGAGAGCTACAGACATGATAGAAGACTATAGACATGATAGAGAAATACAGACATGATAGAAAACTGTTTTACAGATCTCAGAAAATAAATAGTATGAGAACTTTATGGAAAACGACATTGAACAATACAAACATGTAAACAGCTAGGAATGTAATAAAAAATATCAATGTATGATAGCAAGTATAGCACATCTGATCATCAAGTATTTAAACTAAAATATATTATAGCAAGTACAGCACATTTGATCATCAAATATTTAGACTAAAATGTATGAGATAGCAAGTATGGCACATTTGATCATCAAGTACTCAGACTACCACTGTGCCAGGTGAGCCTGATATAACATCAACTGATGCTTATGTTCTTGGGTTTCCTTATTTCCTACAAGGCCTTTATTCAACATCACTTTACCTCTTTTGTAAACACACCTGTAAAATACACCTGTAAACACACCTGTGGATTACCAGGCATGCCATCGCATATGCTCATCTTACCAACCGCATAATGGCAGCTCCAACTATTATCTACAGATCCATCTTGCAAAGAGCCCAAACAGGAAAGACAACCCGAGAAAATACGCACATATATTGTACCAATCAGATTTCGGCTGTTAGCCTCGTTTGACATGTCTTGGCCGGCCTGGAACAATCATCCATAATAAATGTCGTAAATCTGCGCGACAGCTGTGTATAGAAACTGATATCACCCTACAGACTTGTACAATACAACCACTTCAGCCAGGAGATATGACAACCCGATCTGCTCAGATCAACAGCCAACACCTTCTTTTATCTCCCGCTACATTTTGATGCAGGTGATAAAAATACCTGTCATACCCACCCCACCCCACCCCCATCTCACCGCATGTCAGTAATCTCGTGTAACTGACAAAAAAACGTAAGAAAACACAATCCCAATCCTTACCCCTATGTAAGGATAATTGTGTATAATAAGTTCAAATAAACTGTGCAAAGAGAAACGAATCCCAATACTTGGCTTTCTTTCGGGTTAATCTTGTATAATTAGTAATTTTATCTAGGACGGTATGAAAGAAGGACTAAACGAACTTTTATTTTCAGAAGAAAAGGCAATAGGTCCATCAGCCTTTATCTTCCACACTGTCAAGTTGTCATAAGCATTCAACAATAGTTTAGCACAAACATAGTAGATATGAGTGCATTGGTTTAGTACAAACATAGTAGATATGAGTGCATTGGTTTAGTACAAACATAGTAGATATGAGTGCATTGGTTTAGTACAAACATAGTAGATATGAGTGCATTGGTTTAGTACAAACATAGTAGATATGTGTGCAATAGATTAGCACAAACACAGTAGGTACATGTGCAATAGTTTAGTACAAACATAGTAGGTACATGTGCAATAGTTTAGTACAAACATAGTAGGCATGTGTGCAAGTTTAGAACAAACATAGTAGGTATGTGTACAATAGTTTAGTACAAACATAGTAGGTATGTGTGTAAGTTTAGTACAAACATAGTAGGTATGTGTACAATAGTTTAATACAAACATAGTAGGTATGTGTACAATAGTTTAGTACAAACATAGTCGGTGTGTGTAGCAGTAGTTTAGTACAAACATAGTAGGTATGTGTGCAATAGTTTAGTACAAACATAGTAGGTATGTGTACAATAGTTTAGTACAAACATAGTAGGTGTGTGCAATAGTTTAATATAAACATAGTAGGCATGTGTAGCAATAGTTTAGTACAAACATAGTAGGTATGTGTGCAGTGGTTTAGTACAAACATATAGGTATATGTTGCAATAGTTTGGTACAAACGTAGTAGGTATGTATAGCAGTAGTTTAGTACAAACACAGTAGGTATGTAGAATAAACAAAAAAGTTCATAAACTTTAACAACTTAAAATATACACACGAAACATATTGTTACAGTCTGTTATGTTCGTTACAGCGTAACTGAGCGCTATTGAGCCATTACACAGTGTACATTGGCTACTTCACACTTGTCTAAAGTCTAGAAGCTGTGAGAAAAGTCTATTTGTCCAAAGTCTAGCCTTGTGAGAAAAGTATATCCGTCTAAAGTCCAGAGGTATGAGCAAAGTATATTCGTCTAACGTCTAGAGCTGTGGGAAAAGTATATTTGTCTAAAGTCTAGAGCTGTGGGAAAAGTATATTTGTCTAAAGTCTAGAGCTGTGAGCAAAGTATATTCGTCTAACGTCTAGAGCTGTGGGAAAAGTATATTTGTCTAAAGTCTAGAGCTGTGAGAAAAGTATATGACTTAAAAATTGAAGCAGAGTTCACGTTAGCTAGATATTGACAAAGATGCTAATATCGTTGTTATGAGCTTTGTGAGGCCCCATATAATGTCAGTAAGAAAAACATCTTTTACTTTGTTGTAGCATGAACTGTGGTCACTCTTTCTTTCCTCAGATGTCAGGCGCAGAGACCAGAGCACTCTCTTCGGCAAGCATCAGCCACCAAAGAAGCGCCGGAAGTCCAGAACAGCTTTCACAAACCAGCAGATCTACGAACTAGAGAAGAGGTTTCTCTACCAGAAGTACCTCACTCCAGTTGACCGGGATGAGATAGCCGCCACCCTCGGGTTGACCAATGCCCAAGTCATCACGTGGTTTCAGAACAGACGCGCCAAACTCAAACGAGACTTAGAAGAGTTAAAAAATGACGTGACAGCAGCCAAGAAACTTCCGATACAGAAGTCGTGTCCAGACTCTCTGGAGGATGTAGAACTTGGCAAGGTTCATCAGCACAAGGTTCTCACAGACAGCTTCAGTAGCGGAGGCATCCAGTCACCCTCCTCTTTGGCTAGCCTTAGCGACGAAGCTCACGATGGAAGCGTCACACCATCTCACAGTCCTTGTGCAAGCGTGGTGAATGCGGTGGAGGTGGAGGTTATCGTCTCTGTGAGAAAATACGAGGAGCCAATGGATGACAGCTGCTGTGATGATAAGAATAACGAAAATGTTAATAATGGTGATGACAGGTTTGTGAAGAACGCTGAGACCCCAAGTGCAGACTTGACTAGACAGGCCGGCGACCACTACTCAGAGGTGCAGTCACGTGATCCAGGTGAATACAGCGCATCTTCCACAGAAAACAGTCAGACAGATAGATGTCTGCTTCGTGAATAAAACTTTGGCATTTTCATGAACTCACTTCACTATAATACTGTAAATTCATGAACTCGCTTCACTACAATACTGTAAATTCAGGAACTCACTTCACTATAATACTGTAAATTCATGAACTCAATTTACTACAATATTGTAAATTCATGAACTAACTTCACTTTAACATTGGTAAATTCATGAACTCACTTCATTGTGTTATATCTTATATCCTTCCCGTGCTGTTAAATGTCACATAGGGCTCCCAAGGTAGTTCGTCAATTTGTCTTGTTTTAGGCGAGCGTTTTCAACCTCATCAAGGGATTTTATGCCTGTTAATTTGGCCTCTCTTAGCAATGTCCTCTTTAGAGTTTCACACGGTCTGCATCTTTTTCTTTGGCCTGTTGTGTTCCACTTGATAGCTTGTTTTGGGATTCTCTGATCGTTTCTTCTCATCAAGTGACCAACATATATCCATCTCCTTGTCCTGATCACCCATGAGACTGGTTGTTGTTCGCTCATCTGTCTTATCTCTGCATTGTTCTTGAATTCGTTCCACTTGATGCCGAGTATTTTCCTTAGGCATTTGTTTTCAAAACAGTCTAATTTCTTTTCTATTTCTTTGGTTGTTTTCCAGCTTTCGTGTGCATAAATGAGGGTGGATATTACATTTGAATTGAATAGTCTTAATTTGGTTTTTGTGCTTATAACTTTTGAATGCCACTATAATGTTATAGCATTATAATTATAACATTGGTAAATTCATGAACTCACTTCACTACAATACTGTAAATTCATGAACTCACTACACTATAACATTGGTAAATTTATGAACTCACTTCATTATCACATTGGTAAATTCATGAACTAACTTCACTGTAACATTGGTAAATTCATGAACTCATTTCACTATAACGTTGGTAAATTCATGAACTCACTACATTATACTACTGGTAAATTCATGATCTCGTTTCACTACAATATTGGTAAATTCATGAACTTACTACACTATAATATTAGTAAATTCATGAACTCACTTCATTATAACATTAGTAAATTCATTAACTCGCTTCATTATAACGTTAGTAAATTCATGAACAGACTACACTCTAACATTGGTAAATTCATGGGCTCACTACATAGGTAAATTAGTAAACTCACTATAAAATTGGTAAATTCAAGGGCTTATTACAACATTGGTAAATTCATGAACTCACAACACTATAATATTGATAAACTCACGAACTCACTTCACTACAACATTGGTAAATTCATGAACTCACTATTGGTACACACTTTCATCACAAATCCTGAACACCAAGTATACTTTCATAAAAAGGAAAGAGTAAACATATGTTCTCATTTATTTATTCCCGTAAATATACAAGATAGTTTTCACTATAGTAGACTTTAGGCAGAATTTTAGTGTAGTTTTTTTTTTTAATTTGTTTGTCGAGGACACAAAATTTCAAGGGTTATTTTTTTTTTTTGGTCACTATTTACTGCTTTCTGTCTTTTTCATCCACACTTTTTTGGTCTAAATCTCTTCACATTTTTGTCTAAATCTCTTCACATTTTTTTTCTAAATTTCTTCACATTTTTTGGTCTAAATCTCTTCACATTTTTTGTCTAAATCTCTTCACATTTTTTGTCTAAATCTCTTCACACTTTTTGTCTAAATCTATTCACATTTTTTTGGTCTAAATCTCTTCACATTTTTTGTCTAAATCTCTTCACATTTTTAGTCTACAGTTATCTGTTCTACTGAGTGTCAATGTTCTGTTTTGATCAGTTCTACAAAGTGTCAAGAAACAACCCTCTAGATGATGTGTGTGTGCATCTGTGCGTGTAGTTATGCTAGAGAGAGAATAGTGGTAGTTGTAGCAGCACCAACAGCAGTAGTAGTAGTAGTAGTAGTAGTAGTAGTAGTAGTAGTAGTAGTAGTAGTAGTAGCTTAGTAATAATAGTAGCTTAGTAGTAGTAGTAGTAATAGTAGCTTAGTAGTAATAGTAGCTTAGTAGTAGTAGTAGTAACTTAGTAGTAATAGTAGCTTATTATTATTATTATTATTATTATTATTATTAGTAGTAGTAGTAGTAGTAATAGTAGTAGTAGTAGTAGTAGTAGTAGTAGTAGTAGTAGTAGTAGTAGTAGTAGTAGTAGTAATAGTAGTAAAAACAGAGGCAGGCAGAAAAGAGGACATGACCAATGTGCATTTCCCTGTGTTCTACTGAGTTCATTTTCCCTCTTTCCTTGTGTATTTATGTTTAGCAAGACTATAATGTAACATTTTATGTTTAGCAAGAATATAAAGTAACAGTTTATGTACAGCAGGACTATAAAGTAACAGTTTATGTTTAGCAAGAATATAAAGTAACAGTTTATGTTTAGCAAGAATATAAAGTAACAGTTTATGTACAGCAGGACTATAAAGTAACAGTTTGTGTTTAACAGGAATATAAAGTAAGTTTATGTTTATCAGGACTATAAAGTAACAGTTTGTGTTTACCAGGACTATAAAGTAACAGTTTGTTTTTAACAAGACTATAAAGTAACAGTTTATGTTTAGCAGAACTATAGAGTAACAGTTTATATTTTCCAGGACTATAAAGTAACAGTTTATGTTTAGCAGGACTATAAAGTAACAGTTTCTGTTTAGCAGGACTATAAAGTAACAGTTTATGTTTAGCAGGACTATAAAGTAACAGTTTATGTTTAGCAGGACTATAAAGTAACAGTTTATGTTTAGCAGGACTATAAAGTAACAGTTTATGTTTAGCAGGACTATAAAGTAACAGTTTATGTTTAGCAGGACTATAAAGTAACAGTTTATGTTTAGCAGGACTATAAAGTAGCAGTTTATGTTTAGCAGGACTATAAAGTAACAGTTTATGTTTAGCAGGACTATAAAGTAACAGTTTATGTTTAGCAGGACTATAAAGTAACAGTTTATGTTTAGCAGGACTATAAAGTAACAGTTTATGTTTAGCAGGACTATAAAGTAACAGTTTATGTTTAGCAGGACTATAAAGTAACAGTTTATGTTTAGCAGGACTATAAAGTAGCAGTTTATGTTTAGCAGGACTATAAAGTAACAGTTTATGTTTAGCAGGACTATAAAGTAACAGTTTATGTTTAGCAGGACTATAAAGTAACAGTTTATGTTTAGCAGGACTATAAAGTAACAGTTTATGTTTAGCAGGACTATAAAGTAACAGTTTATGTTTAGCAGGACTATAAAGTAACAGTTTATGTTTAGCAGGACTATAAAGTAACAGTTTATGTTTAGCAGGACTATAAAGTAACAGTTTATGTTTAGCAGGACTATAAAGTAACAGTTTATGTTTAGCAGGACTATAAAGTAGCAGTTTATGTTTTCTTTATGTGTAACTTAATCACACAGCATGTTCTCTTCCAGACTTCTCACAAAAATAGTTTTTACGTTCTATCGTAATTCTCTGATGTTCTGCGAGTCTTTTTTGTTCAGATAAGAAACTGATAATAATATCGTAATGCTATGACAAACTGAGATAATATCTTAATGCAATAGCAAACGGACATTCAGACATTTTGTTATGCTTGTCATACTAGTCTGTTTCATTAAACATGAAATCCAGGTCAAATTCGTCATGGCGGTCATCATATTCTTTATTTACAAACATTACTGTGTGGAGCGAATAAATTTTGCTGTCTGTTGTTTGTGCGGGATTTCTCTTCCATTTTGTTTTTGGTTACTTAATGATGGTTTGGTGATGATGATGATGATGATGATGGTTTTTAGTTTTTTATATTATTATAACCACCAATGGCGACTGCCCAGTGGAAATCAAAAGAAGACAAGCAGTTGCATCACAGAAACTATAACACAAATGAAGAGTATGTGGCAAGGTACCGACAAGAAAACAAAGTTATGTTTACTAAGAGCTCGCATATCGCAACGTACAGATGCGAAACAAGGACACTTAACAAATCACTAGAAAAGAGAATAACAGCATTTGAAATGAAATGTCACAGAAGGGCACTTACAATATCATTTTTAAAAAAGTAAAGGTAATCCTGTCATGCCTTAGAGGGACATAGGGATATGATGTTAGTGCTCATATTTTCAATATCATGGATAGAACAAAAATCAAATAAAGAGATATTGATGGGATTAGGTGTCACAGAAAACTGGCTCATTAACAGCATAGAAATTAGAAAGCTAATATACTTCGGTCACATCAAGAGGCACAACAGCTTGGAGAGGTTGATAGTAGAAGGCTTAGTGCCCGGCCACATCAAGAGGCACAACAGCTTGGAGAGGTTGATAGTAGAAGGCTTAGTGCCCGGCCACATCAAGAGGCACAACAGCTTGGAGAGGTTGATAGTAGAAGGCTTAGTGCCCGGCCACATCAAGAGGCACAACAGCTTGGAGAGGTTGATAGTAGAAGGCTTAGTGCCCGGCCACATCAAGAGGCACAACAGCTTGGAGAGGTTGATAGTAGAAGGCTTAGTGCCAGGTCACATCAAGAGGCACAACAGCTTGGAGAGGTTGATAGTAGAAGGCTTAGTGCCCGGCCACATCAAGAGGCACAACAGCTTGGAGAGGTTGATAGTAGAAGGCTTAGTGCCCGGCCACATCAAGAGGCACAACAGCTTGGAGAGGTTGATAGTAGAAGGCTTAGTGCCCGGCCACATCAAGAGGCACAACAGCTTGGAGAGGTTGATAGTAGAAGGCTTAGTGCCCGGCCACATCAAGAGGCACAACAGCTTGGAGAGGTTGATAGTAGAAGGCTTAGTGCCCGGCCACATCAAGAGGCACAACAGCTTGGAGAGGTTGGTAGTAGAAGGCTTAGTGCCCGGCCACATCAAGAGGCACAACAGCTTGGAGAGGTTGATAGTAGAAGGCTTAGTGCCAGGTCACATCAAGAGGCACAACAGCTTGGAGAGGTTGGTAGTAGAAGGCTTAGTGCCAGGCCACATCAAGAGGCACAACAGCTTGGAGAGGTTGATAGTAGAAGGCTTAGTGCCAGGTCACATCAAGAGGCACAACAGCTTGGAGAGGTTGATAGTAGAAGGCTTAGTGCCCGGCCACATCAAGAGGCACAACAGCTTGGAGAGGTTGATAGTAGAAGGCTTAGTGCCCGGCCACATCAAGAGGCACAACAGCTTGGAGAGGTTGATAGTAGAAGGCTTAGTGCCCGGCCACATCAAGAGGCACAACAGCTTGGAGAGGTTGATAGTAGAAGGCTTAGTGCCCGGCCACATCAAGAGGCACAACAGCTTGGAGAGGTTGATAGTAGAAGGCTTAGTGCCCGGCCACATCAAGAGGCACAACAGCTTGGAGAGGTTGATAGTAGAAGGCTTAGTGCCCGGCCACATCAAGAGGCACAACAGCTTGGAGAGGTTGATAGTAGAAGGCTTAGTGCCAGGTCACATCAAGAGGCACAACAGCTTGGAGAGGTTGGTAGTAGAAGGCTTAGTGCCAGGCCACATCAAGAGGCACAACAGCTTGGAGAGGTTGATAGTAGAAGGCTTAGTGCCCGGCCACATCAAGAGGCACAACAGCTTGGAGAGGTTGGTAGTAGAAGGCTTAGTGCCAGGCCACATCAAGAGGCACAACAGCTTGGAGAGGTTGGTAGTAGAAGGCTTAGTGCCCGGCCACATCAAGAGGCACAACAGCTTGGAGAGGTTGATAGTAGAAGGCTTAGTGCCAGGCCACATCAAGAGGCACAACAGCTTGGAGAGGTTGATAGTAGAAGGCTTAGTGCCAGGCCACATCAAGAGGCACAACAGCTTGGAGAGGTTGATAGTAGAAGGCTTAGTGCCAGGCCACATCAAGAGGCACAACAGCTTGGAGAGGTTGGTAGTAGAAGGCTTAGTGCCCGGCCACATGAAGAGGCACAACAGCTTGGAGAGGTTGATAGTAGAAGGCTTAGTGCCCGGCCACATCAAGAGGCACAACAGCTTGGAGAGGCTGATAGTAGAAGGCTTAGTGCCCGGCCACATCAAGAGGCACAACAGCTTGGAGAGGTTGGTAGTAGAAGGCTTAGTGCCAGGCAAAAGAGAAAAGAAATGACCTCGCCGCAGGTGGACTTAGGACATCACGGAAAGACTGAATATGTCACTGCGATACGCCGGTCAACTTTCGCAAGACCGTATTGCATTCAGGGAGGTTGTGAAAAGGACAGTTCTGGAAAGGACATTCATTCATTTGCATGTCCCTTGCGGAACTTTGCCTCCCAAACAGCACTCCTGTAGGCCTCTCGGTGAGCAAGATGGCCTGCCGCTGCTGCATCCATTTGCAGATCGTAAACGATGTCTTGCAGCCATCTTCGTTTTGGTCTTCTCTGTGTGCTGACACCAGTGTTGTTTTTAATGTATTTATATTTTTCTGGTCTCCTTGTTGTGGACTGACATCTTAACAGTGGACCTATGTCTTAATGCCATTATTGTGTGCTGATGCCATAAGTCTATTCGTGTGTCATTGTGGACTGACATCTTAACAGTGGACCTTTATGCCATTATTGTGTATTGATGTCATAAGTCTATTCGTATGTCATTGTTGTGGACTGACATCTTAATAATGTACTTATGTCAGACTTGTGTCTTGACACAACTATTGTATGTTGATGTCAGTAAAAGTCACAGTAAAAGTAATGTGACAGAAAAGTTACAGTAAAAATAAGTGTTGGCAGAGACGGTAGCAAGTGTAATGTAAGCAGACAATGAAGATGGTAACAAGTTTAATGTAAGCAGACAATGAAGATGGTAACAAGTGTAATGTAAGCAGCCAATGAAGATGGTAACAAGTGTAATGTAAGCAGACAATGAAGATGTTAACAAGTTTAATGTAAGCAGACAATGAAGATGATAACAAGTGTAATATAAGCAGAAAATGAAGATGATAACAAGTGTAATGTAAGCAGAAAATGAAGACGACAAATAACAAGGTCCACAAAAGTGAGAGTTTTTCTCTGCATAGATAACCCAGGCGACATCCACTGTCTGCTAGTCTATACAGATATTCAATCAATGGACATTTTTGAAAAATAAATCAAATTTAGTGAGGAAATAAAGACAAGAAAAATAATGAAGAACAGGACAGAAAACAGACACACGTCAGTTGTCAACTTGTTAACAAACTTAAATGGCTTAAACTGCACTCAAATTCCAACATACTCATTAGGAAAAACGTGGAAACAACAATCAAAGGAATTACTCAAACAGATCTTCAGGTAGCTTCTCATTTTCTGTCATCTCGCTTTTTTTTTAAAAAAAATCATGAGCCAAAACGTAACTACCAACTTGCGGTCATACAGGGGAACTTTGACGTCATCAATGACCGCTGTAGAAAAATGCAAGTATCTGTGTTTTTTTTCCTCTTAATAAATATAAATTCACTGATATAATATTAGATACTAAATTATGAAAGAACGTTTATTAATTTCGCATTTATCTAACCGTACAAACCAAAATTTGGTTCATTTCATTTATTCTTAACGAAATAAATAAATTTGTAACAAAGCAGAAACTGGGCTTTCAAGAACTAATCTGATTGGTTAGTTTATTTCTTCCTCGCAGAATGAAGCAAAACTTATTACAAATTCTTGCTGATATTGCTGTCGGCTGATACAATTGATATGTGCTGATACTGTTGTCAGCTGATATGAATGATATGCGCTGATAGTGCTGTCGGCCGATACGATTGATATGTGTTGATAATGTTGTCAGCTGATATGAATGATATGTGCTGATATCGCTGTCGGCTGATAAGGTTGATATATGTTGATATTGCTGTCGGCTGGTACGATTGATATGTGTTGATATTGTTTTCGGCTAATACAACTGACATGTGCTGATATTGTTGTCTGCTGATTCGACTGATATGTGCTGATATTTGTGTCGGCTGATACGACTGATATGTGTTGATATTGTTGTCTGCTGATACGAATGATATTTGTTGATGTTGTTGTCGGCTGATACGACTGATATGTGTTGATATTGTTGTCTGCTGATACGAATGATATTTGTTGATATTGTTGTCGGCTGATACGATTGATATGTGTTGATATTATTTGCTTAAACCAGGCAAATTATCAGTCCGTTACCAGGCTTACATCACGATGGCAAGAAATGTTCTATTTTATCATTGACAGTATATCAATTATCTCATACCACGACATCTTGGAAACAAAAACCGCTAGTTCTGGTATAAGACAACACTTACTCTAACACGAAAATACAAACCAACTATCTTGACGTAAAAACACCAACTATCTTGACGTAAAAACATCAACTATCTTGACGTAAAAACATCAACTATCTTGACGTACAAACATCAACTATCTTGACGTACAAACATCAACTATCTTGACGTAAAAACATCAACTATCTTGACGTAAAAACATCAACTATCTTGACGTAAAAACATCAACTATCTTGACGTAAAAACATCAACTATCTTGACGTAAAAACATCAACTATCTTGACGTAAAAACATCAACTATCTTGACATAAAAACACCAACTATCTTGACGTACAAACATCAACTATCTTGACGTAAAAACATCAACTATCTTGACGTAAAAACACCAACTATCTTGACATAAAAACACCAACGGCAATGACGTACAAACACAAACTACCTTGACATAAAACACCAATTATCTTGACGTAAAAACACCAACTATCTTGAAATACAAGCACCAACTATCTTAACATACAAAGAACTTTGAGGTAAAAACGGAAATATTTTTGACCTAAAACAAAACACTAACTTCTTTGAACATCAACATTCTTGACTTAAAACATCAACATTATTGACATAAAAACCCAACAGTTTTGATATAAAACACCAACAGTTTTTACATAAAACAGAAACAGCTTTGACATGAAATACCAACATTCTTCATATAAAACACCAACTCACTTGACATAAAATGCCTGCATTCCTGACATAAAACACCAACACTCTTGACATAAAACACTAACAATCTGGAAAAAAAACGCAATAGTCTTGACAAAAAACATAAACACTCTTGACACAAAAGTCCAACAGTCTTTACACAAAACCCCAAGAGCACTGACACAAAACATCAACAGTCTTGACATAAAGAAACAACAGTCTTGACATAAAACACCAACATTCTTGATATAAAATACCAACATTTTTTATGTAAAACCCCAACGTTCTTGATATAAAATTCCAACAGTCTTGATATAAAACCCCGAGAGTCTTGATATAAAACCCCAACAGTCTTCTAGTAAAACCCCAACATTCTTGACACAAAACTCCAACGGTCTTGACATAAAAAAAACAAAAACCAAACACTCTTGATATAAACCCCAACAGTTTTGACATAAAAAAAACGAACACTCTTGATATAAAACCTGAAAAATTTTGACATAGGACATCAAAACTCTAGATAAAACACCAACAGTCTTGACATAAAATACCACCTCTCGTGACATTAGACACCAATACTCTTGATATAAAACACAAACACTCTTGACATAAAGTCCAACAGTCTTGACAAAATACATCATCACTCTTGATATAAAACAACTACAGACTTGACAAAAATAACAACACTCTTGACATAAAATACCAACATTCTTGATCTAAAACATAAACACTCTTTATATAAAACACCAACACTCTTGATATAAAATACCAACACACTTCACACAAAACACCAACCGTCTTGACATAAAACACCAAGAGCACTGACACAAAACATCAACAGTCTTGACATAAAGAAACAACAGTCTTGACATAAAACACCAACATTCTTGATATAAAATACCAACATTTTTTATGTAAAACCCCAACGTTCTTGATATAAAATTCCAACAGTCTTGATATAAAACCCCGAGAGTCTTGATATAAAACCCCAACAGTCTTCTAGTAAAACCCCAACATTCTTGACACAAAACTCCAACGGTCTTGACATAAAAAAAACAAAAACCAAACACTCTTGATATAAACCCCAACAGTTTTGACATAAAAAAAACGAACACTCTTGATATAAAACCTGAAAAATTTTGACATAGGACATCAAAACTCTAGATAAAACACCAACAGTCTTGACATAAAATACCACCTCTCGTGACATTAGACACCAATACTCTTGATATAAAACACAAACACTCTTGACATAAAGTCCCAACAGTCTTGACAAAATACATCATCACTCTTGATATAAAACAACTACAGACTTGACAAAAATAACAACACTCTTGACATAAAATACCAACATTCTTGATCTAAAACATAAACACTCTTTATATAAAACACCAACACTCTTGATATAAAATACCAACACACTTCACACAAAACACCAACCGTCTTGACATAAAACACCAGCACTCTTGATTTAAAATCTCAACAATCTAGATATAAAACCACAACAGTCTTTACATAAAACCACCAATAGATATCATATAAAACCCCAACTGCCCTGATACAAAACCTCAATATTCTTGATATAAAACCAAAATAGTCTTATATAAAACCCCAAAAGTCTTTATATAAAACCCCAGCAGTCTTGAAATAAAACCCCAATAGTCTTGATATAAAACCCAAGCAGTATTGATATAAAACCCCCAACAGTCTTGATATAAAACATAAACATTCCTGACTCAAAACTATAACAGTCTTGACATAAAATACCAACACTTTTGATGTAAAACCCCAACAGTCTTGACATAAAATATCATCACTCTTGATATAAAACACCAACAGTCTTGACATAAAAATTCAGAACTCTTGATGTAAAACCCCGACACTCTTGATATAAAACACCAACAGTCTTGACATTAAACACACTCTTGATATAAAACACCAACATTCTTGACATAAAACACCAACACTCTTGACATAAAACACCATCACTCTTGACATAAAACATCATCACTCTTGTCATGAAACTCCAACACTCTTGACATGAAATACCAACACTCTTGACATAAAACACCATCACTCTTGACATAAAACATCATCACTCTTGACATGAAATACCAAAACTGTTGACATAAAACATCATCACTCTTGACATAAAACATCATCACTCTTGACATAAAACATCATCACTCTTGACATAAAACATCATCACTCTTGACATAAAACATCATCACTCTTGACATAAAACACCATCACTCTTGACATGAAACACCAACACTGTTGACATAAAACACTAACACTCTTGACATAAAAGACTATCACTGTTGACATAAAACACTAACACTCTTGACATAAAACACCATCACCCTTGACATAAAACATCATCACTCTTGACATAAAACACCATCACTCTTGACATAAAACATCATCACTCTTGACATAAAACATCATCACTCTTGACATAAAACACCATCACTCTTGACATGAAACACCAACACTGTTGACATAAAACACTAACACTCTTGACATAAAAGACTATCACTGTTGACATAAAACACTAACACTCTTGACATAAAACACCATCACCCTTGACATAAAACATCATCACTCTTGACATAAAACACCATCACTCTTGACATAAAACATCATCACTCTTGACATAAAACACCATCACTTGACATAAAACATCATCACTCTTGACATAAAACACCATCACTCTTGACATGAAACACCAACACTGTTGACATAAAACACTAACACTCTTGACATAAAAGACTATCACTGTTGACATAAAACACTAACACTCTTGACATAAAACACCATCACCCTTGACATAAAACATCATCACTCTTGACATAAAACACCATCACTCTTGACATAAAACATCATCACTCTTGACATAAAACATCATCACTCTTGACATAAAACACCATCACTCTTGACATGAAACACCAACACTGTTGACATAAAACACTAACACTCTTGACATAAAAGACTATCACTGTTGACATAAAACACTAACACTCTTGACATAAAACACCATCACCCTTGACATAAAACATCATCACTCTTGACATAAAACACCATCACTCTTGACATAAAACATCATCACTCTTGACATAAAACACCATCACTCTTGACATGAAATACCAACACTGTTGACATAAAACACCAACACTCTTGACATAAAACACCATCACTCTTGACATAAAACATCATCACTCTTGACATAAAACACCATCACTCTTGAAATGAAATACCAACACTGTTGACATAAAACACTAACTCTCTTGACATAAAAGACTATCACTGTTGACATAAAACACCAACACTCTTGAAATAAAACACCAAGGCTCTTGACATTGAACCCCAACAGTCTTGACATAAAACACCAACAATTTTGACATGAGCTGGAGAAGGTGAGAGGCTCATCAAAGAGAAAGCAAGAAATAACGGACAAAGATTCTCATTAAAGATCTTGATGATGTCTGAGCCAAGTTAACCCTGACATCTAAAGCCATACATGAGCATATTAATTATAAACTTACTTGGAAATCTATACACACCCTCGCATGTTAACTATAAACTTACACTTTTCAGTTTACACTTTAGTAAATAAAAAAAGTACAGGACAGAGAACTAGGGAGAGAAGAAACAATATAAAGTCACATGAATGATATGCAGCTAAGAATGAACAATTGAATAGCATTTTTTTTTTAAAAAGGAGCTCTCCTCGCCCCTTCTTTAGTAGCAGCCAATCAGATTTCCGTACACTTCACAAGACTTTATTTAAACATTCACAGTACTTCACCACACGCACTCTCAGACACAGCTTCTTACAAGTCACAGCTAAGTGCTATCTCTTTTTTTTAATACCCGTATTTGTTGTATATCACTGATGTTAATTTAAAGTTTCTCTTCTTGCTCTATCTCTTTGTTCTGTACGTTTTTGTATAATTAAGGTGTAGACCTAAATGTCACAACTGTGTGTTCGTTGTTCCTACTTTTGTTGTTTATAGTCTTACATAGAGATATGTCTAGTTTTACTCTACTTGGATCCAAACGTTTAGTTTTACTGTACACAGGTCCTACCTTCTAGAGTCTGGCTCTACATGGATACTAATGTTTAATCTTACTGTACATATGTCTTAATGTTTAGTTTTACTATACATAGATCCTAATGTTTAATCTTACTGTGCATAGATCGTAATGTTTAATCTTACTGTATATAGATCCTAATGTTTAATATAGATCCTAATGTTTAATCTTACTGCACATATATCCTAATGTTTAATATTACTGTACATAGATCCTAATGTTTAATCCTAATACATAGATCCTATCTTCTAGAGTCTGGCTGTTCAAGGAGTATCACTATCATGGGCCTGGTTATTGTGCCACGTCATGGCCTGGTTATTGTGCCACGTCATGGCCTGGTTATTGTGCCATATCATGGCCTGGTTAATATGAACCACATCATGACCTGGTTATTGTGCCATATCATGGGCCTGGTTATTTTGCCACATCATGGCCTGGTTATTGTGCCACATCATGGTCTGGTTATTGTGCCATATCATGGACCTGGTTAGTGTGCCACATCATAGCCTGGCTATTGTGCCACATCATGGGCCTGGTTATCGTTTGGAAGTCAGTTAATGTTTGCTGTCTGATAACTGAACGCTATTCATTGTGGCTGGCCCTCCCTCTCCAGGCTGTCCCCAGGCGAAGCCAGGAGTTTTAAAAAGTTTCATGATAAAATGAGGGCTAAAGTTAAGATGGACAGCAAATGTGGACTGACGAACATAGTGCAGCCCGGACTGGTGACTGTAGCTAGAGCTTGTTTATGCTAGCATGTAACTGGGGCAGGCAGTCAACAAGGATCGATCTGGAATTGTCTGAGCATATCGTCCGAGCTAAACTGATTATCAGAACATAAAGCAATTCAGTACGTCATGGCCTGGCTTGTGTGTGTGATTTATGGCTACTCGGGTCTGGTCCTCACTTTCTGAGTAGATGAGCCAATATTTGGAGTCAGTGCCATGTTAGTAGACAAAGCTGCTTGTTTAGTCTAGAAATGGCCTTCACTGATACAAGACACAAGGCAGAGGACGGTACTTGTCTAGTCTAGACATGGCCTCCATTGATACAAGACACTGAACAAAAGACAGACTGCTAATTGAACACACAAAAGACAGACTGCTAATTGAACAACAAAAAGACAGACTACTAACTGAACAAACAAAACACAAACTACTAACTGAACAAACAAAAGACAGACTACTAACTGAACAAACAAAACACAAACTACTAACTGAACAAACAAAACACAAACTACTAACTGAACAAACAAAAGACAGACTACTAACTGAACAAACAAAAGACAAACTACTAACTGAACAAACAAAAGACAGACTACTAACTGAACAAACAAAACACAAACTACTAACTGAACAAACAAAAGACAGACTACTAATTGAACAAACAAAAGACAGACTACTAACTGAACAAACAAAACACAAACTACTAACTGAACAAACAAAAGACAGACTACTAACTGAACAAACAAAACACAAACTACTAACTGAACAAACAAAAGACAGACTACTAATTGAACAAACAAAAGACAAACTACTAACTGAACAAACAAAACACAAACTACTAACTGAACAAACAAAAGACAGACTGCTAACTGAACAAACAGAAGACAGACTGCTAACTGAACAAACAAAAAGATAGGCTGCTAACTGAACAAACAAAAGGCAGACTACTAACTGAACAAACAAAAAGATAGGCTGCTAACTGAACAAACAAAAGGCAGACTGCTGACAGACTACTAACTGAACAAACAAAAGACAGACTACTAGTGAGCAATCAAAAGAGAGACTCTTGATAATATATAGATCCTCTTCGGACAGACCACTTTCTGCCACTATTTTTTCTTTCTGTGTGGCAGAGAAAGCGGATATGATATTCTTGTGTGGCAGATAAAGCGGATATGATATTCTTGTGTGGCAGAGAAATTGGATATGATATTCTTGTGTGGAATATTTCTCTCATTCTCCCACACATATGACGATTATAGTTTGTGAAGATCATAGTTTGTAAAGATCATCCTTTGTGAAGATCATAGTTTGTGAAAATCATAGTTTGTGAAGACCATATTTTGTGGAAATCATAGTTTGAACTTTTGCTCCGTTTTCTTCTCGAATTGTATTATTTTTAACTGAAGAAAAACTGTCCAGGTCGTTATTGTTTTCTCTTCATGTTGGGAAACTTTAGATACTTTATTGCCATGTTTGTGAGAAAAAGTTCTCGTCTCTTGTCTTTATCTTTCTGGACGTGTTTGTCTTTATATCTCCAAATTTATTGCTATAGTATTCCTTTTGTTCTGGTAAGCAGATTTTGTCATTCAGTGCAACTAATCTTCTGTATCAATTTTTATGTCAGTTAAATATTATATTTTGTTTGCTTGCTTAGCTCCACTCTCTTGTCATACTCCTTTCTTAAATGCACATGATGCTAGTGATTACAAGGTTAAATACAGGTATTAAAACTTTGAGGAACAGAACACAGGGTTGTAAGGTTAGACCTCGAAAAAATCGTAAAGTGAAAGAAAGAAAATCACAAAAGAACTACTTGGGACTTGAACCTTGGATTCTTCTAGGAAGAGCAGCCGTCTAGCCACGAAAGAACAGCGTATAAGCCTTGCTATCTTGCACTCCACTAAAAAAAAAAAAAAAGGTGCCTGACAGCGAAGCCATCAAAGCCTGTCTGATCGAAGATTGTGACACATGGAAAGGAAACGAGGTCAAGACACAGAAATTCCGGCGCTTGGACTCATTCTCTCGGATGTACAAAACTTGAGACACAAACACGCACACACGCTGTCTCCTGCAAGTGTCTAGTGCATACGGGACGACAATAATCACAAACAAACAAATCTGTTTCCAGAAAAGTAGTTCCAGGTTATAGTTTCAGATACAAATTTTTACAAACAGCTAGCACTATCAAACACCCTTTTTTTTAGGGGGTGCTAGATAGCGATAATTTTCATTATGGAGAATTTTATGTCTATATGGAATACCATCTAAAATTGTCAACATCATTAAGGACTTATACAATGGATATGGTTGTGCAGTCAAGACAGAAGAAGGGATGAGTGAATGGTTCCAGATTGAAACAGGCGTGAAACAAGGATGTATACTGTCTCCTTTACTTTTTGGGATTACAGTAGACTTCATAATGAAAAAATGCTGCACAGGTAACACAGGTATTGACTGGGTACATGGGACCCAACTAGAAGATCTTGATTTTGCTGATGACATAACTCTTATCAGTAATAATGTGAATTCCATGCAAGAAAAAACAGATAGCCTATCTTCACTGGCTAGCAAAATAGGACTTGAAATTAACAAGGACAAAACAAAAATAATGAAAATTCCCATCAATCAAAATGTAAAAATACACATAGAAGGGACAGATATTGAAGAAGTCAATCAATTTGCATACCTTGGCAGCTACATAGACCAGGATGGTGACACTAGACAGGAAGTTAGGATCAGAATTGCAAAAGCAGCATCAATCTTCAAGAATCTTGAGAACATATGGAATTCAAAAGTTATAAGCACAAAAACCAAGTTAAGACTATTCAATTCAAATGTAATATCCACCCTCATTTATGCATGCGAAAGCTGGAAAACAACTAAAGAAATAGAAAAGAAATTAGACTCTTTTGAAAACAAATGCCTAAGGAAAATACTCGGCATCAAGTGGAATGAATTCAAGAACAATGCAGAGATAAGACAGATGACTGAACAACAACCAGTCTCACGGGTGATCAGGAAAAGGAGATGGACATATGTTGGCCACTTGATGAGAAGAAATGAGCAGAGAATCCCAAAACAAGCTATCAAGTGGAACACAACAGGCCGAAGAAAAAGGGGCAGACCGCGTGAAACTCTGAAGAGAACATTATTAAGAGAGGCCAAGTTAACAGGCATAAAATCCTTTGATGAGGTTGAAAGACTCGCCGAAGACAGGAAAAATTGGCGAACTACTTTGCGAGCCCTATGTGACGTCTAACGGCACGGGAAGGATATAAGATATATATAAGATAAGATAGCGAAGCTTATATGCGCCGGTCTGTCGTGGCTAGACGGCTGACTGTCCTACTAGAGTACGTGCTTCAAGTCCCAGGTAATTCTCTTGTCACTTTTCTTTCTCTCGTGTCTAAAAAGTGTCTTTGTCTACGATTTTTTTAGACCACTCAGCTGTATGAAAGTGTTAACATTTAGATCAACCAGCTGGATGAAAGTGTTAACATTTAGATCAACCAGCTGGATGAAAGTGTTAACATTTAGATCAACCAGATGGATGAAAGTGTTAAAGTTTAGACCAACCAGCTATATGAAAGTGTTAACATTTAGACAAAACAGCTGGGAAAAAAAGTGTTAGAGCACACAGCTGTATGAAAGTGTTAACATTTACACCAACCAGCTGGATGAAAGTGCTAACATTTATACCAACCAGCTGGATTAAAGTGTTAGAGCACCTAGCTGTATGAACGTGTTAGCATTTAGATCAACCAGCTGGATGAAATTGTTGACATTTAGACCAACCAGTTGGATGAAAGTGTTAGAGCACCTATCTGTATGAAAGTGTTACCATTTAGACCAATCAGCTGGATGAAAGTGTTAACATTTAGACAAACCAGATGGATGAAAGTGTTAACATTAGAGCACTCAGCTGTATGAAAATGTTACCATTTAGACCAATCAGCTGGATGAAAGTGTTAATATTTAGAGCACAAAGCTGTATGAAAGCGTTGCCATTTAGACCAACCAGCTGGATGAAAGTGTTTGAGTACTCAGCTGTATGAAAGTGTTAACATTTACACCAAACAGCTGGATGAAAGTGTTAATATTTAGAACACCCAGATGTATGAAAGTGTTACTATTTAGAGCAACCAGCTGTATTACGGTGTTAACATTTAGACCAACAAGCTGGATGAAAGTGATACCATTTAGACCAACAAGTTGGATGAAAGTGATACCATTTAGACCAACAAGCTGGATGAAAGTGATACCATTTAGACCAACCAGCTGGATGAAAGTGTTAGAGCCCCCAGCTGTATGAAAGTGTTACAATTTAGAACATCCAGCTGGGTGAAAGTGTTAACATTTAGACCAACAAACTGGATGAAAATGTTAGAGCACCCAGTTGTATGAAAGTGAGGAACACGCTGTATGAAAGTGTTAACATTTAGAGCACCCAGCTGGATGAAAGTGCTATATTTAGACCAACCAGCTGTATGAAAGTGTTAAGATTTAGAGCAACCAGCTGTATGAAAGTGTTAGAGCTGTATAAAAGTGTTAGAGTTGTATAACAGTGTTGGAGCTGTATAGAAGTGTACTATGATTATGAGAACAAACTGCCTCCACTGACATTAGCCAGACAAGCACTCTTAATGAAAGATACCACACACGAGTGTCACTTAATGAAGGATACCACACACAAGTGTCACTTAATGAAGGATACCACACACGAGTGTCACTTAATGAAGGATATCACACACGAGTGTCACAGAATAAAGGATATCACACACGACTATCACTGAATGAAAGATATCACACATGAACTGGCAATGAATGAAAGACATCACACAATCATTGAATGAAAGATATCATACATATTTGAGTAATGGAAGATAAACGCTATTTACACTTGTACTGGACACTTTACCATCACTTTGGAAAACTTTTCCATTTATTCTTTAGTTATTTATTTAATTTCATTACTGTTCTAGTTGTACACAGTTTCTGATGTCGGTTAATCATTATTATAATCACTGGTTGCCTGTCTCTAGTTCCTGGGATGTGACAGAAGCCACAACGTCCTGTGTCTAACATGGTGGATAATATCTCCGCTCTGATATCACGATATCATCAGTGGGTGCTGTCCCAAAAGAGGCGTGCGTGCGTTCATCGCTCACCTGGACAGTCACTCTAACCACCTGACTGTCAGGTAATACTTTAAGAGCAAGCAACAGAGGATGTGCCTTCACCTGCCCACAAAGGCAGCAACTTGTTCCACTAGTAGTCGAGGACACGTCCTGTATACGAGATGGCTTATCAGAGAACTGTAATCATCATTTAGGCCCACAGTTTCCAATCTTGTTTGTCGCGATTAACTTGAGATTACAGGTACTTGATTTACAGATGGAGCAAACATCAGATTTTAATTGTGGGATTTCCTGTCAAAAAAAAAAAAAAGCTGTGTAGACACGGTCTAGACGTGGCTCCCATCCCTTGCTCCCCCCGCCCCGTCCACGTGCGCAAACTGGGCGTGGCTCGGCGTGTGGAACCACAGAGATAAACATCAGCATTCCTGTTTGTTGTAGCAACGCGACCTTAATATCAGCATTCTCTTTTGTTACAGCAACGCGGCTATTATATCAGCATTCTTGTTTGTTGTAGCAACGCGACCTTAATATCAGCATTCTCCTTTGTTACAGCAACGCGGCTATTATATCAGCATTCTTGTTTGTTGTAGCAACGCGACCTTAATATCAGCATTCTTCTTTGTTAATTCGGTGTTTTCATTACAGCATTATTCGGTGCTTTCATTATATCAATATTCGGCATTTTCATTATATCATTAATCGGTGTTTTCATTATATCAGTGTATGGTGCTCTCCATATATGAGAACATATTGTTTGTTACATGAAGTTTCAAGTTTATTCAAATACTTGGTCTTCTTCATGAAGGTGATACGAGGGGTGACTGATAAGTTCTCGGCATAAGGTACAAATATTTGAAACGCACAGTTGATATTAGGTGCATTTGTAGATCAGGTTAATGTAAGATTGAACATCATGTTTCAGGAAATTAACTGCAACCAATTTTTTTACAGGCTACTGAAGTGGTAAGGGGTGGCAGAAATTGAGAAAATGGATAAAATTTCT
This sequence comes from Achatina immaculata, assembly GCA_009760885.1. Lineage (NCBI taxonomy): Eukaryota > Metazoa > Mollusca > Gastropoda > Stylommatophora > Achatinidae > Lissachatina > Lissachatina immaculata. Next base: position 3,986,407 of record CM019691.1, read on the forward strand.
CATTGAGCAGTCATTCGCTACCTGTGCATCAATGGCTTACCGTCGAAGGAGATCCATGAGGAATGGTGAAGAATCTAGGGGAGAGTGCCCCTTCTTACAGTACAATGAAGAAATAGGCAGTTCAATTCAAACATGGAAGGGAGAGTCTGGAAGATGATCCCCGTCCAGGAAGACCAAGAACAGTAACCACCGATGAAACCACCGGCAGAATCCATGACATGATAATGGAGGATAGAGGACTAACTGAGCGGTACATTGCTACTGAGTTGGGCATCTCCCAGGAACGTGTTCATGCCATTATTTACAATGATCTTCAAATGACAAAGCTCTCTGCTGGATGGGTCCCGAAACTTCTTGGAGCTGATCATAAACGACAGCGTCTCAACATGTCAAGAGACAGTCTTGGCCATTTTTCTGCAAATACTGAAAATTTTCTTCAGCAATTTGTGACTATGGATGAGACTTGGGTTCATCATTTTCAACCAGAAACCAAAGAAAAGTCAAAGCATGGGAAACATCATGGATCCCCACCTCCAAAGAAAGCAAGGGTGGTTCTGTCTGCAGGCAAAGTGATGGTTTCCATCTTTTGGGATTCAGAAGGTGTGCTATTGGTAGACTATCTTCAAAAGGGCAGAACGGTCACCGGGGTCTATTACGCTAATCTTGTGAAGCAACTGCGGGTCAAACTGAAGGAAAAGCTTCGAAGGGAAATTGACGACAGCAGTCATCTTTAATCAAAACAATGCTCCAGTTCACAAGTCGGCGGTGGCAACGGCTGCCATTCATGAATGCGGATTCCAGCATCTTGAACATCCTCCTTATTCCCCAGATTTTGACCCTTCGGACTATTATCTGTCTACCAAAGAAACAAAAAAAAAAAGAGTTCAGTGGTCGTAAATTTGCTTCAGATGATGGCGTCATTCACGCTGTAGACCACTTTCTACTGGCACAAAATGTTGACTTTTACAAAGAAGGGATCCGTAGGCTCCAGGATCGCTGGACTAAGTGCATAAACTTGCAAGGCGACTATGTTGAGAAGTAACCCAAAAAGGTTGTCCTTAAATAATCCTTTGTAGCTTATGCCGAGAACTTATCAATCATCCCTCGTATCTGTGCAAGACTGGAATTGTTATCTTCGTGTGCTTTTATCTGTAAGAAATCGAAGAACAATAATTTTCATTTCATAACTGTTAGGACTGATAAATGTTAGGACTGATAAATGTTAGGACTGATAAATGTTAGGACTGATAAATGTTAGGACTTGATAAATGTTAGGACTGATACATGTTAGGACTGATAAATGTTAGGACTGATAAATGTTAGGACTGATACATGTTAGGACTGATAAATATTAGGACTGATAAATGTTAGAACTGATAAATATTAGGACTGATAAATATTAGGACTGATAAATGTTAGGACTGATAAATATAAGGACTGATAAATGTTAGGATCGATAAATGTTAGGACTGATAAATATTAGGACTGATAAATATTAGGACTAATAAATATTAGGACTGATAAATGTAATGACTGATAAATGTTAGGACTGATAAATATTAGGACTGATAAATGTTAGGACTGATAAATGTTAGGACTGATAAATGTTAGGACTGATCACAGCAAAAGTGACATTTTATTCACACTCACAACTGAGGGTACATCAAACTAAATCACACAACTGAAGGTACATCAGGCTAAATCACACAAATGAGGATACATCAGACTAAATCACACAACTGAGGGTACATCAGGCTAAATCACACAACTGAGGATACATCAGACTAAATCACACAAATGAGGATACATCAGACTAAATCACACAACGAAGGGTATATAAAACTAAATCACACAACTGAGGATACATCAGACTAAATCACACAACTGAGGATACATCAGACTAAATCACACAACTGAGGGTACATCAGACTAAATCACACAATTGAGGATATATCAGGCTAAATCACACAACTGCGGATACATCAAACTAAATCACACAACTGAGGGTACATCAAACTAAATCACACAACGGAGGATACATCAGACTAAATCACACAACTGAAGATACATCAGACTAAATCACACAACGGAGGGTACATCAGACTAAATCACACAACTGAGGATATATCAGGCTAAATCACACAACTGAGGGTACATCAAAGTAAATCATACAACGCAGGATACATCAGGCTAAATCACACAACTGAGGATACATCAGACTAAATCATAAAACTGAGGATACATCACACTAAATCACACAACTGAGGATACATCAAACTAAATCACACAACTGAGGATACATCAGACTAAATCACACAACTGAGGATACATCAGACTAAATCATAAAACTAAGGATACATCAGACTAAATCACACAACTGAGGATACATCAAACTAAATCACACAACTGAGGATACATCAGACTAAATCACACAACTGAGGATACATCAGACTAAATCACAAAATGGAGGGTACATCAGACTAAATCACACATTTCATTTGAACACACCACTTCAGCATGCATCTCACACGATGATCGAGCACATCACTCCTCCAGCACTCGTTGACCAAATCCTCCCGGATGTCTCACACGATAATTGAGCACATCACTCCTCCAGCACTCATTGACCAAATCCTCCTGGATGTCTCACACGATGGTCGAGAACGTGCTTGCAGGACTCGTCGACCAGCATTCACACACCAAACCATGACAGTCTGGTGGAGTTTGTGACAGTTAATGATTAATAAATGATGGAGCTTCTAGTCCTGTCTTGTGGTCCTAAAAACCAGTTTTCCGCCTGCTTCTCTCTGCCAAGACCAGTCTGTCACGTCCTCTTTGCCAGCAGACATATTTGTCTACAGAACCGCAGAAAATGGCAGATTTCGGGCCGATGTTTTCCAAGAGATGAGGCGCTGAACATAACGTGATGAATCGAACAGGACAGGCAATCGTTTTATTTCTCTTCTATAAATACCTCTCAGGCTCTCTCACTGACAGCCTCCTCATTGGGCGATCACTCGTAAATTCCCATAGGAGATCAGCACATCCTCGGGTTCTGAGATGCGTTGCTATAACAACTGCAGCTTCCAGCTTAGAATCAGGAAAAAATAATTTACACGTGTTCAATTTACAAATAAATAAATGTATGTACATATATTTTTATTATTTCCCCTCAACGTAGGTCAGTAATGTGGGATGGTAATGTGGGTTAGTAATGTGGTCTTAATGTGGGTTTGATTATTGATTGATTGATTGATCTTTATTTCCAAAGGGTTAAGAATTGGGCAAGAGGGCCCGTCTGACATTCTGCCCTTTATCATACAACGTTCACTCTGTTCCAGACATTCTACAAATATGCTGCTAATATAACATAATTAACAATAAAGTAACTACATACACATAAAAATGTATATACGCAAAATACACGCAAACATGTAGGTCGGTAATATGAGTCAGTAATGTAGGTCTGTAAAGTTAGAATCAGAATTGCAAAAGCAGAATCGATCTTCAAGAACCTTGAGAACATATGGCATTCAAAAGTTAATAAGCATAAAAACCAAGTTAAGACTATTCAATCCAAATGTAATATCCACCTTCATTTATGCATGCGAAAGCTGGAAAACAACTAAACAGACAAGAAATTAGACTCTTTTGAAAACAAATGCCTAAGGAAAATACTCGGCATCAAGTGGAACGAATTCAAGAACAATGCAGAGATAAGACAGATGACTGAACAACAACCAGTCTCATGGGTGATCAGGAAAAGGAGATGGACATATGTTGGTCACGTGATGAGAAGAAACAGTCAGAGAATCCCAAAACAAGCTATCAAGTGGAACACAACAGGCCGAAGAAAAAGAGGCAGAGCGCGTGAAACTCTGAAGAGGACATTGTTAAGAAAGGCCAAATTAACAGGCATAAAATCCCTTGATGAGGTTGAAAGACAAGCCGAAGACAGGAAAAATTGGCGAACTACCTTGCTATGTGACGTTTAACGGCACGGGAAGGATATAAGATAAGAATGTAGGTCTGTAGTGTAGATCGGTAATGTAGGTCATTAATGAAGGTCGTTAATATGGGTCATTAATGAATGTCGATAATGTGGGTCGGTAATGTAGGTCTGTAATGTGGGTCAGTAATGTAGGTTAGTAATATAGGTAGGTAGCAGAAAATCTTCAATCTCCGATTATATCCTCAAAATCCCATATCTCAGAATTTTTTTTAAAAAATGATTTTCAGAAATTGAAGACATTAAAATTCCCCCTTCCATGAAAAGAAAAAAAAAACAGCTACAGGAACAGATGGCTGTAAGTACAGTTATAGGTGATATTAAATACAGCCGTAGGCAATACAAAATGCAGCCGTAGGCAATACTAAATACAGCTGTAGGCAATACTAAATACAGCTGTAGGAAATACTAAATACAGCTGTAGGCGGTACTAAATACAGCTTTAGGCGGTACTAAATACAGCTGTAGCGGTACTAAATACAGTTGGAGGCAATACTAAATACAGCTGTTGGAAATACTAAATACAGCTGTAGGCGGTACTAAATACAACTATTGGCAATACTAAATACAGCTGTAGGCAATGCTAAATACAGCTGTAGGCAATACTAAATACAGCTGTAAACGACGCAAGAGACGAAACAAACGTTTGGAGTCTCCATTAATCAGAACTGAGTGATCCTGTATGCATTATTTTTTATACCGGCTAATTATCCTCTTTGTTGTTATTATTAAAAATAACAGCGCCCTATTTCTCTGTAAATTTGAATTCTGGTAGTGTTCATCTCAGCTTGCTTGCTTTTGTGTCATTTAAGTAATGTCCCTTGTTTGTCACTTTAAGTGAGATAACAAACTGTCAATGAGATAACAAACTGTCAGTGATATAACAAACTTTCAGTGAGATAATAAACTTTCAGTGAGATAATACGAACTGTCAGTAATATAACATTAACTGTCAGCGAGATAACAAACTTTCAGTAAGATAACACTAACTTCAGTGATATATCACGAACTATCAGTGAGATAATATGAACTGTTAGGGAGGTAACATAACCTTTTTAACGAGATATCAAAAACTTTCACTCATTTAATATAAACTTTCGGTGAAATGATATAAATGTTCACTGAGATAACATAACTTTCAGTGAGATGACATATAAACTTCCATGGAGATATAAACAATTTCGCTGGTACATACACTTTAGTTAAGACAGCACAAACTGTCATTCAGCTAACACACTTTCATTGAGGTATATAAGCTTTGGTTGAGATGACATACACTTTCATTCACATGAGAAAAATGTGTAGGGAAATACTTATAATATAAACTTTGACTGGAAAGATAAAAAAAAAACTTAACATTTCTTCAATTTCTCTCTCCTACCCCAACCTTCCTAGACCAATCACTTCTTATCTTTTTTTTCTTAACAAATTTTCCTTTCCTATAATTCTGGCTTACCAGTTTGTCATGACATCCTTCTTCAGATGCAAATGTGACCATGTGTTACCTTAGGCTCTTGTGCCACAAACCTAAACCCGTCTTTGATAAGTGACAGTAGCTACATCAGCAAGTCTTGGCTGGTAGTGTCTTTGTGAAATGACAGTAGCTACATCAGCAAGTCTTGGCTTGTAGTGTCTTGGTGACGTGGCAGTAGCTACATCAGCAAGTCTAGGCTGGTAGTGTCTTGTTGAAGTGACAGTAGCTACATCAGCAAATCTTGGCTTAGTGAAGTGACAGTAGCTACATCAGTAAGTCTTGGTTTGGTGAAGTGGTAGTAGCTACATCAGCAAGTCTTGGCTAGATGAAGTGACAGTAGCTATATGTGTAAGTCTTGGCTTGGAGAAGTGACAGTAGCTACACCAGGAAGTCTTGGCTGGGTTAAGTGGTACTAGCTACATCAGCAAGTCTTGGCTGGTAGTGTCTTGGTAAAGTGAAAGTAGCTACATCAGTAAGTCTTGGCTCGTAGTGTCTTGGTGAAGTGACAGTAGCTACACCGCAAGTCTTGTATGGGTTAAGTGGTAGTAGTTATATCATCAAATCTTGGCTGGTAGTGTCTCGGTGAAGTGACAGTAGCTACATCAGCAAGTCTTGGTTTGGTTATGACAGCAGCTACATCATCATGTTTTAATTGGGAGTGTCTTGGTGAAGTGACAGTAGCTACATTAGCAAGTCTCGGCTGGTTTAAGTGGTAGTAGCTAAATCAGCAAGTCTTGGCTCGGTGAAGTGACAGTAACTACATGTCCAAATCTTGGCTCGGTGAAGTGACAGTAGCTAAATGTGTAGATCTTGGCTCAGTGAAGTGACAGTAGCTACATGTGTAAACATTGGCTTGGTGAAGTGACAGAAGCTACATGTGCTTGTCGTGGCTTGGAGTGTTTTTGGTAAATTGGTAGTAGCTATATCTGTAAGTCTTGTCCTGGTGAAGTGATAGTAGCTACACCTGTAAGCCTTGTCTTGGTGAAGTGGCAGTAGATACATCAGCAAGTCTTTTATTATGAGTGTGTTGGTAAAGTGATAGTAGCTACATCTGTTCGTCTTGATTTGGAGTATCTTGGTAAAGTGATAGTAGCTACATATATAAGTCGTGATTTGGGAATGTGTTGGTAAAGTGATAGTAGCTACATCTGTAAGTCTTGATTGGGAGTGTCTTGACAAAATGATAGTAGCTACATCAGCAAGTCTTGATTTGGAGTGTCTTGGCAAAGTGGTAGTAGCTAAATCCGTAAGTCTTGATTGGGAGTGTCTTTGTGAAGTGATTCTAGCTACATCAGCAAGTCTTGACTGGGAGTGTCTTGGTGAAGTGGCAGTAGCTACATCAGCAAGTCTTGACTGGGAGAGTCTCTGTGAAGTGACAGTCTTGGTTCAGGGTGTTTTGGTGTAAGTCGACATTCCAGAATTAGACTGGCACAAGAAGACAAACTGATCGTACACCGGAGACCCGTGTCCAAGGCTGTTGAATATTTGATCAACCTTTCTCCTGCTTGTGAACATGTCCTGACCTAAAGAGCCGAATGGGTTGGCTAATTGGCCACGCTAATGTCAGACAGATCCCCGTGTTTGCCATTCAACTGCCAGCCAAACTAAATCCACGTCCGAACTAGTTGTCCCTGATACTTGACTTTGTGCGTCTCTCGTGAGTATTTGCTGGAAAATTAGAACAGACCGAGGGAGCATTCATTTTTAAACGGACGCGAGATGCAGGCTGGAAGTACTGTTTTCCTATGGAGTAGTATGTAACTTGGATCACTACGCCAAAATGTAGTGGTCTCTGTGCAAGCGTTGTTGGCTAGAGATAATATTATTAATGTTTCAGCACCTCGCACATCGTTTGTTGTAGAGACGCTCACGCCAACCACGCAGCCATCTTCGCTAATTTACTTGACAGCACTATTTCTCAGCGCGGATGGAGACAGAGCGCTCTGTGTTTCCGGTGAAGCTGGAAAATTGTGGCTCAGTAATATTTAAAGAGGGCCGGCCTAATTTCTGGTGTAGTTTTTTTGGTAAAAAGTGGGGTGGCGCTGAATTGTGTATGCCTTTGTTGTATTCCAGTTTATTGTTGAAATAGTGGTTGAATTTAGAGAAAGTTGGCAACAAGTTTTAGAAGAAAAAAATGGAGGAAAAGACTAAGACACCTGCCTAACACACATACAGAAAACTTTCGGCACTGTTAAGCACATATCACCAAATCTTTAACAAGATAATTTTCAGTACAAAACACTAGACCTCTAACAAGATGACTTTCAGCACAAAACATTAGACCTCTGTCAAGATGACTTTGAGCAGAAAACATAAGTCCTATAACAAGATGACTTTTAGCACAAAACATCAGGCCTTTAGCAAGATGACTTTGAGCACAAACAATAAGACGTATAACAAGATGACTTTGAGCTCAAAACATCAGACCTTCTTCAAGATGACTTTGAGCACAAAACATCAGTCCTATAGCAAAATGATTTTCAGCAAAAGAACCAGACCTATAACAAGATGACTTTCAGCACGCAACATCAGACCTCTATCAAGATTACTTTCTGCACAAAACATCAGACCTCTAAAAAGATGACTTTCAGCTCAAAACATCAGACCTCTAACAAGATGACTTTCAGCTCAAAACATCGGACCTCTAAAAAGATGACTTTCAGCTCAAAACATCAGACCTCTAAAAAGATGACTTTCAGCTCAAAACATCAGACCTCTAAAAAGATGACTTTCAGCTCAAAACATCAGACCTCTAAAAAGATGACTTTCAGCTCAAAACATCAGACCTCTAAAAAGATGACTTTCAGCTCAAAACATCAGACCTCTAAAAAGATGACTTTCAGCTCAAAACATCAGAACTCTAACAAGATGACTTTCAGCTCAAAACATCAGAACTCTAACAAGATGACTTTCAGCTCAAAACATCAGACCTCTAAAAGAGACGATTTCCAGTACAAAACACCAGACCCCCAACAAGATGACTTTAAGCACAATACATCAGAGCTATAAGAAGATGACTTTCAGTACTCCTGTTTTTCACTATAGTCTTCTTAATGTACAATGTATCAGTGCCATCTCCAAACGTCTGAATTTCAGTAAGATAAAAAATCTTTTATCCAGACTTCTCAGTCACTGGTGCACCGCGTCCTTTGTGTGCTCGTCCAGGACAGTCGGTATCGTGTAAACTTGTTATTCTTGAAATTCCTAACTTAGTGGTAGACTTAAGCCTTGCACGTGCACTCATGGCTGTACACAGCTTTCAATGCGGATGTCTGGGTGAGCTACATAACTACCTTAACTCTTTGACGGGCAAGAATCAGATGAAAGCATGCGCTTTTTTTTCCTTGGAAACCTAACGTATTCGCCATCTTGACTTGCTGCTTAGCGACTGTGGTACTATCTGCTTATTCAAGTCATTGTCCTTGGTGCTGACATGTGATACTACTAAGGGATTTCTGTCTATTTTTTCTAAAATTTATTTGCATTTTCTAACTTTCATTTGATTCGCTCTCATATATTATATTATATTATATTATATTATATTATATTATATTATATTATATTATACTTCTATATTTATCATGTTACATTTTATCCATGCTATCTGTATTATATTAGATGGAAATGGCTGGGCCACAGACTACGAATGGAAAGAACAAGACACCTCTATACCGCCTTGGACACCTCAAAGGAAAAAGAAAGAGAGGCAGGCCATTGGGGACACGAAGACCCATAACACAGGAAGAACTAAAGGAAGCGGGAAAGACATTGTTTGAGGTATCCCACTTTTCTCCAGGCAGGACTGGCTGGAGAACCTTCGTTGATGCCTTATTCTTCATTATGAGTACAGAGGACTTGTCTGTGGTAGCCTTGTAACCTGGTCTGTCAGGTAGTCATGTAATCTGGTCTGTCTATCTGAGGCAGTTATATAACCTGGCCTGTCTGTCTCTGTCTATCTGAGGCAGTTATATAACCTGGCCTGTCTGTCTCTGTCTATCTGAGGCAGTTATATAGCCTGGCCTGTCTGTCTCTGTCTATCTGAGGCAGTTATATAACCTGGCCTGTCTGTCTCTGTCTATCTGAGGCAGTTATATAACCTGGCCTGTCTGTCTCTGTCTATCTGAGGCAGTTATATAACCTGGCCTGTCTGTCTCTGTCTATCTGAGGCAGTTATATAACCTGGCCTGTCTGTCTCTGTCTATCTGAGGCAGTTATATAGCCTGGCCTGTCTGTGTTAGTCATGTAACCTGGTCTGTCTGTGGTTGTCATGAAACCTGGTCTGTCTGTCTGTAAACTTAGCTGGCGCTAAATCTACATTTTGTGGATATATTTGGAAGAATAGATCAACCCAGCTGTTTCAGGCATTCACGTGGCATGTATTACCGTACTGCGTGGCCAAGATCTCGCGACCCAGATTCTCTCCTCCAAGGATACTGCATGCCAGTTAATTCAGCATCTTACACACATTCACACATCACATCAACATGAAATACATATCACCAAGTCAGCCATCAATTTACATATATTTATTAACGCTCTCTACATATATCAAGGTGACGCCACCATATACATTACACACACATGACATCACCATGGATCATCATGATGATAACAAGGTATGACATAAATACAATGTATTATCTATAACTAAGTAACAACTAAATCAGTGGACCAGATTGGCCTGGGCTCCTCTGGCATTACTAAGCAATTATACATATATCTCAATATTGTGCCAATGCACTGCATAAAACATTCAGCCGCTGCTGTCTTGAATTCCCCATCTTCCTATCTCACATAAAACTTCCCTGTGCCAATGCACTGAATAACATATTTCCACTTGAGCAAAATGTACTGAATACATATTTCTACTTTGTGCCAGTGCACTGAATAACATATTTCATTTTTGTGCCCATGCACTGAATAACATATAATGGACCTAGGTGTGCCCATCCAAATATGACAAGACTATTTCGAAATCTTCACGTGCGGCAAAAGTGACGATAATCCAACATCACAGTATGATTACGACACATCATATAATCCACAGCACATTTGAATCAAGCATTGTGAGGTCAGCAGGGCTAACAGAGACAAGACGAAATTAGCTCCTTGCTCTATCCTCTGGTTTTCTGCTCTCCTCTCAGCTTCATGAAGTTCACATAAAATTAAGGACATGATGGCATCCCCCGTGCGATTCAGAGAACATTAATCATCATGAATCATATATATATATATATATATATATATATATATATATATATGTAAGAACAAATATATCTATACTACAAGAGCTTAATATTGAAGAAGGCTGGCTAGTAAAGAGGATTAAAGAGAGAAAACTTAAATATTTTGGACACATTAAACGTCATGATAATTTAGAGAAGACCGTATTGGAAGGATACATAATGGGAAAAAGAAAAAGAGGAAGACCGAAACGAAGATGGCTGCAAGACATCGTTGATGATCTGGAAATGGATGCAGCAGCAGCAGGCCATCTTGCTCACAACCGAGAGGCCTACAGGAGTGCTGTTTGGGAGGCAAAGTTCCGCAAGGGACATGCAAAGGAATGAATGAATGAATGATATGTCACACATAAGGGGTCCTGGGGCTAAGTATTTCCATATCAAACATTACACAGGCAAGATCGAACCTGCCCAGCCATTTGCCGCTGGCTATGCTCAGTATGTCCTTTCCCGCACGCTTTTTTCCTTTATATAGGTCTTCCACCCCCGCATCACGTGAACTACATTTCTCCCTTAAAAATCCATACACTATTCTGGGTTCGAAAGGCAGTTCACATGTCTGTCTGTCTGTCTGTCTGTATGTCTGTGGTAGTCACGTAACCTGGTCAGTTTGTTGTAGTTTTGTATCATGTTCTGATTATATGACTTTATGTTTCTGCATGTTGTGTAATACTGGTGTTACTCAAACTCTTACTCTTATAATGTCATTTTTTTCCTTCTCTTTGCTCTCACCCCAGTTTCGCTAACCACAGCCGAGCGTGACTGATCAAAGAGATCGACTGACCAGTTAAAAGCTTTCTTTAGACTCCTTGCTGCATTTACTAACACTTCCAGGTAATTTATGTAGTTAGTTTGATCTGAGTTTAAAAAGAAAGTAATTTATGTAGTAAGTTTAATCTGAGTTTTAAAATAATGTAATTTACGTAGTAAGTTTAATCTAAATGTAACTAGAAAATCACCAGAGAGTGTTTATTTTATATTCTGACTACCAAAACACCTTCGGTCACTCCATTTTCTCCGTTCGCGTCCAATCTCAGTCAGTCATTTGCATGCCCCTTGCGGAACTTTGTCTCCTTAACAGCTCTCCTGTAGACCTCTCAGTTGTAAGCAAGATGGCTGCTGCTGATGATGCATCCACTTGCAGGTCACGTTGGCGTCCACGTTACATTATTACATTATAATTTTTCTACATCTGACTTATATAACATTTATACTGTATCAATATAACATTTATACTGTATCAATATAACATTTATACTGTATCAATATAACATTTATACTGTATCAATATAACATTTATACTGTATCAATATAACATTTATACTGTATCAATATAACATTTATACTGTATCAATATAACATTTATACTGTATCAATATAACATTTATACTGTATCAATATAACATTTATACTGTATCAATATAACATTTATACTGTATCAATATGACATTTATACTGTATCAATATAACATTTATACTGTATCAATATAACATTTATACTGTATCAATATGACATTTGTACTGTATCAATATAACATTTATACTGTATCAATATGACATTTGTACTGTATCAATATAACATTTATACTGTATCAATATGACATTTGTACTGTATCAATATAACATTTATACTGTATCAATATGACATTTGTACTGTATCAATATAACATTTATACTGTATCAATATGACATTTGTACTGTATCAACATAACATTTATACTGTATCAATATGACATTTGTACTGTATCAACATAACATTTTTACGGTATCCATATAATATATGCACTGTATCAACATAACCTTTGTACAGTATCAGTATAACATATGTACTTTATCAGTATAACATTTGTACTGTATCAGACTTATTGTGCTATGGCTGTGCTTTATGGGATTTATTATACTATAGTTGTGATATATCTGACATGTTGTAGTTGTGCTATATGTGACTTATAGTTGTACTATATGTGAGGTATGATTATGCTATATGAGTTATCATTGTGCTACATGTGACTTATAGTTGTGCTATACGTGACTTACAGTTTTGCCATACGTGACTTCTTCTTCTTCGTTCGCTTCTACCACCAAGACCGCCCCGTGATCCTACTGAATTTACTCCTGTGGTCCTCGATAGGTCTCGTGGTCCCCCTGTGGTCCCCGAAAGGACCACACAAGATCCACGAGAGGACCACAAGAGGTTCGGAGTATCGCATGGCTTGAGCCTGTATTCTTGGTGGGTCTCAGAAGCGGGAATGCGTGACACCGTAGTTTTCGTTGCATCAGTTTAATCTAGAGTTGGACTTCACCGGAAAACCTCGACGTGTTTTGATTATCAGTGTATCCCCGCTGGGTGAGAGGTGGTAGCCTACCCAACCTTGAGTTGGACTTTTTCACCGGAAAACCTCGACGTGTTTTGGTATACCCGTTTATCCCCGCCAGGTGAGAGGTGGTTGCCCATCCAGTCCAGCGTTGGACTTTCTCACCAGAAAACCTCAGCGTGATTAGGATACGCATACATCTCTGCTCAGTGAGAGATGGTTGCCTATCTAGACTGCACTGGTCCAGTGTCTCTGATTTCAGCATTTTGTGGTCGTGGCCGCTACCATTCCTAGTTGTGACCAGGATGGAGCTTTTGTCCAGGAAGACGAATCCTCGCCACTAGTAAGTTTCACCCCTGGGTTGAGCAGGTTTAGGCATATTACCTCAGTATGAGTGTGTTCAGTACGTGACCGACCTCTAGAGCGGAGGTACCGTGACATGCGTAGCCATCAAGTTTCACCCCTGGTTTAAGCCGGTTTAGGCATACATCACCAGTATGGGTGTATATCGGACGTGGCCGACCTCTAGAGCAGAGGTGCAGTGGTATGAATAGCTCTCGTCGCGAGACCACTAGACGTACCGACTAAGCTTCACTTTTTCCTTTCCATCACCTTTTCACATCGGCGCCGCACAGCAACTCTAATTGCTTTTTCGCATTTTCTTCATTGGCCGGGAGGAGTTTCACTCCACGCGCGGCATCCGAAGAATCTCGCCAGCAGTGTCCATACGTGACTAATAGTGTTTTTATGTGTGACTTATAGTTGTGCTATATGTGACTTAAATTTGTGCTATATGTGAGTTAAAGTTGTGGTATATGTGAGTTATAATTATGCTATATGCGGCTTACTACAGTTAAAGTGTATGTGAGTTATAGGTGTGCTATATGTGTGTTAGTTATTTTGCTATATATGAGTCATATTTGCGCTATATGTGGCTTATTATAGTTGTACTATATATATGTTATAGTTGTGTTATATGTGGTTTATTATAGTTGTGCTGTATATGAGTTATAGTTCAGCTATATATGATTTATAATAGTTGTTCTATATGTGAGTTATAGTTGTGCTATATGTGAGTTATAGTTGTGCTATATGCAACTTATTCTATTATAGCTGTGATTTATTTCACTACTTACTTTATAGCGCTCCCAGCTAACAAATATTAAAATTAACAGAAAAAAACATATTCCTTGTCTTCAAAGTGAAAACATCGTTGAACTATCTCATATTCTTTTCTTGCTTTGTTGTCTAACATTATCTTCTAACCTTGTCCTCTAACTTTATCTTCTATCCTTATCGTCCAACATTACCTTCTAATCTTATCTTCTAAACTTATCTTCTAACCTTATCTTCTAATCGTGTTATGTTGCCTATATCAGGCTTACACTATCAGAAAACAATATCACGCCATCAGTCACCTCTGTGTCAGTGAGTTCTTGTATCGAGTCCTCGTATTTTCCGCTTCTAGCATCTTAAGTCGTGGAACTTAGTTGTAGTTACAGAACTTGACCCGACATCATACGAGAGGTGACTGATAAGTTCTCGGCATGATGTAAAAATACTTGAAACACACAGTTGATATTAGGAGCATTTGTAGATCAGGTTAATGTAAGATTAAATACAAAGTTTCAAGAAATTAACTGCAACCAATTTTTTTTTACAGGCTACTGAAGTGGTAAGGGGTGGCCGAAAGTGAGAAAATGGATAAAATTTCTCATCGAGCAGTCATTCGCTACTTCTGCATCAAGGGCTTACCATCGTAGGAGATCCATTAGGATATGGCAGAGACTATGGGAGAGTGCCTCTTCTTACAGCACAGTGAAGAAATAGGCAGCTCAATTCAAACATGGAAGGGAGAGTCTGGAAGATGATCCCCGTCCAGGAAGACCATCGATGGTAACTTCCTATGAAACCACTGGCAGAATCCGTGACATGATAATGGAGGATCGAGGACTAACTGAGCGGTACATTGCTACTGAGTTAGGCATCTCCCAGGAACGTGTTCATGCCATTATTCACAATGATCTTTAAACGACAAAAGTCTCTGCTCGATGGGTCCCGAAACGTCTTAGAGTTGACCACAAACAACAGCGTCTCAACATGTCAAGAGACAGTCTTGGCCATTTTTCTTCAGATCCTGAAAAAGTTTCTTCACCAATTTGTGACTGTGGATGAGACTTTGGTTCATCATTTTCAACCAGAAATCAAAGAACAGTCAAAGCAGTGGAAACATCATGGATCCCCACCTCCAAAGAAAGCAAGGGTGGCTCTATCTGCAGGCAAAGTGATAGCTTCCATTTTTGGGGATTCAGAAGGTGTGTTATTGGTACACTATCTTCAAAAGAGCAGAACGTTCACCAGGGCCTATTACGCTAATCCTATGAAGCAACTGTAGATCAAATTGAAGGAAAAACGTCGAGGGAAATTGACGAGAGGAGTCATCTTTCATCAAGACAATGCTCCAGTTCATAAGTCGGCAGTTTCAATGGCTGCCTTTCATGAATGCGGCTTCCAGCTTCTTGAACATCCTCCTTATTCCCCAGATTTGGCACACTCAGACCTGTTTGCCAGACTAAAAAAGGAGCTCAGTGGTCGCAAATTTGCTTCAGATGATGACGTCATTCATGATGTAGACCACTTTCTACTGGCACAAAATGCTGACTTTTACAAAGAAGGGATCCGTAGGCTCCAGGATCGCTGGACTAAGTGTATGAGCTTGCAAAGGGGACTATGCTGAGAAATAACCTAAAAAAGTTGTCCACAAATAATCCATTCTACCTTATGCCGTGAACTTATCAGTCACCCCTTACGTCGTGGAACTTAGTCAGTGAACCGGACTTGGCATTATATGTTGTCATTGTACTTGACCTGACATTATACGTTGTTGAACTTAGTCACTGAACTTGGCCTGTCATCATACGTTGTTGAACTTAGTCATTGAACTTGACCAGACATCATACGTTATTGAACTTAGTCACTGAACTTGACCAGACATCATACGTTATTGAACTTAGTCATTGAACTTGACCAGACATCATACGTTATTGAACTTAGTCACTGAACTTGACCAGACATCATACGTTATTGAACTTAGTCACTGAACTTGACCAGACATCATACGTTATTGAACTTAGTCATTGAACTTGACCAGACATCATACGTTATTGAACTTAGTCACTGAACTTGACCAGACATCATACGTTATTGAACTTAGTCATTGAACTTGACCAGACATCATACGTTATTGAACTTAGTCACTGAACTTGACCAGACATCATACGTTATTGAACTTAGTCACTGAACTTGACTACAAACGTCGTAGTAGATGGGGTTCACAGAAAACTGTCGATTTATTCTCAGCACTCACTTGAGTGACTCTGTCCAAGTTATGGTCAATGAAACGGGACCTGGTGAACCGCTCAAAGCCAGGCCAGCAGTGGTTTAGCCAGGCCAGCAGTGGTTTAGCCAGGCCAGCGGTGGCTCACCCAGGCTAACAGTGGCTCACCCATGCTAACAGTGGCGCAGCCAGGCCAGCAGTGGCTCAGCCACGCTAACAGTGGCTCTGCCAGGCTAACATGGGTCAGCCAGGCCAGCAGTGGCTCAGCCAGGCTAACAGTGGCTCAGTCAGGCCAGCAGTGGCTCAGCCAGGCTAACAGTGGCTCAGTCAGGCCAGCAGTGGCTCAGCCAGGCTAACAGTGGTTCAGTCAGGCCAGCAGTGGCTCAGCCAGGCTAACAGTGGTTCAGTCAGGCCAGCAGTGGCTCAGCCAGGCTAACAGTGGTTCAGTCAGGCCAGCAGTGGCTCTGCCAGGCTAACATGGGTCAGCCAGATCAGCAGTGGCTCAGCCAGGCTAACAGTGGCTCAGTCAGGCCAGCAGTGGCTCAGCCAGGCTAACATGGGTCAGCCAGGCCAACAGTGGCTCAGCCAGGCTAACAGTGGCTCAGCCACGCTAACAGTGGCTCAGCCACACTAACAGTGGCTCAGCCAGGCTAACATGGGTCAGCCAGGCCAACAGTGGCTCAGCCAGGCTAACAGTGGCTCAGCCACGCTAACAGTGGCTCAGCCAGGCTAACAGTGGCTCAGCCACGCTAACAGTGGCTCAGCCAGGCTAACATGGGTCAGCCAGGCTAACAGTGGCTCAGCCAGGCTAACAGTGGCTCAGCCACACTAACAGTGGCTCAGCCAGGCTAACATGGGTCAGCCAGGCTAACAGTGGCTCAGCCACGCTAACAGTGGCTCAGCCTGGTGATCGTTTAGTGATATCCTCACCCGTTCTCTGCCCTCCACCCTGTCATCCACTCATGTACGGGACACGCCTACTTTTCCAGACTAATGGACGAAAGAATAAAGTATCGAGTTTATGAGGCATGTTGTGCGATCCATTAGAGCTGGCAACTTCCTCTGTCCTGTCTTTGGCTCACCAATGAGGACCCCCACAGCAGCGCTCATTGGATAAATGGAAAATTACAGACCCAACAAATGGCACCCAATCCTTGTATCGTAACACACACCTCCCCAGAGATTCCCCGGGATTCGCCCACTCTCATTACACGATTATTTACTCAAGGACAATTGGGCAAAGATTGGCCAGGTCATAACACGGCTACGGCCTGGGACAAAATACGAGACGTCGAGGAAGAAGATGGAGAAAAGGGCAAGAACCACTGCGGTATTTGAAAGAGCTTTTCCCTTGTAGTTATCGCTCTTGTTGTGATTTTCCTGTCTGGCCTGGAGCTGAGTTGGTCCTGGCACTGTGTATTAATTAAGTGTCCTGGGAGAGACTGACACAATAGCAGAAACGTGACAAGAACTGGCAGACGTTCTGTTCAAAGACCAGTTCACAAATTGTCTTGCTGACTACAGATCTGATTGTCACATGACTCAAATATGCCTGTTCTTGTTGATGTTGTCTATATGGTAGCGCAGGGTGGGAGAGAACTCACTTTTCATGAAATGATGGTCATAATTAACATACTTCGGTTTTAACTAGAATTTCCAGTCAACACTTTGTTGATTCTAGTGATGGTGGTCTCTACGACATCGTGTCCTGGCACCCAGCTACACGATACAAACTATAAGTAGATTTTGGAGGTTTTCCCATACCATTTATGCAGTTTGAATATGTACATTTTATACACACATGTACACACATGTGTACCTGTAACCGAGCATATATCAGTAAATGCTAAAACCTGGCATGACCACCCCCACACGATGAACATGAAGCCAACAATCCTGCTTGCTTGTTATAATTTATGTGTTATAACTTATTTGTTATTTTGATAACCAATGCCTCATTGTCAGGCCATGATGTCTGCCCCAGTGAGTATGGTGTTTAGAGTGCCAGAGATGTTCTGTGCCTATCATCTTTCTGGCTATCTAGTCTCTCGTTTCCTTGAAAAGTCTCCCCAACTCCCCCCCCCCATATACACACATTATTTATCTCTTAACCGTCATGTTGTTACACGAGATAAAAGGGATGGCGACTGCAGTAAAACTGGTTAATATAAATAAGGTAGATAGAGGTGTATGGTGCAGTTTTACAAAGTGAGGGAGGAAGTGAGCAAGGTGAGAAAAAAAACGAATATAAAGTATGAGAATGTATAAATGAAAAACATACAACATCCGATATTTCGGCGTGAGCCTTATTCGTGGATACATACATAACATTTCAGCTTCTCACTCGGAGCAAGACTCTTCAGATAAGTTATATATGTTTGTATTTCGTTCTGTATGTATCTTCGAATAAGGCTCACGCCGAAATATCGGATATTGTATGTTTTTCATTTATACATTCTCATACTTTATATTCGTTTTTTTTTCTCACCTTGCTCACTTCCTCCCTCACTTTGTAAAACTGCACCATACACCTCTATCTACCTTATTTATGTTGTTACACGACCAAAGAGAGATAGCTGTCTTCTTTTGCTGAAACATATGAGCCAGGTTTCATCGACGTCTTCTTCTTCTAAGGTGCTTTTGTTGCTCCTCAATTTCTTCCATGATATTCTGTAACATCTGATCTTGGAAGATGTTGTCCTGTATTTTGATGCATTGGTCAATGTCCAAGTTTCCTTATATGTTATTATTGGTAAGATGTTTGATTTTTTCATGTTTGGTGCTTCTCTACCATATATTCTTCACTTTTCTTTTTTTGGAAAGGGGGGGGGGGGGGGGGTAATTAATATTTATCTTGAAGCCTCTGAGCAGCTAGAGCTGTTGGTAAGAGTTAGCCATGTTATTCAGAACATCCAACACTTGACATTTTGTGACTGTTGATGGTTATGTCTGATGCTTCTTCCATTTTGTAGGTTGTCGTGATCTTGGTTTTATTAGCCTGTATATTTTTTCTGTCAGGCTTTTAATTTTTGGACTTTATAGCCTGATTGAATGCAGTGTTATGTCATCTACACATTGAAGTTCTGGAATACCATATTGACAGAAGTAAACTGTTTGAAAGCAGTGTTATGTCAACTGCACATTGAAGTTCTGGAATACCATACTGACAGAAGTAAACTGTTTGAAAGAACTGTTATATTATCTGTGTATCTAAGTTGTGAGCTCTCATGGCTTCCAATATTGAAAGAATCAAATTTCTCGTAACAAGGACATTTTTCATTATCTATTCTGTATAAATGAAGAGGTCACAAGGGACGTGAAATCTTATCTTAAACATTTACTGTGTCGTTTTACACATCGTCATATTTTTTATCAAGTCCACAACGTTTCTTAACGAACATATTCAAGCCCTAGAAAGACTCAGGGCTTGAACACAGGCCTAAGACATGTTAAGGCCTTGGACACACTCAGGCCTTGGACACATTGAGGTCCTGGACACACTCAGGCCTTGGACACATTGAGGTATTGGACACACTCAGGCATTGGACACATTGAGGCCCTGGACACACTCATGCCTTTCAGTAGATTCATACATTCAGTTAGCTATAGCTGATTCATACATTCATTTAGCTATAGCTGATTCATACATTCATTTAGCTATAGCTGATTCATACATTCATTTAGCTATAGCTAATTCATAAATTCATTTAGCTATAGCTAATTCATACATTCAGTTAGCTATAGCTGATTCATACATTCATTTAGCTATAGCTGATTCATAAATTCATTTAGCTATAGCTGATTCATAAATTCATTTAGCTATAGCTGATTCATAAATTCAGTTAGCTATAGCTGATTCATACATTCAGTTAGCTATAGCTGATTCATATATTCAGTTAGCTATAGCTGATTCATACATTCATTTAGCTATAGCTGATTCATAAATTCATTTAGCTATAGCTGATTCATAAATTCATTTAGCTATAGCTGATTCATAAATTCATTTAGCTATAGCTGATTCATACATTCAGTTAGCTATAGCTGATTCATACATTCAGTTAGCTATAGCTGATTCACACACTCAGTTAGCTATAGCTGATTCACACACTCAGTTGATGTACTTGGCTGTTATATTAATTTGCTATAATTAATTGGTGCTGAGTTCACAAAGGTCACATAATGAATTTGAACTAAACCAAGCCCAGTGGAAAATAGGAAGTTCGTGCTCATGTCTGTAGCATCTGGTCTCATGTCGGACATGGGGTTGGATACCCACTGGGAGGTATCGATGACCAGTCCCGTGTCGATGTGGGCGCTATTAGAGCATCTGCCAGGAAGAGAACCCGCCTTTATTAGCTTTTCATTTCGTTGCTCCACTGCCATCTTTAAATTCGTGGCTCGCCCGCCATCTTTACATTTGTGGCCCGCCCGCCATCTTTACATTTGTGGCTAGCCCGCCATCTTTCTTGGTGGCAACTGATTACGTGATCTTCGTAGACCAGGCTTAGAGTAAGAGGAACTAACGCCAAATTAGCGCAATAAAAAGATTGTGTACGACCCTTTTAAACATTACCAGAAGTTCGTGTAAAGCAGCAATACAGGACACATGGTACATGAGGTGAATGGAAAGTTTGTGTGAAGCAGCAATACAAGACACATGGTACATGAGGTGAATGGAAAGTTTGTGTAAAGCAGCAATACAGGACACATAGTACATGAGGTGAATGGAAAGTTTGTGTGAAGCAGCAATACAAGACACATAGTACATGAGGTGAATGGAAGGTTTGTGTGAAGCAACAATACAAGACACATAGTACATGAGGTGAATGGAAGGTTTGTGTGAAGCAGCAATACAAGACACATAGTACATGAGGTGAATGGAAGGTTTGTGTGAAGCAACAATACAAGACACATGGTACATGAGGTGAATGGAAAGTTTGTGTGAAGCAGCAATACAAGACACATGGTACATGAGGTGAATGGAAGGCTTGTGTGAAGCAACAATACAAGACACATGGTACATGAGGTGAAGAGAGTGTGTGCTGCTAAGTAAAAGTGGGGGAAAACTTGCTCTTTTTACAGCCAAAGCTGAAACCGACACTTTGCATTATCTATCAACAATCACAGGTTGACCCATGCCTCATTACATTATCTATCAACAGTTACAGGTTGAACCATGCCTCATTACATTATCTATCAACAGTCACAGGTTCAGCCACGCCTCATTACATTATCTATCAACAGTCACAGGTTGAGCCATGCCTCATTACATTATCTATCAACAGTCACAGGTTCAGCCACGCCTCATTACATTATCTATCAACAGTCACAGGTTCAGCCATGCCTCATTAATTAATAAGATGTGCTAGTAGAAACAGTTCTGGTCATAATTTGACTGCTGGGCAGGTCCGGGCACCTCTATAGACGTCAGACGAAGGTTACTGTAATCTTTGGTCTCACACACACACACACATCTCTCTCCCTCCCTCTCTCTCTCTCTCCCTCCCTTCCCTCTCTCTCTCTCCCCAGACGGGCCTGCGTGCCCAATTCTTTACCCTTGAAAAATAAAGATTATTCATTCATTCATTCATTCTCTCTTCCTCTCTCTCCTTCTCTCACTCTCCCTCTCTCTCTCCCTCCCTCTCTCTCCCTCTTCCTCTCTCTCCCTCTCCCTCTCTCTCTCCCTCCCTCTCTCTCCCTCTTCCTCTCTCTCCCTCTCCCTCTCTCTCTCCCCTCCCTCTCTCTCTCCCCTCTCTCTCCCTCTCTCACTCTCCCTCTCTCTCCCTCCCTCTCTCTCCCTCTCTCTCTCTCTCTCTCTCTCTGAAGCAGCTGAGCTCAAGACCAACATTTAATCCTTCAGGAGTGTGTGCGTGTGTCTGGGTTTGTGTAAGTGTGTGTCTGGGTTTTTGTGGGTGTATCTTGGTTTGTGTGAGTGTGTGTCTGGGTTTTTGTGTGTGTGTGTGTCTGGGTTTGTGTAAGTGTGTGTCTGGGTTTTTGTGTCTGTATCTGGGTCTATGTGTCTTGTTTTGTGTGCGTGTGTGTCTGGGTTTGTGTGTGACTGGGTCTGTGTGTGTGTGGGCTTGAGTGTGAGTATCTGGGTTTGTGTGTGTGTGGGTTTGTGTGAGTCTGGGTCTGTGTGTGTGTGTGGGTTTGAGTGCGTGTGTGTGTCTCTCACATGAGACGGACAGGAAGGAAGTAATCATTGTGCCCCGTGACCAGGAGACACTAACTCTAAAAGTTTGAGAACCGTTGTTATAATGCCCTCAGTCAGTGTAACGCTTTATGCTAGATTTTCACAGGCGTCATCGCGAGTAATGTTACACAATCAATCACTCAATCAACCAGTCAATCAGTAAATACAAATGATTGTACCAAGAACAAATTTTGACCCGTGATACGATCTGGAATTGGACTAGAATTAAAACAAAACATTAAGTTAACATATCGCCTTTCTGTCAACGAGATATGGACAACATGCCAGCCGTCAATATAATTTTCTTATGACACGGCACTAAACAACAGCCAAAAGAAATATGTCAACTATCTTATAGTACACATGGCTGTGGGAAGACTGAAACAATTATGTAAACCACACAAGCACTTACAAGTCAAACGGGGCATATGCTTGCTATTATTTATGGCTCGCCGGCGCGTGAGTTGGCACTGCTACCATTCACGTGTAGTACTGGGTGTAATTTAGCCGTAAAACAGGTGCTAATGCCGGAAATGTGAGATTACATGAGAAATAAAACCAGAATTAATGTACCCAACACGATTCAGAGTTCTCAAGGCGGAAGTAAAGAACCTGTCGTGCAGATAGCAATCTCACACACAATAGACCCGCAAATTTTGGAAATATCCGTCTTCTAGTATTGCTGGGCTGATAATCAGATAAATATTTGCCGCTAGTGGCATAAACGATGTGGGGCTTTTTGTGGCACAGCTTGCTCGGGCTTTGTCGCAGCGACCACTGAGTGACGTCAAGGACCTGCAGTCATCAGAACCGGCGAGCTATTACTCGTGCAACATGTTGTGAGCTGGCAACCCTCGGTAGACAGAAATGAAATTTTAAAAAAAAAATGAAAACAGGACTCATGAATAAGTGTATTTTACATTTTCAGTATAAAACGAGAAGTGATAGTTAACGTAAACGTCTAAAATAAAGGGTTAAAAAAGTTAACAGAAAGGGAAAGTTACAGAGTTTACAGAGCTTAGGTAATGTTTCGACTCGTTTTTTAATTTGTAAACACATACATACATACATACATACACACAAAGAAAGAAAGAAAGAAAGTTACCAGCCTGAGAAGACACATGATCTGCCAGTAAGTATGGTGTGCCCTGAATGACTACCCAGTATGTACAGAGTTCCCTGATTGGTCTAATAGTATGTACAGAGTTCCCTGAATGGTCTAACAGTATGTATAGAGTTCCCTGATTGGTCTAATAGTATGTACAGAGTTCCTTGATTGGTCTAACAGTATGTACAGAGTTCCCTGATTGGTCTAATAGTATGTACAGAGTTCCCTAATTGGTCTAATAGTATGTACAGAGTTCCCTAATTGGTCTAATAGTATGTACAGAGTTCCCTAATTGGTCTAATAGTATGTACAGAGTTCCCTGAATGGTCTAACAGTATGTACAGAGTTCCCTGATTGGTCTAATAGTATGTACAGAGTTCCCTGATTGGTCTAACAGTATGTACAGAGTTCCCTGATTGGTCTAACAGTATGTACAGAGTTCCCTGATTGGTCTAATAGTATGTACAGAGTTCCCTAATTGGTCTAATAGTATGTACAGAGTTCCCTAATTGGTCTAATAGTATGTACAGAGTTCCCTGAATGGTCTAACAGTATGTATAGAGTTCCCTGATTGGTCTAATAGTATGTACTGAGTTCCCTGAATGGTCTAACAGTATGTACAGAGTTCCCTGATTGGTCTAACAGTATGTACAGAGTTCCCTGATTGGTCTAATAGTATGTACAGAGTTCCCTAATTGGTCTAATAGTATGTACAGAGTTCCCTAATTGGTCTAATAGTATGTACAGAGTTCCCTAATTGATCTAATAGTATGTACAGAGTTCCCTGAATGGTCTAACAGTATGTATAGAGTTCCCTGATTGGTCTAATAGTATGTACAGAGTTACCTGAATGGTCTAACAGTATGTACAGAGTTCCCTGATTGGTCTAACAGTATGTACAGAGTTCCCTGATTGGTCTAATAGTATGTACAGAGTTCCTTAATTGGTCTAATAGTATGTACAGAGTTCCCTAATTGGTCTAATAGTATGTACAGAGTTCCCTAATTGGTCTAATAGTATGTACAGAGTTCCATGAATGGTCTAACAGTATGTATAGAGTTCTCTGATTGGTCTAATAGTATGTACAGAGTTCCCTGAATGTCCTACCAGTATGTACAGAGTTCCCTGAATGGTCTAACAGTATGTACAGAGTTCCCTGAAAGGTCTAACAGTATGTACAGAGTTCCCTGAATGTCCTACCAGTATGTACAGAGTTCCCTGAATGTCCTAACAGTATGTACAGAGTTCCCTGAATGTCCTAACAGTATGTACAGAGTTCCCTGAATGTCCTAACAGTATGTACAGAGTTCCCTGAATGTCCTACCAGTATGTACAGAGTTCCCTGAATGTCCTAACAGTATGTACAGAGTTCCCTGAATGTCCTAACAGTATGTACAGAGTTCCCTGAATGTCCTAACAGTATGTACAGCGTTCCCTGAAACACATACAATTAAATAAGCGAATGCCCTGATTGACCTGTCAGTGCTGAGCACACGCACGGGCGAGCACACCCACATAACACCATTACTTGCTTGACACGTCAGATGTATGCAGGAAACTCTCTACTGTAGAGAGCGGAAAAACAACACAACTCCTTCAGATCATCAGAAGAAGTACCCCCCCCCCCCCCCACCTTTCCCTAGACAAGTTTTTCGGCCCTATTAAACTCTTGACACCTTTGTGAGTTGTTTATAAAATTATTATTATTATTTCCCGTTCCGGAACTGAACCCATGATCTTCCAAGTAACACTGTACTTCCAAGTAACACTGTAGCCTTTCAGCTAAGGAGGACAGGTATTAAATTAAATATAAAACATAAACATTACTATCACAGACTTAGTGGTTACGTTGGGCTAAAACATCAACATTATTATCAAAGACTTAGTGGATACGGCAGATCAAAACATCAACATTATTATCACAGACTTAGTGGATACGAAGAGAGTGGGTGATAGTATCGTGTCTGAGAACAGAGCGGGTGATAGTATTGTATCTGAGAATAGAGTGGATGATAGTATCGTGTCTGAGAAGAGTGTGAGTGGTAGTATCGTGTTTGAGAAGAGTGTGAGTGGTAGTATCGTGTTTGAGAAGAGGGTGAGTGGTAGTATCGTGTCTGATAAGAGAGTGGGTGGTAGTATCGTGTCTGAGAAGAGCGTAGGTAATAGTATTGTGTCTGAGAAGAGAGTGGGTGATAGTATCGTGTCTGAGAAGAGTGTGAGTGGTAGTATCGTGTTTGAGAAGAGTGTGAGTGGTAGTATCGTGTTTGAGAAGAGGGTGAGTGGTAGTATCGTGTCTGATAAGAGAGTGGGTGGTAGTATCGTGTCTGATAAGAGAGTGGGTGGTAGTATCGTGTCTGAGAAGAGAGTTAGTGATAGTATCGTGTCTGAGAAGAGAGTGGGTGATAGTATCGTGTCTGAGAAGAGGGTAGGTGGTATTATAGTGTCTGAGAAGAGAGTGGATGATAATATCGTGTCTGAGAAGAAAATGGATGATAGTATCGTGTCTGAGAAGAGGGTGGGTGATGGTATCGTGTCTGAGAAGAGCGTAGGTGATAGTATTGTGTCTGAGAAGAAAGTGGGTGATAGTATTGTGTCTGAGAAGAAAGTGGGTGGTAGTATCGTGTTTGAGAAGAGAGTGAGTGGTAGTATCGTGTTTGAGAAGAGAGTGGGTGGTAGTATCGTGTTTGAGAAGAGAGTGGGTGGTAGTATCGTGTCTTAGAAGAGAGTGAGTGGTAGTATCGTGTTTGAGAAGAGAGTGGGTGATAGTATCGTGTTTGAGAATAGAGCGGGTGATGGTATTGTATCTGAGAAGAGAGTGGATGATAGTATCGTGTCTGAGAAGAGAGTGGGTGATAGTATCGTGTCTGAGAAGAAGGTAGGTGGTATTATAGTATCTGAGAAGAGAGTGGGTGGTAGTATCGTGTTTGAGAAGAGAGTGGGTGGTAGTATAGTGTCTGAGAAGAGAGTGAGTGGTAGTATCGTGTTTGAGAATAGAGTGGATGATATCATCGTGTCTGAGAATAGAGTGGGTGATAGTATTGTATCTGAGAAGAGAGTGGATGATAGTATCGTGTCTGAGAAGAGAGTGAGTGATAGTATCGTGTCTGAGAAGAGAGTGGGTGATAGTATCGTGTCTGAGAAGAGAGTGGGTGATAGTATCGTGTTTGAGAAGAAAGTAGGTGGTAGTATCGTGTCTGAGAAGAGAGTGGGTGGTAGTATTGTGTTTGAGAAGAGAGTGGGTGATAGTATCGTGTCTGAGAAGAGAGTGAGTGGTAGTATCGTGTCTTAGAAGAGAGTGGGTGGTAGTATCGTGTCTTAGAAGAAAGTGGGTGGTAGTATCGTGTCTGAGAAGAGGGTGGGTGGTAGAATCGTGTCTTAGAAGAGAGTGGGTGATAGTATCGTGTTTGAGAAGAGAGTGAGTGGTAGTATCGTGTCTGAGAAGAGGGTAGGTGGTAGTATAGTGTCTGAGAAGATCACACAATAGGAAAGTCAGCAGCATTCCGCACTACATTTGCAGAAAATATCTAGACCTTCAGTACTTTAGACAATTGACCTGATTTACAGACAAGAGCGGGAACTCTCGGGCACGCACATGTAGCAGCATGAGAAAATCAAGACATGTCTGATACTTTTAGTTACCAGAACAAAACTACGAAATGTGTGGAGACATGTTGAGACTTCTTGATCTTGTCTTGTGTCTGCCTATAATTGCGAGCTGATGTTATTTGCAGGCGATGCTGTGAAGGTGATACGGTATATCATTGTGTTGGTTTGAGAGCGGATTATGGCAGGCAGACAGCAGCGGATGAGTGATACTTTTTTAGCAGAATCCGATGCCATGGAGACAGTGGCGAACCCTGGTCCGTTAGCCTGGGGGCACTAAGAAAGATGTGGAACAGGGTCGTGGTCACCTATGTTTCTCCAACTCGTGATAGCAACTTGTCAGCTATGGGGTGATCAGATCATGACACTGTAGGAGGAACTCTTCTCTCTGTGAGAACATAAATAATCACATGCTTATTAGTAGGGATCCTTCAATTTTCTAAATTTTTGAATGATGATGTCTGCCCAAAATTGTAATTAATATTAATTACAATAATTTAGCATTTAAAAAATAATCACTCTTTCTTACACCACAAAATATTTTGATGCTAATTAATGTTAGTATATAAATTATTATTTTTTAAAAAATATAACTTACTTTACGGCGGGATCTGCAAGAAAATGGCGGACGTTCCGGAGTTGGATTTGAAGCAAGTACAAATTGATCTTATCATTGCAGATAGAGAATGCGAGGAGCGAAAGCTTCTACATGCAGCAAAATGGTATGATGTGTAATGTGTGGAATTTATTTTTCGTGTTTTTAATTTTACTGTGCGGAAGATTAACTATGACTTTCTATTTTTATGGTGTTACAGGCCATCTTGCTCACAACCTAGAGGCCCATATGAGTGCTATTAGGGAGGCAAAGTTCCGCAAGGGACATGCAAATGAATGAATGGTGTTACAATATCTAGGCCGGTCTGTTATGAACTGGTTACTATCTAAGTCTTACGTTGTTCATCCATAGCTATTCATGGTTGAATAATAAAGTTCTGAACGTTGGACTCCTCTCCCCTCATTCCACAAGCACATTTAATTATTCATTATGTCCAGTCTTTGGTAGGTGCTGGTGACCCTTCTTGTGAAGTCCGTGGTGTATCATATCAAATCTGTTGCCATGCTTCTCCTGTGAAACTTCACTGCCTGGTTTGATGTTTTTTCCCTTACTGTCTGCCTCTTCGTTTGCCATTTAGTTTTCCAGTGATTACCAGGTTCTCTGACTTTTTTCAAACTTGCCCATGAAATTTTGTCTTCATCTTAAGTTTGCTGTCAGTTTCAGTGTTTTACAGTTTTGCTGAAGACTAGATGTTGTATCAGTTTCTAGAACAGGGGCGGTCAGATTCAAAAGGTCCAAGAGTTTCAGCTGTATCCACAAGTCAGGTCTTAATGTTTTAGCTGTATCCATGAGTCAGGTCTTAATGTTTTAGCTGTATCCATGAGCTGAAGGTGTTAATGTTTTAGCTGTATCCATGAGTCAGGTCTTAATGTTTTAGCTGTATCCATGAGTCAGATCTTAATGTTTTAGCTGTATCCATGAGTCAGGTCTTAATGTTTTAGGTGTATCCACAAGTCAGGTCTTAATGTTTTAGGTGTATCCACAAGTCAGGTCTTAATGTTTTAGCTGTATCCACAAGTCAGGTCTTAATGTTTTAGCTGTGTCCATGAGTCAGGTGGTGGATGTCATATATATCATTCAGTTTTTGCTAACATACCTTGGGGAGTTTTACTATCAACTGCACATTCAGATGGAGCTATGATAATTTCTTTCTTTTGTGGCAACTACGGCTGAACTTTTCTGGGCTAGCAGTATTAATTTTAATAAAATAAATTTTTGTAATAATCTCATTGGTCATAAAAGGTCACATGACCAGCAGTTGGATAACCAAGCTGTAGAACACATCTCTGCTGCTTCCAATTTCTTTATCATTTTGTTCATTTTCCATCTCACAACCATACAGCTATACTGGTTCCATGTAGCACTGTAATACTCTTTTCCTCACTTTTAAGGACATTTTCTTATTTGTTAGTATCTGCTTTATGTCATAAAAAGCTACCTTAGCCTCATCTACAAGGTATTCATGATTTGATTTCATGTGTGTGCTTGCCAATAGCTGTTATTGTTCTGAGAATTTTATTTTCATGTGTCATTGTCTTCCTGCTTGGTTAGATATAACACTTTCATATATTAACTAGATTTGATGTTGTTCTCTACACTTTGATATATTAACTAGATTTGATATTGTTCTACACTTTGATATATTAACTAGATTTGATATTGTTCTATACTTCAATATATTAACTAGATTTGATATTGTTCTACACTTTGATATATTAACTAGATTTGATATTTTTCTACACATTAATATATCAACTAGATTTGATGCTGTTTGTGTCTTGTTCCTAGTCCTTGTATTTTTTTAAACTTGAAAACTTCAGAATTACTTTTTTTTTTCCATTCTGCAAACTTTTGAGGACATCACATTTTTCTCTGATGTCATTGCAGGGCTGCTGAGATGTTAAGGGCAGTGAATGTCAGCATTGATATAAAAAATCTTCAGCGAGCAGCAGAAACTGAGGTATGTTATTTGGTTCTACAGATGGCTTATGTGTTCCCAGCAGAGGAGCTTAGCATATTGTTTGGTTGCAGTGTGTGGATCCCCAAATAATAACTGGATCTTCAAAAGAACAGCGAGGAGCACTGACAAGTTTGCAGATTTGAACATTTGAGTAGTGCACCCTCAAGAGACAGTTATAAACTAACAGTTCACAGCCCTATGGGAGTCATGACCTTGGGGGGGGGGGGGGGGGGGAATCCATCCTGCTAGGACTTCAAATGCCCATATGCTTGCCTGAGGGAGGGTACTTCTCTGATGATCTGAGAAGTTGTGTTGTTATTTTGCTGTCTTTTACAGATTCCTGCTTATTACTGTACCATTGTGGGACCTGTCAGCAGGTTCAGTGTTTCGCAGTTTGTCCTTGACCTGCTTGTGAACTTAACTTCCTGCCTGTATCCACTGTGGTATGTAACTACTTTATTTCTCATATCTGTGGTCACGTTCCATCTGGACTGTGTTACAGATGAAACTTTTCCTCCAACCTCAGTCCCAAATACAGCTTTTTTCTTCAATCTCAGTCCCAAATACAGCTTTTTTCTTCAATCTCAGTCCCAAATACAGCTTTCCCTTCAATCTCATTCCCAAATATAGCTTTCCCTTCAACCTCAGTGTCAGATACAACTTTTCCTTGAACCTCAGTGTTAGATACAACTTGTCATTGAACCTCAATGTCAGATACAACTTTTCCTTGAACCTCAGTGTCAGATACAACTTTTCCTTGAACCTCAATGTCAGATACAACTTTTCCTTCAACCTCAGTGTCAGATACAACTCTCCCTTCAACCTCAGTGTCAGATACAACTTCCCGCCAATCTTATTCCCAAATACAACTTTCCCTCCAATCTCAGTCCCAAATACAACTTTCCCTTCAACCTCAGATTCAAATACAACTTTCCCTCTAATCTGTGTGTTTAATACAAATTGAATAAACCTGCATATATTTTATGTATATCAAGAGTGTAGATATTAGAGTATTCTAGTTTTTTTTTAAACATATGCTCCACAGACAACATAAGCTTAACTCTAATTTTTTTTAATAATATCATTTATCTGTATCTGATAAATGAATTGGTTTGTGATATTTAACTTTTGATGTTTAGATTGATCTGTCCATACTGAAGTCTTCTAACTGTAAGTTGTGGAGAGCATGTTAAAATTTGAAAACACTTTCACAAGTCGGCTGGAGACTGACAAGGGGAGAGAATTTGTTCCTTCTCTGTAAGACTTCTCCAGGTTCCTGTTGGTGATTGCTGTGTCGGTGCTCAGGGACATGGATGGGACATATGGGATGCGGGTCAGGATAAGAGGATATACAGTTAGAATGCTGAACTTGAGTGTTTCAGCGCTGCTGACTTAGCTAGGTGCTTGTAGGTTTGAGGCACAGATCTTTGATTGTTGGTGCAGTTTTTGTAACTGTTTATGTACTTGCTGGTTGATGTTTTTGTAACTGTTTATGCACTTGCTGGTTGATGTTTTTTGTAACTGTTTATGTTCTTGCTTGTTGATGTTTTGTAACTGTTTATGCACTTGCTGGTTGATGTTTTTGTAACTGTTTATGTTCTTGCTGGTTGATGTTTTGTAACTGTTTATGTTCTTGCTGGTTGATGTTTTGTAACTGTTTATGTTCTTGCTGGTTGATGTTTTGTAACTGTTTATGTTCTTACTGGTTGATGTTTTGTAACTGTTTATGTTCTTGCTGGTTGATGTTTTTGTAACTGTTTATGTTCTTGGTTGTTGATGTTTTGTAGCTGTTTATGTTCTTGCTTGTTGATGTTTTGTAGCTGTTTATGTTCTTACTTGGTGTTTTCAGGAGTTTGGGGCTGAATACAAAAGCTATATTCTAGCCAAGAAGTACTTTGATGGCAAAGAGTTTCTCAGGGCAGCACATGAACTGAGAGAATGCAGCAGCCCAAAGCCGTACTTTCTTCGTATGTACTCGTTGTACATGTCCTACCAGAAGAGGAAGGCAGATAACATGCCTGATAGTACGGGTACGTGGTTTAGCCTAGAGAATGTACTGTGCTCTTACTAATCTACATCATTTGATAAAATCAAGTTTTGTGGTTGTGTGGAGGGAGAGAATATGCTAAACTTGTGTTATCTACATCATTTGATTTTATCAAATTTTGTAGTTGTGTGGTGAAGTGGGGTGCATTATTACTTGATGCAGATATCTTGTTTAATATCATGTGCCATCATCACATATCACAAGCTGATGCGACATTTGCAATTTGTAACATTTCCTCACATTCATCATATCGTATAGAAATTCTCTTTGGTGATCAAATGTCATGTTTCTCTTGTTTATGCTAACTTTGATTCTCTGTTATTTACTCTTACATTGACTTCTGTGGTTTATATTTACCTTAATTCTCTATGGCTTACACTTACCTTGATTCTCTATGGTTTTTTTACACTGACCTTGATTCTCGGTGATTTACACTGACCACTGAAATCCCAGGATGAAGGTGGGGGCTTTGCTGGAAAGCTTCTCTAACATGATTCAGTTTCTTCACATGGTCCGGGACCTCCCTGCCGAGGAGCTGTGCACAGACAAACATTCTTCCCAGAATTTCGCATACCACTTCTTGATAGCTGCCTTCTAGAATTTGTCTTGAAATCGTCACTGCACATTCACAACAGACAGTGCTCTTGTGTATTTCAAAACACAAAATGACTGCTCATGTTTACTGATTGCTGTGCTACTGCTGCCTCCTAGCAGCAAACCATGGGAGCTCTGAGCGCGGGCTTTATTTTTTAAAAAATCTTGAAGAGTTTCTCTCTCACTTGGCATAAGAATAATCATGATCTGTTATGTAGTTTATTTGTTGCGAATGTTTAAAATGTATCATAAGCCTATGAGTAACCCCGTACAGCTAGGCTGCATTTTCAGAGAAAATGACGATGTTTCTGTATGAGCAAGTTTTTCTTTTTTTTTTCAGATTTATATGTGTATTTCACATTAGCTATTCCCTTTAATATAGTTGTTTTATAAAATTTATAAAAAATTGTTTACAAATTTAGTTTGCCCAAAAATGTATACCCTTTATGAATATTTTTATTTCCTATTTATATCTGAGCTATTTGTTATAGAAATCCTTGACACAGTAATGCAGTTCCAAAACTAACTTAAGAAATCTTTGACACAGTAATGCAGTTACAAAACTAACTTAAGAAATCTTTGACACAGCAATGCAGTTCCAAAACTAGCTTAAGAAATATTTGACACAGTACTGCAGTTCTAAAACTAGATGAAGAAATCCTTGACATAGTACTGCAGTTCTAAAACTAGATGAAGAAATCCTTGACACAGTACTGCAGTTCTAAAACTAGATGAAGAAATCCTTGACACAGTACTGCAGTTCTAAAACTAGATGAAGAAATCCTTGACACAGTACTGCAGTTCTAAAACTAGATGAAGAAATCCTTGACACAGTACTGCAGTTCTAAAACTATATAAAGAAATCCTTGACACAGTACTGCAGTTCTAAAACTATATGAAGAAATCCTTGACACAGTACTGCAGTTCTAAAACTAGATGAAGAAATCTTTGACACAGTACTGCAGTTCTAAAACTAGATGAAGAAATCTTTGACACAGTACTGCAGTTCTAAAACTAGATGAAGAAATCCTTGACACAGTACTGCAGTTCTAAAACTATATGAAGAAATCTTTGACACAGTACTGCAGTTCTAAAACTATATGAAGAAATCTTTGACACAGTACTGCAGTTCTAAAACTAGATGAAGAAGTCTTTGACACAGTACTGCAGTTCTAAAACTAAATGAAGAAATCCTTGACACAGTACTGCAGTTCTAA
This sequence comes from Achatina immaculata, assembly GCA_009760885.1. Classification (NCBI taxonomy): domain Eukaryota; kingdom Metazoa; phylum Mollusca; class Gastropoda; order Stylommatophora; family Achatinidae; genus Lissachatina; species Lissachatina immaculata. The sequence goes on from CM019691.1 coordinate 4,020,123, forward strand.
AACTAGATGAAGAAATCTTTGACACAGTACTGCAGTTCTAAAACTAAATGAAGAAATCCTTGACACAGTACTGCAGTTCTAAAACTATATGAAGAAATCTTTGACACAGTACTGCAGTTCTAAAACTATATGAAGAAATCTTTGACACAGTACTGCAGTTCTAAAACTAGATGAAGAAGTCTTTGACACAGTACTGCAGTTCTAAAACTAAATGAAGAAATCCTTGACACAGTACTGCAGTTCTAAAACTAGATGAAGAAATCTTTGACACAGTACTGCAGTTCTAAAACTAAATGAAGAAATCCTAAGTAATTTATTCAGATTCAGCAGAAAAGTGGATGGAGGAAATTACATAAACCTTAAATATCTCATTACACGACGCAAATTGCTGCTCTATCAAAATTTCTATTTTTTTAATCCTTCCAACATTGAAAGGTGTGTGAGGATGGAGACAAGACAAGACAACAGAGAGATTAGGATAAAGATAGAGATTTATGTTTGTTCAGATTTTTATCTTGGAGCTTTTGTCTCAGAGCATTTATCTCAAGAATTTTTGTCTTGTTTTCATCTCAGATCTGTGTGAACCAGTAGACAATGAAATCTTGAAAATCCTACAGACTGAATTGTCGGAGAAACACAGCAGAGGAGAACTGGATGGTTTTGGTTTGTACTTGTAAGTTCTAGCTTAGCCAATGGTGGAAGATGTAGCTTAGTTCACAAATTGTAAGTTTTAGCTTAACCAACATTGGAAGTTCAAGGTTAGCTTACAAATTGAAAGGGCATCTCAGTGGTGAAGTGGTTAGTGCACTGGTCTCTCATGGTGAAGGTTGAGAGTTCAAATCTGGCTGCAGGCACCCCAGTCACCCAGCTGTAGAAGTGGGTACCTGACTTCTTCTGGAGTTGGGGTAGGAAAGTTGGCCAGGTGTGATACTGGCCATATTACCCTCTAGTGTGCTGACAGGTCAAGGAAAATGTGGGCACTAACACCATATACCCTGTGTGCATCAAAGGCATGACAGAGTTAGCTTTACCTTACTTTTATAAGTTGTAAGTTTTAGATTAGCCAACATGTTGTAGGTTTAGATTAGCCTACAAGTTGTAAGTTTAGATTAGCCCACAAGTAGTAAGTTTAGATTAGCTTACAAGTTGTAAGTTTTAGATTAGCCTACAAGTTGTAAGTTTAGATTAGCTGACAAGTTGTATGTTTAGATTAGCCAACAAGTTGTAAGTTTTAGATTTGGCTACAAGTTGTAAGTTTTAGTTTAACCTGCAGTGCTGCCTACATTCAAGAATAATAATGTGAATTGTTAAATGTGAAGTGAGTAACATGTGAAAGATTTTAACCTAAATTTGTTGATCACGTTAGCAGTAGCCACATACTTTCTAACACCGGTATTTTGTTGTCACAGACATGATTTCTAGACAATTTTATTTTACAGTGAAAAATTAAATCTGTGAACAGCTTTGTTTGTTTGTGAGAACCCTATAGTCAGTGAGTGAACTGTTGTGTTTGTATGAGAGAACTTAAGTCAGTCTGTGAACTGTTGTGTGAGAGAACTTAAGTCAGTCTGTGAACTGTTGTGTTTGTATGAGAGAACTTAAGTCAGTGAGTGAACTGTTGTGTTTGTATGAGAGAACTTAAGTCAGTCTGTGAACTGTTGTGTTTGTATGAGAGAACTTAAGTCAGTGAGTGAATTTTTGTGTTTGTATGAGAGAACTTAAGTCAGTGAGTGAATTTTTGTGTTTGTATGAGAGAACTTAAGTCAGTGAGTGAACTGTTGTGTTTGTATGAGAAAACTTAAAGTAAAAAAAATTAAATCTGTGAACAGCTTTGTTTGTTTGTGAGAACCCTATAGTCAGTGAGTGAACTGTTGTGTTTGTATGAGAGAACTTAAGTCAGTCTGTGAACTGTTGTGTGAGAGAACTTAAGTCAGTCTGTGAACTGTTGTGTTTGTATGAGAGAACTTAAGTCAGTGAGTGAACTGTTGTGTTTGTATGAGAGAACTTAAGTCAGTGAGTGAACTGTTGTGTTTGTATGAGAGAACTTAAGTCAGTCTGTGAACTGTTGTGTGAGAGAACTTAAGTCAGTCTGTGAACTGTTGTGTTTGTATGAGAGAACTTAAGTCAGTGAGTGAATTTTTGTGTTTGTATGAGAGAACTTAAGTCAGTGAGTGAATTTTTGTGTTTGTATGAGAGAACTTAAGTCAGTGAGTGAACTGTTGTGTTTGTATGAGAAAACTTAAGTCAGTCAGTGAACTGTTGTGTTTGTATAAAAAGAGATCTTGTCCAGGGAGCTAAGAGAGATTGCTTGTAAAACTGGGTCACAGACTGAGCCAGATCATCTTGCCCTTATTGTTGGCAAGTCACTGTACTAGGTGATGAGAAAATGTCTGTCTGTTTCAGCAGACTTTCACATACAAAATATTTGTCATTTGCTAAGAAAGAAGCCACAGAAATAAACTACCATGTCCACAGCACAAGGCACTTATAAGCATGGCACATGATTGGACTTTAACATTTTTCTATAAGACCAAAATTATGTGTCAGTAGTTTATATGTGTATGACTATATTACATTAGTATTAACAGAGAAGCCAGCAGATACTGACATCCTGTATAAATGGAGCAACCAACAAATGTTGGTATCCTGTATTAACTAACAGAGCACTCAGAAAATGTGGCCGTCCCATATTAACAGAGAGACCAGCAAATGTTGAGCACATGTTCTCAGACAAATATTGACTCTTGTCTGTGAGGAGGTTCATGTTGTTCATGTTGAGCAGGCAGACTTTATCCAGCTGTTGGCCGAGATTCCACTGGCTAAAAATCTTATTTCTTACTTTATCCAGTTGTTGGCCGAGATTCCACTGGCTAAAAATCTTATTTCTTGCTTTATCCAGTTGTTGACCGAGATTCCACTGGCTAAAAATCTTATTTCTTACTTTATCCAGCTGTTGACCGAAACTCCACCAGCTAAAAATCTTATTTCTTTCAGTGATATCATTTTATAACTTTCAACATGATCAAAATCAACATTTTGTTTTTTAAAGAATAAAGATCTCAGACAGTCAGATTTTACATCTGTAACTTGACATTACTGACATTTGTGTTTGTTTGCCAGGTATAGTATTATCTTGACACATCTATATCTCCATCCCTTCACTGCTGACATTTGTGTTTGTTTGCCAGGTATGGTATTATCTTGGCACAGCTAGATCTCTATCTCTTGACATCACTGACATTTGTGTTTTTTGTTTGCCAGGATAGTGTCTTGACACATATATATCTCCATCCCTTCACTGCTGACATTTGTGTTTGTTTTCCAGGTATGGTATTGTCTTGGCACATCTAGATCTCCATCCCTTGACTGCTGACATTTTTGTGCAGGCAGTGAACAGAGAACCTTTAAATTGGGCTGCGTGGATGGAGCTGGCAAGACATATCTCAGATACAGAGATGGTATGTATGCTGACATAATAGGTATAATGCTACACAGAAGATTGAAACGATTGATATATATATATTTAAAGACTCTATTCAGCAAACATCTATCGAAATCCTACCTCCAAATAAATGACACACTAAACAGGGGTGAATGACAGAAAAAATTTTGCAACTAATGGATCGGAGAAGAAATCTTAAGGAAGATAAAGATGAATATGACATAATAAATAAAGAAATAAGACACAAATGCAATAAAGCTATAGAAGAGTGGCTAAATAAGAAATGTAGTGAAATAGAGACACACCTGCTGCTGGTGAGATTCTTTAGCTGCCGTACGTGAGGTGAAACTCCTCTCGGCCATCGAAGAAAAATGCATTTATGGTTGCTGCGCGGCGCTGCCGTGTAAAAGGTGATTTAAAGGATTAAGTGAAGTTAATTGATATGACCAGTAGTCTTGTGGTCAGGGCTACTCATATCACGGCACCTCTGCTCTAGAGGCCAGCCACATCCAGTATACACCCATACTGGGACAACGTGCCTAAACCGGCTTAACCCAGGGGTGAAACTTGAGGGCTACTTATACCACGACACCTCTGCTCTAGAGCCCAGCTGTGTCCTGTATACATCCATACTGGGATAATACGCCTAAACCGGCTTAACCCATGGGTGAACTTACTAGTGGCGAAGATTCATCCTCCTCAACAAAAGCTCCATCCTGGTCACCACCAGGAAGGGTAGCGCCACAACCACAAAATGCTGAAGTCTTGGACACTGGACCAGTGTAGTCTAGATAGACAACCACCTCTCACCCGATGGGGGTAGTTGAGGTTTTCTGGTGAGAAAGTCCAACTCTGGATTGAATGGGAAACCACCGGGCGGAGATATACTGATATTAACATGTCAAGGTTTGCTGGTGAGGAAGTCCAACTCTAGGCTGGATGGGCAAACACCTCTCACCCGGCAGGGATATATTCATATCTAAACCACATCGAGGTTTTCCAGTGAGAAAGTCCAACTCTAGGCTAAACTGGTGCAACGAAAACCACTTCTGCGATCCACCGAGAATATAGACCCAAGCCCCACAATACTCTGAACCTCTTGTGGCCCTCTCGAGGACCACAGGAGTAAATTCAGTAGGATCATGGGGCGATCTTGGTGGTAGAAGTGTACAAAGAAGAGGAAGAGACACACCATCATGGAAACGCAAGAGATATGTACAAACAAATAAAGGAGTTAACAGACAAAAGGGCATACCACAAGACTGGTTGCCTAAAGTCAAAGGAGGGCTATACAATAATGGACAGAGATGAAATAATGGCAGGATGGTGTGATTATATTAGGAACTCTTAATGAATAGAGCACTTAGCTGTAACTTGTAAGAAGATGTGGCTTGTCTGATGCTGTGTGTCAGAAATGGGCATGGTAGAGCATAGAGACTGTTTAAATGGAAACCTGTGATGTGTTGTCGGTGGGTCGTAACTGTTGGTGGTGGGTGGTGCAACTGTGGAGGGGAGAGAGAGTGATACAATGTTAACCTAGCCAGGAGAAGGTGAAATAGATGATTATAGTTAGGGTGGAGGGGTTGTAATGTGATGCTGTGAGGAGGTTCTGAACTGTGTGTAACAAGTGAGAAGGGAGTGGAGAGGGATTACAATTATTGAAGAGGAGAATGTTAGGTGTAGCTGAATAGCAAGTTTAACCCGTGTGTTTTCATTGTGGTTGTACAGCTGTGAGGACTGGTTGTACAGCTGTGAGGACTGGTTGTACAGCTGTGAGGACTGGTTGTACAGCTGTGAAGACTGGTTGTACAGCTGTGAGGACTGGTTGTACAGCTGTGAGGACTGGTTGTACAACTGTGAGGACTGGTTGTACAGCTGTGAGGACTGGTTGTACAGCTGTGAGGACTGGTTGTACAGCTGTGAGGACTGGTTGTACAGCTGTGAATCAGTGTCATTGTCAAGAATGAAGGAGTTAAGGGATGAAACGTGGCAAAAAATGAACAATTTGGCAAAAGCTCCATACAGATGGTCAAGCAACAAAAAATGAGTTTAATCAGGTACTATACCCTGAGGATTTGAAAAGAGAGATCAAGAAACTATGGATGTGTCTGGAGTGCATGGATGATGGTCCTTCCTAAATGCTGTCACATTCTAATCAAAGAGTGTATGTTTTCAGCTGTTATCACAGTCTAATCAAAGATTTATGTTTTCAGCTGCTGTCACATTCTAATCAAAGAGTGTATGTTTTCAGCTGTTATCACAGTCTAATCAAAGATTTATGTTTTCAGCTGCTGTCACATTCTAATCAAATATTTATGTTTTCAGCTGCTGTCACAGTCTAATCAAAGATTGTATGTTTTTGGCTGCTGTCACATTCTAATCAAAGATTGTATATTTTCAGCTGCTATCACAGTCTAATCAGAGATTTGTTTTCAATTGCTGTCACATTCTAATCAAAGATTGTGTTTTCAGACGCTGTCACATTCTAATCAAAGATTGTATGTTTTCAGCTGCTGTCACTACAGTTACCCAATCACTGGATAAAGTCACTTTTCATGGCCAAGGTGTACATGGAGCTACAGCTGCACGATGAAGCTCTCAGTATCTACAGAACCTTCATGGAACGTGGTTTTGCTGAGAGCACTTACATCATTTCACAGATTGCTGTAGCGTATCATGATATGAGAGGTTTGTTTTATACATCATATTAGCATCACACATGATCAGTATCACACATGGATAATATTCATACTAAGGGCAAAGAGGAATGAACATTTCACTTTGATAGATGTGCATTAGGTCATGTGATCCTCAATCTTGTCCTTGAAAGATTTGTATTAGTCATGTCCTCAGCAGGCATGTATCAGGTCATGTGATCTGAATCTTGTCCTTGACAGACATGTATTAGGTCATGTGATCCTCAATCTTGTCCTTGAAAGATGTGTATTAGTCATGTCCTCAATGGACATGTATTAGGTCATGTAATCTGAATCTTGTCCATGACAAATGTGTATTATGTCATGTCATTCACTTGACAGACATGTATTAGGTCATGTGATCTGAATCTTATTTTTGACAGATGTGGATTTGGCTGTGACAACTTTCAAGACACTTGAAGAAATGGATCCTTACAGACTTGAGAACATGGATGTCTACTCCAATTTACTGTATGTCAAGGTAAGATGTAGCCATTTCTCTCACATCTTCTCATGTCCATGGACATTAGGGACTTGAGTCATCATCATCCTGTGCCCAAGGCACAGCCTTGCTTCTGTATGAATCTCGTGTTCTTGAGACTTGACACACTCTCCAGAATATGTCATCCTGGTGACTGTTATCCAGGGTAGGAGAAACGATGTCATGGAAATCACTTTTTTGATGACTTCCATTTCCAACTTTTGCCATGATATTTTTAGTGTGTCATGATTTCACATGCTGACAGGTCTTGCAGACTGACTGTGTAAAAGTTATTTTATTTCATATTTGTGTTATTTTATTTTAATTTATTTTATATTTAAATATAGGAGCAAAAAATGGCATGTACTGAGGTTTTGGTATTTTATATTTGTGTTGATAAATTTATGAGCAGTGTATTGTGTTCTGAGGTTTTGGTATTTTATGAGGGTTGATTGATAAGTTCTCTGCATAAGGTACAAATACTTGAAACACACAGTTGCTATTAGGTGCATCTGTAGATCAGGTTAATGTAAGATTAAACACCAAGTTTCAAGAAATTAACTGCAAACAATTATATTTTACAGGCCACTGAAGTGGTAAGGGGTGGCAGAAGTTGAGAAAATAGATAAAATTTCTCAGCGAGCAGCACTACCTCTGCATCACGGGCTTATCATTGAAGGAGATCCATGAGGATATGGTGGAGACTATAGGGGAGAGTGCCCCTTCTTACAGCACAGTGAAGAAATGGGCAGCTCAATTCAAACATGGAAAGGAGAGTCTGGAAGATTATCCCCGCCCAGGAAGATCAAGAACGGTAACCACCGATGAAACTACCGGCAGAATCCATGACAGTCATTTTAAACATGGATAATGGAGGATTGGTGACTAACTGAGAGGTACATTGCTACTGAGTTGGGCATCTCCCGGGAACGTGTTCATGCCATTATTCACAATGATCGTCAAGTGACAAAGGTCTATGCTCAGTGGGTCCTGAAACTTCTTGGAGCTGATCACAAACGACAGCGTCTCAACATGTCAAGAGACAATTTTGGCCATTTCTCTGTAGATCCTGCAAAGTTTCTTCAGCAATTTGTGACTATGAATGAGACTTGGGTTCATCATTTTCAGCCAGAAACCAAAGAACAGTCGAAGCAGTGGAAACATGGATCCCCATCTCCAGAGAAAGTAAGGGTAGTTCTGTCTGCAGGCAAAGTGATGGCTTCCATCTTATGGGATTCAGAAGGTGTGCTATTGGTAGACTATCTTCAGAAGGGCAGAACGGTCACCAGGGCCTATTACACTAATCTTGTGAAGCAACTGCGGGTCAAATTGAAGGAAAAGCATTGAGGGAAATTGATGAGAGGAGTCATCTTTCGTCAAGACAGTGCTCCAGTTCACAAGTCCGTGGTGGCAGTGGCTGCCATTCATGAATGCGGCTTCCAGCTTCTTGAACATCCTCCTTATTCCTCATATTTGGCCATTTCAGACTATTACCTGTTTACCAAACTCAAAAAGGAGCTCAGTAGTCATATATTTGCTTCAGATGATAACGTCGTTCATGCTATAGACAACTTTCTACTGGCACAATATGCTGACTTTTACAAAGAAGGGATCCGTATGCTCCAGGATCGCTGGACTAAGTGCATAAACTTGCAAAGGGAATATGTCGAGAAATAACCCCAAAAAAATGTCCACAAATAATCCGTTGTACCTTATGCTGAGAACTTATCAATCATCCCTCGTATATTTGTGTTCATAAATTTATGGCCAGTGTCTTGTGTACTGAGTTAGTGAACTGGTGTAGATTTTCAGTCATGGAAGTGCAAGTTTATTGTGATTTATAAAGATGTCGTCTTTGATTTATGAAAATGTGGTCTTTGATTTATGAAGATGTGGTCTTTGATTTATAAAGATGTGACCTGTGATTTATAAAGATCGACTGGTACTGTGTGGAAACTTGCTGTGTTATAGGTAAACATCGACTGGTACTGTGTGGAAACTTGCTATGTTATAGGTAAACATCGACTGGTACTGTGTGGAAACTTGCTGTGTTATAGGTAGATGTCAACCGGTACTGTGTGGAAACTTGCTGTGTTATAGGTAAACATCGACTGGTACTGTGTGGAAACTTGCTGTGTTATAGGTAAACGTCGACCGGTATGCATGGAAACTTGCTATGTTATAGGTAAATGTTGACCGGTACTGTGTGGAAACTTGCTGTGTTATAGGTAAGAGTGGACAAGTACTGTGTGGAAACTTGCTGTGTTATAGGTAAAAGTGGACAAGTACTGTGTGGAAACTTTATTTGTTATAGGTAAACATGGACATGTACTGTGTGGAAACATGCTGTGTCATAGGTTTTTAAACATGGACAAATACTGTGTAGAAACATACCATGCTGTAGGTAAACATGGACAAGTACTGTGTGGAAACATACCATTTTGTACGTAAACATTGTAATGCAAACAGGTTTTGTATTGATTATTATGTACTTGTATAATATCTTGAGGAATTGTAAAACTTTGTGTATGTTTGTATTTACTTTGAAGTACATAATAAAATCAAAGTTATTTGTTCACATCTCATTCAGTTTGAATAGTTCAGCTGAAAATGTCACGAGCTTTCTGTTTGATTTTAGTGTGATTTATTATTATTATGTGATTTGATAGATATCAGTCCTTATTGTGTGACAAGATATCACTCATTTGTCATGTGAGAAGATATTTCTCGCTTATTATGTAAAAAGATATTGCTGACTTTAATGTGAGATGATCCCTGTCATGTAACAGTAAACAGTCATGCAACAAGCTCTGACTGCCATAAAACTGTGACCTTTATTTAACCTCTGTTTTGCCAGGTAATTATTACTCATTACGATCCCAGCATGAGAAGGCAATCCTCTACTTCCAGAGAGCTCTAAAACTCAATGCCAGCTACATCTCTGCTTGGACATTGATGGGACATGAATACATGGAGCTGAAGAACACATCTGCTGCCATACAGGCTTACCGCAGAGCTATAGGTATGATAGTTGTCACTGTGTTATCACAGAACTATAGTTATGATAGTTGTCACTGTGTTACCACTGAGTTGTGGGTATGATAGTTGTCATTGTGTTATCACAGAGCTATAGATGTGATAGTTGATGACAGTATTATCACAGAGCTGTAGATGGGATAGTTGATGACACTATAATCACAGAGCTATATTTGTGATAGCAGATGATGCTGTTATCACAGAGCTATAGTTATGATAGTTGAGTGACACTGTTCAGCTACATGCAAGGGGAATACAGTGTGATGTGTCATTGTTGTGTTGCTTTTGAGGACTTACAAACTTGGAAGTAAAGAGCTAGTCATACTGAAACTGTCTTCTGCACCTGATGACCTTGCGACAGGGCTCACAAAATCTACAATATTCTTCTTCCAAATGACACTGTGGGGACAGCTGGAAGGTGGGAGCAGACCCAACTTTTTCTTACTTGTAACAAGATGTGTTTGACTGCATGTAGAGGCTAATGATGTGCTGTCAGTATCCAGATCCTTCAGTTGAATCCTTGTGCTGTTGCTTACAAAACTATTGTCAGTCCAGAAATCGTATTGTGCTTCTGTCCTGTCTTCAAGTACTGATAGTGGATGTCAGAAATGACAGTGGTGATATCTGTTGTGATAGCTTATTGTTTCAGTGTTGTGATTGTTTTTGTTGTGGTTGCTGTTATTGTATGAGAGTTTAAATGGTGCTGACATTCCAGTCACTGGTAGGTTTAACATAAATTAGAACCTGTTCTCCTGTCACCAGAGAGTGACTGTTTTTTGTTATGTCTGTTCTCCTGTCACCAGAGAGTGACTGTTTTTTGTTATGTCTGTTCTCCTGTCACCAGAGAGTGACTGTTTTTTGTTATGTCTGTTCTCCTGTCAGCAGAGAGTGACTGTGTTAAACTTGTTTTCCTATCAGCAGAGAGTGAATTTGTTAAACATGTTCTCCTATCAGCAGAGAGTGACTTTGTTAAACTTGTTCTCCTATCAGCAGAGAGTGACTTTGTTATGTCTGTTCTCCTGTCAGCAGAGAGTGACTTTGTTAAACTTGTTCTCCTATCAGCAGAGAGTGAATTTGTTAAACATGTTCTCCTATCAGCAGAGAGTGACTTTGTTAAACTTGTTCTCCTATCAGCAGAGAGTGACTTTGTTAAACTTGTTCTCCTGTCAGCAGAGAGTGACTTTGTTAAACCTGTTTTCCTATCAGCAGAGAGTGACTTTGTTAAACCTGTTTTCCTGTCAACAGAGAGTGACTTTGTTAAACCTGTTTTCCTGTCAGCAGAGAATGACTTTGTTAAACCTGTTTTCCTATCAGCAGAGTCTTTGTTAAACCTGTTTTCCTGTCAACAGAGAGTGACTTTGTTAAACCTGTTTTCCTGTCAGCAGAGTCTTTGTTAAACCTGCTTTCCTTTCAGCAGAGTCTTTGTTAAACCTGTTTTGCTGTCAACAGAGAGTGACTGACATGTTAGGAATGTTGATGTCTTTCTTTATACTGTCTAGAAGTGGACAAGAGGGACTATCGAGCTTGGTATGGTCTTGGCCAGACTTACGAAATTCTCAAGATGCCTTCATATGCACTTTATTACCACAGAAAAGCTCAGTCACTCAAGTGAGTTCTTGTATTTGCTTTATATTGATTTAATTCATGCAGTTCACTTGGAGTCAGAGATGAATATCATCATAAAGACATTTTATTTGCAAAAGGTGAAGACATGCAGACCTAATCTCACATTCTGACCTTTATCATACAACCTACTTTTTGTTCCTGACATTCTAACCTTTATCATAAAACCTACTCTCTGTTCCTGACATTCTAACCTTTATCATAAAACCTACTCTCTGTTCCTGACATTCTGACCTTTATCATAGAACCTACTCTCTGTTCCTGACATTCTAACCTTTATCATACAACCTACTCTCTGTTCCTGACATTCTAACCTTTATCATACAACCTACTCTCTGTTCCTGACATTCTATCCCTTATCATACAACCTACTCTCTGTTCCTGACATTCTATCCTTTATTATACAACCTACTCTCTGTTCCAGACATTCTAACCTTTTACTCTCTGTTCTTGACATTCTGACATTTATCATACAACCTACTCTCTGTTCTTGACATTCTGAACTTTATCATACAACCTACTCTCTGTTCTTGACATTCTAACTTTTATCATAGAACCATACTCTCTGTTCCTGACATTCTAACCTTTATCATACAACCTACTCTCTGTTCTTGACATTCTGACCTTTACTTACTTACTTTTACTACTCTCTGTTCTTGACATTCTGACCGTTACTTACTTACTTTTACTACTCTCTGTTCTTAACATTCTGACCTTTATCATACAACCTACTCTCTGTTTGACATTCTGAACTTTATCATACAACCGACTCTCTGTTCTTGACATTCTGAACTTTATCATACAACCTACTCTCTGTTCTTGACATTCTAACATTTATCATAGAACCTACTCTCTGTTCTTGACATTCTGAACTTTATCATACAGCCTACTCCGATTCCCAAGTCCTGATTCGAGGACAGATAATCTGACAAGATTATGAAGCATTCATAGCTCATAACCCTTTAAGTCAAATCTTTCACAGTTATCTCAGATCTGTCTTTGAAGGTAATACTGTTACATAAGCTGTAAGAGAATTCAATTTGAAATCATTAACATTCAGTATTTGCAGTTTTAGCTTTTTTTTTTTTTTTTTTAATGTAAGATGGGAGGGTATTCCAAAGGTGAGCAGCAGAGTATGCAAAGCTTTTCTTAAACGGATAAGTCTAGGTTTTGGAAGAAGAATATTAAGCTTTGGCTAAACTTTTGGTTGAATTTAAACAGTTTCCATAGATATAATGGAGCATTCTGAGACAGAATTTGATTAACTATTTTGGCTTTGTTGAATAGAAAACCAGTGTTTTTGGGGGGGGGGGGGTTTTTGTGGGATATAATTCTGAGATGGCTGTGCTTGATCTTTGTCACAAATAAGTTTTTCTATTTGAAGTGTGTAAAGCCTTTATTTTTATTTGATGCTGTGTAGCCATGCCAGATTGTGGAACAGTAGTCTTAGTGTTTTGCCATATGTTGTGTGACTTGTTGATAAAGTCTCGATTAATAATAAGATGCTTGATTCTGGCATAAATATATATGACAGCCTGGTATTTTATGCCTTTATGAAGGAGACCACAACAGCAGGGAATCATGTTTAGATCTTCTGGAAGACACAGACTTTGTATGAAGGAGACCACAACAGCAGGGAATCATGTTTAGATCTTCTAGAAGACACAGACTTTGTATGAAGGAGACCACAACAGCAGGGAATCATGTTTAGATCTTCTAGAAGACACAGACTTTGTATGAAGGAGACCACAACAGCAGGGAATCATGTTTAGATCTTCTTGAAGACACAGACTTTGTATGAAGGAGACCACAACAGCAGGGAATCATGTTTAGATCTTCTAGAAGACACAGACTTTGTATGAAGGAGACCACAACAGCAGGGAATCATGTTTAGATCTTCTAGAAGACACAGACTTTGTAGCCATTCATTGATGTCACACTGTAACAGCATGCTAAAAATGATGATTTGACTGATGTAAAACATTTAATTGATGATTTTGACTGATGTAAGATTTAAATAATGACTTGACTGATTATAAGATTTAAATAATGAATATTTGACTGATGTAACATGAAACATTGCTGATATATCTATGATTAGACCAAATGACTCTCGGATGGTCATAGCTCTGGGTGAGTGTTATCAGAAGATGGACAGACTACAGGAAGCCAAGAAATGTTTCTGGAAGGCACATAGTCTGGGAGATGCAGATGAGATAGCTCTATTTAAACTAGCCAAGTGAGTGGTGTGCTGGCTGTCACATGTGGATGGTTTGCAGAAGTCTTTATATTCTGACTTAGGCTTGTTTGTTTCTTATTGCATTTCTACTGTTTGTTTCTTGTTATATTTCTACTGTTTGTTTCTTGTTACAGTTCTACTGTTTGTTTCTTATTGCATTTCTGCTGTTTGTTTCTTGTTACATTTCTACTGTTTGTTTCTTGTTACAGTTCTACTGTTTGTTTCTTATTACATTTCTACTGTTTGTTTCTATTTCTTGTTACAGTTCTACTGTTTGTTTCTTATTACATTTCTACTGTTTGTTTCTTATTACATTTCTACTGTTTGTTTCTTGTTACAGTTCTACTGTTTGTTTCTTGTTACATTTCTACTGTTTGTTTCTTGTTACAGTTCTACTGTTTGTTTCTTGTTACAGTTCTACTGTTTGTTTCTTGTTACATTTCTCACTGTTTCTTGTTACAGCTCTCACTGTTTCTTGTTACGTTTCTACTGTTTGATTCTTGTTACATTTTTGCTGTTTGAGTCTTGTTACATTTCTCACAGTTTCTTGTTAAAGTTTTCACCGTTTCTTGTTACATTTGTACTGTTTGATTACAGCCACTATTCCATTCTGTAATCCTGATATTCTCCAATCTACAGCGACTGTTCCATTCTGTAATCCAAATATTCTCCAATCTACAGCCAATATTCCATTCTGTAATCCAAACATTCTCCAATCTACAGCCACTATTCCATTCTGTAATCCAAATATTCTCTAATCTACAGCCACTGTTCCATTCTGTAATCCAAATATTCTCTAATCTACAGCCACTGTTCCATTCTGTAATCCAAATATTCTCTAATCTACAGCCACTGTTCCATTCTGAATCCAAATATTCTCTAATCTACAGCCACTGTTCCATTCTGTAATCCTAATATTCTCTAATCTACAGCCACTGTTCCATTCTGTAATCCTAATATTCTCTAATCTACAGCCACTGTTCCATTCTGTAATCCTAATATTCTCTAATCTACAGCCATTGTTTCATTCTGTAATCCAAATATTCTCTAATCTGCAGCCACTGTTCCATTCTGTAATCCTAATATTCTCTAATCTACAGCCACTGTTCCATTCTGTAGTCCATATATTCTCTAATCTACAGCCACTATTCCAATCAGTAATCCAAATATTCTCCAAACTACAGCCACTGTTCCATTCTGTAATCCAAATATTCTCTAATCTACAGCCACTATTCCATTCTGTAATCCAAATACTCTCTAATCTACAGCCACTATTCCATTCTGTAATTCAAATACTCTCTAATCTACAGTCTGTATTCTGTACTTGGAGAGAAAGATCAAGCTTGTCAGGCTTTCACAGAATACATCAGTCAGGCAGACAGAATGTTGGTGAGTTTCTCTTTCATAATTCTCCAGTCATATAGTTTTCTCTGGTGGGTGCATGTTGATGACATTTATTACAAGGCATGCTGTGAAGTTATCTTAACTCTTCCCATGCCAGCGGTTGATTTTTCAATCCTTCCGGTATCCCTGTTGCATGCCAGTGGTCGAAATTTCGATCATGGTTTGTTTCAATAAAAGAACCGGTGTAACATTTAGATTGTACATATTTCGTCCACGTTTCCAGTGACACTTTTCAAAATGGTGAAAGAGTCCTTAGATACGAGTGATGCAGAGTGAGAAAAAGGAAGAGAAACGTGGAAAATTTTCAATTTTTGATGATGTATAGAGGGGTATGGACATGGCCTGTGACCACCCCACTGCTCTTGAATGTATCCCAAGTAGATCTAGACATATTAGATTACTGGAGAAGTAGTTAGGAGGTTATTTCAGACATTAATTTAGCAAGAATGCAACATAGAGTCAGATCAGATGGTAAGTAGTGCAGATCTAGACCTAGCCGATGGTGAGCTGGGCACAAACATTGTCTAAAAACATCACATTACTTCTTTTTTCCTAAAAAAACTCTACATTTATGAAATTTTCATACATTTAGTTATACTTTGAAACATAATAATTACACGGAAGTACATGTAAATACTGTTTTCCATTCCATTTTACAACTAAACCCCCTAACATATCAAGACCCGCGCTTTTACTCTGGCAAGTAACTGAATGTCCACTTTTCTTCCTGTGGCATGGGAAGAGTTAAGTCAGTGAGATTATGTAGTGGTCACTCTGTGAGGTTATCTTCAGTCACTGAGATTATGTAGTGGTCACTCTGTGAGGTTATCTTCAACCACTGAGAATAGGTAATGGTTGCTCTGTTAGGTTATTTTCATCCACTGAGAATAGGTAATGGTTGCTCTGTTAGGTTATTTTCATCCACTGAGAATAGGTAATGGTTGCTCTGTTAGGTTATTTTCATCCACTGAGAATAGGTAATGGTTGCTCTGTTAGGTTATTTTCATCCACTGAGAATAGGTAATGGTTGCTCTGTTAGGTTATTTTCATCCACTGAGAATAGGTAATGGTTGCTCTGTTAGGTTATTTTCATCCACTGAGAATAGGTAATGGTTGCTCTGTTAGGTTATTTTCATCCACTGAGAATAGGTAATGGTTGCTCTGTTAGGTTATCTTCAGCCACTCTGTTAGGTTATCTTCAGCCACTGAGATTATGTAGTGGTCACTCTGTGAGGTTATCTTCAGCCACTCTGTTAGGTTATCTTCAGCCACTCTGTTAGGTTATCTTCAGCCACTCTGTTAGGTTATCTTCAGCCACTCTGTTAGGTTATCTTCAGCCACTGAGAATAGGTAATGGTTGCTCTGTGAGGTTATCTTCAGCCACTGTTCCATTCTGTAATCCAAATATTCTCTAATCTACAGCCACTGTTCCATTCTGTAATCCAAAT
This sequence comes from Achatina immaculata, assembly GCA_009760885.1. Classification (NCBI taxonomy): domain Eukaryota; kingdom Metazoa; phylum Mollusca; class Gastropoda; order Stylommatophora; family Achatinidae; genus Lissachatina; species Lissachatina immaculata. Next base: position 4,036,492 of record CM019691.1, read on the forward strand.
ATTCTCTAATCTACAGCCACTGTTCCATTCTGTAATCCAAATATTCTCTAATCTACAGCCACTGTTCCATTCTGTAATCCAAATATTCTCTAATCTACAGCCACTATTCCATTCTGTAATCCAAATATTCTCTAATCTACAGCCACTGTTCCATTCTGTAATCCAAATATTCTCTAATCTACAGCCACTATTCCATTCTGTAATCCAAATATTCTCTAATCTACAGCCACTATTCCATTCTGTAATCCAAATATTCTCTAATCTACAGCCACTGTTCCATTCTGTAATCCAAATATTCTCTAATCTACAGCCACTGTTCCATTCTGTAATCCAAATATTCTCTAATCTACAGCCACTGTTCCATTCTGTAATCCAAATATTCTCTAATCTACAGCCACTGTTCCATTCTGTAATCCAAATATTCTCTAATCTACAGCCACTGTTCCATTCTGTAATCCAAATATTCTCTAATCTACAGCCACTGTTCCATTCTGTAATCCAAATATTCTCTAATCTACAGCCACTGTTCCATTCTGTAATCCAAATATTCTCTAATCTACAGCCACTGTTCCATTCTGTAATCCAAATATTCTCTAATCTACAGCCACTGTTCCATTCTGTAATCCAAATATTCTCTAATCTACAGCCACTGTTCCATTCTGTAATCCAAATATTCTCTAATCTACAGCCACTGTTCCATTCTGTAATCCAAATATTCTCTAATCTACAGCCACTGTTCCATTCTGTAATCCAAATATTCTCTAATCTACAGCCACTGTTCCATTCTGTAATCCAAATATTCTCTAATCTACAGCCACTGTTCCATTCTGTAATCCAAATATTCTCTAATCTACAGCCACTGTTCCATTCTGTAATCCAAATATTCTCTAATCTACAGCCACTGTTCCATTCTGTAATCCAAATATTCTCTAATCTACAGCCACTGTTCCATTCTGTAATCCAAATATTCTCTAATCTACAGCCACTGTTCCATTCTGTAATCCAAATATTCTCTAATCTACAGCCACTGTTCCATTCTGTAATCCAAATATTCTCTAATCTACAGCCACTGTTCCATTCTGTAATCCAAATATTCTCTAATCTACAGCCACTGTTCCATTCTGTAATCCAAATATTCTCTAATCTACAGCCACTGTTCCATTCTGTAATCCAAATATTCTCTAATCTACAGCCACTGTTCCATTCTGTAATCCAAATATTCTCTAATCTACAGCCACTGTTCCATTCTGTAATCCAAATATTCTCTAATCTACAGCCACTGTTCCATTCTGTAATCCAAATATTCTCTAATCTACAGCCACTGTTCCATTCTGTAATCCAAATATTCTCTAATCTACAGCCACTGTTCCATTCTGTAATCCAAATATTCTCTAATCTACAGCCACTGTTCCATTCTGTAATCCAAATATTCTCTAATCTACAGCCACTGTTCCATTCTGTAATCCAAATATTCTCTAATCTACAGCCACTGTTCCATTCTGTAATCCAAATATTCTCTAATCTACAGCCACTGTTCCATTCTGTAATCCAAATATTCTCTAATCTACAGCCACTGTTCCATTCTGTAATCCAAATATTCTCTAATCTACAGCCACTGTTCCATTCTGTAATCCAAATATTCTCTAATCTACAGCCACTGTTCCATTCTGTAATCCAAATATTCTCTAATCTACAGCCACTGTTCCATTCTGTAATCCAAATATTCTCTAATCTACAGCCACTGTTCCATTCTGTAATCCAAATATTCTCTAATCTACAGCCACTGTTCCATTCTGTAATCCAAATATTCTCTAATCTACAGCCACTGTTCCATTCTGTAATCCAAATATTCTCTAATCTACAGCCACTGTTCCATTCTGTAATCCAAATATTCTCTAATCTACAGCCACTGTTCCATTCTGTAATCCAAATATTCTCTAATCTACAGCCACTGTTCCATTCTGTAATCCAAATATTCTCTAATCTACAGCCACTGTTCCATTCTGTAATCCAAATATTCTCTAATCTACAGCCACTGTTCCATTCTGTAATCCAAATATTCTCTAATCTACAGCCACTGTTCCATTCTGTAATCCAAATATTCTCTAATCTACAGCCACTGTTCCATTCTGTAATCCAAATATTCTCTAATCTACAGCCACTGTTCCATTCTGTAATCCAAATATTCTCTAATCTACAGCCACTGTTCCATTCTGTAATCCAAATATTCTCTAATCTACAGCCACTGTTCCATTCTGTAATCCAAATATTCTCTAATCTACAGCCACTGTTCCATTCTGTAATCCAAATATTCTCTAATCTACAGCCACTGTTCCATTCTGTAATCCAAATATTCTCTAATCTACAGCCACTGTTCCATTCTGTAATCCAAATATTCTCTAATCTACAGCCACTGTTCCATTCTGTAATCCAAATATTCTCTAATCTACAGCCACTGTTCCATTCTGTAATCCAAATATTCTCTAATCTACAGCCACTGAGAATAGGTAATGGTTGCTCTGTGAGGTTATCTTCATCCACTGAGAATAGGTAATGGTTGCTCTGTGAGGTTATCTTCAGCCACTGAGAATAGGTAATGGTTGCTCTGTGAGGTTATCTTCATCCACTGAGAATAGGTAATGGTTGCTCTGTGAGGTTATCTTCATCCACTGAGAATAGGTAATGGTTGCTCTGTGAGGTTATCTTCATCCACTGAGAATAGGTAATGGTTGCTCTGTGAGGTTATCTTCATCCACTGAGAATAGGTAATGGTTGCTCTGTTAGGTTATCTTCAGCCACTGAGAATAGGTAATGGTTGCTCTGTGAGATTATCTTCAGCCACTGAGTTCAGGTTAGATGAGTGGTTAGGCACTCTGTTTACTAATCTGGTGGTACAAGGTTTAGTCCCAGCAGTGAGATTTTTTTCTGGTACACACCAGAAAGGCCCCGGGGTTCACCCAGCCTCTAAAAATGGGTACCAGACAAATCTGGAAAGGTAAATGCAGCGAGGCGTGATACTGACCACATCACACCTTCATGTGCCGAAGGTCATGGAAAATATGGGCCCAGCACCCTATCCCCAATATATCCTAATGGCACGGAAATGGGGATTTTACCTACCTTCCTTTCTGAATTCAGGTACTGGTCACTGTGTACTGTGCAAGTACTGGTCACTGTGTACTGTGCAAGTACTGGTCACTGTGTACTGTGCAAGTACTGGTCACTGTGTACTGTGCAGGTACTGGTCACTGTGTACTGTGCAAGTACTGGTCACTGTGTACTGTGCAAGTACTGGTCACTGTGTACTGTGCAGGTACTGGTCACTGTGTACTGTGCAGGTACTGGTCACTGTGTACTGTGCAGGTATTGGTCACTGTGTACTGTGCAGGTACTGGTCACTGTGTACTGTGCAGGTACTGGTCACTGTGTACTGTGCAGGTACTGGTCACTGTGTACTGTGGAGGAGTTGATAATTTCATGAAAGAGTATTTCAAACATTCAGCTTTTGTTGGTTCAGTCTTCTGGTTGCTTGACACATGACACTTTTAGTTAGCATTTTAATTCCAGAATAATTCATTGAACCTAGTATCTGTTGTCTTTCAACTTGCTGTCCTGTTTTCTTATTAAATTTGATCTTCATAAAAGTATAAAAAGTTAATTATTATGTTTATGTAAAAATACAAGTATAAATTTCCAAAGAGAGTTCATTAATTTATTGCTTTTTTACCAAAATTTGTACATGACAGAAATTCTGTAGATCTGATGAGTCACTACAGTTATAAGTGTGTAATACAGAGCTTGTGATACTGTAAAAAAGTGATAGTAATGCAGCTGACAGAAGGCTGTAGTAATGTTTGTTGGATTAGAGGGAGCAGTTAGATTCCGGTTACAGATTGCTTGTGTTTGCCCTTGAGTACCCAGACTCATATCTCCTCTGGTTGCCTCACAAATCTCTAGCTCCACAGCCACGAAGATCTGAGCAGGGCACACTTGTACCTGGCCAACTACCACATTGAGCACAAAAACTGGGACAAGGCGTACTCGGCGGCCCAGAAGTGTACGGAATTTACGGAGGTTAGTTTTTTCTAGGTCTTATTACTTTTAGCAGTGTAAATACAGAAACTGTGTAGTTTTCTGTGTGAACTTGTATTGTCAGTAGTAGGTTTTTGTTGCTGTTGAGTATGCATGTTCTATGAGGGCTTGAGTCTAGATTCTGTGAGGGCTGCAGAGAGGTGGGCTTTATTCTGGCTTCTGTGAGAAGAGGGCTTGATTCTGAGTTCTGTGAAAGGAGGGCTTGAGTCTGGGTTCTGTGAAAGGAGGGCTTGAGTCTGGGTTCTGTGAAAGGAGGGCTTGAGTCTGGGTTCTATAAAGAGAGGTCTTAAGTCTGAGCTCCATGAGAGATGAGCTTGACTCTGGGTTTGAGGGAGGGAGGGTTTGAATCTGGATTCTTTGAGACAGTTGCTTGACTCTGGTTTCTTTGAGAGATGGGTTAGACTCTGGGTTCTGTGGAGGGAGGCCTTGAATCTTGGTTCTTTGAGAGATAAGCTAGACTCTGGGTTCTGTGGATGGGAGGGCTTGAATCTGGGTTCTTTGAGACAATTGCTTGACTCTGGGTTCTGTGAGAGATGGGCTAGACTCTGGGTTCTGTGGAGGGAGGCCTTGAATCTTGGTTCTTTGAGAGATAAGCTAGACTCTGGGTTCTGTGGAGGGAGGGCTTGAATCTGGGTTCTTTGAGACAGTTGCTTGACTCTGGGTTCTGTGAGAGATGGGCTAGACTCTGGGTTCTGTGGAGGGAGGGCTTGAATTTGGGATCCTTGAGACAATTGCTGACTCTGGGTTCTATGAAAAGAGGGCTTGAATCTGGATTCTGTGAGAGAAAGACTTGAGTCTGGTTCTGTGTGTGCTTGTATCAGGGTTCTGCGTGTCCTTGTTCTGTGTGTGCTTGTATCAGAGTTTGGTGTGTGCTTATATCAGAGTTCGATGTGTGTTTGTATCAGAGTTCTGTATGTCCTTGTATCAGGGTTCTGTGTGTGCTTGTATCAGAGTTCTGTGTGTACTTGTATCAGAGTTATGTGTATGATTGTATCAAGGTTCTGTGTGTACTTGTATCAGAGTTATGTGTATGCTTGTATCAAGGTTCTGTGTGTACTTGTATCAAAGTTCTGTGTATGCTTGTATCAAGGTTCTGTGTGTACTTGTATCAGAGTTATGTGTATGATTGTATCAAGGTTCTGTGTGTACTTGTATTAGAGTTATGTGTATGCTTGTATCAAGGTTCTATGTGTGCTTGTATTAGATTTATGTGTATGCTTGTATCAAGGTTCTGTGTGTACTTGTATTAGAGTTATGTGTATGCTTGTATCAAGGTTCTGTGTGTACTTGTATTAGAGTTATGTGTATGCTTGTATTAAGGTTCTGTGTGTACTTGTATTAGAGTTATGTGTATGCTTGTATCAAGGTTCTGTGTGTGCTTGTATTAGAGTTATGTGTATGATTGTATCAAGGTTCTGTGTGTGCTTGTATTAGAGTTATGTGTATGCTTGTATCAAGGTTCTGTGTGTACTTGTATTAGAGTTATGTGTATGCTTGTATCAAGGTTCTGTGTGTGCTTGTATTAGAGATCTGTGTATACTTGTATTAAGGTTCTGTGTGTGCTTTTATCAGTGCTCAGTGTGTGATTTATTATTTTCAGAAAGTTTCAAGAAATACAACTTGGAACGAACAAAATAGCTACAAGGGAGCAAATATATTTTTGTTTTAGTTGTGACAATCATCCGAACTGACCAAGACCTGGTCATGCCAGAGTATCCCAGGTGGTTGTCAGGTTTCTTGGAACAAGCTGTTCAACCTCTTAAGTCTGGCTTGTTGAGCTGATGTGTTCCTGATGGTGTTGAAGCCAGTAAATAAACTTTCCTCTTTGACATGTTCTATGACTTCAAACAGATCACCATGACCTGCTCCTCAGTACCAGCATTTAAACATCTTCACAATAATTGGTGTATAAGTATACGACTATACACTAAACACTGCAGTAAAGCTGTGATACTAGAATGTATAAAATAGGAAAAAAGTAGGAGCAGCTTTATTACTTAACGATTACAAAGTTGACGTTTCGGCGTGAGCCTTAATCATACAAAAACATACAGGATGAAGAAATAGGGAGAGGAGATAAAGTATAGATTCACATGAATACTGTTTAAAAAAAAAAAAAATTTTTTTTAAGGAGTACTTAGCTGTAAATTGCAAGGTGTGGCTTGTCCGGCGGTGTGTGTCAGGAATGGATCTGGTAGGACGTGGAAATTGTTTAAATAGAGACCTGTGACATGTGGTCGGTGGGTTGTAACTGGGGGTGGTGGATGGGGAACCGGGGAGGGGAGAGAGAGTGACGCACTACTGGCCTAGCTAGGAGAAATTGAAACAGGTGATTGGGGAAGAGGTGTTGCAGAGAAGAGGGGTTGCAGAGAAAATAGTGGGGTTGCAGAGTGATGCTGTGAGGAAGTTTGAAAAGTAAGAAGGGGTGGATTTAGTGGAGAGGTACTATAATGATTGAAGAAGATGATGTTACGTGTAACTAAACAGCGAGTTTAACCCATGTGGTTCCAGCGTCCCATAATTTTGAATGCAGCGGTTCTCAAGTGCCAGGCGGCTTGTGTCATCTACGTGACATTGTTTAATGGCTGTTACCAGAAAATCAGATTTGCCTCTGTGGTTGGGGCCATTGAAATGATTTGGGACTGGTTTCGAAGCATGCTGGGCGATGTCGTACAGATATTTTTGCATGCGGTCCCCTAATCTGAGGCCAGTCTCACCGATATATGTTATCCTGCATCTTTTGCAAACGATGACATATATCACATTTTGGGACTCGCATATGAATCCCTCATGAAGAGTGAGGATAGTTTTGGGAAAGGTGATTGTTTTCGTTTCCCAAACTACAGGGCAGGTAACGCAGCGGGGGCGGTTACATTTTCTGGTGCCAACATATGTAAAGCTCTGCTTCAAGTGGCTGTGGACGAGGATGTCCTTAAGGTTTGGCTCACGTTTGTATGCCAATAGGGGTGCTTCAGAGAAAATGTCACGAGTGTCGGAGTCGAGTTGGATTATCGGCAGATGACGATAAAGGATTTTCTTAACCATCTGACCGTGCGGGTGGAAAGGCAGTACTAACTTAACTCTGTCAAATGGAGTAACAGGCTTTTTCCTGAATACTTCTTTGCGGCTCACTAGTTGGATACGGTTGAAGGCTTTACGAAGGACCTTTTCTGGGTAGTGGCGATGACGGAAAAATTCTAATAACTTGTTGGACTGATCTATAAAGTCCAAATTATCCTGACATATGCGGCGAAGACGGAGGAGTTGGGAATATGGGATGGAGTTCTTATAGGCCTCAGGATGGGAAGAGGTGTAAAGCAAATAGGTGTGGCTATCAGTGGGCTTGTAAAATACAGAGGTGACAAGCCTGTTTGTGCCAATAGAAATTTTAATGTCTAAAAAATTAACAGACTTGTCAGAGATTTCATAAGTGAATTTTATGTTCTTATTGAGTGTATTGGCGAATTCAATAAATTTTTTAAGGTCTTCATGTGGCATACTTGTAATTCCAATGCCATCATCGATGTACCTTTTATAGAATTCCGGAAATCTGCCAGTGTAGGTTTCCCATAATTTGACTTCCAGAAAGCCCATAAATAGACATGCATAACTGGGACCCACTTTCGTTCCCATAGCAACACCACTGATTTGCTCGAAGTATTCGCCATTGAATTCGAAAGAATTTTGGTTTAGTACTAGCTCTGTAAGTCTGATTATGGTGTCAGTGTTAGTTGTGGGGTGAGGGTCTTTGTCGAGAAAATGGCGGAGTGCTAAGAGTCCATCCTCATGGGGGATAGAAGTGTAAAGAGAGCAGACATCAAGGAGAAAGATGTGATAGGTGTGGTGTTGAGAGAGTGTGATTATATCAAAAATTGTTAATGCGTGGTTGGTGTCTTTCAAAAAGGAGGGTAGTTTGTGTACAAGAGGCTGGAAAATGCTATCTAAAAAATCAGAAATGTGCTCAGTGGGGCATGAACACGCTGATACAATGGGGCGTCCAGGGTTACCTGGTTTGTGGATTTTAGGAAGAAGATAGAAAGTGGGTGTGCCTAAACAGCTGTCCTTAATGTGAAGAGAAGTAGCTTGGGGTGGGAGGCCACCTTCTGTGATTAGGTCTTTAATGGTTGCTTCCACTATGTCATTATTAGAACGGGTAGTATCGTTTTTCGCTGGGGCATAGAATTTTGTATTGCTGAGTTGGGACACTAAATCCACCCCTTCTTACTTTTCAAACTTCCTCACAGCATCACTCTGCAACCCCGCTATTTTCTCTGCAACACCTCTTCCCCAATCACCTGTTTCAATTTCTCCTAGCTAGGCCAGTAGTGCGTCACTCTCTCTCCCCTCCCCGGTTCCCCATCCACCACCCCCAGTTACAACCCACCGACCACATGTCACAGGTCTCTATTTAAACAATTTCCACGTCCTACCAGATCCATTCCTGACACACACCGCCGGACAAGCCACACCTTGCAATTTACAGCTAAGTACTCCTTTAAATATTAGGAATGAGTGAAGTTAGATGGACAGGTGCAGGAAAGATAAACTCAGGAAGTGAGAAACATGAACGAGGAGTAGGAATTATATTTGATGAAAAAACGACAAGGACAATTGTAGGATATTTGAACATCTCGGACAGAGTCCTGCTAGCCCAGCTGAAAGGACAACCAATAAACATAAATATTATACAAGTGTATGCTCCAACATCTGAAAGTTCTGAGGAAGATGTACAGATATTTTATAATGACATAGATACAGCACTAAAACACACAAAGTCACATGAAGTTACCATAGTCATGGGAGATTTTAATGCCAAAGTTGGTAAAGGAAGAACTTCGGACATCGTTGGTGACTATGGACTGGGGGAGAGGAATGACAGAGGTTATAAATTAATTGAATGGGCAAGAATACATAGCATGGTTGTAGGAAACATCTGGTTTAAACAACATCCTCGAAGACTGGCAATGTGGTGCAGCCCAGACAAAAAGATATTTAACCAGATAGACTACATATTAATCAACAAACGATTCCGCAATGCATTACTGACAACAAAAACCATGCCAGGAGCTGACTGCAATAGTGACCATGATCCACTCTGTGGAAAAGTTAGAATAAAGCTAAAGAAAGCGTGCAGAAAAGTGAGAAACATCAAACTGAATACAGAACTTCTTAAAAATGACCAAGAACTGTGAGAACAATACAAAGTTATTATAACAGATAGATACAATGCAATAGCAAAGATAAATAGTATAGATGAACAATGGGAAATGTTAAGAGATTCTATCCACCAAACTGTTAAGGAGATAATACCACCGAAAAAAGAAGCCCCTAAAAATAAATGGATGACAGACGACATCTTAGGACTGATGGACAAGAGGAGGAGGAGTAAAAATAACGAGGAAAAATATAGCAAGATAAAAAAGAAATAAGACGAGAAGCAAAAGAAGTGTGGTTAAATGAACAGTGCAGACGGATAGAGGACGCTCATAATAAAGACAGCAAAAACATGCATAAATGAATTAATGAACTCACAGGCAGGAAAACAAAATATACCACAGGATGCCTGAAATTGAAAGAAGGTAAAATGTTAATGGGAAAAGAAGACATTGTGGACAGAGTATATCGGTGAGCTATATGGAGGAGAAAGACCAGAATTAACACCAGATACTGAAAACTGTGATGGACCGCCAATACTTGAAGATGAAATCATAGATGCCATCAAACACATGAAGAAAGGAAAAGCGACTGGGCCTGATAATATAACAATAGAAGAAATAGAGGCACTAGAGGAGACAGGAATAAAAATAATAACCAAGTTACTGAATGATATTTACAACAGTGGTTATATTCCCAGTGACCTGATTAAATCCACGTTTATAGCACTACCAAAGAAACCAGGTGCAAAGGAATGTGACGACCACCAGACTATCAGCCTCTCATGTCACATAACGAAGCTACTTCTGAGAATCATTATGAGAAGAACAAGGAAAAAGATAAAAATGGAAATAGCAGATGAACAGTTTGGATTTGTTGAAGGAAAGGGAACACACAATGCCATTTATGCTTTACGAACACTAACAGAAAGAGCTTTAGAAGTACAGAAAGATCTCTACTTATGCTTCATTGATTACACCAAGGCATTCAACAAGGTGAAACATAGTGAAATTATTAAAATGCTTGAAGACATCAATATAGACGGCAAAGACTTGAGGATTGTAAAACATCTATACTGGCAGCAAGAAGCAGCAGTTCGAGTCGAAAATAGAATTGGAAAATACCAACCTATAAAACAAGGGGTGCGACAAGGATGTGTACTATCTCCAGATCTTTTTTCTCTGTACAGCGAGAATATTCTAAGAACAATCATCACAGAACCAGGCATAAAAATTGGAGGATACAATATTAACAACCTTCGGTATGCTGACGACACAGTACTGATAGCTGAGAACCAATAAGACCTGCAAAATCTCTTGGATAAAGTCGCCAAAGAAAGTGAACAGAAAGGCCTTACTTTGAACATCAAAAAGACAGAGACTGTGGTTATATCTAAGAAACAGAATCCACCAGCATGCAGTATAAAATTAAACGGAACCATTCTAAAGCAGGTGCAGAAATTCAAATACCTTGGAGCAGTAATAACTTCAGATGGGAAATGCAAAACAGAAATTAGGAACAGAATAGGCCAAGCAAAGACTGCATTTCAGAGAATGAGAAACATATTAGCTAACACATCTTTATCAAAGAATGTTAGAAAACGAGTCCTAAAATGCTATATTGAACCTATCTTGTTATATGGAAGTGAATCATGGACAATAGGCAAGTCTGCACAAAAATCATTGGAAGCAGCAGAAATGTGGTTTATTAGAAGAATGTTGCGAATCCCCTGGACAGCAAAAATAACTAATGAAGAATGTATGAGAAGAGCTGGAGAGACAAAAAACCTTGTCAGAAAGATAAGAGAGAGACAGTGTACTTTCATAGGACATGCAATGAGAAGAGGGGGCATTGAAAATATTATAACAACAGGAAAAATAGAAGGAAGAAGATCAAGAGGAAGACCAAGAGAAATGATACTGGACAGTCTGACGGGATGGTGTGAGAGGAGATCACCAACTGAACTGATGGCCTGCATGAAGGATCGTGTACTCTGGAGAAGCAGAGCACCTGATGATGATGATGACTCCTTTAAAAAAAAATTTTTTTTTTTTTTTAAACAGTATTCATGTGAATCTATACTTTATCTCCTTTCCCTATTTCTTCGTCCTGTATGTTTTTGTATGATTAAGGCTCACGCCGAAACGTCACAACTTTGTAATCGTTAAGTAATAAAGCTGTTCCTACTTTTTTCTGATTTTATACATTCTTAAACATCTTCAGAGTGCTCACACAAGTCCTGTGAGGTCCTGGAACTCAGACATACACAGTGCAGCTCCTAGCATCCAGTGGTGTCTGTTGTCAGACTTACTAGCATCCAGTGATGTCTTTTGTCAGACTTACTTGCATCCAGTGGTGTCTGTTGTCAGACTTACTAGCATCCAGTGATGTCTGTTGTCAGACTTAATAGCATCCAATGGTGTCTTTTGTCAGACTTACTACCATCCAGTGGTGTCTGTTGTCAAACTTACTAGCATACAATGGTGTCTGTTGTCAGACTTACTAGCATCCAGTGGTGTCTGTTGTCAGACTTACTAGCATACAGTGGTGTCTGTTGTCAGACTTACTAGCATCCAATGGTGTCTGTTGTCAGACTTACTAGCATCCAATGGTGTCTTTTGTCAGACTTACTAGCATCTAGTGATATCTGTTGTCAGACTTACTAGCATCCAGTGATGTCTGTTGTCAGACTTACTAGCATCCAGTGATGTCTGTTGTCAGACTTACTAGCATCCAGTGATGTCTGTTGTCAGACATACTAGCATCCAGTGATGTCTGTTGTCAGACTTACTAGCATCCAGTGATGTATGTTGTCAGACTTACTAGCATCCAGTGATGTCTGTTGTCAGACTTACTAGCATCCAGTGATGTCTGTTGTCAGACTTACTAGCATCCAGTGATGTCTGTTGTCAGACATACTAGCATCCAGTGATGTCTGTTGTCAGACTTACTAACATCCAATGGTGTCTGTTCTTCTTGTTGTTCTTCATTTGCTTCTACCATCAAGACCGCCCCATGATCCTACTGAATTTACTCCTGTGGTCCTCGATAGGTCCTGTGGTCCCCGAAAGGACCACATGAGATCCCCGAGAGGACCACAATAGGTTCAGAGTATCGCAGGGCTTGAGCCTGTATTCTTGGTGGGTCTCAGAAGCGGGAATGCGTGACACTATGGTTTTCGTTGCACAAGTTTAATCTAGAATTGGACCTTCTCACCGGAAAACCTCGACGTGGTTTGAGATACCCGTGTATCCCCACCGGGTGAGAGGTGGTTGTCCATCCAGTCCAACGTTGGACTTTCTCACCAGAAAACCTCAGTGTGATTAGGATACGCATACATCCCCGCTGGGTGAGAGGTGGTTGCCTATCTAGACTGCCCTGGTCCAGTGTCTCTGACTTCAGCATTTTGCGGTCATGGCCGCTACCCTTCCTAGTTGTGACCAGGATGGAGCTTTTGTCCAGGAGGACAAATCCTCGCCACTAGTGACTTCCACCCCTGGATTGAGCCAGTTTAAGCATATTATCCCAGTATGAGTGTGTTTAGGACGTGATTGACCTCTAGAGCGGAGGTACCGTGACATGAATAGCCATCAAATTTCACCCCTGGTTTAAGCCAGTTTAGGCATATTTCACCAGTATGGGTGTATATCGTACGTGGCCAGTCTCTAGAGCAGAGGTGCCGTGGTATGAGTAGCTCTCGCCGCAAGACTACTGGACATACCGATTAAGCTTCACTTTATCCTTTCCATCACCTTTTCACATTGGCGCCGCACGGCAACCCTAAGTGCTTTCTCGCATTGGCCGGGAGGAGTTTCACTCCACACGCGGCATCCGAAGAATCTTGCTAGTAGTGTCTTAACCCCTGGGTTAGGCCGGTTCAGGCAATTCACCCGGTATGAGTGCACATAGGACGTGGCCGACCTCCAGAGCAGAAGTGCCGTGATTTGAGCAGCCCTGACCGAGAGACTACTGATTACTTCACTCAGTCCTTTCTTTCACCTTTTCCACAGTGGCACCGCACGGCAACCCATTCGCACTTTTCTTCACTGGCCGGAAGGAGCCCCACTCCACTCATTGCAGCTGAATAATCTCTCCAGCAGCGGTAGATAAGCTGCCAAACATGACTCTCATCTACTCGAAGTGTGTAGTTCTCAGGCGCCAGATCTTCGCCCCTTCTCCTGTCAGTTTGAACAATTCTTCCACGATAAGGCCAGGAGCTGGACTTGACTGTCAGAGGCTATTTGAGACGCCTGCCTTAGAGACATTTCATTGGAGTGGAGAGCGTATTCCCCCACCCCACCTCCGGCTATAACAGTCCTTAGAACCTAATGTTTGTTGACTTACATTACTCCTTAATGTCTGCCACATAATGACTTTCACCTGTTTCTCCCCCCACAACTTATAGATGTCTGAATGTGCTTTTCATGTTGACCTATAAACTGAGAATATGGCTCTACCCACAGTCAGAGTATACAGAACGAACATACTTTATTTATACATACAGATGTATGTTTAAGTCATCAGCTCAGGACATACAGAGATATATCCACCAGTCTAGCTTTTCTATTACTTCATATTAGCAAGTACTGGCTGGTGGCATGTTTCTCATACATTTTCAAGCAAGTTCTTCACATATTCTGAAGCAGACATCACTTTTCTCACAAAATGAAAAAAATGTCACGTTCTTCACCCACTTGTATCAGCTCAGTCATGTGTAGCTGTTTGATGTAAATTTTGACCTGTAAATTTTTTCAGGTAACATTAACTTTGTAATGTGTGACAAAAGTGACATTTGCTTCAGTGTGCGCAGAAAGTGACATTTGCTTCAGAATTTGAGAAATTGTTGAGAAGTGTAAGTGTGATCTGTGCAGCAGTCTTTGTTTGAAATAATAAAATTCTTTCTTGTCAACATTATCTGTGAGTGGTGTGTAAGTCTGGTTGTGTCACATTCAACTCAAAGTGATGATGAGTTTGTTGTATGAAGCAATTAGCATGTAGACATTTGCTGATTTTCATCAGTTTTTTTTTTCCTAGACAAGGGAGGAAGCTAAAGGATTACTGCGAACCATTCAAGCACGTCGGGGTCAGGACTTGGGGTCATCTACTGGCTTGAGCATGGACGAGAGTATGGACAGTATAGCACAAACTGACCAGTTTAATCAAGGAGTGGCACGAACGTTTGACAGAGTAACTCCGGTCAACTTGAAGTTTACACCTTGATCTTCTCACACAGAGTTATATCTCTCTTTGTTAGCATCAGTTACAGAAGTTTGTTATGCTGAGATGATGATTGTTGTGCTGAGATGATGTTTGTTGTGCTGAGATGATGTTTGCTGTGCTGAGATGATGTTTATTGTGGTGAGATGATGTTTGTTGTGCTGAGATGATGTTTGTTATGCTGAGATAATGTTGTGCTGAGATAATGTTTGTTACGCTGAGATGATGTTTGTTATGCTGAGATGATGTTTATTGTGCTGAGATGATGTTTGTTATGCTGAGATGAAATTTGTTATGCTGAGATGATGTTTGTTATACTGAGATGATGTTTGTTATGCTGAAATGAAATTTGTTATGCCAGATGAAGTTTATTAAACTGTGATGGAGCTCTTACAGCAGTCACAGATTGATCTTGTGCAAATGCAAGTTCTCTTACTATATAAAAGTTGTCTTCAAATGATATTCATTACTAACATTTTCTGTCAGTCATATCTCCTCTTCTGCTCATGTGCAACTGCACCATGCATGACTGTTGCATCATGTCAGTCATGTGTAACTGTTTTATATAAATTTTGATCTGTAAATTGTTCCAAGTGACATTAACTTTGTAATGTGTGCAGCAAGTCAGTCATGTATGACATGTCTTCTCAAGTCATTCATGTGAGACTGTTGTGTCAAGTCAGTCATGTTTGACTATATTAGATAGAAGAAAGATAAAATCAAGGCTGAGGTATCTGATGTTTGTGCTAGATCTTATGTTACATGTTTTGATATCACTGGACTTTCTTTTATGTTAAAAGTAGTTTTATTTTTATTAAAATATGTCATGTCATCATTTGATAGTTTTCTTTTGGTGCTTTCACATCCATGTGTTATCTGTGTGACTAGGCTTTTGTTGTTTCATGTTATCTGTGTGACTAGGCTTATGTTGTTTCATGTTATCTGTGTGACTAGGCTTTTGTTGTTTCATGTTATCTGTGTGACTAGGCTTTTGTTGTTTCATGTTATCTGTGTGACTAGGCTTTTGTTGTTTCATGTTATCTGTGTGACTGGACTATTATTGCTTAATGTTATCTGTGTGACTAGGCTTATTGCTTCATGTTATCTGTGTGACTAGGCTTATTGCGTCATGTTATCTGTGTGACAAGACTTATTGCTTCATGTTATCTGTGTGACTAGGCTTTTGTTGGTTCATGTTATCTGTGTGACAAGACTTATTGCTTCGTGTTATCTGTGTAACTAAACTGTTGTAAACGGTAATGAGACGTGTTGGGCTGGTGGTTCTAGGAGGTTCACTTATTTCTTTATAAAGTAGGAAATATTCATATTTTGTAGATTTCTCTCCCTCTCCCCTCTTTCTCATTTTTCCTTCTTTCTCTTTCTCTCCCCTCTCTCAACCTATGTCTCTCTTTCCCTCTGTCTCTCTCTCTCTCTCTCTTGCTGCCATGAAAAACTTCACTGATAACAGCAGACACAGAACAGCTTTGATGTAGGAAAGTCAGTGATTGCTGACAGATATCAGGAAGAAAGCAGGAGTACACGACTAATTGTCAGCAGTTTGATGTCCATGCTATAGTTTGTTCATCCAGTCTAGTACTTGTAGGAGAAAGATGAGGTAAATAGATCTATGTTTGCTATGTGTGTGTGTGTGTGGTGGGGGTGGAGGGGTGAAGTGAGGACAGACAAACTAGATAAGATTCACCTGAATCTGTAAACAAAATATGGAGTGTTTTCCTGCTCTAGATTTTAGCAGACGTTGGATGTGTTATTGTTTAACATCAGAATCATTTATATTTACCATCTTTACACCACTTGCTAGCCCCTTATTACCATCTTTACACCACTTGCTAGTCCTTTATTACCATCTTTACACCACTTGCTAGTCCCTTATTACCATCTTTACACCACTTGCTAGTCCTTTATTACCATCTTTACACCACTTGCTAGTCCCTTATTACCATCTTTACACCACTTGCTAGTCCCTTATTACCATCTTTACACCACTTGCTTGTCCTTTATTACCGTCTTTACACCACTTGCTAGTCCCTTATTACCATCTTTACACCACTTGCTTGTCCTTTATTGCCGTCTTTACACCACTTGCTAGTCCCTTATTACCATCTTTACACCACTTGCTTGTCCTTTATTGCCGTCATTACACCACTTGCTAGTCCCTTATTACCATCTTTACACCACTTGCTTGTCCTTTATTACCGTCTTTACACCACTTGCTAGTCCCTTATTACCATCTTTACACCACTTGCTTGTCCTTTATTACCGTCTTTACACCACTTGCTAGTCCCTTATTACCATCTTTACACCACTTGCTTGTCCTTTATTACCGTCTTTACAACACTTGCTAGTCCCTTATTACCATCTTTACACCACTTGCTTGTCCTTTATTACCGTCTTTACACCACTTGCTTGTCCTTTATTACCGTCTTTACACCACTTGCTTGTCCTTTATTACCGTCTTTACACCACTTGCTTGTCCTTTATTACCATCTTTACACCACTTGCTTGTCCTTTATTACCGTCTTTACACCACTTGCTTGTCCTTTATTACCGTCTTTACACCACTTGCTTGTCCTTTATTACCGTCTTTACACCACTTGCTTGTCCTTTATTACCGTCTTTACACCACTTGCTAGTCCCTTATTACCATCTTTACACCACTTGCTTGTCCTTTATTACCATCTTTACACCACTTTTTAGTTTCTTAATACCACCTGTACACCATCTTCTAGTCTTATGATACCACCTGTACATCACTTAGTTTCTTAATACTACCTGTACACCACTTTCTAGTCTACTGATACCACATGTACATAACTTTCTAGTCTACTGATACCACATGTACATAACTTTCTAGTCTACTGATACCACATGTACATAACTTTCTAGTCTGCTGATACCACATGTACATAACTTTCTAGTCTACTGATACCACATGTACATAACTTTCTAGTCTGCTAATACCACATGTACACCAGCTGATTGTCTGGTAATGAGACCTGGAGGGGAGGGAGGGGTGAACATCGTTCACCTAACAGTGTCCCTCCCAAGAAACCAATATGTGGCACTGAAATATTTGTTTTGGGTGGTTTATTGATTACAGAAATGGAGGATATGCTGTGCCTGGATCAATAACAGTTCTCTTGGCTCCAGATTTGCCGGGAGTTGACTGACACAAACCATTTAATCGCCCGGGTCCCAGTCAGGTACCACTAAAACCTGAACGATAAGGCCATTCGGGCCCTGACTGAAGCTGGCAGGAGAAGCTGATTGTAGCATTCAGGAAAGTTTATAGCAGACATTTTTCCACTTGTTGGCATCATTTTCTTTATATTCTTTCATACAAGAAATTACTCCAACTCTTCAAGTAGTAACAGCCCATACGCCCAGTATGTGTTGCTTGTAGAAGTCATCTACACAAAGGCATTAATGATCTGCATCACACTGTAGACATTTGTAGTCTGTGTCCCCTACAAGTAGACAATAATAATGTAGGTCATACCGCAGGCGCTGGTAATCTTAAGTCATCTGTCCATGTTCTCTCTAAGCGCTGGTAGTTTTTTTTTTTCCTGCATCACATTTTTCATTTACATTGTCATTCAGTGACTTTCACTAACATTAACATTCATTTATATTGGTTCTTGATGTTTGACTCTTTATGTTATTCTGCTCATAACTTGTTGGACTACATAAATAATCACTTACACAAAACTTTTATATGTGCTGGCTCATTCTGTAGCAGAAACATTGTCCTCCACAGTCAGGCACTGATAAGTTCACTACATGTCCTCTACAGTCAGGCACTGATAAGTTCACTACATGTCCTCTACAGTCAGGCACTAATATGTTCACTACATGTCCTCTACAGTCAGGCACTGATAAGTTCACTACATGTCCTCTACAAGCAGGCACTAATAAGTTCACTACATGTCCTCTACAGTCAGGCACTGATAAGTTCACTACATGTCCTCTACAGTCAGGCACTGATAAGTTCACTACATGTCCTCTACAGGCAGGCACTAATAAGTTCACTACATATCCTCTACAATCAGGCACTAATAAGTTCACAACATGTCCTCTACAGTCAGGCACTAATAAGTTCACTACATGTCCTCTACAATCAGGCACTAATAAGTTCACTACATGTCCTCTACAGTCAGGCACTGATAAGTTCACTACATGTCCTCTACAATCAGGCACTAATAAGTTCACTACATGTCCTCTACAATCAGGCACTGATAAGTTCACTACATATCCTCTACAGGCAGGCACTAATAAGTTCACTACATGTCCTCTACAGGCAGGCACTAATAAGTTCACTACATGTCCTCTACAGCCTGTCACTGCAGGCACTCACTATGTTCTCTCTCAAGCGCTGGTAATGTAGGTCACTTGATTAACCTGGACTGATGATTATATCCAAGGCAGAGAAATCTGTGTCAAGTGTCTGATCTAATTGTAGGTGAAGTCTATTAGGCAGGTAGGCAGTTTAATGTGTACATCATAGTAACAACTCTTGTCAGGTTATGTACAGGAAACAACAGCATGGCTCATAGCATCTCACAAGCTTGTGGGCCCCGTGAACTGCTGATGCTCGAGAGGGGAAGGAGGGCCTCCCTGCTCATGTTTCCCAGAGACCTGTAGGTTGTTGGTTTATGACTGTTTTATGTTTCCCATAGACCTGTAGTTTGTTGGTTTATAACTGTTTTATGTTTCCCAGAGACTGTGGCTTGTTGATTTACGACTGTTTCATGCTTCCCAGAGACCTGTAGGATGTTGGTTTATTACTCTTTCATCTTTCCCAGACACCTGTAGGTTGTTGGTTTATTTTCATGATTACCAGAGACCTGTAGGTTGTTGGTTTATTACTCTTTCATCTTTCTCAGACACCTGTAGGTTGTTGGTTTATTACTCTTTCATGATTACCAGAGACCTGTAGGTTGTTGGTTTATTACTCTTTCATCTTTCGCAGAGACCTGTAGGTTGTTGGTTTATTACTCTTTCATCTTTCCCAGACACCTGTAGGTTGTTGGTTTATTACTCTTTCATGATTACCAGAGACCTGTAGGTTGTTGGTTTATTACTCTTTCATCTTTCTCAGACACCTGTAGGTTGTTGGTTTATGACTGTTCCATGATTACCAGAGACCTGTAGGTTGTTGGTTTATTACTCTTTCATCTTTCTCAGACACCTGTAGGTTGTTGGTTTATGACTGTTCCATGATTACCAGAGACCTGTAGGTTGTTGGTTTATTACTGTTTCATGTTTCCCAGAGACATGTTGGTTGTTGGTTTATTACTGGTTCATGTGGCTCAAGATACTCCTCTAGCGTTGTGTGTTTATGATCATCTCATGAACATAATGTCATATCTCATAAACCATTTCATGTGACTGTCTCATAAACATAATGTCGTATCTCATAAACCATCTCATATCTGATATGACCATCTCATAAACATAATGCCATATCTCGTAAACCGTCTCATGTCTCACATTAACATCTCATAAACATAACGTCGTATTCATGACAGTGTAAACTTCAGGAGAAGCACTCATGAATAGACACTATAGATATGGGAAAGATTCATACAGAATGTGTGAGTGCTGCTATATCTACTGTCAGAAGGTGCATACAGAATGTGTGAGTGCTGCTACATCTGCTGTCAGAAGGTGCATACAGAATGTGTGAGTGCTGCTATATCTGCTGTCAGAAGGTGCATACAGAATGTGTGAGTGCTGCTATATCTGCTGTCAGAAGGTGCATACAGAATGTGTGAGTGCTGCTATATCTGCTGTCAGAAAGTACATACAGAATGTGTGAGTGCTGCTATATCTGCTGTCAGAAAGTACATACAGAATGTGTGAGTGCTGCTATATCTGCTGTCAGAAAGTACATACAGAATGTGTGAGTGCTGCTATATCTGCTGTCAGAAGGTGCATACAGAATGTGTGAGTGCTGCTATATCTGCTGTCAGAAAGTACATACAGAATGTGTGAGTGCTGCTACATCTGCTGTCAGAGAAAGACATGCCGATCACTATAGGCAACTGTGACCAACACAACCAACTTTCATGTGATTGGAAAGGAAGATGATGAAACTGGCATTATTATTATTATTAGTGCTACACTGTCGGGATCGTAAGCCAAGACATATGTGTTTAGCAGTTGTCGGGATCGTAAGCCAGGACATATGTGTTTAGTCATAATCGGGATCGCAGGCCAGGACATATGTGTTTAGTCATAATCGGGATCGCAGGCCAGGACATATGTGTTTAGTCATAATCGGGATCGCAGGCCAGCACATATGTGTTTAGTCATAATCGGGATCGCAGGCCAGGACATATGTGTTTAGTCATAATCGGGATCGCAGGCCAGGACATATGTGTTTAGTCATAATCGGGATCGCAGGCCAGGACATATGTGTTTAGTCATAATCGGGATCGTAAGCCAGGACATATGTGTTTAGTCATAATCGGGATCGCAGGCCAGGACATATGTGTTTAGTCATAATCGGGATCGCAGGCCAGGACATATGTGTTTAGCAGTTGTCGGGATCGTAAGCCATGACATATGTGTTTAGCAGTTGTCGGGATCGTAAGCCATGACATATGTGTTTAGCAGTTGTCGGGATCGTAAGCCATGACATATGTGTTTAGCAGTTGTCGGGATCGTAAGCCATGACATATGTGTTTAGCAGTTGTCGGGATCGTAAGCCATGACATATGTGTTTAGCAGTTGTCGGGATCGTAAGCCAGGACATATGTGTTTAGCAGTTGTCGGGATCGTAAGCCATGACATATGTGTTTAGCAGTTGTCGGGATCGTAAGCCATGACATATGTGTTTAGCAGTTGTCGGGATCGTAAGCCATGACATATGTGTTTAGCAGTTGTCGGGATCGTAAGCCATGACATATGTGTTTAGCAGTTGTCGGGATCGTAAGCCATGACATATGTGTTTAGCAGTTGTCGGGATCGTAAGCCAGGACATATATGTTTAGCAGTTGTCGGGATCGCAAGCCATGACATATGTGTTTAGCAGTTGTCGGGATCGTAAGCCATGACATATGTGTTTAGCAGTTGTCGGGATCGTAAGCCATGACATATGTGTTTAGCAGTTGTCGGGATCGTAAGCCATGACATATGTGTTTAGCAGTTGTCGGGATCGTAAGCCATGACATATGTGTTTAGCAGTTGTCGGGATCGTAAGCCAGGACATATATGTTTAGCAGTTGTCGGGATCGCAAGCCGGCACATATGTGTTCAGTCGTAGTCAGGATGAAGTCTGACAGTATTTGGTCAAGGGGATCTAACCCGTTATATAAATCTGGTATTTCAGAGGTAGACCCGTGAATGTCATGTTTTGTAGAATCTTCTAGATTGTTTTGTCCGTGACTTCAAGTTCATTCTTTGCTCGTGAAAAGTATGTTTTATGGTCTGGGTGTGAGACGAAAGTTTTCAGATCAGATCATTCTGAGTTTGACTGTGAAACATGGCTGTTGTGTTAGTGTCGTCTTGCTAGAAATGTTATTGTGCAAGTTAGCGTAAGCTTGAAGTGTGTGGATAGATGAAAGTTACTTGATTCTCATGGCGCTAACTTAGTACTAGCTAGCTAGCAGCCCAGAATCTTACTCGTGATGGAATTCTGTATTGTTGTAGACGTCACTTGATATGTTGTGTCTATTCGATTCATCTTCATCATCATTATGTTCCATGTAATAAACGGTTGTGAGTGCTAAGATAGTGCGGTCTTGATTGATAATCCTATGTGCCAGATTGTGAACGTCCTGGGTTTGTCCTGTGAAGAATATATAATTACAGGGAAAGTTCCTCGCGTTATAACTGTATATCTACAACTTAGTCACAGCACAAAGTGGCACAGTCAACATATGTGTTTAGCACCAAATACAACTTTGTCACAGCACAATGTGACACAGTCAGCATATGTGTTTAGCACCAAACACAACTTAGTCACAGCACAATGTGACACAGTCAACGTACACGTTTAGGACCACTACTTAATACAACACAAACTTAGTCAACATACATGTTTAGAACCACTACGTAATACAACACAAACTTAGTCAACATACATGTTTATAACCACTACTTAATACAACACAAACTTAGTCAACATACATGTTTAGAACCACTACGTAATACAACACAAACTTAGTCAACATACATGTTAGAACCACTACGTAATACAACACAAACTTAGTCAACATACATGTTTAGAACCACTACTTAATACAATACAAACTGTTTCAAAAGCTTGGGAGAGAACACTCTTCCTTGGGTAAGTTGTGATTGATACGACTGCACGACGAGTGAGAGTGTGTCCCGGATAACCAGGACTGTACGACGAGTGAAAATGTATCCAGGATAACCAGGACTGCACGACGAGTGAGAACGTGTCCCCGATAACCACGTGTGAACGACCACTCGAGGTTCATGGGGTGTACGACCTTTGGCAGAGCGTCATAATTCACGTGATCTGGGTGTGGAAGGATCTGTATTTATCGAGGAAAGCGTTGGCGGAGAAGGCAGTTAGCTAGAGGCACGGTCTTGTTTTTATTGTGCTTAGGATTGTTATAGAATACTTATCCAGAGCCGACCTCATACTGTGATGTCTTGTGTAGTATGTGGTGACGTGGATTTATGTAATTCACGTAGTGATATGGAGATTCTGTATGATTCATGGTGATTATCGTTATATTGGATGGGCACATGTATGATTCAGTAATATGCCCTCACTCGTATGGATATTGTATATGCTTCCATGTGTATAAGGAGATATGTAAAGTGCATTGGCACATTGGAATTCAAGGAGATATGGAGGTGGGGCACAGCAGTGACATCTGTGTGATTTCGGTGCATTAGCAAATTTTTTGGAATTCGTGGAGTTTAGGGAGGTGGATCATAGCAGTAGTAGCTGCATGAAGAAGTGCATTAACACATTTTATGATTCGTGGATATATGAATAAGTGCATTGGCACATAGTGATTAGTGGAGATGTAGAGGTGTACTGTGGCAGCAGTGGCTGCGTTGGATGTAAGTGCGATGACACAATTAGATTTATAGTGTGGATTACTTGTGGGGCTAGGAGACCCGAGAACCATGGGTCCATCTGTCTTATTTAATGCTTACATGAGAGGTTATCTATAATCTTGATATCATGCTTGTTACCATTATGATGGCATATGTTCTATGTCCTGTGTATGTAATGTCATTTGCTGTGTTACTACGATATGTGTAGTGAGAATAATACATTGTTGTATATTTAATTTCCTGACTTGGTAATTTGTATTGTATGTTGATGTAATGTGTATGGATTAATGTAGAATGATGCATAACTGGGATACAGTATACCTAGAAGAAAACCTGGGTTGGCGGTCATGAGAGGGGAAGCTAGATCTTGGCCACCCAGCACAGTAGTACATTTACCAAGGGGACTGTTTGGACAGCTGGATAAGTATTCCTCCCAAATTATCTATAAAATGTCACTTATGCACCGGCAAAGTTTACACAGGAGTGCACGGCGAGTGAGAACGTGTCCCGATTAACCGGGACTGCACGGCGAGTTAGAAAATGTCCTGGTTAAGCAGGACTGCACGACGAGTGAGAACTTGTCCTGGAGGTTGTTGATGTTTGAATTTAATTAATATGGTTGTTGATGTTTGACATTAATTAATATGGTTATTGATGTTTGACATTAATTAATATGGTTATTGATGTTTGACATTAATTAATATGGTTGTTGATGTTTGACATTAATTAATATGGTTATTTATGTTTGACATTAATTAATATGATTGCTGATGTTCGACATTAATTAATATGGTTATTTATGTTTGACATTAATTAATATGGTTGTTGATGTTTGACATTAATTAATATGGTTGTTGATGTTTGACATTAATTAATATGGTTGTTGATGTTTGACATTAATTAATATGATTGCTGATGTTTGACGCCCGCTGACGTGATTCATGGCGTGTTCTGATATTGATTTCTCCACAAACCCCGCTTTCTCTCTGTCTTCTCTATTTGTCCTCCGTGTGCCTACAGATCTGCTCTATTTGTCCTCTGTGTGCCTACAGATCTGCTCTATTTGTCCTCCGTGTGCCTACAGATCTGCTCTATTTGTCCTCCGTGTGCCTACAGATCTGCTCTATTTGTCCTCCGTGTGCCTACAGATCTACTCTGTTTGTCCTCCGTGTGCCTACAGATCTGCTCTGTTTGTCCTCCGTGTGCCTACAGATCTGCTCTATTTGTCCTCTGTGTGCCTACAGATCTGCTCTGTTTGTTTTCCATGTGCCTACAGATCTGCTCTGTTTGTCCTCTGTGTACCTACTGATCTGCTCTATTTGTCCTCTGTGTGCCTACAGATCTGCTCTATTTGTCCTCCGTGTGCCTACAGATCTGCTCTGTTTGTCCTCCGTGTGCCTACAGATCTGTTCTGTTTGTCCTCCCTGTGCCTACAGATCTGCTCTGTTTGTCCTCCATGTGCCTACAGATCTGCTCTGTTTGTCCTCTGTGTGCCTACAGATCTGCTCTGTTTGTCCTCCCTGTGCCTACAGATCTGCTCTTTGTTTGACTGTCCACTTTCATTTTTCCTCTCGTTCTTCTCCTGACCTATATGTCATATTTCTCACACATAACTCCCACCTCTCTCTCTCTCTCTCTCTCTCTCTCTCTCCTACAATCACAGTCTCACTGACTCACCTAACAGATTTGTCACGTGTCAAAGTTCAGAAATAAAAACAAAACAATCATGTACACTGATATCTCTCCCATGGGACGTAACTCCACACAGAGACTCCATACTACGCCCTGTCTCACACTGTCACAGACTCGAGCTTAAACCTGAGACCTTGGAACTCTATGACTCAACACTCAAGATACTAGACCAGGCGGGGGAGTCCTAGTTACACAATCTCGGAGCTGTCAATGACTGTCATAAGTGACCCCTCTCTTGTCTGTCATATCTGACTTAATATTTGATCGAAGTAACATTAGACGGTGTTATCTTGCCCAGGGTCACGAACGACATTCTTTCACAGAGAATCTACACAACTAGTATCATGCCACAAGGGAATATCTGTACATAATGTGCATGATTTATATAACTTTATATATAAACATATATGCAGCAACACGTACATACAACAAATGAGAGCTAAACTTGAATACAACAAAAACATTCGTTTACTCACCTGCTTCCCTAATTGTTGATTCTACCAACATTTCATGATCCTCTTCGGGGATTGTGACATGCTCTAGTGTTGTATACTCTGGTATTTATAGTCTAGCGTTGTATAGTCTAGTTTTGTATAGCCGAGTGTTGTATATAGTCTTTTGTTATATGATCTAGTGTTATATACCTAGTGCTGTATGATCTAGTGTTGTATAGCCCAATATTGTATGATCTAGTGTTGTATAGCCCAGTATTATATGATCTAGTGTAGTAAGCCTAGTGTTGTATGATCTAGTGTTGTATAGCCTAGTATTGTATGATCTAGTGTTGTACAGCCTAGTATTGTATGATATAGTGTTGTATAGCCCAGTGTTGTATGATCTAGTGTTGTATACTTAGTGCTGTATTATATAGTGTTGCATAGCCTAGTGTTGTATAGCCTAATGTATGATTTAGTGTTGTATATCTAATGCTGTATGATTTAGTGTTTTATAGCCTAGTATTGTATGATATCATTTTGCATATCTTAGTGTTGACTGATTTAGTGTTGTATGATCTAGTGTTGCATAGCCTAGTGTTATATAGCCTAGTATTTATGATCTAGTATTGTGTAGCCTAATGTTCTATGATCTAGTGTTGTATACCTAGTGCTGTATGATCTAGTGTTGTATAGCCTAGTAGTGTATCATCTAGTGTTGTACAGCCTAATGTTGTATGATCTAGTGTTGTATATCTAGTATTGTATGATCTAGTGTTGTATAGCCTAGTAGTGTTTGACCTAGTGTTGTACAGCATAATGTTGTATGATCTAGTGTTGTGTAGCCTAGTGTTGTATGATCTAGTGTTATATATCCTAGTGTTGTATGATCTATTTTTGTTTAGCCTAGTGTTGTTTGATCTAGTGTTGTAAAGCCTAGCGTTTCTGATTTAGAGTTATATATAGCTTAGTGTATGATCTATTTTTGTTTAGCCTAATGTTGTTTGATCTAGTGTTGTATAGCCTAGTATTGTATGATTTAGAGTTATATATAGCCTAATGTTGTATAATCTAGATTTATATATAGCCTAGTGTTGTATGATATAGAAATATAGATAGCCTATTTTTGTATGATGTAGTATATATGTGTATATAGTGTTATATATCCTAATGTTTTATTATCTATTGTTGTTTTGCCTAGTGTTGTTTGATCTAGTGTTTTATAGTTTAGCATTTTATGCAGTTTTATGTACTGTTGCATAATCTAGGTTATATAATACAGTGTTGCATAATCTAGTGCTTTACAGCCTGGTGTTATGGACCCTAGTATTGTATGGTCTAGTGTTGCATTATCTAAGGTACTATATTTTAGTATAATGTAGCCTAGTGTTGTATGTCTTTAAGACCCTATTGTTGTATAGTCTAGTGTTACATAGTCTAATGTTGTATATCCTAGTGTTGCATGACCTAATGTAGCATAATATAATCTAGTATTGTATGGGATAGTGTTGTGTGACCTGGTGTTGTACAGCCTAGTGTTGTATATTCTGGTTTTGTATGATCTAGTGTTGTATAGCCTAATGTCATAGAGCCTGGTTGTGTATAGTGTAGTGTTGTATAACCTGGTGTTGTATGATGTGGAGTTGTATAGCTTAGTGTTGTACAGTCAAGGTTTATATGTCTAGTTTTCCCTATTCTTTTGTTGTAGAGCCTAGTCTTTAGTCAAATGTTATATGGCCTAGTGTTGCATGATCTGGTGTTTTATAGTCTAATGTGATATAGCCAGGTGTTTTATAACTTAGTTTTGTATGGTCTAGTGTTGCATGATTTAATGTAGTATATATCTATCGCTCTTCAGAAAGTAAAACAACTAAAAAATCTGTGGAGAGGAACAGACAGAAATACAAAAATAAGATTTTTAAGGGGATGCATCTTTCCCATAGCAACACATGCCTGTGAGACCTGGACACTTAACAAAACAGCTGAGAAACACATAAATGCCTTTGAATGTAAATGCTACAGAAGAGTTCTTCAAATATCATGGACACAAAAGAACAAATATATCCATACTACAAGAACTTAATATTGAAGAAGGCTGGCTAGTACAGAGGATTAAACAAAGAAAACTTAAATATTTTTGACACATTAAACGTCATGAAAATCTAGAGAAGACCATCTTGGAAGGGGACGTAATGGGAAAAAGAAAGAAAGGAAGACCAAGGCGAAGATGGCTGCAAGACATCGTTGATGATCTGCAAATGGATGCACCAGCAGCAGGCCATCTTATTCACAACCGAGAGGTCTACAGGAGTGCTGTTAGGGAGGCAAAGATACATGCATATGAATGAATGGTCTAGTATTAAGTGGTCCATCAAATAAAAAAGGATAAATGTCCAGAAGATTGTAAAAGAAACTTCAGCCAACATAAATGAAGCTGACTTTACTTACATAAAGAATTGTGTCTGTGTAAATGAAGCTTAGGGTACTTACAGAGTCTTGTCTATGTAAATGAAGCTTAGGGTACTTACAGAAAGAGTTTTGTCTATATAAATAAGCTTAGGGTACTTACAGAGCTTAATTTATGTAAATGAAACTGAGGGTACTTAAATAAAGCGTTTCGTCTGTGTAAATGAAGCTGAGGGTACTAGCCAATAGATGTTTGTTTATGTAGATGAAGCTGATGGTACTAGCCGATAGATTTTTGTTCATATATGTGAAGCTGAGTGTAGTAGCAGACAGAAATTTGTTTATGTACGAGGGGTGATTGATAAGTTCTCGGCATAAGGTACAACGGATTATTTGTGATAACTTTTTGGGGCTATTTCTCAGCATAGTCCCCTTGCAAGTTTATGCACTTAGTCCAGCGATCCTGGAGCATACGGATCCCTTCTTTGTAAAAGTCAGCATCTTGTGCCAGTAGAAAGTGGTCTACATCATGAATGATGTCATCATCTGAAGCAAATTTGCGACTACTGAGCTCCTTTTTGAGTTTGGTAAACAGGTAATAGTCAGAAGGGGCCAAATCTGGGGAATAAGGAGGATGTTCAAGAAGCTGGAAGCCGCATTTATGAATGGCAGCCAATGCCACCGCCGACTTGTCTTCTTCTTCGTTCGCTTCTACCACCAAAGCCGCACTGTGATCCTACTGAATTTACCCCTGTGGTCCTCGTTAGGTCCCGAGGTCTCCTGTGTGGTCCCCGAAAGGACCACACGAGAGGACCACAAGGGGTTTAGAGTATCGCAGGGCTTTAGCCTGTATTCTTGGTGGGTCTCTGAAGCGGATTGCGTGACACCGTGGTTTTCGTTGCACCAGTTTAGTCTAGAGTTGGACTTTCTCACCGGAAGACCTCGACGTGTTTAGGATATCAGTGCATCCCTGCCGGGTGAGAGGTGGTTGCCCATCCAGTCCATAGTTGGACTTTCTCACCGGAAAACCTCAGCGTGATTAGGATACGCAAACATCCCCGCTGGGTGAGAGGTGGTTGCCTGTCTAGACTGCCCTGGTCCAGTGTCTCCGACTTCAGCATTTTGTGGTCGTGGCCGCTACCCTTCCTAGTTGTGACCAGGATGGAGCTTTTGTCCAGGAGGACGAATCCTCGCCACTAGTGACTTCCACCCCCTGGGTTAAGCCGGTTTAGGCATATTATCCCAGTATGGGCGTGTTTGGGACGTGACCGACCTCTAGAGCAGAGGTACTGTGACATGCGTAGCCTTCAAGATTCACCCCTGGTGTGAGCCGGTTTAGGCAAAATTCACCAGTATGGGTGTATATCAGGCGTGACCGACCTCTAGAGCGGAGGTGGCATGACATGTCTAGCCATCAAGTTCCACCACTGGTGTGTGCCGGTTTAGGCATATTTCACTAGTGTAGGTGTATTTCGGACGTGGCCGGCCTCTAGAGCAGAGGTGCCGTAGTATGTATAGCTCTCGTAGCGATACTACTGGACATACCGATTAAACTTCACTTTATCCTTTCCATCACCTTTTCACATCGGCACCGCACAGCAACCTTTATTTCTTTTCCGCATTCCTTCCTTGACCGGGAGGAGCTTCACTCCACGCGCGGCATTCGAAGAGTCTCGCCAGCAGTGTCTTAACCTCTGGAACAAGCCGGTTCATGCATTTCACCCGATATGACTGCTCTCATGACGTGGCCGACCTCCAGACCAGAGGTGCCGTGATTTGACTGTTTGCTTCACTTTATCCTTTCTACTACCTTTTCCGCAGTGATGCTGCTCGGCAAACCCATTTGCACCTTTCTTCGTTGGCCGGGAGGAGCACAGCTCCACGCACGGCAGCCGAAGAATATCGCCAACAGCGGACCGCCGACTTGTGAACTGGTGCATTGTCTTGATGAAAGATGACTCCTCTCGTCAATTTCCCGCGACGCTTTTCCTTCAGTGTGACCCACAGTTGCTTCACAGGGTTAGCGTAATAGGCCCCGGTGACCGTTCTGCCTTTTTGAAGATAGTCTACCAATAGCACACCTTCTGAATTCCAAAAGATGGAAGCCATCACTTTGCCTTCAGACAAAATCGCCCTTGCTTTCTTTGGAGGTGGGGATTCATGTTTCCATTGCTTTGTCTGTTATTTGGTTTCTGGTTGAAAATGATGAACCCAAGTCTCATCCATATTCACAAATTGCTGAAGAAACTTTTCAGTATCTGCAGAAAAATGGCCAAAATTGTCTCTTTTCATGTTGAGACGCTGTCGTTTGTGATCAGCTCCAAGAAGTTTCGGGACCCATCGAGCAGAGACCTTTGTCATTTGAAGATCATTGTGAATAATGGCATGAACACATTCTTGGGAGATGCCCACCTCAGTAGCAATGTACCGCTCAGTTAGTCGTCGATCCTCCATTATCATGCCATGTATTCTGCCGGTGGTTTCATCGATGGTTACCGTTCTTGGTCTTCCTGGACGGGGATCATCTTCCAGACTCTCCCTTCCATGTCTGAATTGATGTGCCCATTTCTTCACTGTGCTGTAAGAAGGGGCACTCTCCCCTAGAGTCTCCACCATATCCTCATGGATCTCCTTTGATGATAAGCCCTTGATACAGAGGGAGTGAATGACTGCTCGATGAGAAATTTTATCCATTTTCTCAATTTCTGCCACCCCTTACCACTTCAGTAGCCTGTAAAAAATAATGTAGGTGAAGCTGAGGGTACTAGCAGATATAACCTTTTTTATGTAGGTGAAGCTGAGGGTACTAGCAGATATAACCTTTTTTATGTAGGTGAAGCTGAGGGTACTAGCAGATATAACCTTTTTTATGTAGGTGAAGCTGAGGGTACTAGCAGATATAACCTTTTTTATGTAGGTGAAGCTGAGGGTACTAGCAGATATAACCTTTTTTATGTAGGTGAAGCTGAGGGTACTAGCAGATATAACTTTTGTTTATGTATGTCAAGCTGAGGGTACTAGCAGATATAACCTTTTTTATGTAGGTGAAGCTGAGGGTACTAGCAGATATAACCTTTTTTATGTAGGTGAAGCTGAGGGTACTAGCAGATATAACCTTTTTTATGTAGGTGAAGCTGAGGGTACTAGCAGATATGACCTTTTTTATGTAGGTGAAGCTGAGGGTACTCGCACACAGAATTGTGTTTGTGTAGGTGAAACTGAGGGTACTAGCAGACAGAACTTTTGTCCCTATAAGCCAGACTGGTAGCACAACATAAACAGTGAACGCAATCTCCACAGGACAACCTATTTCTTGACCAGGTCAACCTCCACTACTTCCATATCTAATATCACGACCCACTCCCCGTTCCCCCCCCCCCCCTTAGTTCTCCAGTCTGAGATAAAATTGCAAGCAGCGCCACCTGCTGGTGGAGAACTGTGATAACACACAGTATCAGACGTCAGTGTTACAGACTCGACGTAAATCTCCTCATTGTTCGCAGGTAGGAAGGTTTGCTTGATTTTTAGAAAGTGTTTCTGTTATTTTATTCTGGATTTAATTCAGTCTTCCAGCACAGAGCTTTTTTTTTCTTCTTATTTTCATATTTCTTACCTTATTTATTGTTTGATTTTTTTATATTAAAAAAAATTTCCCTCGTGCCTCAAAATTATGTTCCAGTCAGATGTAATTCATTCAGTCAAGACTTAATTCTATCAATTTAACTTCTAAGATGTTGGGATAATGTTGTAAGAATAGATTATTCCCAAAAGATGTTGGGATAATGTTGTAAGAATAGATTATTCCCAAAAGATGTTGGGATAATGTTGTAAGAATAGATTATTCCCAAAAGATGTTGGGATAATGTGGTAAGAATAGATTATTCCCAAAGATGTTGGGTTCATGTGGTAAGAATAGATTATTCCCAAAGATGCTGGGATAATGTGGTAAGAATAGATTATTCCCAAAGATGCTGGGATAATGTGGTAAGAATAGATTATTCCCAAAGATTTTGGGATCATGTTGTAAGAATAAATTATTCCCAAGCAGGTTTCGTAATGCGAACTTATGGCGGGAAGGTTGTCACATGGTCGACTTAACCTGAGATATAAAGATATTTGTAAGTCATCAGAGGGAGATATTTGTATCAGCCACGGTGTCTGAGAAGAACGAAAGATCGAGTCGCGTGGAGAGCGACATTACGCAAGGGTGCAGCATCATTTGAAGAGGAAACGAGGATCAAACTTGAAATTAAAAGAAGCTAGGGCAAGGAAACTAGATCTTGCAGCACAAACATTGTTTGCTGCTACAGTGGCTGACTACTCAAATCTAACATCTTACATCTTTCCTGTGCCGTTAAACGTCACATAGGACTCGTAAATCTAACAAATTACATCTTTCCTGTGCCGTTAAACGTCACATAGGGCTCGCAAATCTAACATCTTACATCCTTCCAGTGCCGTTAAACTTCACATAGGACTCGTAAATCTAACAAATTACATCTTTCCTGTGCCGTTAAACGTCACAAAGGGCTCGCAAATCTAACATCTTACATCCCGTGCCATTAAACGTCACATAGGGCTCGCAAATCTAACATCTTACATCCTTCCCGTGCCGCTAAACGTCACACAGGGCTCACAAATCTAACATGGCAAAATCAACAAAGAGAGAAACTTAATGAGGCTCTGCAAAACCCACAACAGCTGATATCTCAAAGCATCAAAGAAAAAAAGAAAATCTCCAGTACATCAACCTACGTACATTACACCGTTGATGTTTTATTGTTTATGTGGTGGTTTAGATCTATCTAAGTTCCTCAAATGTTAAATACTTTCTGTACACTCTGATTAATGATCATATTGATGATTTCAACATGGCCTCTAACAGAAATTACAGATATACATTTCATTGCTTTCTCAGATAGAATCTGTGTAGATGGCTCATTTTGCCAGTGTATCTGTGTCAAAGAGTTTGACCTGTCGGAGCATCCACGAGCCTCGTGGCACGCCGGACCAATCCTCGGCAGAAACCGCCCAGGATGTGAGGGACGGGTTCCTGTACTCCGACAGGTGGTCATTTCTCCAGAAGCTGATGGCCATCGAGGACGAGCATGACAGGAGAAGGGCTGACTGGGACAGGAGAAACAAAGAAAGAGAAGCTCCCACAGAAAAACTTGCCAACATTGACCTGGTCGTCCCGGATTTGTTGTCAAGATGGCTCCGCCATCAGGTATGTCTAAATGATAACTTTCACAGACGTGTGACTTAATCTCAGCCAGCTACACAAGGATGAAATAAACTGGTAGAACATGTGCTGACTATTTCCAGGCTTTTTGTTTTCTTTTTAAAGTAAAAAGAATGTTACATGTCACAGAGTTTTGGCGTCCCGAGTGTGTTCGCTAATGATCTCACTGAAATCATGAACCCTATTTGGTGCGTGCTTTCCAATGTTACTCCAGGCAAACTGACCTGATCAGTATTTCATGGGTTGTGTCCCTTACATATACCATAGTAAGTTTTACAAACCATTTGGTTCCACACACATCCCCAGACCAGCATTAAGTGATGGCCAAGTTGCTGATATGCTGGCTTCTCCCAGCTGCTCTGTCTCATAGGGGTCATAGGTTCAAATCTTTTATATTTGATTACATTTTTCTAATAAGTTTCCGGATCATGTATCACAGGGAAGAAATGCTGACTGCGGTAAAACTGGTACTAGTGATGAAAGTGGATGCAGGTGTGTGGTTCAGTTTTACAAGAAGATAGAAAGAGTGATGAAAGTGGATGGAGGTGTGTGGTTCAGTTTTACAAGAAGATAGAAAGAGTGATGAAAATGGATGGATGTGTGTGGTTCAGTTTGACAAGAAGACAGAAAGAGTGATGAAAGTGGATGGAGGTGTGTGGTTCAGTTTTACAAGAAGATAGTGATGAAAGTGGATGGAGGTGTGTGGTTCAGTTTGACAAGAAGATAGTGATGAAAGTGGATGGAGGTGTGTGGTTCAGTTTTACAAGAAGATGGTGATGAAAGTGGATGGAGGTATGTGGTTCAGTTTTACAAGAAGATAGAAAGAGTGATGAAAGTGGATGGAGGTGTGTGGTTCAGTTTTACAAGAAGATAGTGATGAAAGTGGATGGAGGTGTGTGGTTCAGTTTTACAAGAAGATAGAAAGAGTGATGAAAGTGGATGGAGGTATGTGGTTCAGTTTTACAAGAAGATAGTGATGAAAGTGGATGGAGGTGTGTGGTTCAGTTTTACAAGAAGATAGTGATGAAAGTGGATGGAGGTGTGTGGTTCAGTTTTACAAGAAGATAGTGATGAAAGTGGATGAAGGTGTGTGGTTCAGTTTTACAAGAAGATAGTGATGAAAGTGGATGGAGGTATGTGGTTCAGTTTTACAAGAAGATAGAAAGAGTGATGAAAGTGGATGGAGGTGTGTGGTTCAGTTTTACAAGAAGATAGTGATGAAAGTGGATGGAGGTGTGTGGTTCAGTTTTACAAGAAGATAGTGATGAAAGTGGATGGAGGTGTGTGGTTCAGTTTTACAAGAAGATAGTGATGAAAGTGGATGGAGGTATGTGGTTCAGTTTTACAAGAAGATAGAAAGAGTGATGAAAGTGGATGGAGGTGTGTAGTTCAGTTTTACAAGAAGATAGTGATGAAAGTGGATGGAGGTGTGTGGTTCAGTTTTACAAGAAGATAGAAAGAGTGATGAAAGTGGATGGAGGTATGTGGTTCAGTTTTACACGAAGATAGAAAGAGTGTTGAAAGTGGATGGAGGTGTGTGGTTCAGTTTTACAAGAAGATAGTGATGAAAGTGGATGGAGGTGTGTGGTTCAGTTTTACAAGAAGATAGTGATGAAAGTGGATGAAGGTGTGTGGTTCAGTTTTACAAGAAGATAGTGATGAAAGTGGATGGAGGTATGTGGTTCAGTTTTACAAGAAGATAGAAAGAGTGATGAAAGTGGATGGAGGTGTGTGGTTCAGTTTTATAAGAAGATAGTGATGAAAGTG
Organism: Achatina immaculata; assembly: GCA_009760885.1. Classification (NCBI taxonomy): domain Eukaryota; kingdom Metazoa; phylum Mollusca; class Gastropoda; order Stylommatophora; family Achatinidae; genus Lissachatina; species Lissachatina immaculata. Next base: position 4,071,559 of record CM019691.1, read on the forward strand.
GATGGAGGTGTGTGGTTCAGTTTTACAAGAAGATAGAAAGAGTGATGAAAGTGGATGGAGGTATGTGGTTCAGTTTTACAAGAAGATAGAAAGAGTGATGAAAGAGGATGGAGGTGTGTGATTCAGTTTTACAAGAAGATAGAAAGAGTGGTGAAAGTGGATGGAGGTATGTGGTTCAGTTTTACAAGAAGATAGTGATGAAAGTGGATGGAGGTGTGTGGTTCAGTTTTACAAGAAGATAGTGATGAAAGTGGATGGAGGTGTGTGATTCAGTTTTACAAGAAAATAGAAAGAGTGATGAAAGTGGATGGAGGTATGTGGTTCAGTTTTACAAGAAGATAGAAAGAGTGATGAAAGTGGATGGAGGTGTGTGGTTCAGTTTTACAAGAAGATAGAAAGAGTGAGGAAACTGGGCAGAAACAAGAATGCAAAAAATGAAATGAGCACATACAGATGAAGAACATGCAACAATCCGATATTTCGGCAAAAGCCTTTTTCAAGGTGCAAACAAAAAGTTCCACACAAACAAAAAACTGAAACAATCTCCACGTGTCCGTCTGTTATACCAGGCCGACACCAAAAAAGGTAAATCTGTATTTTTTCCATCCAATTTTCGTGTTTTTATCTTTCTGTTTTTGTTTTTGTTTGTGATCCTTGACAAGGGCTTTTGCCGAAATATTGGATTGTTGTGTCTTCTTCGTTTTTATGTGCTCGTTTCGTTTTCTGCCCCTCTTGAGTCTTGCCTCCTCTCCACCGACCCCGCCATATATAATCCTGCTATCTGACAGAAGATATAAATGTTACTTGCGTGGTTACAAATGTTGGTAGTTTGTTCTCTTGTGGTAGAGCAATAATCCTTTTATCTGATGGAATGATAGAAGACATAAATGATTGATTACAGGTGTTGGTAGTTTGTTCTCTTGTGGTAGAGCAATAATCCTTTTATCTGATGGAGTGATAGAAGACATAAATGATACATGCGTGGTTACAGGTGTTGGTAGTTTGCTTTCATGTGGTTGGACGTTGTTGACTTTCAGATTTTGCAATGCAATTGTCTGTAATGTCTGTCCGTAATGTCTGTCTGTGCGAGCGGTCCTGATGCTTATAAATTTACTTATCTTACATTTTTCTGTTACATCTTACTAAAGTAGTATATATTTGTAGTTTACATTATGCTCCGTTTCATTAAAAATTAAATCCTTATTTAAAAATGCCAAACTATGTTCCCTTCCAAGATCATGCCAGTCTCTCTGCTTAATGTGTTTTCTTCTCAGTTTCTCTCTCTCTCTCTCACTCTCTCTCTCTCTCTCTCTCTCAGCACTTCACCATCATCTATCTAAACTCTCTAAGAACTGTACCATCATCTATCTAAACTCTCTGAGATTTATACCATCATCTATCTAAATTATCTGAGAACTGTACCATCATCTATCTGAACCCTCTGAGAACTGTACCATCATCTATCTGAACCCTCTGAGAACTGTACCGTCATCTATCTGAACCCTCTGAGAACTGTACAATCATCTATCTGATCCCTCTGAGAACTGTACCATCATCTATCTGAACTCTCTGAGAACTGCACCATCATCCATCTGAACTCTTTGAGAACTGTACCATCATCTATCTGAACCCTCAAAGAACTGTACCATCATCTATCTGAACTCTGAGAACTGTACCATCATCTGTGTGAACTCTCTTATATATGTACCATCATCTATGTGAACTGAGATCTGTACCATCATCTATCTGAACCCCCTGAGAACTGCACCATGACCTTTCTGAACTCTCTTTCAGCACTGTATCATCATCTGTCTGAACTCTCTGAGAACTGTACCATGACCTGTCTGAACTCTCTCACGGCTGTACCATGACCTAGTTTTGTTGCCTTAACAAAGACATCCTGGTGCTGTTTCAGGTGCTAGACGACGGTCCTGAGGAAGCTGTGTATGAAAGTGAAGATCACTTAGTTACCCTCAGCAGCCATCACAGGCAGGCACAACAGCCCTTAAGTCCAAAGATCAGTGTACAGAATATTTGTGATGGGCATGGCACGTCAGAAATTTACAGAATCTCGCCAGCACTTACAGCAAGTCGAGGTGGTAGTAGTATCGCGTCTGATGATGGGACAGTACCACCCATACCTCCTTCTTCTTATCTTCCAACCATACAGGGTGAAAACTTCTCCTCAAATAGGCCCACAAGGAAAAGACAACTCCGACTTCCGCCAATCCTTCTGCCCAGAATCTACACCGTGGCTCCTAGACCCCTTCAATCCAGAGAGTTTTTGACCCCAACAAAGATCAGGGGCCCTATCTCTGACGAGGAATGGGATGACCTGAAAGACTGCCGCTACATCAGACATGCTGTACCTAGATTCTCCTTACATGTCTCCTCATCAAACTTATCTGTTCAGCATTGAGATCACTTGACCAAATAGTTCAACCCATCTCTTCACTTGACCAAATAGCTGGTCTCTTCACTTGACCAAATAGCTGGTCTCTTCACTTGACCAAATAGTTCAACCCATCTCTTCACTTGACCAAATAGCTGGTCTCTTCACTTGACCAAATAGCTGGTCTCTTCACTTGACCAAATAGCTGGTCTCTTCACTTGACCAAATAGCTGGTCTCTTCACTTGACCAAATAGCTCATCTCTTCACTTGACCAAATAGCTGGTCTCTTCACTTGACCAAATAACTCGTCTCTTCACTTGACCAAATAGCTGGTCTCTTCACTTGACCAAATAGCTCGTTTCTTCACTTGACCAAATAACTCTTCTCTTCACTTGACTGCCTTTAACACGGAGTTTGTATTATTGGGAAACTGCACGGATCCCCAGCTTGTGTCCCTGCTGTCTGTATTTTATGACAAGACAGAAGGGATGAACATGACTGTTTTACTTGCGTCTCTTTGCATCCAATTATTCTTGTATGTTCTTTTTTTAAGTGAAGAAAAATACAGCTTGACAGAAGAAGATCTCACACTCAAAAGTTGAAATAACTGGATCATGGCATAAATGACAAGTCTAGGTTAAATGATAAGTCTAGATTAAATGAGGCAAGTGGAGATGGGGACAATTTCCCTCTGAGTCGGCAAAGTGACTTTCATGAACGTGTGTCAAGTTATGCTTTTTGTAGTGACTTTCATGCGCGGGTATCAAGTTATGTTTTATGTAGTCATTTTCATCTGCGGGTGTGAAGTTATGTTTTATGTAGTCACTGTCATGCGTGAATGACAAGTTACGTTTTGTGTAGTCACTTTCATGCGCGGGTATCAAGTTATGCTTTGTGTAGTCACTTTCATGCGCAAGTGCCAAGTTACATTCTGTGTACTGACTTTCATGCTCGGGTGTCAAGTTACGTTCTGTAAAAACAGACACACACATTTTGTTTCAGATTTGTGCCATCGATGGTACTGCTACATTTTGGTGGTATTCTTTTCTTTGAGATGGCCATCACTTCAGTCTTCTTTTTATTCAGGCTGAAACCTTTATTTTTACTTTCACGAACCACGATGTCCAGAAGAGCCTGTAGCTCCCTTTCACTTTTAGCAATCAGAACTGTGTCTTCTGCATATCTTAAGTTGTTACGGTTGTACCCGCCAACTGATATTCCTGGCATGTTCTTTATATTTCTCACTACGTTTTAGCAGTACAAGGAGAAGAGATCAGGAGATAAAACACGTCCTTGTCTCACCTCGTTGATAATCTGCAAATGGATGCATCAGGAGCAGGGCATCTTCCTTACAACCGAGAGGCTTACATAAATGCTGTTAGGGAGGCAAAGTTCCGCAAAGGACATGCAAAGGGACATACACACACACACACACACACACATACACACACACACACACACACACACACACACACACACACACACACACACACACACACACACACACACACACACACACACACACACACCCCCCCCCCTCTACCTATCTGTACCTGTATTATGAGCGTGTCAGTGAAAACTTGGAACTACTGAAGGTGACAGAGAGGCAGAAGAACTACATGCATGAGTGGATGAAGAAATTATGTAAAATCTACTTGTAAAACTTGGAGAAGAAATTGTATATTGTTTCGAGTTTCTCAGTTGTGTTCCACATACAAACCTCACATCTCATCAAAGCACTATCACCACAATCCACATACATAACATCTCATCATAACACCATCACCACAAGCCACGTACAAACATAACATCTCATCATAACACCATCCACCACAAGTCACATACAAACATAACATCTTGTCAAATTATCATTAGCATATTTACATGCCTTGCCATCTCTGACCAGTTGCCAATGGCGACAGTGACTTTATAATTTGTGTCGTTATCTGTTTTCCGCGTCCACTTTTATAGTTTGCTTCATGTATATGTTCTTTCTAATACAATTATTATTATTATTATTATTATTATTATTATTATTATTCACTCTTCAGTGCTGCTGGTTTCGGCTGACAATAAACATTAATTTATTCGTTTCTTGTCGGTTTTTGTTTTTACTTTGCCTTTCTTCAAATAAAAAAATTCTGCATTTAATAGCACCACAGCGTAGCAGCTACAGTTTAGCAGGAGAAAAATTACTACTGCTGCTATTATTAATACTACTACTACTACTCCTACTACTACTATTACTAGAACTATTACTACTGTTACTACTATTATTACTGGTACTACTACTACTGCTACTACTACTACTACTACTGTTACTACTACTTACCAAACAGAAGACAATAAAACTCACACACAATAACAAACTTAACAAACAAACAGAAAATAATAAAACTCACACACAATAACAAACTTAACAAACAGAGGACAATAAAACTCACACGCAATAACAAACTTAACAAACAGAAAATAATAAAACACACAATAACAAACATAACAAACAGACAGAAAATAATAAAACTCACAAACATAACAAACAGACAGAAAATAATAAACCTCACACAAAATAACAAACATAACAAACAGACAGAAAATAATAAAACTCACACACAATAACAAACATAACAAACAGACAGAAAATAATAAACCTCACACACAATAACAAACTTAACAAACAAACAGAAAATAATAAACCTCACACACAATAATAAACTTAACAAACAAACAGAAAATAATAAACCTCACACACAATAACAAACTTAACAAACAAACAGAAAATAATAAACCTCACACACAATAACAAACTTAACAAACAAACAGAAGACAATAAAACACACACAATAACAAACTTAACAAACAAACAGAACACAATAAAACTCACACACAATAACAAACTTAACAAACAAACAGAACACAATAAAACTCACACACAATAACAAACTTAACAAACAAACAGAACACAATAAAACTCACACACAATAACAAACAGAAAACAATAAAACAGACACACAGAAACAGATGATATAGCTCAGTGTGATGTGACGAGCCTTGGGGGTGGGGGGGGGGATACAAAGATTTAAATGTGACAGACAGAAAATCTGCCAGAGAGTGAGCCTAACTCCGAGTACGGTCTCTGCTAGAAAAAGCAGCTGCCTTGTCGCAAGAGGGTAACACGCTGCTCACACCGCCATCTCGCAGATTTTGGTGAGTCACAGTCACATTCTTGCCCTGTTTTTGTTTTGTTTTGTTTTGTTTTCCTGGTCACATTTAAACTTCGTTGTACTTTTCATGGCTAAGTTTACAACATTGAGCTCTATTGCTTAACATGGTCAAGACAATAAATGTCTTAACGAAGCCTATAGATAATAAAGGTAGACATTGCTACAAATTGTTAACATCTAAATATTTAAAAGCCATCTTATAGCTTGAATACAGCCATTATACACACAACACTTACAAGATAACTATAACACATACAATCAATCAAGTGCCGTGCCGCGTGGCGTAGGTGATCATTTCTCTCCACAATTCCCTGTCTTTAGACTTGATTATGAGATTCCCCCGGTGACTTTCTTCCTAGCCACACTGACAGCTCATCCAGTAACTTTTCTCTCTGTCTTCCTCTATCTCTTCTTCCCTCAATTTTTCCATTTGCCACAATGTGTTCCAATTTTCCTCTTCTCAGAAAATGCCCTATAAATGTCCGCCTCTGATCTGTGCTGTAATTTGCCTTTTAACTCCAGCCTCTCTTAACACTTCTTCGTTGGTTTTCTTAGCTGTCCATGGTATCTTCAACATCCTTCTTATGAACCACATTCCCACAGCCTCTCTTTCTCGCTGTACTCTCTTATTCATGGACCATGCTTCACATCCATAAAATAAAATTGGCTCGATGATAACATTTAAGTGCTCGGAATCTTGTTTCCATTGATATGAATCTGTTGCACAAGATGTTTCTCATTGTCTGAAGTGCTGACTTGGCCTGAGCACGTCTGCTTTTTACTTCGTTGTGACATTTCCCATCAGCTGTTACAATTGTTCCTAACTACTTGAATTTATCAACTTGTTTCAGATTTGTGCCATCGATGGTAATGCTACATTTTGGTGGTATTCCTTTTTTTTTTTTAGATGATCATCACTTCAGTCTTCTTTTTGTTCAGGCTGAGACCTTTATTTTTACTTTCACGAATCACGACGTCCAGAAGAGACTGTAGTTCCCCTTCACTTTTAGCAATCAGAATTGTGTCGACTGCATATCTTAAGCTATTAAGGTTGTACCCGCCAACTGATATTCCTGGCATGTTCTTTATATTTCTCATTATGTTTTCGCTGTACAAGGAGAAGAGGTCAGGAGATAAAACACGTCCTTGTCTCACATCGTTGATAATCTGCAAATGGATGCATCAGCAGCAGGGCATCTTGCTTACAACCGAGAGGCTTACAGGAGTGCTGTTAGGGAGACAAAGTTCCGCAAAGGACATGCAAATGAATGAATGAATGATAGTCCTTTCAGTTGGGCTAGCACGACTCGGTCCGAAATGTTCAAATATCCTACATTTGTCCTTGCTATTTGTTCGTCAAACATTACTCCTACTCCTCGTTCATGTTTCTCACTTCCTGTATATTTATCAGAGTTTATCTTCCCTGCATCTGTTCATCTAACTTCACTCATTCCTAATATGTTGATCTTCATCCTTTCCACATCCCTCTTTACATTTTCTAATTTTCCAGCCCGGAATAAAGTTCTAACATTCCATGTTGCTATTTTGAACTTGTTAGTTTTGCTAGTGGCTCGTGAGATGGCCTGCTGGACGAGGCTGTTCCAGGGGAACATCCATTCACGTAATTCATGACAAATCTGTTACTCTGAATAAGCATAATTATTCTTGGGAGCTACAACAGTGGTTTCCCGTTGCCTTCTGTCGGTTTGTGTACGGACTCCCGTTAGCCTTTGGACTCCCTGTCCTACCTACAAGGCAGCGGGAGCGAGAAGTTTTAAGACGCCTCTTACCCGCCTGGTATTCCTTTCACTGAGCACATGAGGCACTTTATAGGAGTAGTAGAGCCACCTACCACCTCACCTCGCTCTCTGAGACTATATATATATGTGTGTGTATGTGTGTGAGTGTGTGTATGTGTGTACATAAAGCCTCTGCAGTAAAGCTATGATAACAAGATGTTAAAACTACTTAAAAAGAACATTAGGAATAGTTTTATAAGTTAACGAGCTAGTTAATGAGTTAGTTCTAAATTCAGCTGTACTTTACCTTTCTCCACAGATATATTTCCTCTCTACTAAGTTCTTCTCTTTCCTCACCTGTAACTTATATTCCACAACCCCTTCACTGTATTAGATTACAAACCCTCTACCCCAACCACATTCATCTGTTCCACCCACCCTTTTCTAGGGGCTTTCTCTCTCTCTCTCTCTCTCTCTCTCTCTCTCTCTCTCGTCCCCATTTCCATTTTCCCAACCCTTCTTTACTACTAAGCAATCACACCTTGTGTGAATGGCGAAGTGGTTAGTGCACTAGTCCTCTCATGGCGAGAATCGGGGCTCGAATCCGGCCGGAGGTGCCCCAGTCACCCAGCTGTAGAAATTGGTACCGACTTCTGGAGTTGGGGAGGGAAAGACGACCTGGCATGATCCTGAACACACTCTAGTGTTCTGACAGGTCAAGAAAAATATGGAAACTAACACCATATCCCGATGTGTCTCTAAGTCATGGCAGGGTTACCTTTACATTTTTTTGTTTATCTTTAATCACAAGTCAGGTCTTCATTTAAACATTCGCAATAAACTACCACACGCACTCTCGGACAAAGCCTCTTGCAAGTTACAGCCAAGTGCTCCTTTTTGTTCTATTTTTGCCCATTAGCACTTATGTGAATTTATATTTTATCCTCTTTTTCTAAATATGCGTCCTGTACGCTTTTGTATGATTAAAGTGTAACCCGAAATGTTACATTAGCTACAACTGTGTGCTCGTTAATAGAAGCTTCTCCTATTTTTGTTGTTGCTTTCACTTTTAACAAGGGCAATAACTTTTACTAGGGTTCTCGAACCGAGTAACACGCAATGATTAGTGTGTAAGTATAAAGCAATTGATAGCATACACCGAGATTCTTTGTGGAGAATTTTAAGACTATATGGAATACTATCTAAAATTGTCAGCATCATTAGAGATCTCTACAATGGATATGTTTGTGCAGTCAAGACAGAAGAAGGAATGAGCAAATGGTTTCAGATTGAAACAAGCGTGAAAAAAGGATGTATATTATCTCCCTTGCTTTTTGGAATTGCCATAGACTTTATAATGAAAAGATGCCGTACGGGTAAAACTGGCATTGTTTGGGTACATGGGACCCACAAAGAAGATCTTGATTTTGGAGATGACATAACTCTTATCAGTGACAATGTGAAATCAATGCAGGAAAAAACAGATTTCCTGTCTTCCTTGGCTAGTAAAATAGGTCTTGAAATTAACAAAGACAAAACAAAAATAATGAAACTTCTCATTAATCAAGAAGGAAAAATATACGTAGAAGGAACAGTTGTTGATGAAGTAAACCAATCTGCATATCTCGGCAGCCACATAGACCAGAATGGTGACACCAGGAAGGAAGTTAGAATTAGAATTGCAAAAGCAAACACTGTCCTTCAAAAATCTAAAGAACATATGGAATTCAAAAGTTATAAGCACAGAACCAAGTTAAGAATATTCAATTAAAATGTAATATCCACCCTCACTTCTGCATGCAAAAGCTGGAAAACAACTAAAGAAACAGACAAGAAATTAGATCTTTTGAAAATAAATGCCTAAGGAAAATACTTGGCATAAACTGGAACGAACTCAAGAACAACGCAGAGATAAGACATATGAGCAAACAACAACTTGTCACATGGGTGATCAGAGAAAGAAGATGAACATATGTTCGTCATGTGATGAGAAGAAATAGTCAGAGAATGCCAAAACAAGCTATCAAGTGGAGCACAGCAGGCCGAAGAAAAAGAGGTCGACCACGTGAAACTCTAAAGAGGACGTTATTAAGAGAAGCCAGTTTAGGGGGCATAACATCCCTTGATGAATTTAAGACTCGGCCAGAGCAGGAAAACTTGACAAACAACTATGCGAGCCTTATGTGACGTTCAACGGCACGGGAAGGATGTAAGAAGATACAACTATACACAGGGTGCTAGTTGGCTAAGTCGATAGTACGCTGTTCTCTCGTGGCTAGAAAGCTGCTCGTCCTACCGGAGTCCGTGTTCGAATCCCATGTAATTCTCTTGTGATTTTTATTTCTCTCATGTCTCACTAAAGTGCTTTGTCTACTATTTTTTCGAGGTCTAATCCTACAAAATTTGTTCTCTTACTTTACAACTATACACAAAGCACTGCAGTAAAGCTGTGATACCAAAACGTATAGAGTACATAAAGGCAACCTTCCCCCCCCCCCCCCTCCCCCCAACTACTGTACTTAGCACATGCAATTTATGATGGGGACATTAACTGCAATAAATCACTGGAGATTATGTTATAGAGGTTATCTCCCGTATGCTGAGACTCAGAAACTAAGTGACCTTTGACACCACTCATGACCTCGAGTTCCGCCATGTTTGTGCTGGGTCAGTAGGTTAAGGCTGAAGTCTGCTGCTGCTGCTTTCGAAAGTTGGATTCTGGCACTTGATGTGAACACGTGAAAGTCTTAGACAGACAAACAGACCGACAAACTTGTCTTATTTTTGTGCTGTACACATAGTACAGGTATGGCCTCAGATAACTACCCACCATTTCAGCTCAACAAACCAAGATTTGATCAGGTAAGTTTAAAGGACTACAGCCTGTTCATGTCTGTCGGATCACCACAGCCTGTACTTGTATATGGCGGTGATATGTTGCCAGGATTTGTCTTCTGTTCTAGCATCTGTATGTGTTATGTTTTGCTACATGTCTTGTTCTGTGAACATTTTATCTAAGTCTGGTAGATCTGAACATATTGAATGATGTGAAAATAAACTTACATGTGTCTATCGCTCTTCAGAAATTAAAACAACTAAAGAGTCTGTGGAGAGGAACAGACAGAATGACAAAAATAATATTTTTAAGGGCATGCATCTTTCCCATCGCCACCAATATCCCCCATACTGTTCGTACTAGCCATGCAAGTAATCCTGAGAGCAGCAGAAGGCCTAAGATTCATAAATGGATGTCAAATGCCACCACTAAAAGCATTCATGGATGACACAACAGTAATAACAACCAGTGAAGCACAGGCACGAAAGATGTTAGAGCGTTTGGACAGCCTTATCATATGGTGCCGCATGAGCTTCAAGCCAAAGAAGTCAAGAAGCCTGTCACTCATGAAAGGGAAAGTGATAGAAAGATCGTACACAGTGGCAAATCAAATAATCCCAACTGTAGGGGAAGAGCCAGTGAAGAGCCTTGGCAGAGTATATGATGCATCAATGAAGGACTCAAGTGCTGTGAAGCAGGTTATAGAAATGGCGCAGAATGGACTGAGCATCATAGACAAAAGCAGGCTACTGGGCAAGTTCAAAATATGGTGCCTCCAAGTCATGCTGATTCCAAAACTGATGTGGCCACTACTCATTTATGAATTAAGTGCCAGCACAGTAGAGGCAGTCGAAAGAAAGATAAATAAAGCCATAAGAAAGTGGTTGGGTGTACCACTAGGATTAACTGATGTAGCACTGTACTGCAAGAAGAGCAAACTGCAGCTGCCATTCAAATCTGTGGTTGAAGAATACAAGGTAGGAAAAACAAGACTTGCAATGATGCTACAAGAATCTACAGATCCGGTGGTACGAGAAGTGCAGCCAACACTTAAAACTGGACGAAAATGGAAAGTAGATGAGGAAGTGACCACAGCCAGGGAAACGCAGGAGCTGAAAGAAATAAAAGGGTACACCCAGACCAACAAAAGGGGATTTGGTCATGGCGAAATCAAATGGTGGTCAAAGGCCTCCTGCAAGGAAAGAAGGGATATGATCATCAGTGAAGTAAGGAATTCAGAGGATGACAAGCGGGTCCAGAAGCCAGTCCAACAATCACAACAAGGGCAATGGACAACATGGGAGGAAGTCCTGCAGAGGTCACTAACATGGAATGACATCTGGAAAATGGCACCCTTGAGGCTCAGCTTCATCATCAGAGCTACTTATGACCTTCTGCCTACAGGCTCCAACCTATACAAATGGGGTGTATCAGAAGATACAAAGTGCCCTCTCTGCAACGAAAGGCAAACATTGGAACACATGCTGTCAGCATGTAGAGTGTCTTTAGGGCAAGGATGGTACACCTGGCGGCACAACAGAGTGTTGCAGGAACTAGTAGCCATCGTAGACAGGGCAAACGATAAAGCAAATAACAGCAAAAGAGTTGAGGTCCCACCTAAATACTTCATAGACGCTGGTATGACATCAAATACTGAAATCAGGGACATTCCCTTACCTTCAGTGCTAGATGGTACAAATGACTGTGAAGTGATAGCGGACCTTCCAGAAAGAAGAGAATACCCGACTGCCATCAAGAACACAGGAATGCGACCGGGCATTGTAGTGTACTCCACAGAAAAACAGGAATTAATAATGATCAAGCTTACGGTCCCATACGAAACTAGAATAGAGGAACAGCATTTATTCAAATTGGAGAAGTACAATGATCTGGTCAAGCAACTGAGGCAGGGTGCAGGAATCAGGGCAAAAGTGATAGCTGTAGAAGTGGGAGCAAGAGGATTTGTAGCAACATCAGCATATGACCTATGTAAGCAACTGGGCATAAAGGAACAAGCAAGAGCAAGGGCATTGAGAAGCCTTTCAGAAACAGCAGAAAAGGCCTCATGCTGGCTGTGGATTATGCGAAACAAGCATTGGAAACATAAGTAATTTCATTTGCCACAACCAATACCAGTCCTCCGTAGCTAAATCACTAAAGATGCACTTAAAAAAAGTGCAATGGCAACTGGAAGATCATGGGTTCAATCCCAGGACCAGGAAAAAAAAAAAAGGCAACAACTCACAAGACCTCTGGGAGTCATGACCCAGAGGGGCCCACCCCCCTTAGAGTGTCAGGAGTTTAAAGGGCCGAAACACTTGTCTGAGATGGGGGGGGGGTACTTCCTCTGATGATCTGAAGGAGTTGTGTTGTTGTTCCGCTCTCTACGGTAGAGAGTTTCCTGCATACATGTGTCTGTCGCTCTTCAGAAATTAAAACAACTAAAGAGTCTGTGGAGAGGAACAGACAGAATGACAAAAATAATATTTTTAAGGGCATGCATCTTTCCCATCGCAACATATGCCTGTGAGACCTGGACACTTAACAAAACAGCTGAGAAACACATAAATGCCTTTGAGTTTAAATGCTACAGAAGAGTTCTCCAGATATCGTGGACACAGAAAAGAACAAATATATCTATACTACAAGAGCTTAATATTGAAGACTGGCTAGTAAAGCGGATTAAAGAGAGAAAACATAAATATTTTGGACACATTAAATGTCATGATAATTTAGAGAAGACCGCATTGGAAGGATACATAATGGGAAAAAGAAGGAGAGGAAGACCAAAACGAACATGGCTGCAAGACATCGTTGACGATCTGTAAATGGATGCATCAGCAGCAGGCCATCTTGCTAACAACTGAGAGGCCTACAGGAGTGCTGTTTGGGAGGCAAAGTTCCGCAAGGGACATGCAAATGAATGAGTGAATGAATGTGTCTGAGGTATCATGTTGTAAATATGGCCAGTATGTTGTCATCAAGAAAGTAGACATCAGATCATGTTCTGTGCTGTCATGTTCTCTGTTGTGTGATGAGAGTAATGGCTGTAGTGATCTAACACTAGTACAGGCTATAGTGTCCTGAGTGTAGACATGTGATGGGTTTGTCTGTGTGTTGATGTCTGATGGGTTTGCTTGTATGTAGACATGTGATGGGTTTGTCTGTGTTTTGATGTCTGATGGGTTTGCTTGTATGTAGACATGTGATGGGTTTGTCTGTGTTTTGATGTCTGATGGGTTTGTCTGTATGTAGACATTGATGGGTTTGTCTGTATGTTGATGTCTCATGGGTTTGCTTGTATGTAGGCATGTGATGGGTTTGCCTGTGTGACAGGATAAATGAGAAAACTTCATATAAGAGATTCATTTGGTCTGCTTGAGAGATCCTGGCTTACCAAAGAGACAAGAAGCTGGCACACTTGATCTTTTCCATGTTGAAAAAAAAATGTTGGACTCTTCCAACACAAGAAGCTGTGGCACAAGAACTCTTGCTAGAGGTGTGGCACCAGGTTTTGAGAGTAAAATATTTTTTAATAAATTGCAACACTGTTTTACCTATTTACATATTAAACACCTGCCAGGTAGAGAACCCACAGTGATTAAGTTATTAATCCCAAGTCCACCATCAGCTGAAATGTCCTTTGATCTGTGCCTCCAAGAAGTCTTACATTTCACCTTCAGATAGTTGCCTTGAAAGCTTAAAATGGTTCTTATTTTTGGGGTTTTCATCTGTTATATCATAATATGTCATATTTCATGTGTTATATCATAATTTGAATATAGACAATGTAGTTTGTAAACTTTGCAAATGCTAAAAATATATGGTTAATTGTATGAGGGTATGACATTAAGAACTCAGGTTAAAATACAGGTGTGTCTCAACAGAAATGTGCATTATCAAGCGTGTCAACAGTTCGAAAATGTTTTGGGACCACTGGTCTATTCTGTAAATGCTGAATTGTATGTGGATCACATATGTTGACTGTAACATGTGGATCACACATGTTGAATGTAACCTGTGCATCACATATGTTGAATGTAACATGTGCATCACATATGTTGAATGTAACATACTTGTTATATACTGGTAAGAATACTGTGGTACTTTAGAACCTTCATTTACTGAGACTGAATATTAAAATGCTTCTTGTTTCTCTGTTACAGAGCACTTTCAGTGGGCGACTGAGGCACTTTCTTGACGTAATTGACCCAAGAACACTTTTTACAACATCGGTAAGTTTCAGAAAGTGTTACATTGACTTGTATTGGGATATGAGGTCCGACACAAAAAAAAAAAAAAACCAGACTGACCCTATAGCTTGGGAACCGAGAGTAGAAGAGGAGAGACAAAGAGGTGGTTACAGAGCATGTTCTAACTTGTCACTGTAAGACAAGGCTCAACTCTATCGCTTTACTCAGCACCAGCGGGCGCGTGTTCAAATACAAGACATACACCTACGCTCAGTCAGAAAACAGTGCAGTGCAAACTGAACAGTGAGTTACAATCAAGTTTCTTGTGAAGCTAAAGAAATTCATGATGGAAATTTTCAGTTGTTGACAGAGGCTTACAGTGATGAGTGCTTGTCTTGTGCATGTATTTCTGAATGGCACAAATGATTTTCAGAAGGTAGGAAAGTGTGAAAGATGATGGCCATTGGTTGGATTTTCAGAAGGCAGGAAAGTGTGAAAGATGATGACCGTTGGTTAGATTTTCAGAAGGCAGGAAAGTGTGAAAGATGATGACCGTTGGTTGGATTTTCAGAAGGCAGGAAAGTGTGAAAGATGATGACCGTTGGTTGGATTTTCAGAAGGCAGGAAAGTGTGAAAGATGATGACCATTGATTGGATTTTCAGAAGGCAGGAAAGTGTGAAAGATGATGACCATTGGTTGGAATTTTCAGAAGGCAGGAAAGTGTGAAAGATGATGACCATTGATTGGATTTTCAGAAGGCAGGAAAGTGTGAAAGATGATGACCGTTGGTTGGATTTTCAGAAGGCAGGAAAGTGTGAAAGATGATGACCGTTGGTTGGAGTTTCAGAAGGCAGGAAAGTGTGAAAGATGATGACCGTTGATTGGATTTTGCACCAGGACAATCCGCCAGCCTCTGACTTCTGCTTATTTCAAAAGATCAAGTTGGTGCCCAAAAGAACCAAAGTTTTTGTTAGTAGAAGATATGAAAGAAACAACAACAGATCTCCTGAACAGTCTTTACAAAAAATGGTCTGCAGAATTGCTCTACCCTACAGCTTCACAACATCACAGGAATGGATTCACTTTGTGGTCTCAGAATGAAAGTATTTGTGTCTGGTTGTAACTCTCGTGTCTGGTTGTAACATGTCTGGTTGTAACATGTCTCTCTGGGTGTAACGTCAGGCTGTAACCTGTCATGTATGATTGTAACATGTCTGGTTGAAACATGTATGATTGTAACATGTCTAGTTGAAACATGTATGATTGTAACATGTCTGGTTGTAACATGTATGATTGTAACCTGTCTGGATGAAACATGTATGATTGTAGCATGTCTGGATGAAACATGTATGATTGTAACATGTCTGGATGAAAAATGCATGATTGTAACATGTCTGGTTGTAACATGTATGACTGTAGCATGTCTGATTATAACTCTCAGGTTATGCCTTGTCTGGTTATGATATGCCTGTTTATAACGTGTCTGATTGTGACCTGTCAGGTTGTTATAGGTCTGGTTGTTACTCAGTCATGTTGTTACTTTTCTTGTTGTAACTTATCATGATGTAGCTTGTCTGGTTTTAACTTTTCCTGTTATGATGTGTCTGATTGTAACTTTTCTGATTGCAGCTTACCTGATTGTAACATGTCAGGTTGTTACTTGTTGTGTTGCAGGCAATATGACTGATTATATTATTTAATTGTTACTGTTTTGAGTTTCGTTTGTTGGAATACTTATTTATCTGTCTTCTATTTTAACATAAGAAAAATTATTATTTTTCTATGAAATATGTCAAGTTTTTTTCTGTATATTCCTACACTCCCAGATTTCTTCTATACTTTCTTATTCAGATTTTCATACAGATATTCCAAATTGCAGACATTTCTTGTGACTGTTTCTTGTTTCTGGTGTCAAGGGTCAGCTGGAGGGTGCTATCAAGTTGCTGGCAGACTACAAAGATGGCCGTCTCCCAGCTGGAGTCACTGATGAGCAGTTGTGGAAAGCTCAGAAAATTAAGCAGGTTTGTGCTTCCTGTTTTAATGTGTTTGTTTTTATGTACATGTATGTCTGTGCTTGTGTGTGTATGTTCATGTCTATGTACAGTATGTCTGTGCTTATGTGTTTGTGTGCATGTTTGTCTGTGTGCAACTGTGTCAGTGTTTATATGCATGTGTGTCTTTGTGTGCTTATGTGTCTATGGTTGCATACAAGTAATTTAATAAAAACAAGATGAAATTTAACAGGTCAAAGACAGAGTTATAAAACTGTACTTTGCTACTGAAGTAGATTTTATACAAATGTGATGTGTTTGCATGTCAGTTGGTATGTTTCTTACATTCACTCTGGTGGTGGTGGTGGTGGCGGCGGCGGCAGCAGCTATTCTGTTCATATGACACATTGCTGTGCCCAGAAAAAAAGT
This sequence comes from Achatina immaculata, assembly GCA_009760885.1. NCBI lineage: Eukaryota > Metazoa > Mollusca > Gastropoda > Stylommatophora > Achatinidae > Lissachatina > Lissachatina immaculata. Next base: position 4,088,365 of record CM019691.1, read on the forward strand.
CTGTATCTGTTCAGTACTTACATCAAAGTTTAGCAGTTGACAGACACACAAACACACACACACACCTATACAACACATATCCTCCCATGTTATGATACTTTGCCGTTTCACTGATATTTTCTTTTATTTGCTGACACATTTTATTTTACTAGATGACCTTGGACTGACAAGTAATGGAGAGCTGTCTATCATCAAGAAAAAACCTGACTTCTTAGCCTGGCTTTTGTGTTGGTGGATGATTCTGTTCTGTTACCTGGAACCTTGATTCTGTTCTGTTACCTGGAGACTTGATTCTGTTCAGTTACCTGGAACCTGGATTCTGTTCTGTTACCTGGAGAATTGATTCTGTTCAGTTACCTGAGACTTGATTCTGTTCTGTTACCTGGAGACTTGATTCTGTTCTGATACCTGGAACCTTGATTCTGTTCTGTTACCTGGAGAATTGATTCTGTTCAGTTACCTGGAGACTTGATTCTGTTCAGTTACCTGGAGACTTGATTCTGTTCATTTACCTGGAGACTTGATTCTGTTCAGTTACCTGGAGACTTGATTCTGTTCATTTACCTGGAGACTTGATTCTGTTCAGTTACCTGGAGACTTGATTCTGTTCTGTTACCTGAGACTTGATTCTGTTCATTTACCTGGAGACTTGATTCTGTTCAGTTACCTGGAGACTTGATTCTGTTCAGTTACTTGAGACTTGATTCTGTTCAGTTACCTGGAGAATTGATTCTGTTCTGTTACCTGAGACTTGATTCTGTTCAGTTACCTGGAGACTTGATTCTGTTCTGTTACCTGGAGACTTGATTCTGTTCATTTACCTGGAGACTTGATTCTGTTCAGTTACCTGGAGACTTGATTCTGTTCAGTTACTTGAGACTTGATTCTGTTCAGTTACCTGGAGACTTGATTCTGTTCTGTTACCTGAGACTTGATTCTGTTCAGTTACCTGGAGACTTGATTCTGTTCATTTACCTGGAGACTTGATTCTAGTCTTTCTGAACAGCAACAACCAGAAACTCCACAAACATATGTGTAATCAGACAACACATTGGCCATGTTTTACTAAGAAATGATATGCCTGGCTGTGGTATTTATGACAGTTCAAAATGGTGAACTCCCAACAATGGAACAAACAAACAAAAAATGACATGGCTACAGTTGATGTATGTTTAATTTCTTAAATAGTCTTGACCAGTGGTAAGATGACTGTAGATTACGTGCACAAAATGGCTGCCTAAAAATGGACCATGTAACAACAGCCTGATAAAAAGAGACAAAGTATGACATAATCTCTTTCTTATCAGAGTTCACTCACATGTCAGGCATTCTGGCCTCACAAAGAGGGCATCAAAACTGTCAAGAAAATCATGGTAATCTGCTGTCACCAGGAACATCATCATTGTCATCATCACCACCACCATCACCTGTTATAAAGCACTTGAATCTCTTATCATATGAAGCAGAAAAATGGAATAGTTTAGGATAGATGAGATGGTGGTACCTAATAACATGATATATGAACTTAGGATTGTTGTTGTTGTTGTTGTGTGACAAGTGTCTTGACCTCACAGTTTCCTGTGACAATGTTTCAGGCCATCATACATCCAGACACTGGAGAGAAGATCTTTATGCCATTCAGGATGTCAGGTACGGCATCTGCTGTATCTTTTGTACCAATTTTTAAGTTTTTATCTGAATCAGCCCTCATGTATGTGTGTGCATACATACATTGATTGATTGGTTTATTATTTAGAAAGGGTGAAGAATTTTTAGAATTTCTGTGTAACATTCTGGCCCTTGTCTCCAATCATTCACTGTTCCCAATCATTCAGTTTAATTCAAGTATATAAAAACATAAGGAGCATGAGGAAAATGTCAGATAATGAAAAGAGTTATCCTCGTGTCCATACATTCACAAATATTGAATGACTATTACACTGGATTAACTGTTCTAGTGATATGTTACAATATTCAGAAATCATTATTAGGTAAAGTAACAGATTATTTTGCTAAGAAAATGAAAGAACTGTTTGTCATTGCTGCCTGTATGGGAGAGTATGTCTGTCTTTGCCTCACCTGTATATACGTCTTGGTTATGCTTATATTAGAAAGATAAATGCACTGTGAGGAATTTCCTGGTGTTACAGCTTGTGAATTTATTGTGATAGTTTCACCTGCTTGAACTCTTTTATCAGTACTGTCATGGAAGCAAGTAAATGTATTTAATGTTTGCCTTTTGTATCTCATCTGCCTGATTCTACTTTGTTGCTGCTTGTTGTGGCAAAAATTGTCGGTCAAGAAAAGAAAGCTTTTATCACTGTCAGCATCATAACAGCAACCTGGTGAATTGGTAACAGTAGCTTGAGCTGGAGATTAATGTTTGCAGGAGTGCCAAGTTGGAGAGAAGCTAGAAAGTTGTTTTCTACAGGCAGGTTACACAAGTGTTCACACTTGACTTTTGTTGAGTTCTTTATCATCTTGTTCATCAGTTGATTCAGACACTTGTCTGCCCCTTGTTCATTTTTTTTTTTATTTTGTCATTTATATTTTTATATACAGTTACGATGCTCTGACATTAAGTCAGGATGATTGATTTTAATGAAATACATAAATTAACAAGTTGTGTGTAGTATAAGCTTAAGAAGACTTTCTAATATGTCTGTATGTTCTTGTATATATGTATAATTTTACTAATACCTGACCAGTAACAATTGTATGATAAGATAATAGTAGAGGCACATTCTAAAACATTACTAGTGCTAGTCATCTTTGTCAGTGTGGGTCACCCCATAGAGTAGCTACGTCAAGGGACAGTACTCTCAGCCACATGAAAAAAACAGCCGCTTGTAAAGGAGGAGAAGCACGGAACAAATAGCTGCTTGTATAAGAGGAGGAGAAACACGGAACAAATAGCTGCTTATATAGGAGGAGGAGGAGAAACACGGAACAAATAGCTGCTTATATAGGAGGAGGAGGAGAAGCACGGAACAAATAGCTGCTTGTATAAGAGGAGGAGAAACACGGAACAAATAGCTGCTTGTATAAGAGGAGGAGAAACACGGAACAAATAGCTGCTTGTATAAGAGGAGGAGAAACACGGAACAAATAGCTGCTTGTATAAGAGGAGGAGAAACACGGAACAAATAGCTGCTTATATAGGAGGAGGAGGAGAAGCATGAAACAAATAGCTGCTTGTATAGGAGGAGGAGAAGCATGGAACAAATAGCTGCTTGTATAGGAGGAGGAGAAGCATGGAACAAATAGCTGCTTGTATAGGAGGAAGAGAAGCATGGAACAAATAGCTGCTTGTATAGGAGGAGGAGAAGCACGGAACAAATAGCTGCTAGTAGAGAAGGAAAAGAAGCATGGAACAAATAGTTGCTAGTAGAGGAGGAGGAGAAACAAGTAGCTGCTAGTAGAGGAGGAGGAGAAACAAATAGCTGCTAGTAGAGGAGGAGGAGAAGCATGGAACAAATAGTTGCTAGTAGAGGAGGAGGAGAAGCATGGAACAAATAGTTGCTAGTAGAGGAGGAGGAGAAGCATGGAACAAATAGTTGCTAGTAGAGGAGGAGGAGAAGCATGGAACAAATAGCTGCTAGTAGAGGAGGAGGAGAAGCATGGAACAAATAGCTGCTAGTAGAGGAGGAGGAGAAGCATGGAACAAATAGCTGCTAGTAGAGGAGGAGGAGAAGCATGGAACAAATAGCTGCTAGTAGAGGAGGAGGAGAAGCATGGAACAAATAGTTGCTAATAGAGGAGGAGGAGAAGCATGGAACACATAGCTGCTAGTAGAGGAGGAGGAGAAGCATGGAACAAATAGTTGCTAATAGAGGAGGAGAAGCATGGAACAAATAGTTGCTAGTAGAGGAGGAGGAGAAGCATGGAACAAATAGCTGCTAGTAGAGGAGGAGGAGAAGCATGGAACAAATAGCTGCTAGTAGAGGAGGAGGAGAAGCATGGAACAAATAGCTGCTAGTAGAGGAGGAGGAGAAGCATGGAACAAATAGCTGCTAGTAGAGGAGGAGGAGAAGCATGGAACAAATAGTTGCTAATAGAGGAGGAGGAGAAGCATGGAACACATAGCTGCTAGTAGAGGAGGAGGAGAAGCATGGAACAAATAGTTGCTAATAGAGGAGGAGGAGAAGCATGGAACACATAGCTGCTAGTAGAGGAGGAGGAGAAGCATGGAACAAATAGCTGCTAGTAGAGGAGGAGGAGTAGAAAACTGGCCTTATAGTAAAACTACCAAAGAAGGGTGACCTCAGAGATTGCAGGAACTGGAGAGGCATTACCCTACTGCCACTCACCAGTAAAGTATTTTGCAGAATAATCAACAGAATTGTACCAGCAATTGAGGGAACACTTCAGAAGGAGCAGGCAGGATTTAGGAAAGGAAGATCATGCATAGACCACATATTTGTACTTAGACAAATATTGGGAGGAGAAGCACGGAACTAATAGCTGTTAGTAGATGAAGAGAATTCTGTGATATCTGTAGTAGTTGTGCAACGACCAACTAACAAGTTATTTTGAGTTCAGATTTTTTAATGTACATAATGTGCCGTGTTATATATTGTTAAGCAGTGACGGCAGTATGTCACTTTCATCTGTATCTTATCGGGTCAGCTCGTTGAAATGTTCCTTGTCAGTTTAATGATGTATTTTCTATTAGCTGTACATAACACATTACCCAAACACATGTACACAAATCCACACCCTCACACACATACACAAAAATACACGCACACATACACACACTCCCATATATAATGTCCCCTGAACTGTGAGCTGGTGTTTGTTTGCAGCCTGATGTGGTTAAGATGTTGAGGCATGGCATTTGTGTCAGCTTGGGGCTGGATTATGCTAGCCATTTTTTTTTCACTCCCTGAGTGAGCTAAAAAGTAGTGGATATGCAGTGCTTCTTTAGCAGACTCCACCACCGTGGGGACTGTGGTGACCCCTGCCCTGTTAGCCAGGCTGGGCCTGTTACTGGGGGTACTGACAGGGACATGGTCTTGGTCAGCGATGGTTCGTTAACTCTGAACTACCATTTCAGCTATGGTTCACTGACTCTGACACATCAGCTATGGTTTGCTGACTCTGACACTAGCATTTCATCTGTGGTTCCGCTGACTCTGACACTAGCATTTCATCTGTGGTTCGTTGACTCTGACACTAGCATTTTCAGCTATGGTTCGTTCTCTGACACTAGCATTTTCAGCTATGGTTCGTTGACTCTGACACTAGCATTTTCAGCTATGATTTGTTGACTCTGACACTAGCATTTTCAGCTATGATTTGTTGACTCTGACACTAGCATTTTCAGCTATGGTTCGTTGACTCTGACACTAGCATGTCAGCTATGGTTCGCTGACTCTGACACTAGCATTGTCAGCTATGGTTCGTTGACTCTGACACTAGCATGTCAGCTATGGTTCGCTGACTCTGACACTAGCATGTCATGTATGGTTCGCTGACTCTGAAACTAGCATGTCAGCTATGGTTTGCCAACTCTGACACTAGCATGTCAGTTATGGTTTGCCAACTCTGACACTAGCATGTCAGCCATATCTTGTTCACTTCTAAATCAGACATGATGCACATTTACTCATACACAAACACAAACACACTTACTTGGAGGAGAGATGAGTATTGGTTGTAACATTTTTCTGTATCATTATTACTTGTCATGAAACATATACAGGAGTATGTTCTAGTCTCAAACATACAGTCTATAAGGCAGATGTAGAAAATGTATTATGAGAATAAATACAGTTGTGAAAGCTGTGTGTATATATATAAATGATGCATGATAATGATGTGTGAACGTGTAATATTTATTGAGTCAGTCAGTTGTTGAAGGTTGCGAGTGAGATAATCTGATATAATCATTCGGTAAACAAATGTCCAGGATGTATTCTGCTAACTTTGATTGATTGTTCTGTTTCAGGGTTTGTGCCTTTCGGATCATTTATAGTGAGTAGTTTTATGTTTCGTTATGAAATTTTATAACTTTAGATTGATGTGATGAGTAGCGTTCTGTTTTATAATTTCAAGGCTCTAACTTTAGGGTTACATTGTGACATAGTTTTCTGTTCCATAATGAAAGGCTATAACTTAAGACTGATGTATCATAAGGCTAGAGAAATTTCCGTTCTCTGGGAGGAAAATGTTTTCTACATCATCATTATAATTCGTGAATAAAGAGAGGAAAAAGATTCACATTGTATTGAATAGTTTGTGAATTAGTCCTACAAGATTGATTCCTACAAGGAATAAGTAGAGTACAACAGGAATCATGTCAGTTTGTCCCAGTTGTAAAAAGATGTCATTTTGTCCAAGCTGTAAAATGTCAGTTGGTCCCAGTTGTAAAAGATGTCATTTGGTCCCAGTTGTAAAATGTGTCATTTGGTCCCTGTTGTAACACATGTCAGTTTGTCCCAGTTGTAAAGCATGCCAGTTGGTCCCAGTTGTAAAACATGTCAGTTGGTCCCAGTTGTAAAGGATATAAAGATTTATATAGCCACTAAAGCAATTTACTGACATATATCTCATCATAACTATGTGCTGTCTGAACCACACCCTCACATACATCTCATCATAAATGTTTGCTGTCTGAACCACACTCTCACATACTTGTATATAACTGTGTGCTGTCTGAACCACACTCTCACATACATCTCATCATAAATGTTTGCTGTCTGAACCCAACCCTCACATACATCTAATCATAAATGTTTGCTGTTTGAACCACACTCTCACATACATGTCTGAACCACACTCTCACATACATGTCTGAACCACACTCTCACATACATCTCATAACTGTGTGCCAGACTTGAACACTATGTACAGCTTCCATGATCTGTTGTACAAGCCAGTTAGTGTTGTCTGTTCTCAGGTTGTTGGCTTGTTGCTCCCAAACCCTAGCTTGAAACAAGTTGTCTTCTGGCAATGGTTGAACCAGAGTCACAACGCCTGTGTCAACTATGCCAACAGGAACGCAACAAAAGTAAGACATTTTAGTACATTCGTGAAATTAATGTTAAATGTACATGAATGTGCTGTCACCAAGTACAGTGTACATGTAATTCTGTCACCAAGTACAGCATACATCTGATTCTTTCACCATTTACAGCATGCATCGGATTCTGTCACCAGTTACAAGATACATATGGTTCTGATAAATACAATATGTTGTATGATGATGATGATGATTTAATCAGTCAGAAAGGTCTGATCTTAGCTAGGGCTGCCAGCTCTCTAAACCTACAGGTCTGGTCTTAGGTAGAGCTGCCAGCTCTCTAACCCTGTAGGTCTGGTCTTAGGTAGGGCTTCCAGCTCTCTAACCCTACAGGTTTGGTCTTAGGTAGAGCTGCCAGCTCTCTAACCCTGTAGGTCTGGTCTTAGGTAGGGCTGTCAGCTCTCTAACCCTACAGGTCTGGTCTTAGGTAGAGCTGCCAGCTCTCTAACCCTGTAGGTCTGGTCTTAGGTAGGGCTGTCAGCTCTCTAACCCTACAGGTCTGGTCTTAGGTAGAGCTGCCAGCTCTCTAACCCTGTAGGTCTGGTCTTAGGTAGAGCTGCCAGCTCTCTAACCCTGTAGGTCTGGTCTTAGGTAGAGCTGCCAGCTCTCTAACCCTGTAGGTCTGGTCTTAGGTAGGGCTGTCAGCTCTCTAACCCTACAGGTCTGGTCTTAGGTAGAGCTGCCAGCTCTCTAACCCTGTAGGTCTGGTCTTAGGTAGGGCTACCAGCTCTCTAACCCTACAGGTCTGGTCTTAGGTAGAGCTGCCAGCTCTCTAACCCTGTAGGTCTGGTCTTAGGTAGGGCTGTCAGCTCTCTAACCCTACAGGTCTGGTCTTAGGTAGAGCTGCCAGCTCTCTAACCCTGTAGGTCTGGTCTTAGGTAGGGCTGTCAGCTCTCTAACTCTACAGGTGCGGTCTTAGGTAGAGCTGCCAGCTCTCTAACCCTACAGGTCTGGTCTTAGGTAGAGCTGCCAGCTCTCTAACTCTACAGGTCTGGTCTTAGGTAGAGCTGCCAGCTCTCTAACTCTACAGGTCTGGTCTTAGGTAGAGCTGCCAGCTCTCTAACCCTACAGGTCTGGTCTTAGGTAGAGCTGCCAGCTCTCTAACTCTACAGGTGTGGTCTTAGGTAGAGCTACCAGCTCTCTAACTCTACAGGTCTGGTCTTAGGTAGAGCTGCCAGCTCTCTAACCCTACAGGTCTGGTCTTAGGTAGAGCTGCCAGCTCTCTAACCCTACAGGTGTGGTCTTAGGTAGAGCTGCCAGCTCTCTAACTCTACAGGTGTGGTCTTAGGTAGAGCTGCCAGCTCTCTAACTCTACAGGTGTGGTCTTAGGTAGAGCTGCCAGCTCTCTAACTCTACAGGTGTGGTCTTAGGTAGAGCTGCCAGCTCTCTAACTCTACAGGTCTGGTCTTAGGTAGAGCTGCCAGCTCTCTAACTCTACAGGTCTGGTCTTAGGTAGAGCTGCCAGCTCTCTAACTCTACAGGTCTGGTCTTAGGTAGAGCTGCCAGCTCTCTAACCCTACAGGTCTGGTCTTAGGTAGAGCTACCAGCTCTCTAACTCTACAGGTCTGGTCTTAGGTAGAGCTACCAGCTCTCTAACTCTACAGGTCTGGTCTTAGGTAGAGCTACCAGCTCTCTAACTCTACAGGTCTGGTCTTAGGTAGGGCTACCAGCTCTCTAACCCTACAGGTCTGGTCTTAGGTAGGGCTACCAGCTCTCTAACCCTGTAGGTCTGGTCTTAGGTAGTGCTGCCAGCTCTCTAACCCTGAAAATGAGGACATGTGGATGAAAAAATGAGGACTCTTGAGAACAACTTGTGTTACCAAGACAGCACTTTATATTTTTTTACAGTCTTTCAGAACTGACTTTCACTTTTAGTAACAGTTTATCAGGATAATTAGTTCTTGTATATTATGGTAGTTATACAGTCACTAGCTAACTATAGGTTTAAGTGAATACATCTCTTAAATTAGCAGAATTCCCTCTCATCATTCTTGTTTGGATTGCTTAACCATCTTACACCTGTAAAAGATGATGCACATAAAAGATTTATTTATGAAAAAAAACAACAACAGTACTTTCATTTCTCTCAGAGTACTATATTTTCTTTTATCTTCACTCTTTATATTTTTCCACTGATGCAGTTTTTGTCAGTAAATCTCTGGGTTTTTTTGTTTTTTTTTGGTGATAAATATGAAGGTAAATCATGACATGGCACTATCTCCACTACTGAAAAACTCTTTCAACAAATGCACTATGTGCTGATATGTGAAAGAAAACTTGAGCAATTATTAACAGCTCTGAGAACAGAGTAGAACCTTTACATACTTCATTCTTGCTCTGGCTAAGTTAATTAGCACATCTTACTTTATTCTGACTTTGGCTAAGTTAATTAGCACATCTTACTTTATTCCTACTCTGGCTAAGTGAATTAGCACATCTTACATTATTCTTACTCAGGCTAAGCTAATTAACACATCTTACATTATTCTTACTCAGGCTAAGCTAATTAACACATCTTACTTTATTCTGACTTTGGCTAAGTTAATTAACACATTTTACATTATTCTTACTCAGGCTAAGCTAATTAACACATCTTACTTTATTCTGACTTTGGCTAAGTTAATTAACACATCTTACATTATTCTTACTCAGGCTAAGCTAATTAACACATCTTACTTTATTCTGACTTTGGCTAAGTTAATTAACACATCTTACATTATTCTTACTCAGGCTAAGCTAATTAACACATCTTACATTATTCTTACTCAGGCTAAGCTAATTAACACATCTTACTTTATTCTGACTTTGGCTAAGTTAATTAACACATCTTACATTATTCTTACTCAGGCTAAGCTAATTAACACATCTTACTTTATTCTGACTTTGGCTAAGTTAATTAACACATCTTACATTATTCTTACTCAGGCTAAGTTAATTAACACATCTTACATTATTCTTACTCAGGCTAAGCTAATTAACACATCTTACTTTATTCTGACTTTGGCTAAGTTAATTAGCACATCTTACATTATTCTTACTCTGGCTAAGCTAATTAACACATCTTACATTACAGGGAACAGTAACATTACTATCCTTCATTTCTGCCACACATTTTTTAAAATCACAAAATTGATCAAAACATTTCATATCATCTACACACATTTCTTTGGTATGGAGGTACCTAATTGTGGCAACCACACTATACCATTCTACTGACTCTCTTAAAGACACCCACTATAATAAAGATATCACACTATACCATTCTGCTGACTCTCTTAAAGACATCCTCCATAATAAAGATATCACACTATACCATTCTACTGACTCTCTTAAAGACATCCACCAGAATAAATAAACTTCTTCCAGTGGTGTCAGCCACGTGTTCAAGGTGGTTCACAAATTCTAGACCTTTCTTTAGAAAACTCCAAATTTATCAGTTGATCTCTCTTCCTCCTCCTTCTCCAACATTTCCTTAACTCTGAGGGGATTGAGATGACGCCTGCTTCTTTCTGCCAGACTTTATCTTGCAGAAGCCAAGAACCTCCATGAAATAATTGCCTTTCCTTTCAGTTTTCTTTATACAGGAACTAAAGACTGACATAAATCTTTGACAATAAAGAAGATAAATTAACTGGCTGTGTACCATGCAAATTTTTGTACCAGAGAAGTCTTGGAAGGTAAATGAGGTGAGGCACGATGCTGACCACATCGCACTTTCATGTGCCGAAGGTCATGGAAGTTCAGGCCTAACACTATATCCCTAATATACCTTAATTGTATGGAAACAGGAAATTTTAACTTTTACCTTGCAAATTTTACCAGTGATAAGGATCAGAAGATTCCCAAAGTTTAAGAGGCAGAATTTCAGATATTTTCACAATTTAAAAAATTCCTACTTGACAGTCCATCTCTCTCTCTATCTGAACCTTAAGTGCCCAGGGCACATAGGGTTTCCGCAAGGGTTTTCCAAAAATGCCTGTCCTTGCCTTTTTTTCCACTCTTGCCCAGGTGAGCCCTCTAGTGCTCAACATCCTCTCTGTTGTTCTTCTCCATGTCTCCTTTGGTCTGCCCTTATTTCTTTTTTCCCCTGTGATGTCTATCTTGGCGCTATTTTTGGTATTGTGTCGTCAGTTATGTTCCAAGTGACTGAAGGACAGTCCATAGCGTGTAAGAAATGAGGCCAGTTTGCAGGCCTGGTGTTAATGTCATGACTGAGAGAAAGAAATTGTGATTTAATCAGTCAGAGTTTGTTAAGTAAGAAATAAAATTAGAGTTTATTATGTCAGTGACTGACTATTACAGGAGCTAGCCAGCTTGGTCCACATGTCCAGTCAGCTGTTGGGAAAGTATTTGTTTCCAGCAACTGACTGGACATGTGGACCGAGCTGTCTAGCTCCTGTCACAGTCAGTCGCTCCCTAAGCTGTCCCTAAACTTATCCAACTTATGAGGAATGATCAGTTTGAAGTTGAGTTGATGGAAGACATTTGAACTTACTAGAAACACCAGGGACAGTAAAAGAAAACAAACAAAAGTTTCTGGTTAAAACAAGTACCAGTCGTCACGGCACTTAGCCAGTGCAAGAATCAATAAACAGCTGATCTCTCGGGTTTTCCTCTGTGAAAAGTTTATATATTAGGATTAGTTTATGTCTCTAGCTGCCCTCTGTGAAAGGTTTTTTATTAAATTTCATTGATGTCCCCAGCCAACTCCTATGAAAAGGTTTATATTGGGCTATGTTGGAGCTGTGACAACCGCTGTTTCTATAGCTGTAAGTAAGCTTTAATGTTAATGTTTGCTGTGACAGCTGATGTTTCTATAGATGTATGTTTCAGTGTTAATGTTTTCTGTGACAGCTGCTGTTTCTATAGCTTTATGTTTTAATGTTATTTGCTGTGTCAGTATGGCAAATATAGTGCTACAGTAAGCTTGTAGTAAAGTATAATACATTACAGTTAAACTAGCAACATGCCACAGTAAGCTTTTTTTATTGTTTACAATATGAATATAGTTTGTGAAGACAGTGTTTTTGTGTGTTGAAATTACTGGTAGTATCAGAGAGAAAGAGAGAGAGTGAACGAACAAATGAATGAACAGTTTATTTTCAGAAGATTAAGAATTGGGCATGCAGGCCCATCTGCCATTCTGCCCTTCATCATACAGCTTTCACAGATATTCAGCATTTGTTATTGAACATAATATGCATTAAAAGGAAAAAAAGAGTATGTAATTTAGTGTTAAAGAATTTTTAAAATATATTTTATATATATTTGTATAATTAATTAGAGAAAGAGATATGTATATGTGGGTGTGTGTGTTGGTTGGTTTGGTTGGTTGCTTGGTTGGTTGGTTGGGAGGAATTTGGAGGTGGGGGTGGCTGATAATTAATCAAGAGGTCATATATCTAGGTCAGTACTAGCTTCATGGTAGAAACTTCTTACTGTGTTTGTGCTGTCCCAGGCAAGAAAAAACTCAGTAACTGGACACTGCATGTAGCTTTCTGAAAGTGATGGATGTGGACAAGCTAGAGGGCTGTGTTAAAACGATCTATGTCCTTTTGTGTACACAGAATGAACTGTCCTTGTTATCTGATGTCCTCCTAGGTAGGACTTGGTGTACTAATCAAGAGAGCCAGTGGATTTGGTCACACAACAAAAATGTTCATACAGAGGTTTGTCCCCTTCCCAGCAGTAGGTGAGTACACCACAATGACAAGTTTGAGCTCACACATAATGGAACTTATAATATCGGTGACTTGACTTTAAGCTCAGACATAATGGAACTTATCGGTGACTTGACTTTAAGCACAGACATAATGGAACTTATAATATCGGTGACTTGACTTTAAGCACAGACATAATGGAACTTATAATATCGGTGACTTGACTTTAAGCACAGACATAATGGAACTTATAACATTGGTGACTTGACTTTAAGCACAGACATAATGGAACTTATAACATCAGTGACTTGACTTTAAGCTCAGACATAAGGAACTTAAAACATATATTCCACTGGCTGATACCTGACAACAAGAAAGAGGAGTTTCATTAAAACCACCAGAAAAATCCAACCAACATTGACCGGGTGTGTAGCTGGTGGAGTTTAAGTAAACATTGACTGAGTGATTAGCTGGTGGAGTTTAAGTAAACATTGACTGGGTGTGTATCTGGTGAAGTTTAAGTAAACATTGACCGTGTGTGTGTAGCTGGTGGAGTTTAAGTAAACATTCATTGACCAGGTGTGTAGCTGGTGGAGTTTAAGTAAACATTCATTGACCGGATGTGTAGCTGGTGGAGTTTAAGTAAACATTCATTGACTGGGTGTGTTTCTGATGGAGTTTAAGTAAACATTCATTGACCGGATGTGTAGCTGGTGGAGTTTAAGTAAACATTCATTGACCGGGTGTGTAGCTGGCGGAGTTTAAGCAAGATGGAAACAGTGAGACTCGTGCGCAGTCAATTATTGATTTGCCACGGAAGTTAGTGGACAAAGTAATTTATATGTGACAGAAAAAAATATTGTAAGATAATATAAGATAAAAGAGATAAAAAAAGAGACAAAATATACTACTTTCCTTAACATTTTACTGAGCATGTGGTGAAGAGTACTTTTTAAAAAAAACGCACACGTGACTATCATGTGATAAGACGGGCAGAGGAAGACCAAGAGAGAAGATCATAGACAATCTAACACTGTAGTATGGTAGAAAACCATCAGATCAGCTTATAAAAAACTTAAGGATCTAGATTAGCGGAGACATACTCTTTATCAGTGACTACTGACACCACAACACTTGATGATGGTGTGACATGTGGAGATAATCAGGAATGGATTCGTGGAACAGTTTTACATGGATTTCTTCCCTTACCTTTTCCAAGATCTCCCATTCTTATCACATTCGGGAACTTGTTGTTAACTCTTTGTCTCCTGGGGGTGTTTCCCTCAAAAGACCAAGGGGGGTAAATTTCACAATGTGAAAAGGGATGGTTGTCACATTTAAAAGAATAACAAAGGCATAATCTGATCTGTAGTATGAAGTATTATACCTTATTTTGAAGAAGAAAAAATGTATTTTGTTTTTCTAATAACATTTTTAACATTTTGTTAGTATACAACCAAAAAAAGAGCTAAGAACTGAGAAGAAAGAATGGAAAATGAAGTAATAAAATAAATTTTTTGTCACTTACCCATCAAGTTAATCCACTGTAGTCGATTATATAATTCCATAATGAATAAAAATGTACACAAACACCTATTCTACACACATCCTCCAAAATTTACATGAAAATATACACTAATTATGCATTTACAGCAAACTAAAAACACCAAGTGGGTGGGTAATATTTACATGAAAACAAGTGTGCAGTCATTGACTAATATTTACCAGAAAACAGGCCATTGTGTTTTGGTTTTTGTTTTTTTTTTAATTTGAAGCATTCTACAACATTTAATTTTTTAAATTACACAATCTCCAGCATTACTTATTGTGATATTACAGCTAGTACTAGCAAAAAGCTGAGAAGTAGTATCACCAGCTACCCTTCTAACACATTTTGCTGCTGGACAAAAAAAAACACTAAAGATTTTTTGTTGCGCCACGTGTTTCCGAAAATTCACAATTTCTACTACTGCATTCTCTACACCACAGTCTAGACATTTTAAAATTAAATTCTGAGCTTGTAATGCAGAAATATGCTGCTCTGGACGAAAGAAACTAGCACTGGAAGCCATATTTGTTGATAAACAAAAGCCTAGCGACGATAAACTTTGAAAAACTTGCGTAAAATGTAACACAGAATCGCTCTACAGAATCGATCTGTTTCTCAAACCACGTGCAAATGAAGGCCGGAAGGAAGTCAACTGCTGGTTTTAAGATACTTTGATTATTTTCAAAATTAAAGAGCTACAAACCATCATCGCACTGCGCGTCTATAAATGTATAGTAACAGGGATACGGCCACGCAGGACGCGTGCCAAAATAGACAAAGAGTTAAGTAACTGATTGATTTGTTGGTTGTGAAGTAACTGGTTGGCTTGTTGGTTGAATACTTGCAGCCACTGCCAGCACCTGTAATGTGTTGTTGATGAGGAACAGTGAGTTGTATGAAGGAATTGAAGTTGTTGACAAGAACAACAAAGTTGTTGGAACTTCTAAAGTGGCAGCTAAGAAGGTCAGAGCTTTCATAAGTTTATCATTAGAGCTTTCATAGGTTTATCATTAGAGTTTTCATAGGTTTATCTTTAGAGCTTTCATAAGTTTATCATTAGAGCTTTCATAGGTTTATCATTAGATTTTTCATAGGTTTATCATTAGATCTTTCATAGGTTTATCATTAGAGCTTTCATAAGTTTATCATTAGAGCTTTCATAGGTTTATCATTAGATTTTTCATAAGTTTATCATTAGATTTTTCATAGGTTTATCTTTAGATCTTTCATAGGTTTATCATTAGAGCTTTCATAAGTTTATAATTAGAGCTTTCATAGGTTTATCATTAGATCTTTCATAAGTTTATTATTATATCTTTCATAAGTTTATCATTAGATCTTTCATAGGTTTATCATTAGATCTTTCATAGGTTTATCATTAGAGCTTTCATAAGTTTATCATTAGGTGTGATAGTAACTACATCACACTCTCATGTGCTGAAGGTCATAGACAATACGGGCCTAACATCCTATCCTCAATATGCTTTAATGGCATGGAAATGGAAATTTATCTTTTACCTTTTTTTAATAGGTTTATCATTAGAGGTTTCCAATTCTAAAAGATTTCACAAGTTTTATGATTGTCAGGGTGGTTCTTAAACTGCTTGTGGTTCATAAACGTCTGGTGGTTCATTTTTGTGAAACAAGAAGTGGCTAAAGGGAATAAAATATACTTTGCTGTGTAACACCTATTAAAATAAAAAATCCTATCCTAAAACACCAAAATAACAATCTACAAAACTACAATAAGACTAGCCGTCATCTATGAATCAGAAACATGGAGTACGACAAAGAAAGATGAACAACAATTGCAGATCTTTGAGAACAAGATCCTAAGAAGAACCTTTGGGCTAATGAAGGATACCAACAGTGGAGAATGGAGAGCTAGAAAGAACACTGAACTGAACAGCTTATTTAAATCCCAATGAATTATAAATGTCTTGAAACTGAACAGACTACGCTGGCTGGGGCATGTAGAAAGAATGGAAGAGAACAGACAAACGGAAATGATGTATGCACAAGAGATGAGGGAAACATGACCAAAGGGTAGACCAAGGCAGAGATGGAAAGACAGCATAGAAGAGGATATACATAAAAGAAATTGATGTCACCAACTGGAGAGAGAAGATTAGGAGTAGAGAGGAATGGAGGTGAACTTTATCTGCAGCAATGAGCCTTAGTGGCTCGGAAAAGTGGAAGAAGAAGAAGAAGTGGCTGAAGGTGGAAAAATTGGAAGGGTTTCTTTATTAAGTTTGAGAGATAAGAATGATGTTAAGTTTGAGAGATAAGAATGATTAAGTTTGAGAGATAAGAATGATTTTTTTGATGTTAAGTTTGAGAGATAAGAATGATTTTCTTGATGTTAAATATGAGAGATAAGAATGATTTTCTTGATGTTAAGTTTGAGAGATCAGAATGATTTTCTTGATGTTTTAAGCTTGAGAGATAAGAATGATTTTCTTGATGAGAGATAAGAAGCACTATCATAATTTCTCTTTTCTAAGTAGGTCTAGGTCTTCCTCGTTTTCTGTTTCCTTGAGGATTGTCAATGCTATGTTGGTGTCAGGTTTCCTCAGAGTGTGACCAATCCACCTCCGTTTCCTAGACATGATTTGTGGGTTCATTTTGTAGAATTTGTAGCTGTTGAGTGTAGCAGTTTCTAGCTGTTGAGTGTAGCAGTCCGTTTGTAACTGTTGAGTGTAACAGTTTCTAGCTGTTGAGTGTAGCAGTCAGTTTGTAGCTGTTGAATGTAGCAGTTTCTAACTGTTGAGTGTAGCAGTTTGTAGTTGTTGAGTGTAGCAGTCATTTTGTAGCTGTTGAGTGTAGTAGTTTCTAGCCTTTGAGTGTAGCAGTTTGTAGCTGCTGAGTGTAGAAGTCAGTTTGTAGCTGTTGAGTGTAGTAGTTTCTAGCCTTTGAGTGTAGCAGTTTGTAGCTGCTGAGTGTAGCAGTCAGTTTGTAACTATTGAGTGTAGCAGTTTCTAGCCTTTGAGTGTAGCAGTTTCTAGCTGTTGAGTGTAGCAGTCAGTTTGTAACTGTTGAGTGTAGCAGTTTCTAACCTTTGAGTGTAGCAGTTTCTAGCCTTTAAGTGTAGCAGTTTCTAGCTTTTGAGTGTAGCATTTTGTAACTGTTGAGTGTAGTAGTCAGTTTGTAACTGTTGAGTGTAGCAGTTTCTAGCTTTTGAGTGTAGCAGTCAGTTTGTAACTGTTGAGTGTAGCAGCCAGTTTGTAACTGTTGAGTGTAGCAGTTTCTAGTTGTTGAGTGTAGCAGCCAGTTTGTAACTGTTGAGTGTATCAGTTTCTAGCTGTTGAGTGTAACCCAGGCATGATGTTTTTACCTCTCATCACTAGGCCTTGATGGAGACAGCCTTGACTAGAATGTTTCTACCAGCTCCGATTCTGCTTATTCCACCTCTGATCATGTCTGTCCTAGAGAAGTGAGTTCACATGTTTGTATGACTTTTACCATGTGGTCGAGTTCACATGTTTGTGTGGTTGATACCATATGGTTGAGTTTACATGTTTTTGTGGTTGATACCATGTGGTTGTAAGACTGTCAGCATGTGGTTTATTTCATATGTTTGTGTGACTGTCAGCATGTGATTTATTTCATATGTTTGTGTGACTGTCAGCATGTGGTTTATTTCATATGTTTGTGTGACTGTCAGTATGTGGTTTATTTCATATGTTTGTGTGACTGTCAGCATGTGATTTATTTCATATGTTTGTGTGACTGTCAGCATGTGGTTTATTTCATATGTTTGTGTGACTGTCAGTATGTGGTTTATTTCATATGTTTGTGTGACTGTAAACATTAATTTTTAAAAACAGGTCCAAGAGAAGGAAAGTTTAGTGTGTGTGCTGTAACAGTTCTGTAAGAGAAGGAAAATTTAGCATATGTACTGTAGTTCTGTAAGAGAAGGAAAGTTTAGTATATATACTGTAGTTCTGTAAGAAAAGGAAAGTTTAGTGTATGTGCTGTAGCAGTTCTATAAGAGAAAGAAAATTTAGCGTGTGTACTGTAGTTCTGTAAGAGAAGGAAAGTTTAGTATATATACTGTAGTTCTGTAAGAGAAGGAAAGTTTAGCATATGTACTGTAGTTCTGTAAGAGAAGGAAAGTTTATTATATATACTGTAGTTCTGTAAGACAAGAAAAGTTTATATGCTGTAACAGTTTTGTAAGAGAAGGAAAGTTTAGTATATGTGCTGTAGCAGTTCTACCACTAATACTTACCTAGTGCTTGTATCCCTACCTCTAATACTTAGCTGGTGCTAGTATCCCTACCTCTAATACTTGATATAAGAGAAGGAAAGTTTAGTATATATACTGTAGTTCTATAAGAAAAGGAAAGTTTAGTATATATACTGTTGTTCTGTAAGAGAAGGAAAGTTTAGTGTATGTGCTGTAGCAGTTCTACCACTAATACTTACCTAGTGCTTGTATCCCTACCTCTAATACTTACCTGGTGCTAGTATCCCTACCTCTAATACTTACCTGGTGCTAGTATCCCTACCTCTAATACTTACCTGGTGCTAGTATCCCTACCTCTAATACTTACCTGGTGCTAGTATCCCTACCTCTAATACTTACCTGGTGCTAGTATCCCTACTTCTAATACTTACCTGGTGCTAGTATCCTTACCTCTAATACTTGCCTGGTGCTAGTATCCCTCCCTCTAATACTTACCTGGTGCTGGTATCCCTACCTCTAATACTTATCTGGTGCTGGTATCCCTACCTCTAATACTTACCTGGTGCTGGTATCCCTACCTCTAATACTTACCTGGTGCTGGTATCCCTACCTCTAATACTTACCTGGTGCTGGTATCCCTACCTCTAATACTTACCTGGTGCTGGTATCCCTACCTCTAATACTTGCCTGGTAATAGTATCCCCACCTCTAATACTTATCTGGTGCTGGTGTCCCTACCTCTAATACTTACCTGGTGCTAGTATCCCTACCTCTAATACTTACCTGGTGCTGGTATCCCTACCTCTAATACTTACCTGGTGCTGGTATCCCTACCTCTAATACTTACCTGGTGCTGGTATCCCTACTTCTAATACTTACCTGGTGCTAGTATCCCTACCTGAAATATTGTGGTGGAGAAATGTGAAGGCACTAACACTTCACACCCAGCTACTACATGCTTGTACTACAGGACTTAGAATTAGCTGAGGAAGAGAGAAGAAAACTGAGAAGATATTTTGTCTTGTATCTTTCATTCTCAGGCGACAGTTTCTAATTCGTAATCCCCGGCTCCATCTACCAATCAATGCTGTAGTGTGTACAGCAGCATTTGGTTTTGCCTTACCTGTTGCTATAGCTTTGTTCCCACAGATTTCACAGGTGAGTTTGGTGACAACGACGATTACGTCGATGACTGTTGATTACCTTGGATGAAACTTGTATTTGAAAACTATTTGGTTCCAGTATAAAGTTGTAGTCCTCAATATGCCTTAATGGCATGGAAACGGAAATGTTACCTTTATAACAAAATTGTTATAAACTAAGAGACAGCAAGTTTTTTTTCCGGTGATGTTGAAAAGTGAAAATTTGAATGATTCATAGCTTAGACTGTACTCATAGCTTATGTTTGTAATCTGATTTATGATACAGTCAGCTTTTGGCAAGTCCTGCCTAAGTTGATTTGAATGGTTTTCTCACTTCAAAAGTGGACACTGATCATGTGAAGATGACCACCGTCCTGGGAGACCATCCACTTCCCACACCAAAGAGACTGCAGCTCACGTATGGGAAATCATTCGTGCTGATGTTTGACAGTCAGAGAGCTAGCAGAGGATGTAGAGAAACAGCAGTTGCTGCTTGTCATAAAATTCTAAGCCAAGATTTGGGTATGAGACGAAACTCATGCACCATCTCATGACTGCAGAGCAAAAGGAGTGAGTTTTTGGTGAAACACCTCATTCCATTGCTTCTACACTTTCCATACTCTCCTGACCTTGCGCCCTGCAACTTCTTGTTCCCTGCAACTTCTTGCTCCTGCAACTTCTTGTTCCCACATCCGGATAAAACATCAAAAGGTAGCCAATTTGATGAAATTGAAGAGATTCAAACAAATATGGTGAGACATATGAAGGCTATCTCACAAAGTCACTTCCAGAGGTGCTTCTGTAAATGGCAGGACCACTGGAAGAAGTGTATACAATCACAAGGAGACTACTTTGAAGGAGTCTACTCATTTAGTAAAAAAAAAAAATTTTGGTCCTGGAACTTTGTGAACATCCCTGGTATAGCTGACATTCTGTTGCCTCATCCTAGAGCTGGCCCTATAGTGTAGCTGTTGGTTACAACAGAAAAATGTGAGCGTACCTCTCATTTGTTTCAGGGGTATTTGTCTGTTATCTTGATTTCCACTCATTCACCATAATAGTGGATTCACAAACAGACAAGTTAATGGCAGGTATATGGAGAGATTACTTGCCATGCTAGACAGATTCATGCTTCCAGTGTTGAGTGCTAGCTTCTGATTATGATATTCCTGTCTTACTTCCACGTGCCTTCTCTCTGATAGTGTAGTAGTGACTAGAGGTATGATGTTGAGTGCTAGCTTTTAGTTCTGGTCTTATTTCCACATACCTTCTCTCTGATAGTGTAGTAGTGACTAGAGGTATGATGTTGAGTGCTAGCTTTTAGTTCCTGTCTTACCTCCACATACCTTCTCTCTGTTAGTGTAGTAGTGACTGAAGGTCTGGTATATATGGTCCAGTGAGATGGTCAGAAGTTCAGGTCTGGTATATATGGCCCAGTGAGATGGTTAGAAGTTCAGGTCTGGTATATATGGTCCAGTGAGATGGTGAGAAGTTCAGGTCTGGTATGTATGGCCAGTGAGATGGTCAGAAGTTCAGGTCTGGTATATATGGTCCAGTGAGATGGTCAGAAGTTCAGGTCTGGTATATATGGTCCAGTGAGATGGTTAGAAGTTCAGGTCTGGTATATATGGTCCAGTGAGATGGTCAGAAGTTCTCTTACATAAAAACTCTCATATTTTGTGACTTCTTCTTCTTCGTTCACTTCTGCCACCAAAAACCGCACTGTGAACCTACTGAATTCACACCTGTGGTCCTCATTAGGTCCCGTGGTCCCCTGTGTGGTCCAAAATAGACCACACGAGATCCACGAAAAGACCACAAGGGGTTCAGAGTATCACAGTGCTTTAGCCTGTATTCTTGGTGGGTCTCGGAAGCAGGATTGCGTGACACCGTGGTTTTCATTGCACCAGTTTAGTCTAGGGTTGGACTTTCTCACCGGAAGACCTCGACGTGTTTAGGATATCAGTGCATCCCTGCTGGGTGAGAGGCGGTAGCCCACCCAGGCCAGAGTTGGACTTTCTCACCGGAAAACCTCGACGTGTTTTGAGATACCCGTGTATCACCGCCGGGTGAGAGGTGGTTGCCCATCCAGTCCAGGGTTGGACTTTCTCACCGGAAAACCTCAGCGTGATTAGGATACGCAAACATCCCCGCTGGGTGAGAGGTGGTTGCCTATCTAGACTTCCCTGGTCCAGTGTCTCCGACTTCAGCATTTTGCAGTCGTGGCCGCTACCCTTCCTAGTTGTGACCAGGATGGAGCTTTTGTCCAGGAGGACGAATCCTCACCACTAGTGACTTCTACCCCTGGGTTGAGCCGGTTTAGGCATTATCCCAGTATGGGCGTGTTTGGGACGGGACCGACCTCTAGAGCAGAGGTACTGTGACATGCATAGCCTTCAAGATTCACCCCTGGTATGAGCCGGTTTAGGCAAAATTCACCAGTATGAGTGTTTATCAGGCGTTACCGACCTCTAGAGCGGAGGTGGCATGACATGTCTAGCCATCAAGTTCCACCCCTGGTGTTTGCCGGTTTAGGCATATTTCACCAGTGTAGGTGTATTTCGGACGTGGGCGGCCTCTAGAGCAGAGGTGCCGTGGTATAGCTCTCGTAGCGATACTACTGGACATACCGGTTAAACTTCACTTTCCACCACCTTTTCCCATCGGCTCCGCACAGCAACCTTTATTTCTTTTCCGCATTTACTTCCTTAACTGGGAGGAGCTTCACTCCATGCGCCGCATTCGAAGAGTCTCGCCAGCAGTGTCTTAACCTCTGGAACAAGCCGGTTCATGCATTTCACCCGACATGACTGCACTCAGGACGTGGCCGACCTCCAGACCAGAGGTGCCGTGATTTGACTGTTTGCTTCGCTTTATCCTTTCTACCACCCTTTCCGCAGTGATGCTGCGCGCAACCTCATTTGCAAATTTCTTCATTGGCCGGGAGGAGCACCGCTCCACTCACTGCAGCTGAAGATCTCGCCAACAGTGGCAGATGAGCTACCAAACGTGCCACTCATCTACCCTAAGTAACTGGTTTTCAGGCGCCAGATATTCGCCCTCGCCCCTTCTCCTGTCAGTTTAAACAGTTCTGCCACGGGAAGGCCAGGAGCTGGACTTGACTGCCAGAGGCTGTTTGTGGCGCGTTTGCAGTCCTTAGAACCATATTTTGTGACAAATGTAGGATCCTCATTCTGCGAACGCTCGCCAGCGTGAATGTGTGGATGTAGGAGGAATTCACTAACACAGTTTAACTCTTTCCCAACCGCGCTACTTCCAAATCAATCCTTAGTTTCTGACAACGCGGACGTTGGAGAAGGGCACGAACATTTTGGAGAATGGGGGTCCCTGTGTAAAAGTTATTGTACTGACTTAATTCCATGATCACCACATGTGTATCACACATTAAAATAAGTGGAAATGAATGAAGATTCCATAAATTAAGTCATTTGTCATTAAAAAAAAAAAACAAAGAAAAGAAAAAAAAAAACTGCTGTGAAATGATGGAACGATTTTTTGGCGCTAAAAAAAATGTTAGGGCTGAGCAATAAAATCTACTTTATACTTACCTTAACTGTGTCATAATCCAATATAGAATACATAGTCATTCAAATTTCAACACAGAAAAATCAATATTTATGGATGTTTGTGATATCCGATAAATCTAACAGATCTACGGCTACAAGAAACACATATAGTAAGATAGGTCTAGTTGGTCGATGTGACTATTCTACCACTCAGTCTCAAAATAAACTTGAATTTTACCCCCCTATATATTTCCAATATGGCTTCCATTCCCCACGCGTAAAATACTAGTTTAACTTTGTATTCAGAAGAGTTCTAACTGGTTAAATGAAAAGTAACATAGTGTTTTCAATGAAAGAAAGTCTGAATCCTTATAGGGCTCTTGGTCGGGAGCTGCCTGTGCACAAAGATCATTATAGGGATCGCTAGTCGTGAAAGAGTTAAAGTACCCTATTCAGATAGTTGGAAACAAATTACCAGTTTATATATTAATATATTGATAACAGGATGTAGAAGCTTGTATTTGACCGCTGGTACAAGTACCGCCATCATTCATTGATGCTGTTCCACATTCCAGATCTCTCGGGTCAAGCTGGAGCCAGAACTTCAAGCCGCTACCAAAGAAAACATTTTGTACTACAACAAAGG
Organism: Achatina immaculata; assembly: GCA_009760885.1. Classification (NCBI taxonomy): domain Eukaryota; kingdom Metazoa; phylum Mollusca; class Gastropoda; order Stylommatophora; family Achatinidae; genus Lissachatina; species Lissachatina immaculata. The sequence continues at coordinate 4,112,105 of CM019691.1, forward strand.
GTTGTAGGTGTGTCCAGCCATGCAGAAATGGACAGCCACCTCACTGTTATGCTGTCACTGATATAGAGATGATTGGGGATACAGATAACATAGAGAGGCTGAACATTAGAAGTGAGAAGTTATTGATCACATAGAGAAGCTGAACATTAGAAGTGAGAAGTTATTGATCACATAAATGAGATTTCTGGTGTTGGTTTCATTATTTATCTTTTCTTCCACTCATCATGTGTTGTGTTTCATTCATGAATTCGCATATTCCACAACTGTTTCATATCTGGTGGCATTCATCTTATCAGGTTGTCTACAGCCATATTCTAGATTTCTGGTGGTTTTCATCTTATCAGGTTGTCTACAGCCAAATTCTAGATTTCTGGTGGCTTTCATCTTGTCAAGATGTCTGCAACCAACTTCTAGATTTCTGGTGGCTTTCATCATGTCAAGATGTCTACAGCCAGATTCTAGATTTCTGGTGGCTTTCATCTAATTAGATTGTCTACAGCCATATTCTAGATTTCTGGTGGCTTTCATCATGTCAAGATGTCTACAGCCAGATTCTAGATTTCTGGTGGCTTTTGTCTTATCAGGTTGTCTACAGCCATTTCTAGATTTCTGGTGGCTTTCATTTTATCAGGTTGTCTGCAGCCATATTCTAGATTTCTGGTGGCTTTTATTTTATCAGGTTGTCTACAGTCATATTCTAGATTTCTGGTGGCTTTCATCTTATCAGGTTGTCTACAGCCATATTCTAGATTTCTGGTGGCTTTCATCTTATCAGGTTGTCTACAGCCATATTCTAGATTTCTGGTGGCTTTCATCTTATCAGGTTGACTTAATCACCCTGTGGTGATGCATGTTGTCTGCAGTGAGTGAGCAGTTGTCACAAGTATGTTTCTAGGAAAAAAGTACAGAATTACAGTTGCCTTTATGTCGCAAGGAGCACAAACAATATGCACCAGTTACTATGTAAACAAAGTGTTCGTTCTGAAAAGTCCAAAACTGTGCATAGTTGAGTGCAGAAAATGTTAAGAGACAAGGGATGTGCATAGAAGGAGCAGAGAATTATTCCAAGAACATGATTGACTGGAGAGCCTTTATCCATGGCCAGTGCGCTTAAGGGAGTGAAAGGCAATGATGATGATGATGTGATGTTTGATAGTAGATGATGGTAGTGAATGGATAGGGATTTGTGATGTTTGATAATAGATGATGGTAGGGAAGGGATGGTAAAATGTTTAGAAGACGGTGAAATGAATGATTATGGTTGTGGTAGAGGAGTAGCTGAATAACGAGTTCAAACCATGTGGTTCCAGTGTACCATAGTCCTGAATGTAGTGGTTCTCAAGCGCTAGGCCATAGAGGCAGATCTGATTTTCTATTAACAGCCATCAAACAATGTTACGCAGATAACACAGGCCACCTAGCACTTGAGAACCACTACATTCAGGACTATGGAACACTGGAACCACATGGTTTGAACTCGTTATTCAGCTACACACAATCTTCCACAATCTTACTCATTCTCACTTGTTGCGCATAGTTATGTACCCTCATGCATCAGCACGTTACTACTCCTCTACCATAACCATAATTCACATCATTTTCATCATCATCATGTAATGTCCTGATATGGATTTTAAACGGTTGTTACATTTTTGTATATTTAATCTTGCTCAAGTTTATAGATTTTATTGTGCTGTGATTAGCTGTTTGGCTTTGCTGTGCTGTTATTGGTTGTATGTCTTTGACGTGCTGTTATTGGCTGTACTATTATATATATAGATAGAACATCTATATATTGACTGAATATATTGTGATATACTGTGTTGGGACTGACTCACACTAGAGCTGTGTTATACATTTTTAGACACTGCTATAATAGCCTATAGAATGTTATACACTTTTAGACACTGCTATGATAGCCTGTAGAATGTTATACACTTTTAGACACTGCTATGATAGCCTGTAGAATGTTATACACTTTTAGACACTGCTATGATAGCCTGTAGAATGTTATACACTTTTAGACACTGCTATGATAGCCTGTAGAAAGTTATACACTTTTAGACACTGTTATGATAGTTTATAGAATGTTATACACTTTTAGACACTGCTATGATAGCCTATAGAATGTTATACACTTTTATACACTGCTATGATAGCCTGTAGAATGTTATACACTTTTAGACATTGCTATGATAGCCTATAGAATGTTATACATTTTTAGATGCTGCTATGATAGCCTATAGAAAGTTAGACACTTTTAGACACTGCTATGATAGCCAATAGAAGCACATGTTCACAGTACATGGTTAAGTTATGTTATGATTCACTGTAAACTTTGAGAGCGAGTTATTTAGTTAATGGTGATATGTCTACATGCATACATAGATCATATGTTTACATATATATACTCACGGAAAAAAGTAAGTGTGCACTGTTTTAAAAAGCACCATGAACATGCTCAGGTGATGATTAAAATAAAATTTTGCACACATTATGTTTGCTTATCCAATAACAGACAAAATGATAACTTTCAGGCCAGTCACATGTCACAAAAAAGTGAAAAAAAAAAACTCACCTAATGTGGCTCACCACCCAAAGAAAAGAAAATCAGGGTTTCAATATCATGTGTATCCTCCTCGGGCAGTTATCACTGCTTGACATCACCTTCTCATTGAACCAATGGCACGTATCAATTATTGAGGCGTTCCATTCTTCTTGCAACGCTTGGGCTAATTCTTGGCGGTTTCCAGGACGATTGTGTTGTCTTCTCAACTTGCGGTCCAGTTCATCCCAAAGGTGTTCAGTAGGTGACAGGTCTGGTGAAACTGCTGGGCGTGGCAAGACAGTAATCTGATCCTGTTGAAAGTGGTTCCTGATCAGGCGTGCAACATGTGGACGAGCGTTATCCTGCTGCAGTATCATTCCTTGTCCATTAGCATCCAGAAAAGACATTCCGTGGCATGTAATGATTTCGTCCCTATATCATAAACCTGTAAGGTTGCCATAGAGGAAGACTAGGTTTGTTCGGCCAACATAGGAATTTCCTCCCCCAAACCATTACACTGCCTCTTCTCCTCCTATCCACCTCTAGCACACAGTTATTCACAAAGCATTCTCCTCTTTGCCTGTACACTAAACCACACCCATCATGGCCTTGCAGACAGAATCTGGACTCATCAGTGAATAGGATCTGTCTCCATTGATGATAGGGCCATGCCACGTGGTGCCTGGTCCAGGTCACGCGGGTTTGTCTATGGCGAACTGTCAGTACTGATCTAACTGCAGGTCTGTGAGGTAAGAGTACTTCTCTGAGTCTGTTCCGCACTGTCCTGCCCAACACACATCTTAAACCTAGAATGTTGCTGGCAGTCCAAGTTGCCTGGAGAAACCTTTTACAAAGTTGCATGAGGTGGATGTAGCGGTCTTGTGCAAGGGTGGTAACTCGTCTACCACTTCTATGGCCGTCAGCAACTTTAACTATTTTTGTTAAAACAACTTTGAAGGCGTGATATTGTGTTTCTGTGAACATTAAAATGTTGAGATACTGCTGCTACTGTTGATCCAGCAATTAACATCCCAACAGCTATTTCTCACTGATTCATCTTGGCATGATGAAAATAGATGTTTAAATTTCACTACTCCTTTTTTCAACGATTACATGAAGAGATCTCTGAGAACAGAATTACACACTTACCCTCATTTTATCCATGGTCCGTAACCAATCATGGATCACTGCACATAATTTAACTGGAGCTGTGGTTATCTCCCCAGAATAGTGCGATCAACTTCATGCAGCATGGAGAAGTGGACAAACTCAGACAAAATTTCGTGCCAAATTTGATTACATTTCACTCATGACAATGTCACTAGTGCACTTGACACCACTGCACACTTACTTTTTTTCTGTGAGTATACATAGATCATATGTTTACATACATACATAGATCATATGTTTACATACATATATCATATGTTTATATGCATACATAGATCATATGTTTGTTTACATACATATATAGATCATATGTTTACATACATACATAGATCAATAACTTCATCACACAGAACAGTGACTGTTTTTGCTAGTATGGGGATTTTATGACATGACAGTATTTTCTCTGTGTCAGTGTTAGAACATCTCTGTCAGTGTTGGAACATCACCTACTGTGAGATTGTAGTACTATTGTCTTGATACGATGTTATGGACATATTAGGAGATTGTATGTGCCCGTGGTGGTATGGACATGTTAGGAGTTTGTATGTGCCAGTGGTAGTATGAGCATTAGGAGTTTGTATGTGCCAGTGGTGGTATGGACATATTAGGAGGTTGTATTGCGCCCATGATGGTATAGACATGTTAGGAGATTGTATGTGCCCATGGTGGTATGGACATGCTATATGGTCTGGGTCATCATCATTGCACATATTCATAGGTGCTCAGATTCCCCTTCTCAACATATTCAGCAGCATCCTGTGGCTGATAGTGCCTGTCCTGTTTTGGTATGAACATATTAGGGCCTGTAAGGTTGCCATAGAGGAAGACTAGGTTTGTTCGGCCAACATAGGAATTTCCTCCCCCAAACCATTACACTGCCTCTTCTCCTCCTATCCACCTCTAGCACACAGTTATTCACAAAGCATTCTCCTCTTTGCCTGTACACTAAACCACACCCATCATGGCCTTGCAGACAGAATCTGGACTCATCAGTGAATAGGATCTGTCTCCATTGATGATAGGGCCATGCCACGTGGTGCCTGGTCCAGGTCACGCGGGTTTGTCTATGGCGAACTGTCAGTACTGATCTAACTGCAGGTCTGTGAGGTAAGAGTACTTCTCTGAGTCTGTTCCGCACTGTCCTGCCCAACACACATCTTAAACCTAGAATGTTGCTGGCAGTCCAAGTTGCCTGGAGAAACCTTTTACAAAGTTGCATGAGGTGGATGTAGCGGTCTTGTGCAAGGGTGGTAACTCGTCTACCACTTCTATGGCCGTCAGCAACTTTAACTATTTTTGTTAAAACAACTTTGAAGGCGTGATATTGTGTTTCTGTGAACATTAAAATGTTGAGATACTGCTGCTACTGTTGATCCAGCAATTAACATCCCAACAGCTATTTCTCACTGATTCATCTTGGCATGATGAAAATAGATGTTTAAATTTCACTACTCCTTTTTTCAACGATTACATGAAGAGATCTCTGAGAACAGAATTACACACTTACCCTCATTTTATCCATGGTCCGTAACCAATCATGGATCACTGCACATAATTTAACTGGAGCTGTGGTTATCTCCCCAGAATAGTGCGATCAACTTCATGCAGCATGGAGAAGTGGACAAACTCAGACAAAATTTCGTGCCAAATTTGATTACATTTCACTCATGACAATGTCACTAGTGCACTTGACACCACTGCACACTTACTTTTTTTCTGTGAGTATACATAGATCATATGTTTACATACATACATAGATCATATGTTTACATACATATATCATATGTTTATATGCATACATAGATCATATGTTTGTTTACATACATATATAGATCATATGTTTACATACATACATAGATCAATAACTTCATCACACAGAACAGTGACTGTTTTTGCTAGTATGGGGATTTTATGACATGACAGTATTTTCTCTGTGTCAGTGTTAGAACATCTCTGTCAGTGTTGGAACATCACCTACTGTGAGATTGTAGTACTATTGTCTTGATACGATGTTATGGACATATTAGGAGATTGTATGTGCCCGTGGTGGTATGGACATGTTAGGAGTTTGTATGTGCCAGTGGTAGTATGAGCATTAGGAGTTTGTATGTGCCAGTGGTGGTATGGACATATTAGGAGGTTGTATTGCGCCCATGATGGTATAGACATGTTAGGAGATTGTATGTGCCCATGGTGGTATGGACATGCTATATGGTCTGGGTCATCATCATTGCACATATTCATAGGTGCTCAGATTCCCCTTCTCAACATATTCAGCAGCATCCTGTGGCTGATAGTGCCTGTCCTGTTTTGGTATGAACATATTAGGGCCTGTATGTGACCTGGTGGTATGAACATATTAGGAAGCTGTATGTGACTGTAGTGATATGAGCATATTAAGAGGCTTTATGTGACTGTGGTGGTATGAATATATTAGGAGACTGTATGTGACTGTGGTGGTGTGAATATATTAGGAGGCTGTATGTGACGTGGTGGTATGAATATATTAGGAGGCTGTATGTGACTGTGGTGGTGTGAATATATTAGGAGGCTGTATGTGACCTGGTGGTATGAATATATTACGAGGCTTTATGTAACTGTAGTGGTATGAACATATTAGGAGGCTTTATGTGACTGTGGTGGTATGAATATATTAGGAGGCTGTATGTGACTGTAGTGATATGAACATATTAGGAGGCTTTATGTGACTGTGGTGGTATGAATATATTAGGAGGCTGTATGTGACCATGGTGGTATGAATATATTAGGAGGCTGTATGTGACTGTGATGGTATGAATATATTAGGAGGCTGTATGTGACTGGTGGTATGAACATATTAGGAGGCTGTATGTGACCATGGTGGTATGAATATATTAGGAAGCTGTATGTGACTGTGGTGGTAGAATATATTAGGAGGCTGTATGTGACTGTGGTGGTATGAACATATTAGGAGGCTGTATGTGACTGTGGTGGTATGAATATATTAGGAGGCTGTATGTGACTGTGGTGGTATGAATATATTGGGAGGCTGTATGTGACCATGGTGGTGTGAATATCTTAGGAGGCTGTATGTGCCTATGGTGGTATAGATATGTTGTATGTACTAGTCTCTGTTGTACACAAACTTGTTTCACTGCCTGGTTGCTAACATAGATAGTGTCTGTAGCAGGGGTAAAAGGTTACATGGAAGTTACTCTGTGTATGATAGTTGCTTGTTATGTTGTTTGTTACATGTGAGTCTTGACAATATTTTTGTAATATCTACAAAGTTTGCAGTGTTCTGTTTACATTATACAACTTACATTGTGTGTGTGTGTGTGTGCATGTGTATGCGTACGCATGCTGTATTTGGGCTGATTTCTTTACATGTGATGTGCCTAGTTTACTGTATACAGCCTACATGATATGCCTAGTGTGCTGTATATAGCCTGTGTGATGTGCCTAGTCTGCTGTATACAGTCTGTGTGATGTGACTAGTGTGGTTGGCTGTCTGCTATTTACAGTCTGTGTGATGTGGCTAGTGTAGTTGGCTGTCTGCTGTTTACAGTCTGTGTGATGTGGCTAGTGTGGTTGGCTGTCTGCTGTTTACAGCCTGTGTGATGTGGCTAGTATGGTTGGGATGTCTGCTGTTTACAGCCTGTGTGATGTGGTTAGTTGGGCTATCTGTTGTATACAGCCTGTGTGATGTGCCTAGTTGGGCTGTCTGCTGTATACAGCCTGTATGACACTCTTAATATTTTAGAGATATATAGAGCTAAGTTCTAAATGACTCGAGACAAATGCCTTATTATGTTATCTATTAATACAAAAACTTCAGTTGATTGTCTGCTTTATTTCAGAATTTCATTTATCCTTGTCTTTATTTTTTTTTCCTGAAAATAATATAATCTATACACAGAGAAATTGTGTTTCTGTCTTCTGTTTTGTTACTCAAGGCACTATGATTAATTATTTCTTCTAGGCACCATGATTAAATTTTTTTCTAGGCACCATGATTAAATATGTCTCTAGGCATCATGAGTAAATATATCTTCAGGACACCATAATTAAATGTCTTTAGGCATCATGAGTAAATATATCTTCAGGACAAGATGATTAAATAAGTCTCTAGACACCATGATTAAATATATCATCAGGACACCATGATTAAATATGTCTCAATGCACCATGATTAAATATGTCTTCAGGACACCATGATTAAAAATCTAATTTCCATGCCTCACCTTCTTTTGTTCACCTCTCCCCCCCCCCTTTCTCTCTCACACACACATACACACTTTTTCTCATTCACTCTCACATATCTCTCTCTCTCTCTCTCTCCCTCCCTCCCCCCTCTCCCCCTTTTACTTTCTGACTTGTTCACTTACGCTGTCTCTTTCCTCTTCCTTTTTTTTTTTACCTGCAACAATTTACTTCCAAATTTTAACCGAACCATCAGCTCCAGGCGGATAAGAAGAACACACAAGTTGCTGGTTTAAAAATACAAGACTTGGGTCACCATAATCAGAGAAGGCATGAACCAGCACAGAGAAGCAGGTTATAAACTAACACCAGGTAACATACAGACCAGCACAGAGAAGCGGGTGTTAAACTAACACCATCTAACATAGAGACCAGCACAGAGAAGCGGGTGTTAAACTAATACCAGGTAACATACAGACCAGCACAGAGAAGCAGGTTATAAACTAACACCAGGTAACATACAGACCAGCACAGAGAAGCGGGTGTTAAACTAACACCTTCTTCTCTGTGCTGGTCCACGCCACCTAACATACAGCCCGGCACAGAGAAGCTGGTTCTATTTTTACAACTAACATACAGCCCGGTACAGAGAAGCCGGTTCTATTTTAACAACTAACATACAGCCCGGCACAGAGAAGCCGGTTCTATTTTAACAACTAACATACAGCCCGGTTGCTAACATAGATAGTGTCTGTAGCAGGGGTAAAAGGTTACATGGAAGTTACTCTGTGTATGATAGTTGCTTGTTATGTTGTTTGTTACATGTGAGTCTTGACAATATTTTTGTAATATCTACAAAGTTTGCAGTGTTCTGTTTACATTATACAACTTACATTGTGTGTGTGTGTGTGTGCATGTGTATGCGTACGCATGCTGTATTTGGGCTGATTTCTTTACATGTGATGTGCCTAGTTTACTGTATACAGCCTACATGATATGCCTAGTGTGCTGTATATAGCCTGTGTGATGTGCCTAGTCTGCTGTATACAGTCTGTGTGATGTGACTAGTGTGGTTGGCTGTCTGCTATTTACAGTCTGTGTGATGTGGCTAGTGTAGTTGGCTGTCTGCTGTTTACAGTCTGTGTGATGTGGCTAGTGTGGTTGGCTGTCTGCTGTTTACAGCCTGTGTGATGTGGCTAGTATGGTTGGGATGTCTGCTGTTTACAGCCTGTGTGATGTGGTTAGTTGGGCTATCTGTTGTATACAGCCTGTGTGATGTGCCTAGTTGGGCTGTCTGCTGTATACAGCCTGTATGACACTCTTAATATTTTAGAGATATATAGAGCTAAGTTCTAAATGACTCGAGACAAATGCCTTATTATGTTATCTATTAATACAAAAACTTCAGTTGATTGTCTGCTTTATTTCAGAATTTCATTTATCCTTGTCTTTATTTTTTTTTCCTGAAAATAATATAATCTATACACAGAGAAATTGTGTTTCTGTCTTCTGTTTTGTTACTCAAGGCACTATGATTAATTATTTCTTCTAGGCACCATGATTAAATTTTTTTCTAGGCACCATGATTAAATATGTCTCTAGGCATCATGAGTAAATATATCTTCAGGACACCATAATTAAATGTCTTTAGGCATCATGAGTAAATATATCTTCAGGACAAGATGATTAAATAAGTCTCTAGACACCATGATTAAATATATCATCAGGACACCATGATTAAATATGTCTCAATGCACCATGATTAAATATGTCTTCAGGACACCATGATTAAAAATCTAATTTCCATGCCTCACCTTCTTTTGTTCACCTCTCCCCCCCCCCTTTCTCTCTCACACACACATACACACTTTTTCTCATTCACTCTCACATATCTCTCTCTCTCTCTCTCTCCCTCCCTCCCCCCTCTCCCCCTTTTACTTTCTGACTTGTTCACTTACGCTGTCTCTTTCCTCTTCCTTTTTTTTTTTACCTGCAACAATTTACTTCCAAATTTTAACCGAACCATCAGCTCCAGGCGGATAAGAAGAACACACAAGTTGCTGGTTTAAAAATACAAGACTTGGGTCACCATAATCAGAGAAGGCATGAACCAGCACAGAGAAGCAGGTTATAAACTAACACCAGGTAACATACAGACCAGCACAGAGAAGCGGGTGTTAAACTAACACCATCTAACATAGAGACCAGCACAGAGAAGCGGGTGTTAAACTAATACCAGGTAACATACAGACCAGCACAGAGAAGCAGGTTATAAACTAACACCAGGTAACATACAGACCAGCACAGAGAAGCGGGTGTTAAACTAACACCTTCTTCTCTGTGCTGGTCCACGCCACCTAACATACAGCCCGGCACAGAGAAGCTGGTTCTATTTTTACAACTAACATACAGCCCGGTACAGAGAAGCCGGTTCTATTTTAACAACTAACATACAGCCCGGCACAGAGAAGCCGGTTCTATTTTAACAACTAACATACAGCCCGGCACAGAGAAGCGAGTGCTAGTTTAACAACTAACATACAGCCCAGCACAGAGAAGCCGGTTCTATTTTAACAACTAACATACAGCCCAGCACAGATAAGCGAGTGCTATTTTAACAACTAACATACAGCCCAGCACAGAGAAGCGAGTGCTAGTTTAACAACTAACATACAGCCCAGCACAGAGAAGCGAGTGCTAGTTTAACAACTAACATACAGCCCGGCACAGAGAAGCGAGTGCTATTTTAACAACTAACATACAGCCCGGCACAGAGAAGCCGGTTCTATTTTAACAACTAACATACAGCCCGGCACAGAGAAGCCGGTTCTATTTTAACAACTAACATACAGCCCAGCACAGATAAGCCGGTTCTATTTTAACAACTAACATACAGCCCGGCACAGAGAAGCCGGTTCTATTTTAACAACTAACATACAGCCCAGCACAGATAAGCCGGTTCTATTTTAACAACTAACATACAGCCCAGCACAGATAAGCCGGTTCTATTTTAACAACTAACATACAGCCCAGCACAGATAAGCCGGTTCTATTTTAACAACTAACATACAGCCCAGCACAGATAAGCCGGTTCTATTTTAACAACTAACATACAGCCCGGCACAGAGAAGCCGGTTCTATTTTAACAACTAACATACAGCCCGGCACAGATAAGCGAGTGCTAGTTTAACAACTAACATACAGCCCAGCACAGAGAAGCCGGTTCTATTTTAACAACTAACATACAGCCCAGCACAGATAAGCGAGTGCTATTTTAACAACTAACATACAGCCCAGCACAGAGAAGCGAGTGCTAGTTTAACAACTAACATACAGCCCAGCACAGAGAAGCGAGTGCTAGTTTAACAACTAACATACAGCCCGGCACAGAGAAGCGAGTGCTAGTTTAACAACTAACATACAGCCCGGCACAGAGAAGCGAGTGCTATTTTAACAACTAACATACAGCCCGGCACAGAGAAGCCGGTTCTATTTTAGCAACTAACATACAGCCCAGCACAGATAAGCCGGTTCTATTTTAACAACTAACATACAGCCCGGCACAGAGAAGCCGGTTCTATTTTAACAACTAACATACAGCCCAGCACAGATAAGCGAGTGCTATTTTAACAACTAACATACAGCCCAGCACAGAGAAGCCGGTTCTATTTTAACAACTAACATACAGCCCAGCACAGATAAGCGAGTGCTATTTTAACAACTAACATACAGCCCAGCACAGAGAAGCGAGTGCTAGTTTAACAACTAACATACAGCCCAGCACAGAGAAGCGAGTGCTAGTTTAACAACTAACATACAGCCCGGCACAGAGAAGCAAGTGCTATTTTAACAACTAACATACAGCCCGGCACAGAGAAGCCGGTTCTATTTTAACAACTAACATACAGCCCAGCACAGAGAAGCCGGTTCTATTTTAACAACTAACATACAGCCCAGCACAGATAAGCGAGTGCTATTTTAACAACTAACATACAGCCCAGCACAGATAAGCGAGTGCTAGTTTAACAACTAACATACAGCCCAGCACAGAGAAGCGAGTGCTAGTTTAACAACTAACATACAGCCCGGCACAGAGAAGCGAGTGCTAGTTTAACAACTAACATACAGCCCGGTACAGAGAAGCGAGTGCTATATTAACAACTAACATACAGCCCGGCACAGAGAAGCCGGTTCTATTTTAACAACTAACATACAGCCCGGCACAGAGAAGCGAGTGCTAGTTTAACAACTAACATACAGCCCAGCACAGAGAAGCCGGTTCTATTTTAACAACTAACATACAGCCCAGCACAGAGAAGCGAGTGCTAGTTTAACAACTAACATACAGCCCGGCACAGAGAAGCGAGTGCTAGTTTAACAACTAACATACAGCCCGGCACAGAGAAGCGAGTGCTATTTTAACAACTAACATACAGCCCGGCACAGAGAAGCCGGTTCTATTTTAACAACTAACATACAGCCCAGCACAGATAAGCGAGTGCTATTTTAACAACTAACATACAGCCCAGCACAGATAAGCCGGTTCTATTTTAACAACTAACATACAGCCCGGCACAGAGAAGCCGGTTCTATTTTAACAACTAACATACAGCCCAGCACAGATAAGCGAGTGCTATTTTAACAACTAACATACAGCCCAGCACAGATAAGCGAGTGCTATTTTAACAACTAACATACAGCCCAGCACAGAGAAGCGAGTGCTAGTTTAACAACTAACATACAGCCCAGTACAGAGAAGAGGGTGGTAGTTTTGCAATGTGTCTGTGATATTTAGTAACAGACGTACAATATTGTTTGTACACGTCATCTCAGATCGTGTAAGAAAGTTTTCACACAAACAACTCAGAGAGTGTCAAAATAGAAATCAGTTTGTGGAGACTAGGAGAAAGTCAAGATACTTACAACCGCTCTCAGGAAATGTTTCATTTCCCATCGGCCAGTGAATCTTGGGATATGATACTCATAGTTGGAGATGAGCAGGCTGAGACATGAGATCTGAAGACCGGATACAGAAGTATGAACTGTGAGACCGGGTGATCCTTGCCATGTGGTTGTCTACCCAGACTGGTTTAGTCTGTGCAGAAAATGATCCCATAAAAAAATAGTGGAAAATGGAAAGAAATGTGTCATACAATTAGTTTAAATTTGCTGTTCGGCGGAGCACAATCTTTCTACTCAGAATCCAAACTGTCATGTCTAACTTGTAGGATATAAGTGTATCGGAGAGAAAATTTACCTCACGAACATAGACATTGTCTGTAGAAATTATCTCTGTTACTTTAGAGTAGGACATTGCAGAACTTTTATCTGTTACATTAGAGTAGGACATTGTAGAAATTTTATCTGTTACTTTAGAGTAGGACATTGTCTACAGAACTTATCTCTGTTACTTTAGAGTAGGACATTGCAGAACTTTTATCTGTTACTTAGGATATTGTTTACAGAACTTATCTCTGTTACTTTAGAATAGGATATTGCAGAACTTTTATCTGTTACTTAGGATATTGTTTACAGAACTTATCTCTGTTACTTTAGAATAGGACATTGCAGAACTTTTATCTGTTACATTAGAGTAGGACATTGTCTGCAGAACTTATCTCTTTTACTTTAGAGTAGGACATTGTCTGCAGAACTTATCTCTGTTACTTTAGAGTAGGACATTGTCTGCAGAACTTATCTCTGTTACTTTAGAGTAGGATGTTGTCTGCATAACTTATCTCTGTTAGAGTCAGACATTATCTACAGAACTTATCTCTGTTAGAGTCAGACATTGTCTACAGAACTTATCTCTGTTAGAGTCAGACATTGTCTACAGAACTTATCTCTGTTAGAGTCAGACATTGTCTACAGAACTTATCTCTGTTAGAGTCAACGTTAACTGTTTAAAAAAAAACTGTTTTTGGTCCTGGGGAACGGCTTCATTACACTCACGGCTGTACAACGGCATCTGTGTACATGAGTTATACACAGTGTCATATTTTTACATAATCTGTACACGTATCATCACATTGTAGATGAAATGAGAGTCAAGGACAAGATAAAGCAAATGGTGATTAGGAAATCATTTGTCAGAGATCATGACGACCTGTCAGGTTACGCGAAAGTGGCACTGGTTGTTGCAGGGACAGACCAGAATATATTCTGTGTTCCATAGCTCTAGTCTCACGTATAGATTCTGTGTTCCATAATTCTAGTCTCACGTATAGATTCTGTGTTCCATAGTTCTAGTCTCACGTATAGATTCTGTATTCCATAGTTCTAGTCTCACGTATAGATTCTGTGTTCCATAGTTCTAGTCTCACGTATAGATTCTGTTTCCATAGTTCTAGTCTCACGTATAGATTCTGTGTTCCATAGTTCTAGTCTCACGTATAGATTCTGTGTTCCATAGTTCTAGTCTCACGTATAGATTCTGTATTCCATAGTTCTAGTCTCACGTATAGATTCTGTGTTCCATAGTTCTAGTCTAACGTATAGATTCTGTATTCCATAGTTCTAGTCTCATGTATAGATTCTGTGTTCCATAGTTCCAATCACACATCTGTATAGGTTATGTGTTCCATAGTTCTAGTTTCACACATCTGTATCACATACAAGTAAGTGGTGATCTTGTATAAGAGCGCATACAATATGTTTCTGTGTGTGTGTGTGGGGGGGGGGGTGCATGTGCGATTTTTAAAAAAACTTGGAAAGAAAGAAAGAAAGAAGGAAAGAAAGAAAGAAAGAAGGAAAGAAAGAAGGAAAGAAGGAAAGAAAGAAGGAAAGAAAGAAGGAAAGAAAGAAAGAAAGAAGGAAAGAAAGAAAGAAAAAAAGAAAGAAAGACGTATATCCTCTATTCTGGTGTAAGTACAGAAAAATAAACATAAAATAAACATACTAAAGCCAGCATATTTGCCCTGACCTACCTCTCTGTTGGACCCCCAGTAACAGGCCCGGCCTGGCTAACAGGCCAGGGATCGCCGTAGTAATCAGGGTGGTGGATCTGCTAAATAAGTATTGCACGCCCCCTACTTTTTAGCTGCACTCCTGGACTGAAAAAAATAGCCGCCATAACCGGCTCCCACGCTAGTACGATGATGTGACTTGACATCTTCACAGCATCGGCCACAAAGAAAACCAGCTCGCAGTTGAAGGGAGATTGAAGAAGAAGCCGGTGGTGTATGTAAAGGTGCCATAACAAACCGTTTGGCTTTTTAAAAAGGCATGAATAGCTTTATTTATTAACGGGAAGCACGGCTGTGACGTTTTGGCTGATAGCATCATCATGGTCACAACTATGTGCTTCCTTCATTCTGTGACGTTTTGGCTGATAGCATCATCATGGTCACAACTATGTGCTTCCTTCATTCTGTGACGTTTTGGCTGATAGCATCATCATGGTCACAACTATGTGCTTCTTTCATTCTGTGACGTTTTGGCTGATAGCATCATCATGGTCACAACTATGTGCTTCCTTCATTCTGTGACGTTTTGGCTGATAGCATCATCATGGTCACAACTATGTGCTTCTTTCATTCTGTGACGTTTTGGCTGATAGCATCATCATGGTCACAACTATGTGCTTCCTACATGATCAAAGCTTTCTTTAAGCCTAACTACTCACATCGTGTCTGGACTAGCCAATCCCAAAGTATCAGATGGAGCCATGCCAGCAGTACTATCTCTGAAAGAGTAAAATGCCAATCTTTCAGAGTTTTCTCCTGTAAAGTGGACGAGGCTGAGGCGCCATGTTGGTGGCATCAAGGTCACTTTACGTCCATCATCTGATGTAGCTGGTAAAGGTGTGCCGTCAACAGGTAATAAATCTTGTCCTGAACAATTTCCTGGCCCAGAATGTCTGGTTGAGGCACGTGCTGAAGGTGATTCTTTCGAAAATTTGTGGCCGTTACTTGACTTTTTTGTTATGTTCGCTTGCTCTGTCAGACAACAACACTGACCTGGTCATGTTCTGAAAGTCCCTTAAATCGCTTGTGATTAGAACAATCTGACCAGAGTTTGTCCTAGACTAAAGTGCTGGCAATTTCTAGCTAATAAATGTCTGGGCTGCCACGCTGACTGAGTTCCATCTTTTCATCTTATCTACGGTTTCCTTGTGGCTCCCGCTCCAGGTACATCCAGAAACTCGTGCTGCTAACGAGGTCTCGGGTGAATCACTCATGATGAGCACTCCAAACTCGGCTGGTCGGACCTGTAAATGAATGTCCAGTTCAAAGAGAGATCAGGCTCTACTGTCCGGTTCATGTCCAGTACAATCTATGGACGGCTGCAAGGAAGCTAACTCCTAATTATTTTCACATCTCACCGTTCAGAGTTACAATCCACTTTCTGCAATTATCGCCCTTGATAAAGTCTCGCTTGGCTGACACGGGCACAATTAACAGGGACTCGTTCTTGGCGGATACAACGATCTGGTAGGTACCAGGAGACCTAGTTCGTTTCGCTCTCTGGATTCTAACGGTCATGTCTCGGTTCAGACTGAGAACTTCTAACAGTCTGACCTACCGTTCTTGTCAGTTTCAGAGCGTTAACAGTGATAAGAAGGCAGTAGCCTAGACGTGGTCTGGCGGGATATCAGAGCCTGGATACTCCACATCGTTCTGTCACCTCTCATTTGGTGATAGAAGCAATGAAATCTAACACTCCGACGTTATTGTTTACCTGAGTGTAGTCACATATTTCTCCTATCACATTTTCCAACTATTTGTGATGTTTTCCTCATCCATATAAAGATTCAAATTCAGGGTTTAATATTTATGATTGTACACAAACACTTCCACATTTATAATTGTACACACAAACTTTCACATTTATAATTTTACAAACAGACTTTCACATTTATAATTCAACACACAAACACTTTCACATTTATAATTGTACACACAAACACTTTCACATTTATAGTTGTGCACACAAACTTTCACATTTATAATTGTACGCACAAGTACTCACATTTATAATTGTACACACATTTTAACATTTATAATTGTACATACAAGCACTTTCATATTTATAATTATACACACACACTTTAACATTTATAATTGTACACAAAAACTTTCACATTTATAATTTTACACACAGAATTTCACATTTATAGTTCTACACACAAACACTTTCACATTTATAATTGTACACACAAACGTTCACATTTATAATTGTACATACAAACTTTCACATTTATAATCGTACATAGAAACACTTTCACATTTATAATTGTAAACACAAACAAGTTTTTGGGATAAAGCTATTCCTGGTTTTGTTGTAAGCAGTTTTAACATTTACTTGTACAACACTCCCTGCAGCCGGGCACATAAATGTTTCTCTGTTACCTGGTAAAGGTTTACAGCATCTCTGTGATCATAAACAGAGAATATATGTCCTCGTACACAGAGATTATATGTCCTCGTACACAGAGAATGTATGTCCTCGTACACAGAGATTATATGTCCTCGTACACAGAGAATATATGTCCTCGTACACAGAGAATTATGTCCTCGTACACAGAGAATTATGTCCTCGTACACAGAGAATTATGTCCTCGTACACAGAGAATTATGTCCTCGTACACAGAGAATTATGTCCTCGTACACAGAGAATTATGTCCTCGTACACAGAGAATTATGTCCTCGTACACAGAGAATTATGTCCTCGTACACAGAGAATATGTCCTCGTACACAGAGAATATATATCCTCGTACACAGAGAATATATGTTCTCATACACAGAGAATATGTCCTCGTACACAGAGAATATATATCCTCGTACACAGAGAATATATGTCCTCGTACACAGAGAATATATGTCCTCGTACACAGAGAATATATATCCTCGTACACAGAGAATATATGTCCTCGTACACGGAGAATATATGTCCTCGTACACAGAGAATATATGTCCTCGTACACGGAGAATAGTTTGGATTTGTTGAAGGAAAGGGAACACACAATGCCATTTATGCTTTACGAACACTAACAGAAAGAGCTTTAGAAGTACATAAAGATCTCTACTTATGCTTCATTGATTTACACCAAGGCATTTGACAAGGTGAAACATAATGAAATTATTAAAATGCTTGAAGACATCAATATAGATGGCAAAGACCTGAGGATTGTAAAACATCTATACTGGCAGCAAGAAGCAGCAGTTCGAGTTGAAAATAGGATTGAAAAATATCAACCTATAAAACAAGGGGTGCGACAAGGATGTGTACTATCTCCAGAACTTTTTTCTCTGTATAGCGAGAATATTCTAAGAACAATCATCGCAGAACCAGGCATAAAAATATTAACAACCTTCGGTATGCTGACGACACAGTACTGATAGCTGAGAACCAACAATACCTGCAAAATCTCTTGGATAAAGTCGCCAAAGAAAGTGAACAGAAAGGCTTTACTTTGAACATCAAAAAGACAGAGACTATGGTTATATCTAAGAAACAGAATCCACCAGCATGCAGTATTAAATTAAACGGAACTATTCTAAAGCAGGTGTAGAAATTCAAATACCTTGGAGCAGTAATAACTTCAGATGGGAAATGCAAAGCAGAAATTAGGAACAGAATAGGCCAAGCAAAGACTGCATTTCAGAGAATGAGAAACATATTAGCTAACGCATCTTTATCAATGAATGTTAGAAAACGAGTCCTAAAATGCTATATTGAACCTATCTTGTTATATGGAAGTGAATCATGGACAATAGGCAAGTCTGCACAAAAATCATTGGAAGCAGCAGAAATGTGGTTTATTAGAAGAATTTTGCGAATCCCCTGGACAGCAAAAATAAATAATGAAGAATGTATGAGAAGAGCTGGAGAGACAAAAAAACCTTGTCAAAAAGATAAGAGAGAGACAATGTACTTTCATAGGACATGCAATGAGAAGAAGGGGCATTGAAAATATTATAACAACAGGAAAAATAGAAGGAAGAAGATCAAGAGGAAGACCAAGAGAAATGATACTGGACAGTCTGACGGGATGGTGTGAGAGGAGATCACCAACTGAGCTGATGGCCTGTATGTACTCTGGAGAAGCATAATAGCCAATGCCAGTCGGCACGGCACATGATGATGATGATGATGATGATGACACGGAGAATGTATATCCTCGTATACAGAGAATATATGTCCTCATATGGGATTTGGAGAACAATTTTATAAGGCGGTACAACATATATCCCCCCTCCCCCAGCATCTTCCTCCGTGTACCCTAGTGAGAACAATTCTATTTAATCTATTACAACCCTCCCCCTCCCCCTTAAAACAGAGGTAGCTCTTAGGGCCCCTAATCGATGTACGGGCTCGATCCCTCTCTCACTGGACCTACACCAGTAACGCGTGTGTCTTATTTATATAGAATATAAATATGTCATCTGACATTTTAGCATGTTGCAATATGTCATCTGACAATTTAGTGTGTTGCAATATGCCATCTGACATTTTAGTATGTTACATTCGTCTGTATAGCAAAATGTCATTTGTGTATGTTAAAATGTATGTGTATGTGGTAGAATGTGCGACAGAGACGTCCATAGTTTTCAAGCAGTGCGCCACGTGAGAGCTGAAGGTGTGCCGTCAAATTTTTACAGTAAAAATATTTTTGAGGAAACTACAAGAGCACATCTTGGCTTCCTGAAGCGATGACTACCTGCCAGGTAGAGAACCCACGACAGTTTAGTTGTTAGTCCCAGTTCTAGCGTGAGCTGACATGTCCAGGGACTTGTGTCTCCACCCAGTCTCACATTTCACATTTGTGCCTCCAGCTAGTCTCACACTTCACATTTGTGCCTCAAACCAGTCTTACTCTTCACATTTGTGCCTCAAACCAGTCTTACTCTTCACATTTGTGCCTCAAACCAGTCTTACTCTTCACATTTGTTCCTCCAACTAGTCTCACACTTCACATTTGTTCCTCCAGCTAGTCTCACACTTCACATTTGTGCCTCCAGCTAGTCTCACACTTCACATTTGTTCCTCCAGCTAGTCTCACACTTCACATTTGTGCCTCCAGCTAGTCTCACACTTCACATTTGTGCCTCCAGCTAGTCTCACACTTCACATTTGTTCCTCCAGCTAGTCTCACACTTCATATTTGTTCCTCCAGCTAGTCTCACACTTCACATTTGTGCCTCCAGCTAGTCTCACACTTCACATTTGTGCCTCCAGCTAGTCTCACACTTCATATTTGTGCCTCCAGCTAGTCCCACACTTCACATTTGTGCCTCCAGCTAGTCTCATACTTCACATATGTGCCTCCAGCTAGTCTCATATTTCACATTTGTGCCTCCAGCCAGTCTCACACTTCACATTTGTGCCTCCAGCCAGTCTCACACTTCACATTTGTTCCTCCAACCACTCTTACACTTCACATTTGTTCCTCCAACCACTCTTACACTTCACATTTGTTCCTCCAACCACTCTTACACTTCACATTTGTTCCTCCAACCACTCTTACACTTCACATTTGTTCCTCCAACCACTCTTACACTTCACATTTGTTCCTCCAACTACTCTTACACTTCACATTTGTTCCTCCAACCACTCTTACACTTCACATTTGTTCCTCCAACCACTCTTACACTTCACATTTGTTCCTCCAATCACTCTTACACTTCACATTTGTTCCTCCAACCACTCTTACACTTCACATTTGAGAACACAGGTGTGCCGCAGTCTGAAAATGTTTGGGGACCGCCGGGCACATTCTTGCCTGAGATAAGAACTCCAAGTTTTTTAAACCCCAAGACATGGTGTCCAGATCTAAATTTTGACTGACAGCTGTCTGACGACAACTTTATCTCGGACAGCATCATGGCCTGGTTTATGATATAACCCCAGTCATAATTTAATATCAAAATGGATGTTTTGGCTGTATGTGTCAACTCTGGCATTAACCCAATATTTCTATCCTGGAATGGCATAATTTATGTCATTATCTGCGTGAAAACTTCAATAACGGCTGAGTAGGTCGTCACTTCCGCCTAATTTCACCGCCAAAACTCGGAAAAATGTTGTTCACGTGACATGAGGACGGCAAAAAAACGTCAGAGCCGCCAAATTGTTTTCGCGCCGCAAAAATGGCGGCAATTGAGTAGCCATTAAGGATGTGAGTTATTGATGAGAATGGATTAATCTTGATCAAAAATTTATCATCAACAGAAGAAATGTAAAGTTGTCTGCATAGAGGAGCGCTTTTACTGATGGACGATGAAAAGTTCAGATGAAACGTGTGAGTGCCAGGACATACAGGAGCGCATTAGAATAATGTATTCAGATTGTCATATGTGTGTGAGCAGGTAAGTGCCGTTAGCGCTCAAACTGAACAAGTGTGCTTCTCAACTTGTCTCCACTCCTCAGAGAGAGAGATAGTGCCCTGTTTAAAGGCTATGTAAAGACAGTTGTCAACAGTTGAAGCTCAGAGGTGTGACATGTCATCTAGGGCGTACAGAGGTCCCCATCGAGTCATCTAGAGCTTACAGAGGTTCTCAACATGTCATCTAGAGCTTACAGAGGTTCTCAACATGTCATCTAGAGCTTACAGAGGTTCTCAACATGTCATCTAGAGCTTACAGAGGTTCTCAACATGTCATCTAGAGCTTACAGAGGTTCTCAACATGTCATCTAGAGCTTACAGAGGTTCTCAACATGTCATCTAGAGCTTACAGAGGTTCTCAACATGTCATCTAGAGCGTACAGAAGTTCTCAACATGTCATCTAGAGCTTACAGAGGTTCTCAACATGTCATCTAGGGCGTACAGAGGTTCTCAACGTGTCATCTAGAGCTTACAGAGGTTCTCAGCGTGTCATCTAGAGCTTACAGAGGTTCTCAACATGTCATCTAGAGCTTACAGAGGTTCTCAACATGGAGACAGATGGCTTCCCAGGTATGAGTGTGAAGTCTAAGGGAAGAAATGTTTTTTCTAAGAGAAATCAAAATAATTACCAACGGAATAAAATGTCGAGTGTGTCGACGAAAATCCTGTCTGGATGATGATTTAATCTTGACTTGATGGAGGATTTCGGAATAGACTGGGTTGAAGATGAAGGATAGGGCCCGCGACGTTGAGAACTGCTGACTTATCAAGACCCTTAGTGCAGGAGAAACTGCAAAAAAAAACCAGAAAAACTTAATCCGAGGATACTGCTTACTATAACACAGAACAGAGAGAAACTTTAGGGGAGTATGCTGCTTACTATAACACAGAACAGAGAGAAACTTTAGGGGAGTATGCTGCTTACTATAACACAGAACAGAGAGAAACTTTAGGGGAGTATGCTGCTTACTATAACACAAAATAGAGAGAAACTTTAGGGGAGTATGCTGCTTACTATAACACAGAACAGAGAGAAACTTTAGGGGAGTATGCTGCTTACTATAACACAGAACAGAGAGAAACTTTAGGGGAGTATGCTGCTTACTATAACACAGAACAGAGAGAAACTTTAGGGGAGTATGCTGCTTACTATAACACAGAACAGAGAGAAACTTTAGGGGAGTATGCTGCTTACTATAACACAGAACAGAGAGAAACTTTAGGGGAGTATGCTACTTACTATAACACAGAACAGAGAGAAACTTTAGGGGAGTATGCTGCTTACTATAACACACAACAGAGAGAAACTTTAGGGGAGTATGCTGCTTACTATCACACAACAGAGAGAAACTTTAGGGGAGTATGCTGCTTACTATAACACAGAACAGAGAGAAACTTTAGGGGAGTATGCTGCTTACTATCACAGAACAGAGAGAAACTTTAGGGGAGTATGCTGCTTACTATAACACAGAACAGAGAGAAACTTTAGGGGAGTATGCTGCTTACTATAACACAGAACAGAGAGAAACTTTAGGGGAGTATGCTGCTTACTATAACACAGAACAGAGAGAAACTTTAGGGGAGTATGCTGCTTACTATAACACAGAACAGAGAGAAACTTTAGAGGAGTATGCCGCCGACTGAGAGAATCTTGGACAATCTGCAGATTTTGCCGGATAAAGAAACTAGCAGAATTGTCGGAAATTCAAGGAAGTGAGAAGAGACAGCATCATTTGGTCTGTGACATGAAAACCTACTGACTCAGACAACATCATCTGGTCTGTGACATGAAAACCTGCTGACTCAGACATCATCTGGTCTGTGACATGAAAACCTACTGACTCAGACAACATCATCTGGTCTGTGACATGAAAACCTGCTGACTCAGACATCATCTGGTCTGTGACAGTGGAAACCTGCTGACTCGGAAACTGGTTAACTCAAAAATAGAAGATCAGAAAAAAAAAATTATGTACATCACAGTCTCAGAGGCTTAATAGAGGCTATCTCTTGACAGAGGATGATTCTAAGCTTGACACAGGCTATCTCTTGACAGAGGATGATTCTAAGCTTGACACAGGCTATCTCTTGACAGAGGATGATTCTAAGCTTGACACAGGCTATCTCTTGACAGAGGATGATTCTAAGCTTGACACAGGCTATCTCTTGACAGAGGATGATTCTAAGAGGCTTGACACAGGCTATCTCTCGACAGAGGATGATTCTAAGCTTGACACAGGCTATCTCTTGACAGAGGATGATTCTAAGAGGCTTGACACAGGCTATCTCTTGACAGAGGATGATTCTAAGAGGCTTGATACAGACTATCTCTTGACAGATTATGATTCTAAGAAGCTTGGTACAGGCTATTTCTTGACACACGATGATTCTAAGAAGCTTGATACAAACTGACTCTAAGATGCGTAGCAGAGACTGACTCTAAGATACTTTGGAGAGGCTGACTCTAAGATGCTTGGCACATGCTGAATCTAAAACAGGGTTAGCAGAGTGACTTTAAAAGGTTTTGGTAGAGGCTGACTTTAAAAGGTTTGGTAGAGGCTGAGTTTAAGAAGTTTGGCAGAGACTGACTTTAAGAGGCTTGGTAGAGGCTAACATTAAGAGGTTTGGTAGAGGCTGACTTTAAGAGGTTTGTTAGAGGCTGACTTTAAGAGGGTTGGTAGATGCTGTCTTTAAGAGGTATGGTAGAGGCCGATTTTAAGAGGTTTAGTAGAGGCTAACTTTAGGAGGTTTGATAGGGGCTGACTTTTTTGGTAGAGGCTGACTTTAAGATGTTTGGCAGAAGCTGACTTTAAGAGGTTTCGCAAAGGCTAACTTTAAGAGGTTTCGCAGAGGCTGACTTTAAGAAGTTTGGTAGAAACTGGAGGCTTCGCAAAAGCTGAATTTAAGAAAGTTGGTATAGTGACCATAAGAGACTGAACAGAGTCTGGCTCTAATAGTCTTGGTAGAGACTGACTCTGTCAGGACTGCCATGGGCTAACTCTAGAAGAGTTGACAGAGATTGACTCTATACTATAATGTTTACTGATTTTTAGGAATCAAGAGACTTGTATTTGGAAACAGATGGGTCTTTCAGTCAGAAACAGATGAATCTCATGGTCAGAAACAGATGAGTTTTAGCCAGAAACAGATGAGTCTCTCTCAGAAACATGAATCTAATAGTCAGAAACAGATGAGTCTCAGTCAGAAACAGATGGGTCTTGCGGTCAAAAATAGATGAGTCTCACGGTCAGAAACAGATGGGTCTTGAAGTAAGAAACAAGTAGGTCTTGCAGTCAGAAAAAACATACTTCTTGCAGTTATATTTGTCTCCTCACTAACTGTTACAGACTCTGCTGCCAATGATGATGATGGAAGAGAGAAAGAAGATGATGAAAGAGAGAAAGAAGATGATGGAAGAGAGAAACAAGATGATGGAAGAGAGAAAGAAGATGATGGAAGAGAGAAACAAGATGATGGAAGAGAGAAACAAGACGATGGAAGAGAGAAACAAGACGATGGAAGAGAGAAACAAGATGATGGAAGAGAGAAGCAAGAACTGCAGAACAGGAGAGTCACTGAAAAGAACAATAACAGCCATACAAAAAGCTACACGAAAAGAAAACTATAATTAGAACAATAACAACCATACAAAGAGCAGAAAAAGAAAATGTACACAAAGAACAAGAACAGTCAAACAAAGAGCAAAGGCTGTGACTAGAGAGAGAAGTAAGAGATCATAGCTGTGATGTTTCTGAGAGAGATGCAGCGTGTCCCGGCTGATTTCTTTCCTTTGACGGCCAAGTCAAGCTAATTTCGCCAGACATTCAAGCCTAATACTGAATAAACATGCAGAAAACAGACTCAATTTATTTTGATTGGTCAAATGATGAGATTCTCTGGCCAACAAAATGGCCATTGGTCGGAAAGCAGCGTCCCAACCTGGCCGATGTCCACATTTGTGGCCGGGTGAGAACAGATAATGGAAGGAGGGTCCGTAGCTTTTGTCGCTTTCTGAAAGTGGACACCGCAGACTAGAAAGTGACCATCGGGTCGCAGTGTGGGTCTCTCTTAGCCCCTGTTAACCCCACATTGTTCCACAAGGTGTCAACAAATTTTTCAATCAAACAGGATATCTGTGGACAGATATGTTCCGCTCGTACGGACCTCAATGGGAATTTGGGGGATGATAATTCTGTATTTACGGGACACTGACACGAAATTTTGAGACGATATCCATTGTAGGCACAAACACAGCCCGTCTGGGATTAGCTCAATCACATCTTGATCTATTATCATATCTGCAGAGCTTTCCACATGACCTTCACGCTGTGAAAAAAATGAAGTTCATTTTGTTCAGAATTGAAGGTGCGAGTAGCATTTTTCATTATTGGATAAGTCAATTTTTGTGTAGATATTCACAGAGATTATATTTCTGCTCATTTTTTTTAAAAGCTATACTTCTGAGGATTTTTCGAAATGATTATTTTCCTGTAGATTATTCAGCATGACTATTTGTTGATTATTCGAAATTAATCTGTGGATTATCTGATATGACAGTGCTTCTCTTGGTTGTCTCGCTGGGGGAGAAGACACTGCCTGCTGTGACGATCAGCAACCCATAGCTTACGTGCTGGCGACAGGGCTAGGGAACCTAGCTGACATGTTGGCGTCAGGGCTTGAGAGCCATAGCTGACATGTTGGCGTCAGGGCTGGAGAGCCAAAGCTGACATGTTGGTGTCAGGGCTGGAGAGCCATAGCTGACATAGTGGCGTCAGGGCTTGAGAGCCATAGCTGACATAGTGGCGTCAGGGCTTGAGAGCCATAGCTGACATGTTGGCGTCAGGGCTTGAGAGCCATAGCTGACATGCTGGCGTCAGGGCTTGAGAGCCATAGCTGACATGGTGGCGTCAGGGCTTGAGAGCCATAGCTGACATGGTGGCGTCAGGGCCAGGGAACCATAGCTGACATGTTGGCGTCAGGGCTTGAGAGCCATAGCTGACATGTTGGCGTCAGGGCTTGAGAGCCATAGCTGACATGTTGGCGTCAGGGCTGGAGAGCCAAAGCTGACATGTTGGTGTCAGGGCTGGAGAGCCATAGCTGACATGGTGGCGTCAGGGCTTGAGAGCCATAGCTGACATAGTGGCGTCAGGGCTTGAGAGCCATAGCTGACATGTTGGCGTCAGGGCTGGAGAGCCATAGCTGACATGGTGGCGTCAGGGCTTGAGAGCCATAGCTGACATGGTGGCGTCAGGGCTTGAGAGCCATAGCTGACATGGTGGCGTCAGGGCCAGGGAACCATAGCTGACATGTTGGCGTCAGGGCTTGAGAGCCATAGCTGACATGTTGGTGTCAGGGCTTGAGAGCCATAGCTGACATGTTGATGTCAGGGCTGGAGAGCCATAGCTGACATGGTGGCATCAGGCCTGGAGAGCCATAGCTGACATGTTGGCGTCAGGGCTGGAGAGCCATAGCTGACATGTTGGCGTCAGGGCTGGAGAGCCATAGCTGACTTGTTGGCGTCAGGGCTGGAGAACCATAGCTGACATGTTGGCGTCAGGGCTGGAGAGCCATAGCTGACATGTTGGCGTCAGGGCTGGAGAACCATAGCTGACATGTTGACATAAAGCCTGGAGAACCATAGCTGACCAAGACCCTGTCCCATCTCTTTGTTGCTAACCTCAATCACAGGCCTAGCCAAGCTAACGGGGCAGTGATTATCAGAGTTCCCGTGGTGGTGGAGTCTGCTAAGGAGGTATTATCCCCCCCCCCCCCGCGTCTTAGCTTCACTCAGGGGAAGAAAGAAACAGCCGCCATAACCCGCTCCCATGCCATCATCTCCACAACATCGGCTACAAAGAACACCAGATGGCAGTTCCAGGGAGACTGAAGAAGAGAAAGATGTTTCTTCGAAATGATTATATTTCTGTTGATTACTGGAGATGATTATGTTTCTACTTGTATTCAGGCATGTCTTCTTCTTTGTTCTCGTTGAAGAACTTTGATTATTTGAAGTGAAAGACATGGCGTTCTTAAAGAAGATTCGTTGTGTCGGATACGAAGTGGGTTACAGTGGCACATTCGAAGTGTTGAAGTTGATCCTAGAAGCAGGTTTCTTGACAGAGTTTGCTATCGCAAGGATCATATCCAGCTTTGGCCTGCCAAGCTGGCAGTACGGGCACAACAGCCTAATACTAGGAGCATCAACAACTTGTGAAGTATGGCTTGGTCTGCTCTAGTTCTCCAGTCTTGACAACAGCGCTATCTCTCCATCACCGTCATCCTTTCAATCCTGTCAGAGCAGGCTGTATGACTGTAGTGTGGCTCGCCAGCAGCTCGTAGAATTCACAGCAATCATAGAAGACTGTTACATAAGATATCAAACTGTTACAGCACAGGACTGCCATATGATGATGCTGACAGCAAAGGACTGCCACATGATGATGCTGACAGTACAGGAATGCCACATGATGATGCTGACAGAACAGGACTGCCACATGATGATGCTGACAGTACAGGACTGCCA
Source organism: Achatina immaculata (assembly GCA_009760885.1). Taxonomy (NCBI): domain Eukaryota; kingdom Metazoa; phylum Mollusca; class Gastropoda; order Stylommatophora; family Achatinidae; genus Lissachatina; species Lissachatina immaculata. Next base: position 4,139,857 of record CM019691.1, read on the forward strand.
CATGATGATGCTGACAGAACAGGACTGCCACATGATGATGCTGACAGTACAGGAATGCCACATGATGATGCTGACAGAACAGGACTGCCACATGATGATGCTGACAGAACAGGACTGCCACATGATGATGCTGACAGTACAGGAATGCCACATGATGATGCTGATAGAACAGGAATGCCACATGATGATGCTGACAGTACAGGAATGCCACATGATGATGCTGACAGAACAGGATTGCCACATGATGATGCTGACAGCAAAGGACTGCCACATGATGATGCTGACAGTACAGGAATGCCACATGATGATGCTGACAGAACAGGACTGCCACATGATGATGCTGACAGTACAGGAATGCCACATGATGATGCTGACAGAACAGGACTGCCACATGATGATGCTGACAGTACAGGAATGTCACATGATGATGCTGACAGTACAGGAATGCCACATGATGATGCTGACAGAACAGGACTGCCACATGATGATGCTGACAGTACAGGAATGCCACATGATGATGCTGACAGAACAGGACTGCCACATGATGATGCTGACAGTACAGGACTGCCACATGATGATGCTGACAGTACAGGAATGCCACATGATAATGCTGACAGTACAGGAATGCCACATGATGATGCTGACAGAACAGGACTGCCACATGATGATGCTGACAGTACAGGAATGCCACATGATAATGCTGACAGTACAGGAATGCCACATGATGATGCTGACAGTACAGGACTGCCACATGATGATGCTGACAGTACAGGACTGCCACGTGATGATGCTGACAGTACAAGACTGCCACATGATGATGCTGACAGTACAGGACTGCCACATGATGATGCTGACAGTACAAGACTGCCACATGATGATGCTGACAGTACAGGACTGCCACATGATGATGCTGACAATACAAGACTGCCACATGATGATGCTGACAGTACAAGACTGCCATATGATGATGCTGACAGTACAGGACAGCCACATGATGATGCTGACAGTACAAGACTGCCACATGATGATGCTGACAGTACAGGACTGCCACATGATGATGCTGACAGTACAAGACTGCCACATGATGATGCTGACAGTACAGGACTGCCACATGATGATGCTGACAATACAAGACTGCCACATGATGATGCTGACAGTACAAGACTGCCATATGATGATGCTGACAGTACAGGACAGCCACATGATGATGCTGACAGTACATCGTGTACGACTGGGCTGGGGAAAATGTCAGAAAGACTGAGAAAAAGAAAATAGTAAATGAATAACAGACTGGAACCCTGGACTCTAACAGCAAACTTCTAGCCACGAGAAGACAGCAGGCTATCAGCTTGGTCAACTTCTGTCACTAGAGCTTTTAGTGCTTCCATTCACATTTATTCTCTTACAAACTTTATCTCACGTAAAAAGTACCGTGTCTACAAACTTTCTTTCTCTCATGTCTAAAGTATTGTGTCTACAAACTTTCTTTCTCTCACGTCTAAAGTATTGTGTCTACACACTTTCTTTCTCTCACGTCTAAAGTATTGTGTCTACAAACTTTCTTTCTCTCACGTCTAAAGTATTGTGTCTACAAACTTTCTTTCTCTCACGTCTAAAGTACTATGTCTACACACTTTCTTTCTCTCACGTCTAAAGTATTGTGTCTACAAACTTTCTTTCTCTCACGTCTAAAGTATTGTGTCTACAAACTTTCTTTCTCTCACGTCTAAAGTACTATGTCTACACACTTTCTTTCTCTCACGTCTAAAGTATTGTGTCTACAAACTTTCTTTCTCTCACGTCTAAAGTACTATGTCTACAAACTTTCTTTCTCTCACGTCTAAAGTACTTTGTCTACACACTTTCTTTCTCTCGCGTCTAAAGTACTGTGTCTACAAACTTTGTTTTTCTCACGTCTAAAGTACTATGTTTACACACTTTCTTTCTCTCACGTCTAAAGTACTGTGTCTACAAACTTTGTTTTTCTCACGTCTAAAGTACTATGTTTACACACTTTCTTTCTCTCACGTCTAAAGTACTGTGTCTACACACTTTCTTTCTCTCACATCTAAAGTACTATATCTACACACTTTCTTTCTCTCACGTCTAAAGTACTTTGTCTATAAACTTTGGTTTTCTCACGTCTAAAGTACTGTGTCTACAAACTTTCTTTCTCTCACGTCTAAAATATTGTCTACAAACATTCTTTCTCTCACGACTAAAGTATTGTATCTAGAAACTTTCTTTCTCTCACGTCTAAAGTATTGTCTACAAACTTTCTTTCTCTCCAGTCTAAAGTACACTATCTATATTTGTCTAACCACATTATATTGTTCCAACACTTCATTACCTCCGAGCCTTGCAGTTTCCTTCTTGTGCTTAATATCGCTTGTTTGGGGGGGGGGGGGGATGGTAGGGAGGAGTAGTACAGCAAGTACTGTAGTAACAAACTGTGATATTCGAACTTAATAAGTGTCAAAGTTTCTACTGTACTACCCCAATATGTCGCTCAACACTGCCAACACTACACGCCCCGCCCGCCAGAACAGAACCGTAGAAAACTTTAGGTCACGAGAAAGTACCTGGATGTTCGTCTCAGAGTTTAAGACCCACAACCTACAGGTTGTGTTGACCACGTGTACAGGAGATGCTGGAAATGTACAAGAATACGGCGCTATATCGGTCGTGTACACACATCTATCCTCTTCGTTCATGAAATTATGGCCTTGTTCGGAATGTGCGCGGAAGTAAGTGATAGGCTTGTTCTGTGAAATGAATATTGTTCGCAGTTTGGGCACTTCCCAGCTCCGTGTGTTTTTGTCATTCGTGTTAAGTTGCCGGATTATTTCCAAATAGAAAGTGCAAACAAGTGCAATTGTCGCTACAAATCGGCTCAGAAACTACAGTTTAAATAGATAATTTGGGCCAGCGATCAGGTCTCTGGGGAAAGCGATGTGATATCTTCCAACACCGAAAGCATCAAGTCCCAGCACGCACGACGTGAGTTCTCAATTGGAGCGGGATGGGATCTACTCCACTCTCTATTACAGACACATTAACGCGTTTAAGACTGAAATAATCTGCTCCGCGTGTACCGCGGTCACGGATAGCACCCGCAAGACATGGGACTCCTCCAGTTCTCATTCTCCGTCCCAAGCCACTTTGGACAAGATAAAAGACAAGGATATTGCTGTTGGAGGTGGCTGTAAGACCTTCTCTCTGTTTACCTTCAGCAAATTGGATATTCTGTTAGGATCAAAGGAATCTGAGACCGAAACGGTACTTTTTTTTTTTTTTTAACCAGGTAATTTTGTGACGTTTCTAGCAGCTCTGGGACGGACTGGCAGAGGGTGGGGTGTGGATATACTTCAAGGTATGTGCCAGCTGAAACAATACTTACAAAGACAGGAAGTTGTTACATGGAGGGCGACTCGGAAGATCTGGAAGAGCTTCCTCATCACAAAATGCACGTCCACGCTGGTGTCAGTTTAAACAAGTTGGCGGTGGATTAAGAGCCGAAGTTAGCGTTTATTGTAAGAATCATTTCAGATGTTTGTTGGGTAAGATGTTTCAGACTTACTTTCTCTCACGTCTAAAGTATTGTGTCTACAAACTTTCTTTCTCTCACGTCTAAAGTACTATGTCTACACACTTTCTTTCTCTCACGTCTAAAGTATTGTGTCTACAAACTTTCTTTCTCTCACGTCTAAAGTACTATGTCTACAAACTTTCTTTCTCTCACGTCTAAAGTACTTTGTCTACACACTTTCTTTCTCTCGCGTCTAAAGTACTGTGTCTACAAACTTTGTTTTTCTCACGTCTAAAGTACTATGTTTACACACTTTCTTTCTCTCACGTCTAAAGTACTGTGTCTACAAACTTTGTTTTTCTCACGTCTAAAGTACTATGTTTACACACTTTCTTTCTCTCACGTCTAAAGTACTGTGTCTACACACTTTCTTTCTCTCACATCTAAAGTACTATATCTACACACTTTCTTTCTCTCCAGTCTAAAGTACTATGTCTACAAACTTTGTTTTTCTCACGTCTAAAGTACTGTGTCTACAAACTTTCTTTCTCTCACGTCTAAAATATTGTCTACAAACATTCTTTCTCTCACGACTAAAGTATTGTATCTAGAAACTTTCTTTCTCTCACGTCTAAAGTATTGTCTACAAACTTTCTTTCTCTCCAGTCTAAAGTACACTATCTATATTTGTCTAACCACATTATATTGTTCCAACACTTCATTACCTCCGAGCCTTGCAGTTTCCTTCTTGTGCTTAATATCGCTTGTTTGGGGGGGGGGGGGGATGGTAGGGAGGAGTAGTACAGCAAGTACTGTAGTAACAAACTGTGATATTCGAACTTAATAAGTGTCAAAGTTTCTACTGTACTACCCCAATATGTCGCTCAACACTGCCAACACTACACGCCCCGCCCGCCAGAACAGAACCGTAGAAAACTTTAGGTCACGAGAAAGTACCTGGATGTTCGTCTCAGAGTTTAAGACCCACAACCTACAGGTTGTGTTGACCACGTGTACAGGAGATGCTGGAAATGTACAAGAATACGGCGCTATATCGGTCGTGTACACACATCTATCCTCTTCGTTCATGAAATTATGGCCTTGTTCGGAATGTGCGCGGAAGTAAGTGATAGGCTTGTTCTGTGAAATGAATATTGTTCGCAGTTTGGGCACTTCCCAGCTCCGTGTGTTTTTGTCATTCGTGTTAAGTTGCCGGATTATTTCCAAATAGAAAGTGCAAACAAGTGCAATTGTCGCTACAAATCGGCTCAGAAACTACAGTTTAAATAGATAATTTGGGCCAGCGATCAGGTCTCTGGGGAAAGCGATGTGATATCTTCCAACACCGAAAGCATCAAGTCCCAGCACGCACGACGTGAGTTCTCAATTGGAGCGGGATGGGATCTACTCCACTCTCTATTACAGACACATTAACGCGTTTAAGACTGAAATAATCTGCTCCGCGTGTACCGCGGTCACGGATAGCACCCGCAAGACATGGGACTCCTCCAGTTCTCATTCTCCGTCCCAAGCCACTTTGGACAAGATAAAAGACAAGGATATTGCTGTTGGAGGTGGCTGTAAGACCTTCTCTCTGTTTACCTTCAGCAAATTGGATATTCTGTTAGGATCAAAGGAATCTGAGACCGAAACGGTACTTTTTTTTTTTTTTTAACCAGGTAATTTTGTGACGTTTCTAGCAGCTCTGGGACGGACTGGCAGAGGGTGGGGTGTGGATATACTTCAAGGTATGTGCCAGCTGAAACAATACTTACAAAGACAGGAAGTTTTAGGCTTCCACTGACTCAGTCCTAGATGATCTAGACTTACATTGACTCAGATCCATAGCTTTTCGATATAATTTCGGCCATGAGTACAACTTATGCGTTATTTTTCCTTCCCTCTCCAGATCTGGACACGGAGTTGGTCTGTCTGAGGCTTACACCAAGGATATAGACTGAGGCTGAGAGTAGGAATCTTTTGTCTGCCTGCGGCTTACACCCAGGATTTAGACTGAGGCTGAGAGTAGGAATCTTTTGTCTGCCTGAGGCTTACGCCGAAGATATAGACTGAGGTTGAGAGTAGGAATCTTTTGTCTGCCTGCGGCTTACACCCAGGATATAGACTGAGGCTGAGAGTAGGAATCTTTTGTCTGCCTGCGGCTTACACCCAGGATATAGACTGAGGCTGAGAGTAGGAATCTTTTGTCTGCCTGCGGCTTACACCCAGGATATAGACTGAGGCTGAGAGTAGGAATCTTTTGTCTGTCTGAGGCTTACACCCAGGATATAGACTGAGGCTGAGAGTAGGAATCTTTTGTCTGCCTGCGGCTTACACCAAGGATTTAGACTGAGGCTGAGAGTAGGAATGTTTTGTCTGCCTGCGGCTTACATCCAGGATATAGACTGAGGCTGAGAGTATGAATCTTTTGTCTGCCTGCGGCTTACACCCAGGATTTAAACTGAGGCTGAGAGTAGGAATCTTTTGTCTGTCTGAGGCTTACGCCGAAGATATAGACTGAGGCTGAGAGTAGGAATGTTTTGTCTGCCTGCGGCTTACACCCAGGATATAGACTGAGGCTGAGAGTAGGAATCTTCTGTCTGTCTGAGGCTTACGCCGAAGATATAGACTGAGGCTGAGAGTAGGAATGTTTTGTCTGTCTGAGGCTTACGCCGAAGATATAGACTGAGGCTGAGAGTAGGAATGTTTTGTCTGTCTGAGGCTTACGCCGAAGATATAGACTGAGGCTGAGAGTAGGAATGTTTTGTCTGTCTGAGGCTTACGCCGAAGATATAGACTGAGGCTGAGAGTAGGAATGTTTTGTATGCCTGCGGCTTACGCCGAAGATATAGACTGAGGCTGAGAGTAGGAATCTTTTGTCTGTCTGAGGCTTACGCCGAAGATATAGACTGAGGCTGAGAGTAGGAATCTTTTGTCTGCCTGTGGCTTACACCCAGGATATAGACTGAGGCTGAGAGTAGGAATCTTTTGTCTGTCTGAGGCTTATGCCGAAGATATAGACTGAGGCTGAGAGTAGGAATGTTTTGTCTGCCTGCGGCTTACACCCAGGATTTAGACTGAGGCTGAGAGTATGAATCTTTTGTCTGTCTGAGGCTTACGCCGAAGATATAGACTGAGGCTGAGAGTAAGAATGTTTTGTCTGCCTGCGGCTTACACCCAGGATATAGACTGAGGCTGATAGTAGGAATGTTTTGTCTGCCTGCAGCTTACACCCAGGATATAGACTGAGGCTGAGAGTAGGAATCTTTTGTCTGTCTGAGGCTTACACCAAGGATATAGACTGAGGCTGAGAGTAGGAATGTTTTGTCTGTCTGAGGCTTACGCCGAAGATATAGACTGAGGCTGAGAGTAGAAATGTTTTGTCTGTTTGCAGCTTACGCCGAAGATATAGACTGAGGCTGAGAGTAGGAATCTTTTGTCTGTCTGAGGCTTACGCCGAAGATATAGACTGAGGCTGAGAGTAGGAATCTTTTGTCTGCCTGTGGCTTACACCCAGGATATAGACTGAGGCTGAGAGTAGGAATCTTTTGTCTGTCTGAGGCTTATGCCGAAGATATAGACTGAGGCTGAGAGTAGGAATGTTTTGTCTGCCTGCGGCTTACACCCAGGATTTAGACTGAGGCTGAGAGTATGAATCTTTTGTCTGTCTGAGGCTTACGCCGAAGATATAGACTGAGGCTGAGAGTAAGAATGTTTTGTCTGCCTGCGGCTTACACCCAGGATATAGACTGAGGCTGATAGTAGGAATGTTTTGTCTGCCTGCAGCTTACACCCAGGATATAGACTGAGGCTGAGAGTAGGAATCTTTTGTCTGTCTGAGGCTTACACCAAGGATATAGACTGAGGCTGAGAGTAGGAATGTTTTGTCTGTCTGAGGCTTACGCCGAAGATATAGACTGAGGCTGAGAGTAGAAATGTTTTGTCTGTTTGCAGCTTACGCTGAGGCTGAGAGCAAAAATGTTTTGCCTGTAGTTATAGATTTTTTTGTCTGACTGTAGTCAAGAATATAGTTTTGTCTATCTGTAGTTGAGAGCATAGTTTTGTCTGACTGTAGTTAAGAGTATAGATTTTTGTCTGACTGTAGTTGAGAGGACAGATTTTTGTCCCACTGTAGTTGGAAGTATAGTTTGTCTGACTGTAATTGAGAGTATAGATTTTTGTCTGACTGTAGCAGAGAATATAGTTTTTTTTCTACCTGTAGTTGAGAGTATCGTTTTGTCTGACTGTAGTTGAGAGTATAATTTTGTCTGACTTCAGTTGAGAGTATAATTTTGTCTGATTATAGTTGAGAGTATAATTTTGTCAGACTGTAATTGAGAATATAGTTTTGTCCGACTGTAGTTGAGAATATAGATTTTTGTCTGACTGTAGCTAAAAGTATAGGGTTTTTTTTTCTGACTGTAACTGAGAATATACTTGTAGATTTGAAAGTTAAGAAATACTTGACTGTGTGAATTTATGAAGGACAAACTTCAAAATTAATAAAGGTCCCGTTAAAGCAAGTTGTCTCTGGCAGTAAGTGAGTGATAACCAAACAAACTTTGCTCGCCATGTCTTCCCTGTGTTGATACCACCAGAAGCCCAGCCACACACCACCAGAAGTCGAGCCACGCATCACCAGAAGTCGAGCCACAACTAGAGCGATCGTGGGCAGATAAATTTCGTTCAGGCCAGCAGTCACGTCACTGATGGCACGACTCGTCAACTTTTAATTGTTCAATATCGCCCTGGATTGTTTTTCTTCCACGTCGGGGCAGCTTAAAATAATTTACTGCTAATTTTGTGAAAATATGGGCACTATTTTCTCTCATCTAAGACTGGCGAGCGTCTAATCTCCACTTTGAAGATGTTGGTTTTTCTCCGGCAAACTTCAATACTACAACCATCTTCTGTCTGTCTGCTCTGTTCAGATGTAATGTGCTACCAGTCCTCAGACAATAGCGGCCAGGCAAACGGCAGACAAGTAACTAGTAACCAGACAAACGACAGACAAGTATTTAGTAGTCAGACAAACGACAGACAAGTATTTAGTAGTCAGACAAACGAAAGAATGAATGAATGAATGAATGAATGAATGAATAATCTTTATTTTTCAAGGGTAAAGAATTGGGCACGCAGGCCCGTCTTACATTCTGCCCTTCATCACTCCATCTTTCATTCTTCCCACAACAGACAAGCAACTAGTGGTCAGACAAAAGACAGACGAGCAACACTGTAAAAGTAACCAATGTTACCTCCACTGTTTGTTGTCAGCGGAACAGAACAACAAATTTGATTCATCATGCACACAGACATGGCCAGATCTCCCTTCTTGTATAGAAAAGCACAGCTTTTCTTGTAAGAGGTTTTCCTGCATGAAAGCATTGTCTTTTCAATAACAGCAAACTACATTTATTGACAAAGGCTTTAAACGGCATGTTTCCTGTATTTGACCGCCTGTTCTTGATGACACTTCATCATGGCAAACACGTGCCTGGAGAGCTTTGAAAACCACGAGCTGGCGTGTTTGTTAAGTCCTGATAGCACACGTCACTCTCCCCAACCCTGAACATTTCAAGCAATAATAACATCCAGAAAATACTTTTATTAGCATTCGTCTCTATGTCACGTGATACGCAGGCATTAAACTTTCTGTTCTAGATTGGATGGTTTTAATTAATTTTGTGGACTAATTCTCAATGAAAGAAACATAATCTGTGCTGTTATGAATATGAAAGACCGAGCTTAATGGAGGAGATCAAACAGACAATGTAGAGACCACGGCCAGCGAACAAATACCTGAACGTCGTCCAGTGACAGGCCAAAGTGCTCGTGATGGCCATTTCCATTGGTCTACATCGAGGCCCGCTTTGCTGTGGGCTCAGCTGCATATTTAGCGCCCTCCATTACTGATGACAAGAACGGGGCGGCATTAGTTTGATGTTTACCGTGGACTTGCGGAGACTGGCCTCAGGGAAAACATCACGTCTGCACGGACAAGAACCAAGAACTCGGTAAACTCTACAATCGTTCTTGCCTACTGGACCAAGTGCATTGTCAGGGTTTCAGTATGGGAAATGGTGGCTACACTGACATTCTCCATACACGAACATGACATGTTGCCTGCAGTATCATCTTCATCGTTATCAGTTGTATCATCATCATGTGTGCGACTGTCGTGTTTTGACAAATTTCTTTTTATTCGAAATTGCAGTTATCCTGGTAGAAAACATTAGATACATAGTGTTTGTTGCTAGACTGGACATCTACAACATAAAATAGTGCTTGTTGTTATACTTGACATCTACAACATAAAGATAGTGTTTGTTATTAGACTTGATATCTACAACATAAAGATAGTGTTTGTTGTTATACTTGACATATACAACATAAAGATAGTGTTTGTTGTTATACTTGACATCTACAACATAAAGATAGTGTTTGTTGTTATACTTGACATCTACAACATAAAGATAGTGTTTGTTGTTATACTTGACATCTACAACATAAAGATAGTGTTTGTTATTAGACTTGACATCTACAACATAAAGATAGTGTTTGTTGTTATACTTGACATCTACAACATAAAGATAGTGTTTGTTATTATACTTGACATCTACAACATAAAATAGTGTTTGTTTTTAGGCTTAACATCTACAACTTAAGGACAGTGTTTGTTGTCATACTTGACATCTACAACATAAAGATAGTGTTTGTTGTTATACTTGACATCAACAACATAAAGATAGTGTTTGTTATTAGACTTGACATCTACAACATAAAGATAGTGTTTGTTGTCATACTTGACATCTACAACATAAAGATAGTGTTTGTTGTTATACTTGACATCTACAACATAGAGATAGTGTTTGTTGTTATACTTGACATCTACAACATAAAGATAGTGTTTTTTGTCATACTTGACATCTACAACATAAAGATAGTGTTTGTTTGCTAGACTGGACATCTACAACATAAAGATAGTGTTTGTTTGCTAGACTGGACATCTACAACATAAAGATAGTGTTTGTTTGCGAGACTGGACATCTACAACATAAAGATAATGTTTGTTGTTATACTTGACATCTACAACATAAAGATAGTGTTTGTTGTTAGATTTGACATCTACAGCATAGAGATAGTGTTTGTTGTTAGGCTTGACATCTACAACTTAAGGACAGTGTTTGTTGTCATACTTGACATCTACAACATAAAGATAGTGTTTGTTGCTAGACTGGACATCTACAACATAAAGATAGTGTTTGTTGCTAGACTGGACATCTACAACATAAAGATAGTGTTTGTTGCTAGACTGGACATCTATAATCCTATAGTGATATCATGAGTTTACAAGTAGCTTACTGACCTCGTTGTTGTTGGTGTTGTTGTTCTTGTTGTTGTTGTTCTTCTTCTTCTTTCTTCTGCTGTGCAGTATTTATTAGTAAAATATTAAAAACACGCACACAAAAAAAAACATGAATCGTTTATAAACTTTTAAAGCTATCTCTGTCAGTTTCTGGAACGATATTGACATGTATATTTCGTCCATTATTGGCGTAGTCTTGTGTGTGCCCACGAGAAGACCGTCAACAGAAATACAAACAGCTTTTTGTAAATTGCGTTTATGTTGTTGAAACTTTTGTGGCTAAATGAGCAAGCAAACAGCCTTGATTTGAACTAACCAAGTTGTACTTGATCGGTTGATGGTGTCATGTCCAAGTTTGCGCGTCTCACAGTCGGCCAGGATGTTGCTGGGCGTCAGATCATTTTCTAGTCCAACAGCGAAAAGGTTTTGGAAGAAAAAGCAAACACAGGCGCCATCTTTCTGTTTGCACGGGAAAAACCACAGTGTGAAGTGGTGAAAGAATGGGCACATAATTCTCTGTCATAGCTGCATTTGTGTTTCATGCTATTGTCACGTGTTCTTGTGAATGTAATCAAGTGTCTAGTTAGTGAATGTTCACTTTATTCAATGTCTGCTTTTGTGAAGAAAGCTTCCTAAATTGTAAAGCAAATTCTGCAGGTAAACAGCATGTATCTGGCAGGTCATTCAGCCAAAGACCAGGGTAATGTCTGCTGGTGGAGATGGTAGACTTCAAGCATTAGCTCCAGTATCTCATGGTTTGTGACCATCTCAGGAGAATCTGGGTGAATCTTCTTCTCTTCCCAAACTCTGAGCATGGCATCACTGTCGGCTGTCACTGATATCAGACAGCACATGCAAGAACTGATATCAGACAGCACATGCAAGATATCTGGTTTTATAACAACCCAGAAGAGTTCTTGAGACAGCGATACACAAGATGTCAGCTCTATCCAACACGCAGATCAGCAGAAGTGGAATGATGCATTCAGGTCTGCATTGATGATAGGCATAATTTTGACAGCAAGATATGACAGATGTAATTATGTCAGCAGAAGATTGCAATTGTTCTTGGTGATGGACTCAGACATTGACACTTATCAGTCTCTCTCATACATAATTCTTCTTCATGGTGCACTTAGACATTGACACTTATCAGTCTCTCTTATACATACTTCTTCTTCATGGTGCACTTAGACATTGACACTTATCAGTCTCTCTCATACATACTTCTTCTTCATGGTGCACTTAAACATTGACACTAACCAGTCTCTCTTATACATACTTCTTCTTCATGGTGCACTTAGACATTGACACTTATCAGTCTCTCTCATACATATTTCTTCTTCATGGTGCACTTAAACATTGACACTAACCAGTCTCTCTTATACATACTTCTTCTTCATGGTGCACTTAGACGTTGACACAAACCAGTCTCTCTCATACATATTTCTTCTTCATGGTGGACTCAGACATTGACACCAACCAGTCTCTCTCATACATATTTCTTCTTCATGGTGCACTTAGACATTGACACCAACCACTCTGTCTCAGTTTTTCAGCATCACCGTAGAGCGTTTCCTTTAAGAGGTCCTTTGCCTGGGTGGGCTGTGTAGCTGACAACTTTGGAGGATATGATGTGCTCTCTGTTGGTATTTGCTGCAGGCACATAGGTCTGTTGGACCAGTTTTCAGCATCTGGTATAGATGGTGCAATGTCTTGTTCTCAGTATTTGGTACAGATGGTGCAATGTCCTGTTCTCAGAATTTGGTATAGATGGTGCAATGTCCTGTTCTCAGTATCCGGTAGAGATGGTGCAATGTCCTGTTCTCAGTATCCGGTAGAGATGGTGCAATGTCCTGTTCTGAGGTGGAAGATTATGAACACATAATAGATTTAATTAGAACACAATTTTTCTTGGTTAGACCTTGAGAAAATCATAAAGAAAGCGCTTGTATTGAGGAGAGAAAGAGAAATGACAAGAGAATAACTTGGCACTCGAACAACAGACTCTAACAGAGCGAGCAACCGGTTAGCCACACAGCGCAATAGCCATCTACCTCCCCCACCCCACCTCCTCCCCCTAAGCTATCAGTGCCTGTCTGAACGAAACGAAAACTGTGACACCTGGAAAGAAAACGAGGTCATGGCACAGAAATTCCGTCGCTTATATTCAGTCTTTCACAGCTACCAAGTTTTTCAGACACAATATGTTCTCTTGCAAATGTCTAGTGCACAATGGACAACAATAACAACAAACATACAAACACTTTTAAAATAGTTTTTACATAAACAAATACATTTTACATGGGGGGGGGGGGATGGGGATGGGGAAGGTACCGTAAAAAAGTATTAAAAACGTAATTTCCAATGAAATATTCATGTACAAGATGTAACTTAATGATAATGACGATGATGTACAAGATGTAACTTAATGATAATGACGATGATGTAACGTAACGATAATAAGGAGGGTGTAGTGCTTGGTGATAATGTTGGTGGTGGTCTAACCACGTTTGTGATAAGTATCATACACACTGTGAAGTATCATACACACTGTGAAGTATCATACACGCTGTGAAGTATCATACACACTCTGGCTACAGAAAGAGCGAAACAAACGGACAAACACATTACTCCATCTTGTCTGTGTGTTAACTTCTTCTTCTTCTTCTTCTTCGTTCGCTTCCACCACCAAGATCGCCCTGTGATCCTATTGAATTTACTCCTGTGGTTCTCGCGATAGTCTCATTTAGGATGGAGGCTCAGAGCATCCCGGGGCTTGGTCCTATATTCTCAGTGGGTCACAGAAGTGGCATTGCGTGACACCGTGGTTTTCGCTGCACCAATTTAGTCCAGAGTTGGACCTTCTCACTGGAAAACCTCGACGTGTGTTGGATATCAGAATATCCCTGACGGGTGAGAGGTGGTTGCCTATCTAGACTGCCCAAGTCCAGTGTCTCCGACTTCAGCATTTTGTGGTCGTGGCCGCTACCCTTCCTAGTGGTGACCCGGACAGAGCTTTTGTCCAGGAGGACGAATCCTCGCCACTAGTTAGTTTAACCCCTGAATTTATGCCTAGGCATATTGCCCCAGTATGGGTGTATATAGGACGTGGCCGGCCTCAAGAGCAGAGGTGCCGTGATATGAGTAGCCCTGACCGCGAGACTACTGCCTACTTTTCTTAATCCTTTCCATCACCTTTTCCACGACAGCGCCGCGCGGCAGCCCTAATCACATTTTTCTTCATTGGCCAGGAGGAGTTTCACCCCACGCACAGAAGCAGAAGAATCTTGCCAGCAGCGAGCAGGATCTTTCCTTCTCCTAGATGAGCTACTAACCAAGACTAACGAGTCTCATCTACCCGAAGCGTCTGGTTTTCAGGCGCCAGATAATCGCCTTTGGCCCCTTCTCCTGTCGGTTTAAACAGTTCCGCCACGAGAAGGCCAGGAGCTGGACTTGGGCTGTCAGAGGCTATTTGAGACGCACGCCTTGGAGATATTTAATTGGAGTGGAGAGCGTATCCCTCATTCCACCTCAGGCTATTATAGTCTTTAGAACCTGTGTGTTAACTAAAAGCTGTCACAGCTACACTGCTCCAGCTTGTCTGTTTGTTAACTAAAGGTTATCACAGCTGCATTACTCCACTTGCCTGTGTGTTAACTAAGAGTTATCACAACTACACGACTCCAGCTTGTCTGCGTGTTAACTGAAAGTTATCACAACTACACTACTCCAGCTTGTCTGTGTATTAATTAAAAGTTATCACAGCTACACTACTCCAGCTTATCTGTGTATTAATTAAAAGTTATCACAGCTACACTACTCCAGCTTGTCTCTTTGCTAACTAAATGTTATCACAGCTGCATTACTCCATCTTGTCTATGTGTTAACTAGAAGTTGTCACAGCTGCACTACTCCATCTTGTCTGTGTGTTAACAGAAGTTGCCACAGTTACACTACTCCAGCTTCTTTGTGTGCTAATTAGAAGATGTCACAGCTGCACTACTCCAGCTTGTCTGTGTGTTAACTAGAAGTTGTTACAGCTATACTACTCCAGCTTGTCTGCGTGTTAACTAGAAGTTGTCTCAGCTACACTACCCCAAAAATGTGTCCCTATGTGTATATTGTTACAAAGTATGTGATGTGATTTCAACATAAACGCTTTCCTGGCAAGTCGCGTACTTCTTTATAACACAAAACCAGACAGTACATTCTGTGGGGAAATGTTCAGTTCTTTATATCTAAACAATCTTAAAATTCTGTACATCTGTATATAACAACAAACTACAACAATTGATATCTACAACAAAAACATTGATATCTGTATACAACAAAAACAAACTACAACAATTGATATCTGTATACATTCATTCATTCATTCATTCATTTGCATGTCCCTTGCGGAACTTTGCCTCCCAAACAGCGCTCCTGTAGGCCTCTCGGTTGTGAGCAAGATGGCCTGCTGCTGCTGCATCCATTTCCAGATCGTCAACGATGTCTTGCAGCCATCTTCGTCTTGGTCTTCCTCTTTTTCTTTTTCCCATTATGTATCCTTCCAATACGGTCTTCTCTAAAGTATCATGACGTTTAATGTGTCCAAAATATTTCAGTTTTCTCTCTTTAATCCTCTTCGCTAGCCAGCCTTCTTCAATATTAAGCTCTTGTAGTATGGATATCTCTCTCTCTCTCTCTCTCTCTCTGAACCTTAAGTGCCCAGGGCACATGGGGCTTCCGCAAGGGTTTTCCACAAATGCCTGTCCTTCGCCTTTTTTTCTGCTCTTGCCCAGGTGAGCCCTCTATTGCTCAACATCCTTTCTGTTGTTCTTCTCCATGTCTCTTTTGGTCTACCCTTACTTCTGCTCCCCTGTGGTGTCCATCTTAGTGCTATTTTTGGTAGTGAGTTGTCAGTCATTCGGAGCACATGTCCCAACCATCGCCATCGTCTTTCCTCAATAATTGTTGTCAGTGGTTTCATCTGCATTTCTGCTAATAAGATGTTATTTCTTATGGTGTTTGGCCAAAATATTTTTCTAATTCTTCGTAAACATTTAGTCTGGAAAGAATTCAACTTGTTTTCTATGGTTTTGGTGATTTTCCAGCATTCACTTCCATAGAGTAATACACTTAGAACATTACTCTTAAATATCCTGATTTTTATATTTATGCTTAGTTTATTTGATTTCCATATATTCTGCAGCATTGCAAAAGCCTGGTTTGCTCTAGTAAGTCTGCTGTTGATGTCCTCTGTGCTGTCTCCATTTTCTACTACTCTGCTGCCAAGGTATACAAATTCGTTGACCTCCTCCACTAACTTGTTATCTACTCTGAGTACATTTCTGTTGTTCACATTTTGCTTCATTAACTTTGTCTTTCCTACATTGATCTTTAGTCCTATGTTGTTTGCATTCTGAGTTAGCTTGTTTATTTTATCTTGCATATCGTTGTGACTGCTTGATAATAGACA
This sequence comes from Achatina immaculata, assembly GCA_009760885.1. Taxonomy (NCBI): domain Eukaryota; kingdom Metazoa; phylum Mollusca; class Gastropoda; order Stylommatophora; family Achatinidae; genus Lissachatina; species Lissachatina immaculata. The sequence continues at coordinate 4,156,216 of CM019691.1, forward strand.
AATGTCGTCCGCAAAGTCAAGGTCCTCCAGCACTGTGTCAAGGGTCCATTGTAATCCTCTGCGTTTGTCTGATGTTGCCTCCTTCATTAACCAGTCTACTGCCAAGATAAATAATGTTGGTGATAGTACACATCCCTGTTTCACTCCTGTTTGTACCCTAAAGCTGCTGGAGGTATGTTCTCCACAGATAACTTTGCACTGAAAACCCTCGTATAGGGCTTTGATTACATTTACTATTTTATGGGGGAGGCCATGCCATCTTAGGATTTTCCACAGTGCATCTCTGTTGACACTGTCAAAGGCTTTCTCAAAATCTATGAATAATGCATATGTTGTACTATGCCACTCATTTGCCTGTTCTAATATTTGTCTAAGTACAAATATGTGGTCTATGCATGATCTTTCTTTCCTAAATCCTGCCTGCTCTTTCCGAGGTTTTTCCTCGAGTGTTGGTACAATTCTGTTGATGATTATTCTGCAAAATACTTTACTGGTGAGTGGCAGTAGGGTAATGCCTCTCCAGTTCCCGCAATTTCTGAGGTCACCCTTCTTTGGTAGTTTTACTATAAGACCAGTTTTCCACTCCTCTGGGGCTTTTTCTAAATCCCAAATTTGTTGTAATATCCGGTAGAGTTGTTTTGGTGTTTCTATTTCTTCTGCTTTCAACATCTCAGCAGTCACTTCATCTTCACCTGGTGCCCTGTCTGATTTTAGCTTCTTTATTGCCTCCTTTACTTCATTTATTGTTATTGGTCCTATATTGATGTTTAGTTCCGTTTTTGCTTCAGGTATGTCTATTGTTTGTGCTCCTTGTGTTCTGTTTAGTAGGGTATTAAAGTGTTCCCTCCATCTTTCAATTTTTTCTCTTTCTCCACTGACCAGTTGTCCATTTTGTGTTCTTACTGCACTTTCACATCTTATGTTGAAGTTACCTGTCATCTTTTTTGTGATTTTATATATGGTTTTCATGTCATTTGTATATGCTGCTTTCTCTGCTGTTTCTGCTAAGTTGTCATAATATTGACGTTTATCTTGACGGCATGATTCCTTCACTTCTTTGTCTTTTTGTGCATAATTACTTAAAACTCGTTCTTTAAGCCGTTGTGATTTGGTGTTCAGTAATTTTCCCTTGATTTCTTTTCTTTACTCTATCTTTTCCCATTTGGTCTCGCTTATCCATTCCTCTTTTCTCCTTTTCCGATATCCCAGCACCTCTTTTGCTGTTTCCTGTAGTGTTTTATTGAACTCTAATATGGACATTTCTGCTTCGTCTTGTAGGACACTTAAGCGGTTCTTAAGTACTATTGAGAATTCATTTCATGTTTGCTGGTCTATCAGTTTTCTTGTATCAAAATGTAACTTTCTGTGTTCTCCGATTTTGGCTTTCCTTAATTTTAGTTTTATTTTTGCTATTAGAAGGTTGTGATCACTTCCTACATCTGCTCCTTTCCTTGCTCGCATATCTTGTAGTGACCGATCTGTGCATTTCCTTGATGGTTTGTGCTAGTTTTCCAGTCTGGTTAGGTGTTCTTACATTCCAGCTGCCTATTTGCATCTTATGTTTCGGTTCCATGAGGTCTGCAGTCGGGCTGGGGACTTCCAGTGGCTGGCTTTCATCCACAACCTTCATGGGCTCAGTTTCCTGATATGCATTTCTCCTTCCACCTGCATTTGTTTTTTCCCTTGCTTCCGTTTCTGTAGCAGTCTGATAGTTTTTTTACCAGATAGGGTTGCTGGCCCTATGCTGAACCCTCCTTAGTCGCCTTTTACGATCATGCATGGTAGGGTACAGTGGTCCTATTCTTTGCAGATCCCGGGTACCACACGGGGGAGTATGGATATATTTGTTCTTTTTTGTGTCCACGATATTTGGAGAACTCTTCTGTAGCATTTACATTCAAAGGCATTTATGTGTTTCTCAGCTGTTTTGTTAAGTGTCCAGGTCTCACAGGCATATGTTGCTATGGGAAAGATGTATGCCCTTAAAAATCTTATTTTTGTGGTTCTGATCTGTATACAACAGAAACAAATTACAACAATTGATATCTGTATACAACAAAAAAAAACAAAAAAAAAAACTGCAACAATTGATATCTGTATACAACAAAAAACAAGCTACAACAATTGTTGAGGCGAAGTTTTTGCTAGAAATGATTTAGTTGAAGGAAGCGCTAGAAAGCTTTTTTTTTCCTGGAGGTAACATTTCCTGGTAATTGTTACATCGTGATAAATGTTACAGCAGATGTTGCACATCACAGCTTGAAGGTGGTTGCTTGATCACGTGGCAGTCAGCTTGCACAGACCAGGAGAGAAGTTTCGGGTTGATGTCCTCAGACAAGCGCGCGGGGGAGGGCCTGACTGTCATAATGTAAGCATTGTATATATATATATTTTTTTTTCTAGGAGTCGAGTGTCGCTATTTTGTGATTTCTTCAACAACTTCCACACAACAGGCTGTGATGCCATTGTGTCGTACATGCTGCCACAGACATCTGGGAAGGAATGGATATTTACAAACAAACGAAATACAACATATTACCTTAGTTGTCCATGGTATGTGTATGTGTATATATATGCATACACACATGCGCACATACACACACATGCATATATACACACATAATATATACATACATACACGCACAGGGAAGCAATCAACAACTTAATGGTAGAACATAGTGACCTCGTGCTGGTACTGGACTAGAGCCTCGCTCTAGCCACATTCCAGGCCAGGGCTGACACCTGAACTCAGGTGTGGATTTCACACGCAGTAGCAGCGGCCAGTGATAGGGACATTTACATCCTCCTACCACTCAGTGGCAGGCGGGGCAAGTGGGCGGGGCATGCTGTCCGGGAAGGTGGTGTCAGGTAACAAGAAAATGCCTACAGCCGACAGCTGCCCCCACTATTTGTCTTCTTAGAGTTCCACTGTCAACCAGAATAGATGGACATACTTAGACAAATATCTGGACAAATCAGCTTTAGGTTGCTTTACTCTGCTGGGGCTCTCTCTCTCTCTCTCTCTCTCTCTCTCATATCTATCTCTCTGTCTGTCTATCTCGCCCTATCTTTCTCTATCTTTCATTGCTCTTTCTATATCTCTCTGCACCCTCTCTCTTCTGTCCCGCCAAATATCTCTCTCTCTCTCTGTGAGCTCTATGTGTATGTGTGTGTGTTTTTCTATCTTCTCTCTCTGTCTCGCCAAATGTCTCTAACTCTCTCTCTCTCCCTCTGTCTCTGTCTCTGTCTCACTCTTCTGTCTCGACAAATCTCTCTCTCTCTCCCTCTGTCTCGGTAAATGTCACTCTCTCTAACTCTCCCTCTCTTCTGTTCTGCTAAGTGTCTCTCTCTAACTCTCTCTTTCTCTGTTCTGTCTCGATAAATATATCTATCTATAACTCTCCCTCTCTTCTGTCTCGATAAATATATCTCTCTATAACTCTCCCTCTCTTCTGTCTCGCTAAATATATCTCTCTATAACTCTCCCTTTCTTCTGTCTCGCTAAATATATATCTCTCTAACTCTTTCTCTCCCTCTCTTCTGTCTCGATAAATATATCTCTCTATAACTCTTTATCTTCCTCTCTTCTGTCTTAATAAATGTCTCTCTCTAACTCTCTCTCCCTCTCTTCTGTCTCACTAAATATATATATCTCTCTCTAACTCCTATCTCTTCTGTCTCGCTAAATGTCTCTCTCTAACTCTTTCTCTTCCTCTCTTCTGTCTTAATAAATATCTCTCTCTAACTCTCCTTCTCTCTCCAAATGTCTCTCTCTAACTCTCTCTCCCTCTCTTCTGTCTCGCAAAATATCTCTCTCTAACTCTTCTTCTCTTCTGTCTCGCTAAATATCTCTCTCAACTCTCCCTCTCCTCTGTCTCGTTAAATATCTCTCTTTAACTCTTTCTCTCTCCCCCTCTTCTGTCTCGCTAAATATCTCTCTCAACTCTCCCTCTTTTCTATCTCGCTAAATGTTATCTCTAACTCTCTCTTCTATCTCGCCAAATCTATCTTTCTGTGAGCTCTGTGTGTGTTCGCGTGCACGTGTTTCTATCTCGTCTCTCTACCTGGACAACTACTTGACGGAGCTGAGACAATGTGTCTTGTTCTGACAGTGCTTGATCCGTCTACTCACATACCTGCACATTGATGTCCCTAGAATCCATCTACTCACAGACCTGCACATTGATGTCCCTAGAATCCATCTACTCACAGACCTGCACACTGATGTCCCTAGAATCTATCTACTCACAGACCTGCACATTGATGTCCCTAGAATCCATCTACTCATAGATCTGCACATTGATGTCCCTAGAATCCATCTACTCACAGACCTGCACATTGATGTCCCTAGAATTCATCTACTCACAGACCTGCACATTGATATCCCTAGAATCCGTCTACTCACAGACCTGCACATTGATATCCCTAGAATCCATCTACTCACAGACCTGCACATTGATGTCCCTAGAATCCATCTACTCACAGACCTGCACACTGATGTCCCTAGAATCTATCTACTCACAGACCTGCACATTGATGTCCCTAGAATCCATCTACTCATAGATCTGCACATTGATGTCCCTAGAATCCATCTACTCACAGACCTGCACATTGATGTCCCTAGAATTCATCTACTCACAGACCTGCACATTTATATCCCTAGAATCCGTCTACTCACAGACCTGCACATTGATATCCCTAGAATCCGTCTACTCACAGACCTGCACATTGATGTCCCTAGAATCCATCTACTCACAGACCTGCACATTGATGTCCCTAGTATCCAGCTATTCACATACCTGCACATTGATTGCCCTAGTATCCAGCTATTCACAGATCTGCACATTGATTTCCCTAGTATCCAGCTATTCACATACCTGCACATTGATTTCCCTAGTATGCAGTTATTCACAGACCTGCACATTGATGTCCCTAGTATCCAGCTATTCACATACCTGCACATTGATGTCCCTAGAATCCATCTACTCACAGATCTGCACATTGATGTCCCTAGAATCCATCTACTCACAGACCTGCACATTGATGTCCCTAGAATCCATCTACTCTCAGACTGCACATTGATGTCCCTAGAATCCGTCTACTCACAGACCTGCACATTGATGTCCCTAGAATCCATCTACTCACAGACCTGCACATTGATGTCCCTAGAATCCATCTACTCACAGACCTGCACATTGATGTCCCTAGAATCCAGCTATTCACAGACCTGCACATTGATGTCCCTAGTATCCAGCTATTCACATACCTGCACATTGATGTCCCTAGAATCCATCTACTCACAGATCTGCACATTGATGTCCCTAGAATCCATCTACTCACAGACCTGCACATTGATGTCCCTAGAATCCATCTACTCTCAGACTGCACATTGATGTCCCTAGAATCCGTCTACTCACAGACCTGCACATTGATGTCCCTAGAATCCATCTACTCACAGACCTGCACATTGATGTCCCTAGAATCCATCTACTCACAGACCTGCACATTGATTTCCTTAGTATGCAGTTATTCACAGACCTGCACATTGATGTCCCTAGTATCCAGCTATTCACATACCTGCACATTGATTGCCCTAGTATCCAGCTATTCACAGATCTGCACATTGATTTCCCTAGTATCCAGCTATTCACATACCTGCACATTGATTTCCCTAGTATGCAGTTATTCACAGACCTGCACATTGATGTCCCTAGTATCCAGCTATTCACATACCTGCACATTGATGTCCCTAGTATCCAGCTATTCACATACCTGCACATTGATGTCCCTAGTATCCAGCTATTCACATACCTGCACGTTGATTTCCCTACATAACAAAAATTGACAAATATGTCACTTTCTGATACCAGAATTTAGACATTTTGCAGGCCACAATCTGTCAGAAGTAGACAAACCATTATCTGCTATTAAAACACAGATATTTAACTGAGCAGAAAGTAACTCAAGTAAACAAATCATGTGATTTATCAGTCACTACAATTCACATACTTACACTCCTACAACGCGTTCTCTTGTTAAATCTGTTGATATGAGTTGTTTTTTTCTTCAGCCCAGTCCAGTTAGCGAATGATTGAATGTGGTCTTTATCTGAACTAAAATTGTTGTACATGCTTTCAGGTAGTAATACGGAACAATGTGTGGCCATATACAGTCAGATGTGTGGTCCATATACAGCCAATTATGTGGTCCATATACAGTCAAATATGTGGTCCATATAAAGTCAAATATGTGGTCCATATACAGTCACATGTGTGGTCTATACAGAGTCAAATGTGTATTCCATATACAGTCAAAGATATGGTCCATATAATGTCAGATGTTTAGTCCATATACAGTCAAATGTGTGGTCCATATACAGTCAAATGTGTGGTCCATATACAGTCAAAGATATGGTCCATATAATGTCAGATGTTTAGTCCATATACAGTCAAATGTGTGGTCCATATACAGTCAAATGTGTGGTCCATATACAGTCAAATGTGTGGTCCATATACAGGCAGATATATGGTCCATATACAGTCAAATATGTGGTCCATGTACAGTCAAATATGTGGTCCATATACATTCAGTTGTGTGGTCCATCCTCGTAACATCTGCTCTGTAAGATAAAAAGGTAGTTCAAATCCCCGTTTCCATGTCATTATTGAATATTAAGGCATATTGGGAATACATTGTTAGGCCTGTATTTCCATGTCATTAAGGTTTATTTGGAATACATTGTTAGGCCCGTATTTCCATGTCATTAAGGTTTATTTGGAATACATTGTTAGGCCTGTATTTCCATGTCATTAAGGTTTATTTCGAATACATTGTTAGGCCCGTATTTCCATGTCATTAAGGTTTATTTGGAATACATTGTTAGGCCCGTATTTCCATGTCATTAAGGTTTATTTGGAATACATTGTTAGGCCCGTATTTCCATGTCATTAAGGTTTATTTGGAATACATTGTTAGGCCCGTATTTCCATGTCATTAAGGTTTATTTGGAATACATTGTTAGGCCCGTATTTCCATGTCATTAAGGTTTATTTGGAATACATTGTTAGGCCTGTATTTCCATGTCATTAAGGCATATTGGGAATACATTGTTAGGCTGATAATACCCAATATTAAGGCATATTGGGAATACACTGTTAGGCATGTATTTCCATGTCATTAAGGTAAAGGTAAAAGGTAAAGGTAATCCTATCATGCCTTAGAGGCACATAGGGATATGGTGTTAGTGCCCATATTTTCCTTGACCTGTCAGCACACTAGAGGGTGATATGGTCAGTATATGGTCAGCCTTTCCTTCCCCAAACCCAGAAGAAGTCGGGTACCTATTTCTACAGCTGGGTGACTGGGGCGCCTCCGGCCGGATTCGAACCCCTGACCTTCGTCATGAGAGACCAGTGCACTAACCACTTCGCCACTCAGATGCCCATGTCATTAAGGCACGTTGGGAATAGTTAGGCTGGTAATACCCAATATTAAGGCATATTAAGAACTCAGTGTTAGGCCCGTACTTCAAAGACCGTCGGCACATGAAAGTGTGATGTGGCCAGTATCACGTGAGGTCGCATTTACCTTCCCAGATTCTTAGAGGCTGGGTGTACCCCGGGGCCGTGTTAGTGCGTACAAGAAAACAAAAATCCCACTGTTGTGACTAGAACCCGGTGCCACCAGTTAGTACACCATGCAGCAACTCTTATGTAACTTTGTCATGTAAAATCTGTTCTGTAACTTTGTCATGTAAAATCTGCTCTGTAACTTTGTCATGTTAAATCTGTTCTGTGTAATCTGCCCTGTCAGTCTGTTCTTGAAATCTGTTCTGTACATTCTGTGTGTCCTGTACAAGCTATTCTATACATTCTGTGTGTCCTGTACAAGCTGTTCTATACATTCTGTCTGTTCTGTACAATCTGTTCTATAAATTCTGTGTGTCCTGTACAATCTGTTCTATACATTCTGTGTGTCCTGTACAAGTTGTTCTATACATTCCATGTGTCCTGTACAAGCTATTCTATACATTCTGTGTGTCCTGTACAAGCTGTTCTATACATTCTGTCTGTTCTGTACAATCTGTTCTATACATTCTGTGTGTTCTGTACAATCTGTTCTATACATTCTGTGTGTCCTGTACAATCTGTTCTATACATTCTGTGTGTCCTGTACAATCTGTTCTATACATTCTGTGTGTCCTGTACAATCTGTTCTATACATTCTGTGTGTCCTGTACAAGCTATTCTATACATGCTGTGTGTCCTGTACAAGCTGTTCTATACATTCTGTGTGTCCCATACAATCTGTTCTATACATGCTGTGTGTCCTGTACAAGCTATTCTATACATTCCGTGTGTCCTGTACAAGCTATTCTATACATTCCGTGTGTCCTGTACAAGCTATTCTATACATTCCGTGTGTTCTGTACAAGCTATTCGATACATTCTGTGTGTCCTGTACAAGCTGTTCTATACATTCCGTGTGTCCTGTACAAGCTATTCTATACATTCCGTGTGTCCTGTACAAGCTATTCTATACATTCCGTGTGTCCTGTACAATCTGTTCATACATTTCGTGTGTCCCATACAATATGTTCTATATAATTTCCTTTATTCAATATATCATGTACAATCCATCTTCCACAAACAACCGTGTACAATCTATCCCGTCAAACTATCCCGTCAACTATCCCGCACAAACTATCTCGTTAAGCTACCTATCCCGTCATGCAATCCCGTACAAACTATTCGGCACAAATTATCCCGTACAATCTGTCCCGTCAAGGTATTCCGCACAAACTATCTCGCACAGTCTATGCCGCACAATCTATCCCATAAAGTCAGTCTTTACTGTCTTGATAGTTTTTCTAGGCTCTCTGTTATCTCTTGTACTCTCCAGGTTTCTGTCAGACATCTCTTGTACTGTCCAGGTTTCTGTCAGACATCTCTTGTACTCTCCAGGTTTCTGTCAGACATCTTTTGTACTCTCCAGGTTTCTGTCAGACATCTCTTGTACTCTCCAGGTTTCTGTCAGACATCTCTTGTACTCTCCAGGTTTCTGTCAGACATCTCTTGTACTCTCCAGGTTTCTGTCAGACATCTCTTGTACTCTCCAGGTTTCTGTCAGACATCTCTTGTACTGTCCAGGTTTCTGTCAGGCATCTCTTGTACTGTCCAGGTTTCTGTCAGACATCTCTTGTACTCTCCAGGTTTCTGTCAGACATCTCTTGTACTCTCCAGGTTTCTCTCAGACATCTCTTGTACTGTCCAGGTTTCTGTCAGGCATCTCTTGTACTGTCCAGGTTTCTGTCAGGCATCTCTTGTACTGTCCAGGTTTCTCTCAGACATCTCTTGTACTCTCCAGGTTTCTGTCAGACATCTCTTGTACTCTCCAGGTTTCTCTCAGACATCTCTTGTACTGTCCAGGTTTCTGTCAGGCATCTCATGTACTCTCCAGGTTTCTGTCAGGCATCTCTTGTACTCTCCTGGTTTCTGTCAGACATCTCTTGTTACTTTAGGTATTGACCTTGTTATTGTCATGGACATAGTAAATCTATTAATGGACACTTCCTGCTCTTCTGTGGCTGGTGTGTAATGTGACTGGTGAGTAATATGACTGGTGTGTAATGTGGCTGGTGTGTAATGTGGCTGGTGTGTAATGTGGCTGGTGTGTAATGTGGCTGGTGTGTAATGTGGCTGGTGTGTAATGTGGCTGGTGTGTAATGTGGCTGGTGTGTAATGTGGCTGGTGTGTAATGTGAATGTAAGAAAAAGATTCATGGACTGTAAGTTAAGACAGTACAAGATAACTTACAAACGACGCTACCATTTTCTTAATGAACTGATCTGGTCCTGCGTCACCTGTCCCCACGTTAAGATACCTTGATCCAGCAATGTCAGGCGACGTGCCAGGCTCTCTTACTTAACGCAGATTACAGGCCAATTTCTCAACCGATGAAATATGAGACCCACCCGACCTAACAGTTTTATCCTGCAGTTGTCGCCCTTGTCCAGCGCCGACATCTTGTGGTTTATCATTTCCGCTTTATTGTCTGGGCGGGCGTGGATAAATATTTATCACAATTAATAACAGCCCAGCCAGGCTGGTCCGGCGATAGATTGTCAGTTTTGTCTTCTGTGACAGGATAGTTGCTGGTGTCAGTCAATGAGACAGCCAATCTTCACCAACTTGTCCCCAGCAACATTGTCGTGACCAAGTCACGGAACGGGATGTTTGTTGGGAGTTGGTGTTTGTTGTACGGTCATTGCTGCCATTTTTCTGACACAGATATTGTTGGTGGAGAAATATGGAGGAGATTAAGTCCTGGGTTCTGACTTCTTTATTTAGTTACGTCTTGTGGGTGGAGCACAGATTTGGGGGAGGGGGCTATCAGTCAGCGAGTCAGATCTGGCTAATGTCTCTAACCTACCTCGTTGTGGTCTACCCGGTAACAGATCGATACGCTCTGTCAGTCTAGCTCTTCCTGTAGGACTCCATCCTTTACCAGTATCAAAAGTCTGCCGAGGATAGTTTCGGAAGTCATGTATAACCCTCTCCCCATCCTGCACCGAACATGGTCCTGGCCTAAACATGACTGAAAGCGCTTGGTGACATCATCATCATGTTCCTGGACGCATGCTCTATAAATGCTGTGATCTGAAATGCTTGGAGCAGTGTGGAGTTGATCTGATTATGTGCGCTATACACACAGAAGTATTCAGTGATAGATGAGAGCAAGTTAGGAATACATGAGAATACACATTCGTATGTTCCAGAATGTTCAAGAGCACTGTGATAAGAATGTGAAAAAAAAATCACTTTGCTTCAAAGTTCTGAAAATATTTGACAGTGACAGAAACTTGCCATTAAGTGAAAATAATAAAATTGTATCCTGAATGCGCCAGTAACAAACACTTGTCAGTTATGTGAAAGTAACAAACACTTGTCAGTTATGTGAAAGTAACAAACATTTGTCAGTTATGTGAAAGTAACAAACACTTGTCAGTTATGTGAAAGTAACAAACACTTGTCAGTTATGTGAAAGTAACAAACACTTGTCAGTTATGTGAAAGTAACAAACACTTGTCAGTTATGTGAAAGTAACAAACACTTGTCAGTTATGTGAAAGTAACAAAAAATTGTCAGTTACGTGAAAGTAACAAAAAATTGTCAGTTGCGTGAAAGTAACAAAAACTCGTCAGTTACGTGAAAGTAACAAAAACTTGTCAGTTGCGTGAAAGTAACAAAAACTTGTCAGTTGCGTGAAAGTAACAAAAACTTGTCAGTTATGTGAAAGTAACAAAAACTTGTCAGTTGCGTGAAAGTAACAAAAACTTGTCAGTTGCGTGAAAGTAACAAAAATTTGTCAGTTACGTGAAAGTAACAAAAAAATTTGTCAGTTGCGTGAAAGTAACAAAAGTGTGACCGCTGTCAGGGAAACTAAAAGAAGCCGGTCCCTTTCTTGTCCCGGATTGGACGTTTCTAGAAAATTCATTAATTAAGTGAAACGATTGTCTGCTGTCTCAGGCCGGGGAACGCAGCGGAAACGACTTTCGGATGCGTCCCGTTTGTCCGTGAAACTTTTGCCGCGCTGTCCATTTTTCTCCGACAATATCGACAATCTAGTGAGATGTATGGGGAAGCGTTGAAAGCTTTTCTCTCCCTTGCTCTCTCAATCTCTCCCTAGCTCTCTAATTCTCTCCTAGTTCTCTCATTTTCTTCCTAGCTATCTCCGTCTCTCCTTAGTTCTTTAATTCTCTCCCTAGTTCTTTCATTCTCTCCATAGTTCTCTCATTCTCTCCTTAGCTCTCTATTTCTCCATCTAGCTCTCTCATTCTCTCCTTAGTTATCTCATTCTCTCTCTAGTTCTCTCATTCTTTTCCTAGTTCCCCCACTCTCCCTAGCTCTCTCAATCTCTCCTTAGCTCTGTAATTCTCTCCTTACTTCTCTTATTTTCTCCCTAATTCTATCTTTCTCTCCCTAGTCCTCCTATTATCTCCTTAGCTCTCTCATTCTCGCCTTAGCTCTCTTAATCTCTCCTTAGCTCTCTCAGTATCTCACAAGCTTTCTAATTCTCTTCCTAGCTTCTCATTCTCTCCCTAACGCTCTCATTCTCTCCCTAGCTTCTCATTCTCTCCCTACTTCTCATTCTCTCCCTAGCACTCCCATTCTCTCCCTAGCGCTCTCATTATCTCCCTGGCTTCTCATTCTCTCCCTAGCTTCTCATTCTCTCCCTAGCTTCTCATTCTCTCCCTAGCTTCTCATTCTCTCCCTAGCGCTCTCATTCTCTCCCTAGCTTCTCATTCTCTCCCTAGCGCTCTCATTCTCTCCCTGTCTCTTCGTTCACATCCAGCAGGCCCCCTCATCCACACACGACAAAGCTCTCCATTAATATCTGTAATCTTATAAACCTAAAAATATCTGAGTATTATCTGTGCAGCAACTACTGCTTGTGCTCACAGAGCCCGGGTCTCATGCACGTTTTCACACTCCCCTTCCCTCATCTGTCACAGCTCCTAACAGGTTTACGACATCATGAACGAAATGAAAGGCTGGTTTTACGACAGCATACACAATCTTATTGCGAGTGACGAAGACATATTCCATCCAGGATCTCTTTTCGTGAAATGTGACATGACGTAGAGGACCTCTCTGTGTGGGGACTGGGGTATGACATGGCGTAGAGGACCTCTCTGTGTAGGGACTGGGATATGACATGGCGTAGAGGACCTCTCTGTGTGGGGACTGGGGTATGACAAGATGAAGAGGTCCTCTCTGTGTGGGGACTGGGTGGGCGAAGACGTAATGGTCCTCTCTCTGTCGGAGCTAGGGTATGACAAGACGCAGAGGTCATCTCTGTTTGGAGACTGGGGTATGACAAGACGCAGAGGTCATCTCTGTTTGGAGACTGGGGTATGACAAGACGCAGAGGTCATCTCTGTGTGGGGACTAGGGTCTGACAAGATGTAATGGTCCCCTCTCTGTGTGGGGACTAGGGTATGACAAGATGTAATGGTCCTATCTCTGTGTTGGGACTGGGGTATGACAACTTCTGGCGGGGTTGGGGTATCGAAACCTTAGTTATGGCACTGCTCTGAAGTTCAAGTTTTAGAGATTGTCTATCGTTCATTAATATTGACATTTTCAAATGTTGACAGGTTTAAGTTGTCTGTGTTCATTTAGGGGACCGGCTAGCGAAGTGGTTAGAGCACTCGTCTAGCAACTGAATGGTCGAGGGTTCGAATCCCCAGCTGAGCGGGAAATTTTTTCAGACCATATGCGGTCCAAAGGTCGACCCAGCCTCGTAGAATGGGTACCAGAGAAAATCTGGGAAGGAAAGGAACTGGCCACCCTACCTCATACCCTGATGGCCCAGCATAATGAGGTCTCTAACGCTTCATCTCCTACGACATTTGCTATGGGAGTACCTTTACCTGTGTTCATTTACCTGCCTTATAATTCTTACATACACATAACAAATGAAGATGACTGAAGCCACTCTGTTAGAATCAATGTGTCATTTTCTACTTGTGGTAACATTTTTCGGTGCAGGCGACACTTTTCAGTGTTGATGATGTGGCTCTCCTCAGTTACATTTTGTTGAAGACTTTCTGTCATGGCTGACTCTACTTATTCTGGATGTCATAGCTAATCGGTCAGAGCAACATTAAAGTTTGTGTAGGAAGATCTTTCACCTCTGCAGTGGCTGTCCATGTGGCTAGTTCTTCTATCATCATCATCATCATCATCATCATCATCATCATCATCATCATCAGGTGCCGTGCCGACTGGCGTTGGCTATTATGCTTCTCCAGAGTACCCGATCCTCCATGCAGGCCATCAGTTCAGTTGGTGATCTCCTCTCACACCATCCCGTCAGACTGTCCAGTATCATTTCTCTTGGTCTTCCTCTTGATCTTCTTCCTTCTATTTTTCCTCTTGTTATAATATTTTCAATGCCCCCTCTTCTCATTGCATGTCCTATGAAAGTACATTGTCTCTCTCTTATCTTTCTGACAAGGTTTTTTGTCTCTCCAGCTCTTCTCATACATTCTTCATTAGTTATTTTTGCTGTCCAGGGAATTCACAACATTCTTCTAATAAACCACATTTCTGCTGCTTCCAATGATTTTTGTGCAGACCTGCCTATTGTCCATGATTCACTTCCATATAACAAGACAGGTTCAATATAGCATTTTAGGACTCGTTTTCTAACATTCATTGATAAGGATGTGTTCTTCTAACTCCTCGTAATTCGTGGGACACTATTTTATAGCTGCCCAGCAAATATCTTTATATGTCACTTTCTCTTTACAAGGTCACAGTCCTGTCTGGAGATGCTTCTGTCCTCTGTGTTGGCTACATGCCCCAGCCATATTCATTTTCGAGCTCTAGAAGTTGTGTAGAGACGTAGAGAACAAAATATGGAAGTATACACTAGAACATTACAAAGGTGTGATATAAAGGTGTGACAGAGTTACAGGTTTTTGAATTATAAAAGCAGGTTTATTCATGAACACACACACGCGCGCGCGCACATAAGCACACATACGCCCACACGAACCCACTCTTGTAACGTTCGCGATTCTTGGTCTACTCAAACAAAGACATACTGGATGAGGGGAAACAGCGTGAAAAAAAAATCTAGATCAGTGTTTCCCAACCTTATATATCCAAGAACCACTTATCCAGCTACACACACCTTACAGCTACATATACGCTACAGTTACATATAATCGACACCTACATACACGCTACAGCTATATAAACACTATTGCTACATTTCTTCTTCTTCTTCTTCTTCTTCTTCTTCTTCTTCTTAGTATGCACACAGGCAATGATGCGTGGTACTCTGATTAGTGCGATGCGCCTGTTGGCTGGGTACCTCCAACTTCAGCACCTTTCCTTGCTAGGGCAGACTGTGGTCTTGCTCGGACTGCCATGAAGACAGTGGCTGGCCTGGCCAAAACTTTGTTTTCCAGCCTCTGGTGGCTGTACTTAAACCCCTTCTCCACATCAGATCCAGCATACAATGCTGGCTGGCCAGACGGCTTTGAGACAGTTCCACAGAGACACTCCAACTTTAGGATGAGGAATCTGATGAGTGCCTCAATGATATCCATTCCCCGCCACCTACAGTCTGCTGGCCCTGTTTTGTTTACATCATTCTGATAGCCATTGTTATAAAGACCCATAGGCTTGTCACGTCCTGGATTCGTTGGTTTCACAACAAATTTTCCTCATCCCTGCTGGTGATCTCCATGTCCTCATCTGTCCACCAACCTGACATTACATTTTACAAAAATAACAATTACAATTAGTGTTGATTGCTACAGGTTTCTGGGCTACAGAAGTAGGTCAGAGTTTTTTTACCAAACACATCTATGTTCCCTGTCTCACAAAGACCATGTTAAGATAAGTGCGTTCTTAACAAAGTTATTCCCAGGGGAGCTACTGCTACATATAATCTACAGCTACATACAAGCTACAGCTACATACAATCTACAGCTACATAAACGCTACAGCAAAATACACGCTACAGCAACATAAATGCTACAGCTACATATAATCTACAGCTACATACACGCTACAACTACATGCAATCTGCAGCTACATATAATCTACACCGACACACAATCTACACCTACATAAATCTACAGCTACATCCACGCTACATCTACATACGATCTACAGCTATATATAACCTACAGCTACATATAATCTACAGCTACATATAATCTACAGCTACATACAATCTACAGCTACATATAATCTACGGCTACATACAATCTACAGCTAGACATAAACTACAGCTATATACAATCTACAGCTATATATAATCTACACCTACGTACAATCTACAGCTACATCCATGCTACATCTACATATAATATGCAGCTACGTACAATCTACAGCTACATCCATGCTACATCTACATATAATATGCAGCTACACACAATCTACAGCTATATATAAGCTACAGCTATATATAAGCTACAGCAAAGAACGAATAGCACAGGCCAACAGCACAGACCAACAACACAAGACAACAGCAAAGAACGAACAGCACTGGTCAACAGCACAAGACAACAGCACAGACCAACAGCACAAGACAACAGCAAAGAACGAACAGCACAGACCAACAGCACAGACGAACAGCACAAGACAATAACACAGACCAACAGCACAAGACAATAGCACAGACCAACAGCACAAGACAATTGCACCGACCAACGGCACAAGACAATAGCACAGACCAATATCACAAGACAACAGCACAGACCAACAGCACAAGACAATAGCACAGACCAACAGCACAAGACAATAGCACAGACCAACTCCACAAGATAATTGCACCGATCAAAAGCATAAGACAATAGCACAGACCAACAGCATAAGACAATAGCACAGACCAACAGCACAAGACAATAGCAAAGACCAACAGCACAAGACAATAGCAGAAACCAACAGCACAAGACAATAGCACAGACCAACAGCACAAGACAACAGCAAAGAAAGAACAGCACAGGCCAACAGCACAGACCAACAGCACAAGACAATAGCACAGACCAACAACACAAGACAACAGCAAAGAACGAACAGCACTGGTCAACAGCACAAGACAACAGCAAAGAACGAACAGCACTGGTCAACAGCACAAGACAACAGCACAGACCAACAGCACAAGACAACAGCAAAGAACGAACAGCACAGGCCAACAGCACAGAGCAACAACACAAGACAACAGCAAAGAACGAACAGCACAGGCCAACAGCACAGACCAACAACACAAGACAACAGCAAAGAACGAACAGCACTAGTCAATAGAGCAATACAACAGCACAGACAACAGCAAAGAACGAACAGCACAGGCCAACAGCACAGACCAACAACACAAGACAACAGCACAGACCAACAGCACAAGACAATAGCACAGACCAACAGCACAAGACAATAGCACAGACCAACTCCACAAGATAATTGCACCGATCAATAGCACAAGACAATAGCACAGACAAACATCACAAGACAACAGCAAAGAAAGAACAGCACAGGCCAACAGCACAGATCAACAGCATAACACAGTAGCACAGCCCAACAGCACAAGACAATAGCACAGACTAACAACACAAGACAACAGCAGTGACCAACAGCACAAGACAATAGCACAGACCAACAGCATAAGACAATAGCACAGACCAACAGCACAAGACAATTGCACCGACCAACAGCACAAAACAAAAGCACAGACCAACAGCACAAACAACAGCACAGTCCAACAGCACAAGACAACAACACAAGACAATAGCACAAACCAACTGCACAAGATAATTACACCGGCCAACAGCACAAGACGATAGCACAGACCAACAGCACAAGACAATATCACAGACCAACAGCACAAGACAATAGCACAGACCAACAGCACAAGACAACAGCAAAGAACGAACAGCACAGGCCAACAGCACAGACGAACAGCACAAGACAATAACACAGACCAACAGCACAAGACAACAGCACAGACCAACAGCACAAGACAATAGCACAGACCAACAGCACAAGACAATAGCACAGACCAACTGCACAAGATAATTGCACCGACCAACAGCAGAAGACAACAGCACAGACCAACAGCACAAGACAACAGCACTGACCAACAGCACAAAACAATAGCACAGACCAACAGCATAAGACAATAGCACAGACCAACAGCACAAGACACTTGCACAGACCAACAGCACAAAACAATAGCACAGACCAAGAGCACTAGACAACAGCACAGACCAATAGCACAAGACAACAGCACAGACCAACAGCACAAGACAACAACACGAGACAATAGCACAGACCAACAGCACAAGACAATAGCACAGACCAACTGCACAAGATAATTGCACCTACCAACAGCACAAGACGATAGCACAAACCAACAGCACAAGACAATATCACAGACCAACAGCACAAGACAATAGCACAGACCAACAGCACAAGACAACAGCAAAGAACGAACAGCACAGGCCAACAGCACAGACGAACAGCACAAGACAATAACACAGACCAACAGCACAAGACAACAGCACAGACCAACAGCACAAGACAATAGCACAGACCAACAGCACAAGACAATAGCACAGACCAACTGCACAAGATAATTGCACCGACCAACAGCAGAAGACAACAGCACAGACCAACAGCACAAGACAACAGCACTGACCAACAGCACAAAACAATAGCACAGACCAAGAGCACTAGACAACAGCACAGACCAATAGCACAAGACAACAGCACAGACCAACAGCACAAGACAACAACACGAGACAATAGCACAGACCAACAGCACAAGACAATAGCACAGACCAACTGCACAAGATAATTGCACCTACCAACAGCACAAGACGATAGCACAAACCAACAGCACAAGACAATAGCACAGACCAACAGCACAAGACAATAGCACAAACCAACAGCACAGGACAATAGCACAGACCAACAGCGCAAGACAACAGTAAAGAACGAACAGCACAGACCAACAACACAAGACAACAGCAAAGAACGAACAGCACAGGCCAACAGCGCAAGACAACAGCACAGACCAACACCACAGACAGCACCGATAAATACCACAGACCAACAGCACAGGCCAGCAGCTTTTACACAAATTGACCAAAATGACCACTGGTATCTGGTGACCATAATCTGCCAACAGCCATTTTATGTCGCCACGGCAACAGAGCACTTAAGAATGAGAACTGTAAGTTTTCATATCTTGTCACGAAACTTGTCACAATTCTTGTCATGTAACTTGTCATAACTCTTGTCACGCAAACTTGTCATAGTTCTTGCGACGAAACTTGTTACGAAACTTGTCATAAAATTTGTCACAAACTTTGTTACGAAACTTGCCACAAAACTTGTATTTTAGAATTGTAGTGAAAACAACAAGAATTTGTGAAAACAATGTTTCAAAGGAAAAAACAAAAGAGTTCTGGTTTTCTGCATTCTTAATTATGAAATACACAAGTACACCCTGGCAGTCTCTCACAAGTTCAAGATCTGAGAAATCTAGCCAAAACAAAAATGGAGGGAATCTGGACATTATTTCAATAACAAGAAATGGTAAAATCAATAACAAAATAATAACAAAACAGGCGTGACTTGTTCTGTTATGTTGGTAAGAAACTGTTGGACATTGCCAGAGAACTTTTAGTCATTGAGAGAACTAGTGGTCCAGAGAGGCCTGGAGAGGAACTAATAACCTAGAGAGGCTTGGAGAGGAACTAGTAACGTAGAGAGGTTTGGAGAGGAACTAATAACCTAGAGATGCTTGGAGAGAACTAGTAACCTAGAGAAATTTGGAGAGGAACTAGTAACGTAGAGAGGCTTGGAGATGAACTAATAGTCTAGATAGGCTTGGAACTAATAACCTAGAGAAATTTGGAGAGGAATTAGTAACCTAGAGAAGTTTGGAGAAGAATCAGTAACCTAGAGAGGCTAGGAGAAGAATTAATAGCCTAGGCTTGGAGAGAACATAGTGACGAGGTAGGACTTAGAAAGGAAATACAGACAGAGAGATTTGGAGAGGAAATAAGTGATCTGTCTTAGAGAGGAAATAGTAACAAAGAGAGGAAATAGTGACCAAGGGAGGAAATAGTGATCAAAAGAGGCAGACTCGAAGAAGAATAATTACCTAGAGAGACTTTAACCGGGAGAAGATGGGGAGAAGACTGGCTTAAGATAGGCCTTAATGGGGGAAATTTGTCTGTAGTTTACGGCCGACTAAGAGATGAGAGAAAGGACTGTTCTACATACTTCTCCTAATCCTTTGATTAGAAAATGCGAAAGAGAAGCAGCCATTATAACAATTCAACGTGGCTTTAGAATTAATTGCTCCATCTTTCTCTGCCAATCGCTGCTTCTCTACAAACAAGACCGCCGTGTTCATCAACCCCGCCTTCAGAAGCTGTCACTTCTTTTGCCCGCCCATACGTTACACTCATATAGAGCCCGCCCATACGTCAGTGTTGATGTCATGAAGCTGCACTGTCACTTAGTGGCGGCCAATCATCTTGTGAAACGCCACACTGAGCCCGCCTTTTATTGGTAAGTGACATCAAATCGTTGTTTAGCGGCCGATAGCGCCGTCGCAACGATTTCATTTGCCGGCATGAATGTGTCAATCAAAGACCAGGTCAATGTAATTGTTGACGCGTAAGTTAGTGCGGCATCCGCCGTATACGAGAGACACAAAGTAATCGAGCCGCCAGTGTTTAGACTAGCAGTGGCGCGCGAAGGAGATGAACTATCTGCCTGCGCTGGCTGACAACAGTACAACCATCTTTATGTGTTTATAGCTGTTTCTCTTACAACTCCATCAAATTCAGGATGTAGATTATTTAAAGTTTCACAAATAAAACAAAATAAATTTGTGCTGTTTAAATCAATCTGTACTTGCAGTAAGTGCCGTTTATCTCTAGTACTTCGCTGCATTATCGCTGTTTATCAACAGTATTGGAAATTTATCTCTTTTAAATTACTTTTTTTTTTTGTAGCCTTGAGTACAAAGAGGAAAGTGTACATGTAAAGTGTACATATAGTGTACATATCAAAGCAGATGAAGCCAGGTGTACGTAGATAGGTACAAGTTTGTACAAAGTGCAGATAAGAAAAATAAACATAGAAACACGCAAACGGCCAATTTTTTGTTTGTTTGTTTAATATTGTACCATCATGGACATTCAATCATCATCCTGCGGCCAGTCTAACCTATGATGGAGTCTCCATGTTTAATAAACCCCCAAATACCGTGGTCTTTAGGCTGACGCAGTGGAGACTTCTCTCACAGTTGCAACCTGTGCTGTCACATTCGGATTATAATTCCAGGCTAGGATCTGGCGAACAAGAAAACCTGCAGTCACCTGGACAAAGTCTAGCCACAGTGTATTATGTGTGAGCTGGTGAAACAGATGTTTTTGTTTTTAATGTTGGCGAATTAGAAATTTCCCAAATTCTCTATCAAAGCCAGCGGCGAGCACAGACTTTGGTTGTCAGTGATCTGGGCGTGAAGCCAAGTCTACACATGAACCACGACAGTACGTGAATTAGATGTCAGACATGAATTTTGATGTGTAAACTCTTGTGGTAAATTTTAAGCTGTAGAACGATGACTGCTGCCGTGGCAGTCATGTCCGCCTCTGCTACATCTACCGTGCCCAAGCGCCACGGGTTCTCTATAGAATCTCTTATTGGGACGCCTGAACCATCACCTGCAGCAGCAACAACACCTCCACGACCACACCCTATACGGCCCATCCTCAGCCTAGAGGTCATCAAAGAGGAGAGGCAGAAGGACAAGGACGGAGGCGAGCTGGACACTCAGAGGGAAAGGGATATTCACGATCTCAGAGAAAGAGAGATAGGAATGCTGAGAGAAAGAGGACTTATTATGGAGAAAGAGTTCAGAGAAATGAAAGACAGAGAAATAGCCAGAGAGAAAGAGATACGGGACATCAGAGAAGGTCGAAGTTCGAATCCACTGTTTCAGAGATTATCACCTTGCTCTAACAGCCCGACCAGTCCAAGAGTGGAGAAGTCTTTGACTCCACAGTTGGAGAACAGACTTTGGCCAGGAGAAGATTTTAAACATATTCTAGGGAACTTTCACGCAAACCAGCTGGACTCTAATGTTCTTTACCAGCCTTTGAGGGTGTGTAACAGAGCGCTGGCTTCTATAGGCGCGATTCCTGGAGTTGGGCCATCACCACCCACTGCCTTGGGAGTTGGGATGCCTCATTTCAGTCACATCCCTATCAATCCCCTCTTATACAACGTTCCACGAGAACTGAGTCACCAGGCTCATCCTCTGCTAGCGGCTCGGTACTCGGGTTTCATACATCCACGGTATCAGAGTGAGTACAGCTTCTTTACATGTGTGCTCAATTTCGTGTTTGTCATCATCATCATCATCATCATCACCATCAACAACAACAGTCTGAACAAAAACACCACACAAAAAAAGTTACTAACACACGCACACACAAAACCAACTTGGCAGAGTCAGCACTATAAACAAATAAATTGACTTAGATCTGTTAACAAAACAAAAGCGACTTAGATATGTTAACAAAATTCATTAAAGTTACTCTTTTTGTTACTTGTTTTACAAGTAAACATGTCACTTATTATTGCCAAATTTAGCGCTAAATAAGTTAACTAACAAGTGAAGTTTACAATTATACCATTAAGTAAGTTAAATAACAAGCAAGTTAACGAATAAAATAGTAAACGATTTAGCTAACAAGTAAAGTTAAATGTAACAATTGTTATAGTATGTAACAATAACAACAGATACAGCTAACAAATATAATACTGAGTAAGTTAGTTAACAAAGAGAATTAACAAGTGTAACATTAAATTAGCTAACAAAGAGATGTAACAAATGTAACATTAAGCAAGTTAGTTAACAAACCGAGAAACCATTGTAACATTAATTTAGTTGATAAACGGAGATAGCACATGTAACATTAAGTTAGTTAACAAAGAGAGTTATCAAATGTAACATTAAGCAAGTTAGTTAACAAACAGAGATAACAAATGTAACATTAAGTTAGTTAACAAAACAAAGGTTAAGGTAAAAGACAAAATCTTGGCACATTGATAATACAGCGTTAGATCCCTATAATCAATAGCTTTGTCACATGAGCGTGCGATGTGGTTAACACAGTGAATCTGTCACATAATATTCAAACAGACAAAAAAATAACATTTCATAATTGTATGATGAGAACTTTCGTTCTTGCCCGGAACATCATTTCTTTTCTCAAGTTTATCTATCCCGGAATATCATTTCTTTTCTCAAGTTTATCTATCCCGGAATATCATTTCTTGTCTCAAGTTTATCTATCCCGGAATATCATTTCTTGTCTCAAGTTTATCTATCCCGGAATATCATTTCTTTTCTCAAGTTTATCTATCCCGGAATATCATTTCTTGTCTCAAGTTTATCTATCCCGGAATATCATTTCTTTTCTCAAGTTTATCTATCCCGGAATATCATTTCTTTTCTCAAAGTATCTACAGAAGAGAGTAGAGCAGCTGAACAAGATGATAGATAACAAATAAAAGAATGAAAAGAGAAAAGAAAAGAGTACTAGTGCTAGATAGAACCAGTATTGCTGTAACACTAGATAGAACCAGTATTGCTGTAACACTAGATAGAACCAGTATTGCTGTAACACTAGATAGAACCAGTATTGCTGTAACACTAGATCTAACCAGTATTGCTGTAACACTAGATAGAACCAGTATTGCTGTAACACTAGATAGAACCAGTATTGCTGACTCTCAGTGAAACTTGGACAGTCCAGAAAATGATGACAAAGAAACAACAGAGAAAGATGTAAGAAATATCCCAGGACAGACAGAAAAACAAATGAAGAGATTCTCAAAGACGTTTCAAAACAATGAAAACGTGACAAAATGATAAGAAAAAGACAGTCAAAATTTCTTGGTCATGCAGAGAAGACAGAAGTTAGAGAACTTGGACATGAAGACAGAAGCTAGAGAATTTGGACATGAAGACAGAAATTAGAGAACTCGGACATGAAGACAGAAGTTAGAGACCTCGGACATGAAGACAGAAGTTAGAGAACTGGGACATGAAGACAGAAGTTAGAGAACTCGGACATGAAGACAGAAGTTAGAGAACTCGGACATGAAGACAGAAGTTAGAGAACTCGGACATGAAGACAGAAGTTAGAGAACTCGGACATGAAGACAGAGAACTTGGACATGAAGACAGAAGTTAGAGAACTTGGGCATGAAGACAGAAGTTAGAGAACTCGGACATGAAGACAGAAGTTAGAGAACTTGGACATGAAGACAAAAGTTAGAGAACTTGGACATGAAGACAGAAGTTAGAGAACTTGGACATGAAGACAGAAATTAGAGAACTTGGACATGTTATGAGAAGACAGAAGTTAGAGGAATTTGCCATGTTAGGAGAAGACAGAGAATTTAGTAATAACTGGAAAATTCACGAGAAAAAAATATAAAATAAACGGTTGAGAGAGAGGGGGGGGGGAAGATGGGACTTGACGGTAGGGAGAAAAGAAGGGTAGGGCCGCACAAAGTGAAGAACCATGCTCACTAACATCTACCAGCTCGTCAGATGATGAATGGATGATTTCTTTCTTTCTTTCTTTCTTTCTTTCTTTTTAATTCAGATATAACTGGATGGTGTAGCTTCTACACCAAGAAAATCTTTGTGTGGCTTCTACACCAAGAGAATCTTTGTGTGGCTTCTACACCAAGAGAATCTTTGTGTGGCTTCTACACCAAGAGAATCTTTGTGTAGCTTCTAGAGAATCATTGTTTGGCTTCTTTATCAAGAGAATATTTGTTTAGCTTCTACATCAAGAGAATCTTTGTTTAGCTTCAATGTCAGATGAGTTGCTGTTTGTGTGGTTACTACGTCATGAGATTTGCTGTTTATGTGGTTACTACGTCATGAGATTTGCTGCTTATGTGGTTACTATGTCATGAGATTTGCTGTTTGTGTGGTTACTACATCATGAGATTTGCGGTTTGTGTGGTTAATACATCATGAGATTTGCGGTTTGTGTGGTTAATACATCATGAGATTTGCGGTTTGTGTGGTTAATACATTATGAGATTTGCGGTTTGTGTGGTTACTACATCATGAGATTTGCGGTTTGTGTGGACTAGCTTTTCATGTTTTCTGTGTTTGAAGAAGAAAGTGCCAATGGAGTGGTTGGAGGGGGTTGGAGTGGGTTGGTTGGGGGTGGGGGGTGTAGCAGTGCCGAGGTGAAGAATGAGATTTTTTAAAGTATCAAAAATAAAACATGCCGAATGTCCCTAGAAGATACTTTTGTACATTTTGTTGTTGTTGTTGTTGTTGTTGTTGTTACTGAAACCAAAATTTGTTCCTTTTACAAACAGCTTTGTTTTGTAAGGTGACACACAATACTTGTCTGTGATAATCTTTACATTGCAGAAAGTAGACAAGCATCACTTATCTGTGATAATCTTTGCATTCCAGAAAGTAGACAAGCGTCACTTGTCTGTGATAACCTTTACATTCTAGAAAGTAGACAAACATCATTTGTCTGTGATAATCTTTACATTGCAGAAAGTAGACAAACATCACTTGTCTGTGATAATCTTTACATTCCAGAAAGTATACAACCATCACTTGTCTGTGATAATATTTACATGCCAGAAAGTAGACAAACACCACTTATCTGGGATAATCTTCACATTCCAGAAAGCATACAAACATCAGTTATCTGTGATAATATTTACATTCCAGAAAGCATACAAACATCACTTGTCTGTGATAATCTTTACATTCCAGAAAGCATACACACATCACTTGTCTGTGATAATCTTTACATTCCAGAAAGCATACAAACATCACTGCTAATCTTTTCATGGCATAGTCTCAGGAAAAGATTAAGTGAAACTTTCACAGACACAATAAAAAGTTTAATTTTGGCCATTATCACTATAAAACCATTATTCAACATTTCTTACATTTACAGCCACAAAAGTAATACTTTCAGACAGTACGGTAAATATCATCATCATCATCATCATACATTACGCATCACACATTACTCGTGACACATTGCACATTACACATCACACACCACACATCACACACGTTGTCTGTTCTGACACAGAAATAAAAGTAAAACATCACAGATAACACAGCCTAACAAACAAACAAACAAACAAACAAACAAAAAATTCTTCGTGCCTTGCTTTTCAGGGCTGTGCCTTGGTATGTTGGCCTGTGCCTTAGTTTTTAGGCCCGTGCCTTGGTTTTTAAGCCTGTTCCTGGGGTTATTTGGGGCACTGATTGGGATAATTGCACTGGATAGACCACACCAGCTCTAGTTTCTTAGATCTGGTTGAATGTATAAAATCTTAGTCCACTCTTTAAAAAATCTCTTCTACAGAACCGAGATGTCATAACACGCTCTCTTCTTTGAATGGGAAATTTATGTATTTAATTTACCCACATTTTTTTATACAGTGTATAATGACCTTTTTTTTCACAACTTTTCGTCTACTTCCTTTCCTATAGTGTACATTGGCTTAAAAATGTATAGCTCAAATAACAAAGTCACTTTTGTTCTGTTTTAGTACATAACTAGTTGATTACCCGGCGTTGCTCGGGAAGTTATTAATTATTAATACTGCGGTGTGGATTTGAGATCGCCATGTTTCTCCCACGGACAACCTTATGTTGCTTGCTCAAAGGTGGGTTCACCCAAGAAATTATTTATTCTTGCTCATGGAGGTGAAACTAAAAATGTTGTATATAATCAAGCTTTGAGTTAAATTAATATTATACTGAATTTGCAAAATACTTTACTCTATAATGTGTAGACTGCCCCTATGACCTATTGATCGTGATCGAGAACGCAAGTCTCACTGGAAACTGCAGTCTCTTAAAGTTAAAAGGGAGATCCGTCGGAATGAGTGGTATCCGTGGGATTAAAAACTGCTTCATCCTCTCCCTGTCCTGTTAAGAAAGTCGCTTCAACTACACTGGCCAGCATCCTCTCTACAAACAGCCTTGTGCCGTTGCAAAGTTTTTGCGGGTCGAGGTTCCGTAGAAAAATAATTGGAGATCTCACCTTAATTTTCACGCCCCCCCCTTTCCCATGCCGCTGGAGGCTGAACTTGGAGGTAAACAGCATCGGGAGAGTCACTATTCATCTCAGCGACCCAGAAAACTATGGACTCGCCACTAATATCGGTCGTTTTCGATTATTTTTACATGTTACCCCCATCCCAACACACCACAGCCCCCCTCCCCCCAAGGGTGCTAGGGATATGTTGCTCCCAAAGTACTTTTCTCCGGATTGTAAGTCGTATGTGTACCAAGTTTGGTTGAAATTGCTCCAGGCGTATTTCAAAGGTTTCTCAACCTGATCTGTTTAAAATAGTTGCACTGTTCAATAGTTATGATCGTACAGGAGATGTGTGTATATCATCAAACACCTTAGAGGTTATGGCTGCTTCAAGACGGAGCTGCTTGAGTCATCCCGACGTATTTTGCTATATTTATGGGGAGTACACACTCAAAGCAAGTAGGAAACATATTTCTGCGTTTGTAAAAAAAAAGAACATATGTAGGTTATTTTGGTGTCAAACTTGGAGATCAAGATAAGCCATGGACTCCTCATACTGTATACAAAACTTGTACGGAGTATTACTATTATCATTACCATAGCCATTACCACCTATACCAACATACGTTTATAACACACCAACATACGTTTATAACATACACCAACATACATTTATAACATACACCAACATACGTTTATAATATACACCAACATATATTTGTAACATACACCAGCATACGTTTATAACCAGTGCATAGATAAAAGTTAATATGCACCAGTCATTCCATATAAGCTAACATGCACTAACATAACGTTTACAACCAGGGCATTGCTAAAAGTTATTTGTCCGAGACTTTTAAACCCAGAAAAGTGTAACTCGTTACTAAATCTTGCTCGTTACTAAATCTTGCTCGTTACTAAATCTTGCTCGTTGTTAAATCTTGCTCGTTGTTAAATCTTCTTCATCAGCCTTCTACCTGCAGATCAGTTAACATTCCTTCTCCGTTATCAAAACCGTTTAAAAGCGCATACACAATATAGCCTTGCTACATATGACAAAAAAATCATTTGCTAATCAGTCAGGTTTTAGGCTCAAACACTTCCGCCACACAATCAGTCAGGTTTTAGGCTCAAACACTTCCGCCACACAATCAGTCAGGTTTTAGGCTCAAACACTTCCGCCACACAATCAGTCAGGTTTTAGATCCAAACACTTCCGCCACACAATCAGTCAGGTTTTAGGCTCAAACATTTCCGCCATACAGTCAGTCAGGTTTTAGGCTTAAACACTTCCGCCATACAATCAGTCAGGTTTTAGGCTTAAACACTTCCGCCATACAATCAGTCAGGTTTTAGGCTTAAACACTTCCGCCACACAAACACTCAGGTTTTAGGCTCAAACACTTCTGCCACACAATCAGTCAGGTTTTAGGCTCAGACATTCCCACTTCACAGCTAACATGACAGAAAATTGGTTATCACACAAAAATGACGACAAAATGTGCGGTGCTGCCTTTGTTGACTTTATGAGAAGCATTTCAGATGAGTGATCTAGAAACAGGTAGTATTCTTCAACAATTCTCTATCAAATTCTGCTAAAGTTGACACTGGTGTTCCACAAGGTTCTATTCTAGGCCCGTTGCTCTTTGCTATCTATATCAATGATCTTCCACTTCATCTTAAACACTCTTCTTGTGACCTTTTTGCCGATGATTGCACAGTCTACACCAGTGACTACGATTGTGTTAATATAGAATCAACTCTTCAGGTCGAGTTATACAATTTAATTGGATGGAGCAAAAATAATGGCATGATTATAAACACCGATAAAACAAAATCAATGCTCATAACAACAAGACAGAAACTACAAAACGCAACAAAAACAACACTTCGGCTCTGTACAGAAACATCACAGATAGAAAACGTTAGCGAGCACAAAACACTAGGTCTTATTATTGACCAACATCTGACCTGGAACTCTCATGTGCAATGTCTAACAAAACTCATCGCACAAAAAGTATACCAATTAGCTAAAATTAAGCACTTCATAGATCAAGACACTAGGAAGGCATACTACATAGCTCATATACAAACACATTTAGACTACTGCTCAACAGTTTGGGATGGTTGCTTAGTGTCAAATATAAAGAGGCTTTGCTCTCTCCAAAAGCGAGCAGTAAAGCTTATTAGTGACAAAGATCAAGCACAAACAACTAATCATCACAAACGTATCAAAATACTACCTCTTAGGAACAGGTTCCTCTTCAACAAAGCCAAGTTAGTACATCAAATTCTTTCACGGCATGCCCCGCCTTATCTATGGAACCTGTTTAAATTTAGCCCAAAGTGCAGCCAACGCTTGAATAACATATGTCTTCCAAAACCTAGACTTGATCTTTACAAGAAAAGCTTTAGTTATTCTGCTGCTCATCTTTGGAATACCCTCCCATCCTATATAAAAAATATAAATTATACTCCTTCCTACAACTACAAGCTTTCCCAATATCTATTTAATGTCGACTACATGCCTCCATGAATTATAAAACTTAAAAGTTATCTTAAGCTGCTCTTACAGACACCGAATACAATTAATTGTTTTCTGAATAGTCCCGAAAATTTTGTTTAGTAGATAGTCATTTATAATGTATGTAGTTACTTCTGTACTGAGTGAATGTTTAAGAGCGAAACGTAAATGTTATATTTTATTTTATGTCTCTCAGATTCAATGTTAGTTATGTTTGTTATATGAACAGCATATTTGTAGAATGTCTGGAATAGAGTGAAAGATGTATGATAAAGGGCAGAATGTCAGACGGGCCTGCGTGCCCAATTCTTAACCCTTTTGAAATAAAGATCAATCAATCAATTAATCTCTTTACCCTAAGTGCCCAAGGCACATGGGAGCTTCTGCAAGGGTTTTCCACAAATGCCTGTCCTTTGCCTTTTTTTCCCGCTCTTGCCCAAGTGAGCCCTCTATTGCTCAACATCCTCTCTGTTCTTCTCCATGTACATGGACTCAGTTTCCAGATAGGCATTTCTCCTACTCGTAGCCTAGTGCTCCGTAATCTGGGGTGGCTGCTAAGTGTCTAACACGAAGAGACTTTACTCACTTCAGTCTTGTTAGTAACAAGCGTCCAGCAAAGACTACAGATCAGCAGAGACTACAGATCAGCAGAGACTACAGATCAGCAGAGACCACAGATCAACAGAGACTACAGATCAGCAGAGACCACAGATCAACAGAGACCACAGATCAGCAGAGACCACAGATCAGCAGAGACCACAGATCAGCAGAGACTACAGATCAGCAGAGACCACAGATCAACAGAGACCACAGATCAGCAGAGACTACAGATCAGCAGAGACTACAGATCAGCAGAGACTACAGATCAGCAGAGACTACAGATCAGCAGAGACTACAGATCAGCAGAGATTGTTCAGAATTCTATCTCTCAGCACAAACAGTTCAGAATTCTATCTTTCAAAAATAGATTCATATTCAAGAAAATGGTCCCTGTCAAAGTCTAGCTTAAAACCTAGACAGCGTCTACAGAACTGTTTTCTTCTAAAAGTCAGGATCGATTTCTAATACTCTTATAACCAACCTAAAACTCATAAGCTATGTTCCTTCTTTTAGTTTCAAGCTTGATTTAGATTACATGCCCCAGTAAGAGATCAGCTTTAATTATAACTTTACTGACCGAGCAATTTAAGTTGCTGAACTCATTCTTGTAGGTCATTTGTTTCTCAGTTTGCCTGTAGTTTGTGTGTGAGAATGTGAGACAACGTATGATTTGTTTCTCAGTTTGGCTGTGGTTTGTGTGTGAGAATGTGAGACAACGTATGATGTGTTTCTCAGTTTGGCTATGGTTTATGTGTGAGAATGTGAGACAACGTATGATTTGTTTCTCAGTTTGGCTGTGGTTTGTGTGTGAGAATGTGAGACAACGTATGATTTGTTTCTCAGTTTGGCTGTGGTTTGTGTGTGAGAATGTGAGACAACGTATGATTTGTTTCTCAGTTTGGCTGTGGTTTGTGTGTGAGAATGTGAGACAACGTATGATTTGTTTCTCAGTTTGGCTGTGGTTTGTGTGTGAGAATGTGAGACAACGTATGATTTGTTTCTCAGTTTGGCTGTGGTTTGTGTGTGAGAATGTGAGACAACGTATGATTTGTTTCTCAGTTTGGCTGTGGTTTGTGTGTGAGAATGTGAGACAAAGTATGATTTGTTTCTCAGTTTGGCTGTGGTTTGTGTGTGAGAATGTGAGACAACGTATGATTTGTTTCTCAGTTTGGCTGTGGTTTATGTGTGAGAATATGAGACAACGTATGATTTGTTTCTCAGTTTGGCTGTGGTTTATGTGTGAGAATATGAGACAACGTATGATTTGTTTCTCAGTTTGGCTGTGGTTTGTGTGTGAGAATGTGAGACAAAGTATGATTTGTTTCTCAGTTTGGCTGTGGTTTGTGTGTGAGAATGTGAGACAACGTATGATTTGTTTCTCAGTTTGGCTGTGGTTTGTGTGTGAGAATGTGAGACAACGTATGATTTGTTTCTCAGTTTGGCTGTGGTTTGTGTGTGAGAATGTGAGACAACGTCCTCGCCTGCTTTACCTGCATGTATTACTGAGTAAATGAACAAGTTGGTTAGCTGGGTAGGGGTATCCCCTATCAAAGGAGAAGTAAGACGCCTCTTTACCTCCGTCAGTCTACGGGACACCCTTGGGCAAGGTAGAGCACCCTTATAGCCCCGGATCAGGGTGACGTGAAGCCATGGGAGCAGGTGGTGGATGGAATGGGAGAGCAGCTGACAGATAATGTTGGTTATGGTCACCATTCTATGATAGTAGGTAGATGATCTCAACGTAGGGACAATGGCTACGATCACTGACTAGTACAGTCACCGCCCGGAAGGAAAGCAATGGTAAACTATCTTCTGGAAATATGCCAAGAAACCCAAACAGCAACATGGAAGGTCAGATAGGAAAAAGATCTGGTGGCGAGTCCCCCAGGCCAGATAGATCTAATTTTAACACTGGGGAAGAGTGTGAGACAGAGGTCAGTACTAGTAATTGTGATGACAGACAAAATCCTGACAGTGTTACCAAGGAAACCCCTGCATCAAACTAAAAAGAAAAATAAGAGTAGGAACATGGAATGTGAGAAGTATGTATGAGGGAAAGTATCAAGTAATAAGCGACAAGATGAAAAGAACAAGGATACACATTTTGGGAATCTGCGAACATCGATGGTAAGGATCAGGACACTTCAAGAGCGAGAATGATAATATCTTTACATACTCTGGTGGAGAATTAGGAGGAAAGAATGGAGTGGCTTTTTACTTGGAAAATTAACATCAAAAGCATTACTAGATTACAATCAAGTAAGTGATAGAATCTTCACTATCAGACATAAGGGCACTCCTAGAAATGTAACAATCATCCAGATATATGCACCTACATCAGCAGCAGAAGAAGAGGAAGTAGAAGACTTTTATAACACACTGCAAACGACAACAGACCAGGTACGAAAGAAATGATATTGTATTAACAATGGGGGATTTTAATGCAAAGATTGGCACAGAAAGAACAGAAGATGAAGGACATGTTTTGTGGAAATTTAGCATAGGACATAGAAATGAGGCAAGTGACAATCTAATGGCGTTTTGCATGGAAAATCAGCTAATGATCGCTAACACACTTTTAAAATAACATCCAAGAAGACTTTACACATGGACACCACCTGATAGGAAAACCAAGAATCAAATAGACTACATTTTAGTGCAGAGAAGGTGGAGGTCAAGCATAACATCAGCAAAAACTTTACCAGGTGCTGATTGTTACAAGGACCTTGAGTTATTAATAGCAGACATGAAGATAAAGATAAAAAAGACAGTTAGGGGATCAAGACCACTCCGCTTTGATCTGACGAAAATACCAGAACAATACGGTATAGAAGTTAAGAACCGTTTCGAAATCCTGATGGCTGTACAGGAAGAGATGACACCAGATGAACTGGCTACGCAGGCCAGAGATATCTTAATAACAGCAGCTAAAGACATGGTTCCAGTAAAGAAAACACACAAGAGTGAATGGATTACAACAGGCATGCTAGAACTAATAAAACAACGTAGAGAAATGAAGACGAAAGGAAAAGTGACAAACAACAACAAAGAAGAATATAAATCTTTAACAAAAGAAGTACGAAGAAACATTAGAAGAGACAAAAAAAAAAAACACACACAGTACATACAAGATTCTTGTGAAAGAATAGAAGACATCAGAAGTGTGGAAGAATGTTTAAAGAAATCTTCTTCTTCGTTCTCTTCTGCCACCAAGACCGCCCAGTGATCCTATTGAATTTACCCCTGTGGTCCTCTATAGGTCCTGTGGTTCCCCCGTGTGGTCCGGAACCACGCGAGATCCCCGAGAGGATCACAAGAGGTTCAGAGTATTGCACGGCTTGAGCCTGTATTCTCGGTGGGTCTCAGAAGCGGGATTGCGTGACACCGTGGTTTTCGTTGCACAAGTTTAATCTAGAGTTGGACTTGCTCACCGGAAAATCTCGACATGTTTTGGGATACCCGTGTATCACCGCCGTGTGAGAGTGGTTGCCCATCCAGTCCAGCGTTGGACTTTCTCACCGGAAAACCTCGGCGTGTTTTGGAATACCCGTGTATCTCCGCCGGGTGAGAGGTGGTTGCCCATCCAGTCCAGCGGTGGACTGTCTCACCGGAAAACCTCAGCGTGATTAGGATACGCATACATCCCCGCCGGGTGAGAGGTGGTTGCCTATCTAGACTGCCCTGGTCCAGTGTCTCCGACTTCAGCATTTTGATGAGATTGAAAAACTCGCCGAAGACAGCGAAATGTATCTTGACGAAATACCATTCTATGTGGCTTTTAGCGCACGGGAAAGATGTAAGATATATCTAGACCAACAGGCAGCAGTGAGAATAATTGGTGAAATAACAACTTGGTTTGATTGATTGATTGACTGATTGATCTTTATTTCAAAGGGTTAAGAATTGGGCATGCAGGCCCGTCTGACTTTCTACCCTTTATCATACATCTTTCACTCTATTTCAGACATTCTACAAATATGCTGTTCGTGTAACAAACATAATTAACACTGAAACTGAGAGACATAAAATAAAATATAACATTTACGTTTCACTCTTATCCATTCACTCAGTACAGAAGTAACTATCTTATCTTATCTCCTTCCCGTGCCGTTAAACGTCACATAGGGCTCGCAAAGTAGTTCGCCAGTTTTTCCTGTCTTCGGCGAGTCTTTCAGCCTCATCAAAGGATTTTATGCCTGTTAATTTGACCTCTCTTAACAATGTCCTCTTCAGAGTTTCACACGGTCTGCCTCTTTTTCTTCGGCCTGTTGTGTTCTACTTGATAGCTTGTTTTGGGATTCTCTGATCATTTCTTCTCATCAAGTAACCAACATATGTCCATCTCCTTTTCCTGATCACCCATGAGACTGGTTGTTGTTCAGTCATCTGTCTTATCTCTGCATTGTTACAGAAGTAACTATACACATATATAAATGACTATCTACTAAACAAAAATTTGAGAACTATTCAGAAAAAAAAAAATTAACTGTATTCATTGTCTGTAAGAGCAGTCTAAAATAACTTTTAAGTTTTATGATTCACGTAGCATTTAGTCGACATCAAATAGATATCGTTTGTAGTTGTAGGATGGAGTATAATTTATATTATTTAATGGGATGGGAGGGTATTCTAAAGATGAGGAGCAGAATAACTAAAACTTTTTTTTTAAAGATCAAGCCTTGGTTTTGGAAGATTTATGTTGTTCAAGTGTTGGGTGCACTTTGGGCTAAATTTAAACAGGTTCCATAGATAGGGTGGGGCATGCCGTGAAAGAATTTGATGTACCAACTTGGCTTTGTTGAAGAGGAACCTGTTCTTAATAGGCAGTATTTTGATACGTTTGTGCTGGTTAGTTGTTTGTGCTTGATCTTTGTCACTAATAAGCTTTACTGCTCTCTTTTGGAGTGAGCAAAGCCTCTTTGTATTTGACACTGAGCAACCATCTCAGATTGTTGATCAATAGTCTAAATGTGTTTGTATATGTGATATGTAGTATGTCTTCCTTGTGTCTTGATCGATGAAGTGCTTAATTTTGGCTAACTGATATACTTTTTGTGCGATGAGTTTTGTTAGACATTGCTCATGAGAGTTCCAGGTCAGATGTTGGTCAATAATAAGACCTAGTGTTTTGTGCTCGCTGACGTTTTCTGTCTGTGATGTTTTCGTGCTGAGCCGAAGTGTTGTTTTTGTTGCGTTTTGTAGTTTCTGTCTTGTTGTTATGAGTACTGATTTTGTTTTATCAGTATTTATAATCATGCCATCGTTTTTTCTCCATCTAATTAAATTGTATAACTCGACCTGAAGAGTTGATTCTATATTAATACAATCGTAGTCACTGGTGTAGACTGTGCAATCATAAGTCTGTATTTTTTTTTTACAAGAATATGGTCAGTCATATCAAATGCCTTTTTAAAGTCGACAAAGATAGCACCACATATTCTGTCGTCATTTATGTTTACTAACCAGTTTTCTGTCATTTTGGTAAGAGCTGTGTGGCAAGAATGATTGGGTCTAAAACCTGACTGACTGCCTATGAGTAAATTGTTCTCTTGCAGGTGTTGTAGAGTTATTTTATGTATGTGTTTTTCAAGCGGTTTTGATAATGACGATAATATTGATCTATAGTTGGTAAGATTGTTGGATGAACCAGATTTAAAGCGAGGATACACTTTAGCAGTTTTAAAAGCCTCGGGGAAATAACATTTTGCAATGCACTGATTGTAAATGTATGTTAGTGTATGTTAAATGACAGGCGCAGCATAACGTAAGATCTTATTACTAATATCATCAAGCCCAGCTGTATTGTTGTCTTTTTAAGGTTAATAGATAACTGTGAACTTCGCTGACTGTTAAGAGATAACTGTGAACTTCACTGACTGTTAAGAGATAACTGTGAACTTCACTGACTGTTAAGAGATAACTGTGAACTTCACTGACTGTTAAGAGATAACTGTGAACTTCACTGACTGTTAAGAGATAACTGTGAACTTCACTGACTGTTAAGAGATAACTGTGAACTTCACTGACTGTTAAGAATGGAATGTGTACATCCAGACAGAGGCGACGGGAAACACCAAAGAAGGGGTGGGGGTAGGTATAATTATGTCAAATGTAGCAGCAAAGAGCCTTGTAGAATGGGAGCCAGAGAACAGTCGTATGATAAGAGCAAGATACAACCTAAGACATGGAAGAATGACAATAACACAGTGTTATGCACCCACTAACAATGCAGATGATGAGGTAAAAAACGATTTCTATCACCAATTACAACAAATCATTAACAAAGCCTATAAGCACAACATTCTAATTGTTATGGGGGACTTCAACGCTAAGGTAGGGAAAGATAATACCGACGTAGAAAAATTAATGGAGAAAGAAGAATTGACGTGGTAAATCAAAACGGAGAAAGATTAATTGAAATATGTGTAACAGAGGGCATGGTCATTGGAAGCACAATATTTCCACACAAAGAGATACATAAAACAACTTGGATATCCCCAGATGATAGAACTAGAAACCAGATAGACCATTTTTGTATTAAAAAACAATTCAGAACATCTCTCATAGATGTAAGGACATATAGGTGTGCAGATGTTAACAGTGATCACAATCTGTGTATAGGAAAAATAAAACTAAAACTGAAAAGCCAACACAAGAAATCAATACACAGAAAGATAAACAGCCACAGCCTACAAGAAGAAAATACTAACATTAATTTCAATCAGGAACTTGCCAATCATTCCAAAACACCCAGTGAAGTTGAGGAGATAGGTATAGATGAGTTATGGAATTCTTACAGCACAGCCATAATCACAGCAGTAAAAGCAAGCGCTGGACTGAAAAAAAAACAAATAGGAAAAGCATAGATATCAGAAAACACATGGAAGTACATACATGAAAGACAAGCAGCCAAATTAGACATGCTGAATGTAAAGACAGATCTTGGAAAAGATCTGGCGAAAGCAACATACAAAGAAATAAACAATAAAGTAAAAAGCTCAGCTAGAAGGGATAAAAGAGAATACATAGACAATATGGCGAAAGAGACAGAGAAAGCAGCAAAAACAGGAGACCCTTGTATAGGGCTTTGATTACATTCACTATCTTATGGGGGAGGCCATGCCATCTTAGGATTTTCCACAGTGCATCTCTGTTGACACTGTCAAAGGCTCTCTCAGAATCTATAGACAATGCATATGTTGTGCTATGCCACTCATTTACCTGTTCTAATATTTGTCAAAGTACAAATATATGGCTTATGCATGACCTTCCTTTTCTAAATCCTGCCTGCCCTTTCCGAAGTTTTCCCTCAAGTGCTGGTACAATTTTTTAAATGATTATTATGCAAAATACTTTGCTGGTGAGTGGCAGTAGGGTAATGCCTCTCCAGTTCCCGCAATCTCTGAGGTCACCCTTCTTTGATAGTTTTACTATAAGGCTAATTTTCCACTCCTCTGGAGCTTTTTCTAGATCTCAAATTTGTTGTAGTATCCGGCAGAGTTGTTTTGGTGTTCTGTTTCTTCTGCTTTCAACATCTCAGCAGTCACTTCATCTTCACCTGGTGCCCTGTCTGATTTTAGCTTCTTTATCGCCTCCTTTACTTCACTTGTTGTTATTGGTCCTGTATTGATGTTTAGTTCCGTTTTTGCTTCAGGTATGTCTATTGTTTGTGCTGCTTGTGTTCTGATTAGTAAGGTGTTAAAGTGTTCCCTTCATCTTTCAATTTTTTTCTCTTTCTCCACTGACCAGTTGTCCCTTTAGTGTCCTTATTGTACTCTCACATCTTGTGCTGAAGTTACCTGTCATCTGCTTTGTGATTTTGTATATGGTTTTCATGTCATTTGCATATGCTGCTTTCTCTGCTGCTTCTGCTAAGTTGTCATAGTTTTGACGTTTATCTTGATTCCTTCACTTCTTTGTCTTTTTGTGCATATTTATTTAAAACTTGTTCTTTAAGCCTTTGTGATTTGGTATTCAGTAAGTTTTTCTTGATTTCTTTTCTTTGCTCTATCTTATCCCATGTGGTCTTGCTTATCCATTCCTCTTTTCTCCGTTTCAGATATCCCAGCACCTCTCTTGCTGTTTCCAGGAGTGTTTTATTGAACTCTAGTACGGACATTTCTGCTTCGTCTTGTAGGACACTTAAGTGGTTCTTAAGTACTATTGAGAATTCATTCCTTGTTTGCTGGTCTTTTCAGTTTTGTTGTATCAAAATGTGTCTTTCTGTGTTCTCCGATTTTGGCTTTCCTTAATTTTAGTTTTATTTTTGCTATCAGAAGGTTGTGAACACTTCCTATATCTGCTCCTTTCCTTGCTCGCACATCTTGTAGTGACCGTTTCCACTTGCTTTTTATTAGTATGTGATCGATTTGGTTTTCTGTGGTTTTATCTGGAGACCTCCAAGTCACTTTATGGATGTTTTTATGTTGGAAAATTGTCCCTCCGATGGTCATCATGTTTTCTTACAGAAACTGCAGAGTCTTTCTCCATTTTCATTTATTTCTCCGTTTCCTTCTCTTCCCATGATTCTTCTTCTATCTTCATTTCCCTCACCTACTTTTGCATTGAAGTCGCCCAAGATGAGTAGCATATCATGCTTGGGTATTGTTTCTACTGTGGCTTGGAGGCTGTTGTAGAAATCTTCTTTTGATTTTTCTTCAGCTGCTTCTGTTGGTGCATAACAAACTATAATAGACAGCGTCGTGAATCTTGAGTTTAAGCCTGCATATAATAATCTCTCATTTATAGGGGTCCATT
Source organism: Achatina immaculata (assembly GCA_009760885.1). NCBI lineage: Eukaryota > Metazoa > Mollusca > Gastropoda > Stylommatophora > Achatinidae > Lissachatina > Lissachatina immaculata. The sequence goes on from CM019691.1 coordinate 4,194,759, forward strand.
TCAGCAATGCTCTTGATGCTTCTTTTGTTATAATCAATGCTACTCCTCCTTCATGACGATCTTCTTTACCTGACCATATTATTGTATCTTCTGTGTGCTCTGTTGTTAATTTCCTTTTGCCTTGTCCTGTCCACCTTGCTTCTTGTATTCCTAGTATGTCTAGTTTGTATCTCGGCATTTCCTTGATGGTTTTTGCTAGTTTTCCAGTCTGGTTTAGTGTTCTTACATTCCAGCTGCCTATTTGCATCTTGTGTTTAGGTTCCAGGAGGTCTGCAGTCGGGCTGGGGACTTCCAATGGCTGGCTTTCATCCACAACCTTCATGGGCTCACTTTCCTGATAAGCATTTCTCCTTCCACCTGCATTTGTTTTTTCCCTTGCTTCTGTTTCTGTAGCAGTCAGATAGTTTTTTTTTACCAGATAGGGTTGCTGGCCCTATGCCGAACCCTCCTTAGTCGCCTTTTACAATCATGCGTGGTAGGGTACAGTGGTCCTATTCTTTGCAGATCCCGGGTAACACGCGGGGGTGAAATTAACAAGGAAAAAAAAAAAAGAGAAACTTCCCATTAATCAAAATGGAAAAATACATGTAGAAGGGACAGATGTTGAAGAAGTCAATCAATTTGCATACCTAAGCAGTATTACAGTCCACAACACAAAAAGGAATGGGAAAAACTAATTATGTCAGTCCGTAAGAATAGTCAAGAGCATAACCTCTATCTTAATGCGAAGAAAACTAAATTGATGACAGCTGACAAAACAAACAAGGCAGCTGATATAGGTATCAATGAGGAAAATCTGGAAGAAGTGGAGATTTTTGAATATCTTGGATCACTGCTAACTAATAATGGAGATACAATGAGGGAAATTAAAAGGAGGACATCCATCGCTCTTCAGAAAGTAAAACAACTAAAGAATCTGTGGAGAGGAACAGACAGAACTACAAAAATAATATTTTTAAGGGCATGCATCTTTCCCATCGCACCATATGCATGTGAGACCTGGACACTTAACAAAACAGCTGAGAAACACATAAATGCCTTTGAATGTAAATGCTACAGAAGAGTTCTTCAAATATCGTGGACACAAAAAAGAACAAATATATCCATACTATAAGAACTTAATATTGAAGAAGGCTGGCTAGTAAAGAGGATTAAAGAGAGAAAACTTACATATTTTTGACACATTAAACGTCATGATAATTTAGAGAAAACAGTCTTGGAAGGGTACATAATGAGAAAAAGAAAGAGAGGAAGACCAAGGGGAAGATGGCTGCAGGACATCGTTGATGATCTGTAAATGAATGCATCAGCAGCAGGCCATCCTGCTTACAACCGAGAGGCATACAGGAGTGTTGTTAGGGAGGCAAAGTTCCGCAAGGGACATGCATATGGATGATGATGGCAGCTACATAGACCAGGATGATGACACCAGAAATGCAAAAGCAACATCGATCTTCAAGAATCTTGAGAACATATGGCATTCGAAAGTTATAAGCACAAAAACCAAGTTAAGACTATTCAATTGAAATGTAATATCCACCCTCATTTGTGCATGCAAAAGCTGGAAAACAACTAAAGAAATAGGCAATACATAAATGCCTAAGGAAAATACTCGGCATCAAGTGGAACGAATTCAAGAACAATACAGAGATAAGAGAGATGAGCGAACAACAGCCAGTCTCATGGGTGATCAGGAAAAGGAGATGGACATTATGTTGGTCACTTGATGAGAAGAAACGATCAGAGAATCCCAAAACAAGCTATCAAGTGGAACATAACAGGCAGAAGAAAAAGAGGCAGACCGCGTGAAACTCTAAAGAGGACATTGTTAGGAGAGGCCAAATTAACAGGCATAAAATCCCTTGATGAGGTTGAAAAGCTCCCCGAAAACAGGATAAATTGGCGAACTACCTTGGGAGCCCTATGTGACGTTTAACAGCACGGGAAGGATATAATATATAAGGTAAGTATGTCTGAGAAATAATCTGTCTTAAGTTTGTGTATGTCTAAGATATGATTTATCTGAAGTTTGTGTGTATGTCTGAGATATGATTTATCTGAAGTTTGTGTGTATGTCTGAGAAATTATCTATCTAAAATTTGTGCGTGTGTCTGAAAAATGATCTATCTAAAATTTGTGTTTGTCTCAGAAATAATCTATCTAAAATTTGTGTTTGTCTCAGAAATAATCTATCTAAAATTTGTGTTTGTCTCAGAAATGATCTATCTAAAATTTGTGTTTGTCTCAGAAATAATCTATCTAAAATTTGTGCGTATGTCTGAGAAATGATCTACCTAAAGTGTGTGTGTGTGTGTGTGTATGTGTGTGTATGTGTGTATGTGTGTGCGTGTGTGTGTGTGTGAGAGAGAGAGAGAGAGAGAGAGATAAGATTTATCTAAAGTGTTCCTTTCTTCAAGAATCACATACAGAAACTACACACCAGATAAAAACATGAAAAATGGATAAAAAATAAAAAAAAATTCAGACTTAGTTTTTTTTACCTCTCTTCTTAATAAGATAATAAGATGAAAGGACACAGAATGCATTTTGCCGAAATTTTGGGTGTTTGATTGTTCTTCTTTTATATGTGTTCTTATTACTTTCTGCCATTCTTCTTTCTGCTCACTTTCCTCACTCTTTCTATCTTTTTGTAGAACTTAACCGTACACCTCCATCTACTTCTTTACTAGAATCACATTGCTACAATCTCTGTCTCAATCAATTTACTACACACTCACAGAATTACTACATTAAGAACAGAGATGAACAGAACGAGATTGTGCGATACTGTAGTTATATGGTCTCATGATGTGATTTTATACTGAAAATTATATATGATGTGATTTTTATACTGAAAACTATATATAGTCCCATGATGTGATTTTGTACTGAAAACTATATATGGTCCTATGATGCAATTTTATACAGAAAACTATATATAGTCTCACGATGTGATTTTATATTGATAACTATATATGGTCCTATGAAGTGGTTTTATACTGAAAACAGTATATGGTAACATGATGTGATTTTATACTGAAAACTACATAAGGTAACATGGTGTGATTTTATACTGAAAACTATATCTGGTCCCATGACGTGATTTTATACTGAAAACTATATATGGTCCCGTGAAGTGGTTTTATATTGGAAACAGTATATGGTCTCATGATGTGGTTTTATACTGACAACAGTATATGGTCTCATGATGTTATTTTATACTGAAAATAGTATATGTTCTCATGATGTTATTTTATGCTTGAAACAGTACAACAAAAGCAAAGGTCTAACTACGTGTCTGATAGAGCACAGAGGTAGCCTGAGTTCGGTCTATTTTCTAAATTGAGTTCTGTCTATTTTCTAAATTATCTCAAACAGATTACTCAACAGACAACGTACAACAGATTACTCAACAGAAAATGTATAAAAGATTTCTCAACAGAAAATAGACAACAGATTACTCAACAGAAAATAGACAACAGATTACTCAACAGAAAATAGACAACAGATTACTCAACAGAAAATAGACAACAGATTACTCAACAGAAAATAGACAACAGATTACTTAACAGAAAATGTATAAAAGATTTCTCAACAGAAAATAGACAACAGATTACTCAACAGAAATTTATAAAAGAAAATATTTCTCCAGTACCGTAAAATCACTTTATGTACATTTTTATGAGTACAATTAAGCAAAATCATTCTAAGAAATATTACACTGTGAGTTTCGTGCAATCTTTTTAAGTTCTGTTATCCTGTGATTGTGTTGACCACAATCATTTTAAGTTCTGTTATCCTGTGATTGTGTTAATCACAATCATTTTAATTTCTGTTAGCCTGTGATTGAGTTTTACGCAATCATTTTAAGTTCAGGTGTATGGGCTGAATGACAAGTATTTTAAGTTCTGTTAGCCTGTGATTGAGTTAACCGCAATCATTTTAAGTTCAGGTGTATGGGCTGAATGACAAGTATTTTAAGTTCTGTTAGCCTGTGATTGAGTTAACCGCAATCATTTTAAGTTCAGGTGTATGGGCTGAATGACAAGTATTTTATTCTTTCAGAACAATTCTGTCAACTCTGTTCATATGTTCACAAAAAACTGTCAATTGCCTGTCTACATATGGTCTAAAGTTTAAAGTTTAAAGTTTATAGTTTAAACGGCAAAGGAATTATTTTTAGTTTATTTACCCCGTCAGACAGTGTTGGTGATCATGCTTCTCCACGTCGTGCTGTCCTTGATGCTCCCGATCAGTTCCATTGCTTTTTTTTTTCTCTATGAGGCTTGGTCAGTCCACGGAGAGATTTTCTCTTCAACTTCTTCTCCTTCTTTTTCCCTTGAATTTTCCAGTCATTATTAGGTTTTCTAACTTCTGTCTCTTCTCATGACATGTCCAAGTTCTCTAACTTCTGTATCTTCTCATGACATGTCCAAGTTCTCTAACTTCTGTCTCTTCTCATAACATGTCCAAGTTCTCTAACTTCTGTCTCTTCTCATAACATGTCCAAGTTCTCTAACTTCTGTATCTTCTCATGACATGTCCAAGTTCTCTAACTTCTGTCTCTTCTCATAACATGTCCAAGTTCTCTAACTTCTGTATCTTCTCATGACATGTCCAAGTTCTCTAACTTCTGTATCTTCTCATGACATGTCCAAGTTCTCTAACTTCTGTCTCTTCTCATAACATGTCCAAGTTCTCTAACTTCTGTCTCTTCTCATAACATGTCCAAGTTCTCTAACTTCTGTCTCTTCTCATGACATGTCAAAGTTCTCTAACTTCTGTCTCTTCTCATGACATGTCCAAGTTCTCTAACTTGTCTCTTCTCATGACACGTCCAAGTTCTCTAATTTCTGTCTCTTCTCATGACATGTCCAAGTTCTCTAACTTCTGTCTCTTCTCATGACATGTCCTGTATCTTCTCATGACATGTCCAAGTTCTCTTCTCGTGACATGTCCTGTCTCTTCTCATTACATGTCCAAGTTCTCTAACTTCTGTCTTCTCATAACATGTCCAGTTTCTCTAACTTCTGTCTTCTCATAACATGTCCAGTTTCTCTAACTTCTGTCTTCTCATAACATGTCCAGTTTCTCTAACTTCTGTCTTCTCATAACATGTCCAGTTTCTCTAACTTCTGTCTTCTCATGACATGTCCAAGTTCTCTAACTTCTGTCTCTTCTCATGATATGTCCAAGTTCTCTAACTTCTGTCTTCTCATAACATATCCAGTTTCTCTAACTTCTGTCTTCTCATAACATGTCCAGTTTCTCTAACTTCTGTCTTCTCATAACATGTCCAGTTTCTCTAAATTCTGTCTTCTCATAACATGTCCAGTTTCTCTAACTTCTGTCTTCTCATAACATATCCAGTTTCTCTAACTTCTGTCTTCTCATAACATGTCCAGTTTCTCTAACTTCTGTCTTCTCATAACATGTCCAGTTTCTCTAAATTCTGTCTTCTCATAACATGTCCAGTTTCTCTAACTTCTGTCTTCTCATAACATGTCCAGTTTCTCTAACTTCTGTCTTCTCATAACATATCCAGTTTCTCTAACTTCTGTCTTCTCATAACATGTCCAGTTTCTCTAACTTCTGTCTTCTCATAACATATCCAGTTTCTCTAACTTCTGTCTTCTCATAACATATCCAGTTTCTCTAACTTATGTCGTCTCTTGGCATGTCTAAGAAATTCTGAACATCTTTTTCTTATCATTTTGAATGTTTTAGTTGTTCTGAAACTTCTTAGACATTATCATCGTTTGTTTTTCTGTCTGTCCAGGGAATTTGTTGCATCTTTCTCCAAAACCACGTCTCTGTTGCTTTCAGTTTCTTTGTCACCTTTTTTCTAGATTATCCAAGTTTCACTGCCTTACAGCAATATTGGTTCTATCTAGCACTAATACTCTTTTCTTCACTTTTAGGGACATCTTATATGTTGGTATCTTCTTATGTGTTAGTATCTTCTTAATTTGTTGTTAGTATCGTATCTGTTATTATAATTTTATCTGTTAGTATCTTCATTAGTACATCTTATTTGTTAGTATCATCTTATCTGTTACTATTTGTTAGTATCATCTTATCTGTTACTATCTGTTAGTATCTTCTTATCTGTTAGTATCATCTTATCTGTTAGGATCATCTTATCTGTTAATATCTTCATGTCATAAAAAGCCGCCCTTGTCTTACCTACTCGTTACTTTATTTCACTTGCTGCCAGTTGTGACTGTTCAGTATCAGTGTCTTCTTGTTTAAAAGATGTTGCACTTTGCTCATGCCAGTGTCCACTAGTTTTCTAAGTTATCACTTACATAGACAAACGTCACACAGGCACCCTCACTAGTTTTCTAAGTTATCACTTACATAGACAAACTTCACACAAGCACCCTCACTAGTTTTCTAAGTTATCACTTACATAGACAAACGTCACACAGGCACCCTCACTAGTTTTCTGATTTTTAAAAATTGTATCCAGCCTATTGTAGATAATTTTTATTTATCCAGTCTGCTGAAGATATTTTTTATTCGGGGTGTTGTAAATATTTTTATCCAGGTCATTGTAGACAATATTTTTATCCAGGTTATTTTAGATAATATTGTTTTTCCAGGTTACTGTACATAATATTTTGATGGTGATTATCTTACATAAAGAGATAAAAAAAATTGAGAACATTTCAGGTAAAATCACTTTATGACAGCCGGATGTCACGTATTCACATTGTTGCTGATGGAATATCTCAGAGATGTATCAGCTGAATGTTCCAGTACTCTCATTCAGCAACCAACCACCTCCAACATCCAACCGCACCCCACCCCTGGGTATGTTCAGGAAATAATGTTGAACTGTATTTGGTAGTATGGCCACGCCGAACTAGAGAATTCTTCTCATTTCCCTCAAATTTCTTCAATTTTCTCCATAAACTTCGTCATTGACGTAGATGCTCTGGTTTAAGACAAAACGTTGACAGTTAACTTTGGTTCTCTCATCGATTGAAGCCTCCAATTTTCCAGTAAAATCGCCGTTATCTGGAAGTAAAAAACGTTTTCTAAGTTTAGTTAAGCGATGCAGCTTAGTGGCGCGTGGCTGCCGGCTCCGTATTTGTAGGAAATTGCTTACAATGGCGATGCTGCCAACGTTCGCTTCCCAAAGCTTTATTTCCCGTAATGGATGGTAATTTTATCTCGTATTCTGTATTACTTACGTGATTTTTGTCTTGAAGAAGTCAGCTTCTTCCATCACGAAGGTCATCAATGCCTGGTCTGTAATCATGTTCTTCAACTTTCTTTCCCCGAGCTTTGCCGAGTAATTTCTGGGAAATTGCTCTCTGAACTTCGCTGAACGTTAGCTGAACTTATTCAAAGAAATTGACCTTTTCTCGACATTAATTGTACTTAATTTAGCTAAATTCAGAGTTTGTCGAACTTTATAGAATGTTAACTTTGTTCAATGTTTGCTGAATATTAGGCAACATTTGCTCAACTTTATTTAATGTTGACAATAAAAGAAATGATTATAATTTTCGCGGGAAAGTAATGTAGTCTCTTGAATTTTTTTGTGTGCAGTATTTTACAAAGTAATGTGCACTTTATTTTAGCACTGCATTCATCAATTGTCATGTGTCAAGCCTTCGTCATTTTCCTTTTTGATTTCAGAATGTATTCTAATTTGATCGTTTTAGGCTTTTTTGCTTTTAGAAAGTGTTCAAGATTTAAAGCTTCAAAGGAGCTGTCCTTGGGTTGGGGTTGGGGAGTTTGTTGAAAGGCAGAAACCACTCCCATAGTTAGACATGCTTGTCTCGCTCATACGGCGGGGGTAAGTTCCGTCCTTCCGCCGTAAAACAGAGTACAGCTTTCTTGTAGTAAATAATGATCAGATGTATTTTAAATTCTTGTTGTTACGCTGACATGTTGTCACAGAGTGTTTCAAATAAACGTATGCCAAGATTGACTGACTGTCACACAGTGTTTCAAACATATGTCAAAGCTGACAGATTGTCATAAAGTGTTTTAAACATAAGTCAAAGTCGAAAGATTGTCACAAAGTGTTTTAAATAAACGTATGGCAAGAGTGATAGATTGTCATAAAGTGTTTTAAACATACGTCAAAGTTGACTGATTGTCACAATGTGTTTTAAACATATGTCAAAGTTGACAGATTGTTACAAAGTGTTTTGACATATGTCAAAGTTGACAGATTGTCACAAAGTGTTTTAAACATTTATGTCAGGTTAAAAAGTTGTCACAGAGTGTATTAAACAGTCGTGTCAGGTTTACAGGTTGTCACAAAATGTTTTAAACAATCATGTCAGGGTGACAGGTTGTCACTACAGTGTTTTAAACAGTCATGTCAGGTTGACAAGTTGTCACAAGGTGTTTTAAACAGTCGTGTCAGATCGACAAATTGCCAGAAACTGTTTTAAATAGTCATGTGATGTTGACAAGTTGTCAGAAAGTGTTTTAAACGGTCATGTCAAGTTCATATGTTGTTAGTTATGTCAAGTTCATAAGTTGTTAGTCATGTCAAGTTCATAAGTTGTTAGTCATGTCAAGTTCATAAGTTGTTACAGTGTTTTAAACAGAGTTGCCATGTTGACAGTTTGCTATGACAAGAGAAATTTCGCTGGAAAAGAACGAAAGAGAAAGGGAGGGCGTGAAGGAAGGAGGTAGTAAGAGACGGATTTGATGAAGGAAGGAGACAATAAGAGAGAGATTTGATGAAGGAAGGAGGCAATAAGCGTTAGATTTGATGAAGGAAGGAGGGAATAAGAGAAGGATTTGATGAAGGAAGGAGGGAATAAGAGAAGGATTTGATGAAGGAAGGAGACAATAAGATGGAGATTTGATGAAGGAAGGAGGCAATAAGAGAGAGATTTGATGAAGGAAAGAGGCAATAAGAGAGGGATTTGATGAAGGAAAGAGGCAATATGAAAGGGATTTGATGAAGGAAGGAGGCAATAAGAGAGAGATTTGATGAAGGAAAGAGGCAATATGATAGGGATTTGATGAAAGAAAGAGGCAATAAGATAAGGATTTGATGAAGGAAAGAGGCAATAAGACAGGGATTTGATGAAGGAAGGAGGCAATAAGAGAGGGATTTGATGAAGGAAAGAGGCAATAAGAAAGGGATTTGATGAAGGAAGGAGGCAATAAGAGAGGGATTTGATGAAGGAAAGAGGCAATAAGATAGAGATTTGGTGAAGGAAGGAGGCAATAAGAGAGAGATTTGGTGAAGGAAGGAGGCAATAAAAGAGGGATTTGATGAAGGAAAGAGGCAATAAGATAGGGATTTGATGAAGGAAGGAGACAATAAGAAAGGGATTTGGTGAAGGAAGGGGCAATAAGGGAGGGATTTGATGAAGGAAAGAGGCAATAAGAGAGGAATTTTATGAAGGAAGGTGGGCTATAAGAATGAGGTTTAATGAAGGAAGGAGGCAATAAGAGAGGGATTAAGGAAGGAGGCAATAATAGAGGGATTAAGGAAGGAGGCAATAAGAGAAAGATTTGATGGAGAAAGGAGTGAATAGGAGAGGGATGTGATGAAGAAAGGAGGGATTAATGGAGGGAATTGATGAAGAAATGAACGAATAAGACAAGATTTGATGAAGGAAGGAGGCAATAAAGGAGGAATTTGATGAAGGAAGGAGAGAATAAGAGAGTGATTTGATGAAGGAATGAGGGAAAAAGAGAGTGACTTGATTGAAGGAAGGAGGGAATAAGAGAGTATTTGATTGAAAGAAGGAGGCAATAAGAGAGGAATTTGATGAAGGAAGGAGGGAATAAGAGAGGGATTTGATGAAGGAAATAGGAAATTAGAGAGGGATTTGATGATGGAATGAGGGAATAAGAAAGGGACTTGATGAAGAAAGGAGAGAATAAGAAAGCGGTTTAGTGACGGGAGGAAGGAATACGAGAGGGATTGGATGAAGGATGGTGGCAATAAGAGAGGGATTTGATGAAGGAAGGATTACTAGAGGGTGTTAAGGAAATAGGGAATAATAAAAAGTGAAGGAATGAGATAATAAGAGGGGTGATGAATTAAGGAGAAACAAGAGGGAGTGCAGAAATGAAGTAATAAGAGAGGGAGTGAAGGAAGGAAGGATAAGAGAGGGACTGAGGAGGGAATAAAAATGGATTAAAGGAAGGGGGAATACAAGAGGAAGTGAAGGAAGGAAGGACTAAAAGAAGGAGTAAAGTAAGAAGGGAATATGAGAGGGAATGAAGGAAAGAGATAGAGACCACTTCGCACTGCAAGATAAACTCATAGTTTCTGTAGTGTCACTATAAACTCATAGTTTCTATAGTGTCACCATAAACTTATAGTTTCTGTAGTTTCACCATAAACTCATAGTTTCTGTCATAAACTCAAAGTTTCTGTAGTGTTACCATAAACTCATAGTTTCTGTAGTGTCACTATAAGCTTATAGTTTCTGTAGTGTTACCATAAACTCACAGTTTCTGTAGTGTCACCGTAAACTCATAGTTTTTATAGTGTCACCATAAACTCATAGTTTTTGCAGTGTCACCATAAACTGTCATCATAAACTCATAGTTTTTGTAGTGTCACCGTAAACTGTCATCATAAACTCATAGTTTTTGCAGTGTCACCATAAACTGTCATCATAAACTCATAGTTTTTGTAGTGTCACCGTAAACTCATAGTTTCTGTAGTGTCACCGTAAACTCATAGTTTCTATAGTGTCACCATAGTATTCTGAGTCAAACAGAAATAGCGCGCAAGGCGAGCGACACGAAAATTCTGTGCTTCATGTACTCGTTCATTTTGTAGGAAGTCTGGAAAATCGAGCACAGAACGTGAGCACACGTAAATGTTTCTACCCGAACGTCAAAATCAACAGATTCCAGTAGTTAGATAAAGTCAACAGATTCCAGTAGTTAGATAAAGTCAACAGATTCCAGTAGTTAGATAAAGTTAACAGATTCCAGTAGTTAGATAAAGTTAACAGATTCCAGTAGTTAGATAAAGTTAACAGATTCCAGTAGTTAGATAAAGTTAACAGATTCCAGTAGTTAGATAAAGTCAACAGATTCCAGTAGTTAGATAAAGTTAACAGATTCCAGTAGTTAGATAAAGTTAACAGATTCCAGTAGTTAGATAAAGTTAACAGATTCCAGTAGTTAGATAAAGTTAACAGATTCCAGTAGTTAGATAAAGTTAACAGATTCCAGTAGTTAGATAAAGTTAACAGATTCCAGTAGTTAGATCATGACTTGACAGTCGTTGTCTTTACCAACGGTTCCAAAACTGTGGCAGCTCATGAGCCTGGGTCAGTCGAAACATCGCTCTTTTTCCCTCAAATAACCCAATTTCCATATCTAGATATCTCAAATTCTATCATCAAGTAACCCCACTTCCTTACCTAGTTATCTCAAATTCTATCGTCAAATAACCCTAATTTTCTCTATAGAAATCGCAGATTCTGTCGTGAAATAAAACCTAGCTTCTTTCGTTATACATCTCAAATTCTGTCATGAAATGATCCTACTTTCTTCATCATGCACCTCAAATTCTGTCATAAAATGATTATACTTTCTCCATAAACAATGTATCAATTGTCTTTCCTCTGATTTCTTCTTTCATCGAAAGAGTGAGCAGACTCTAGAAATGCTCTCTCTCTCTCTCTCTCTCTCTCTCTCTCTCTCTCTCTCTCGCACACACGCATTCACATGATATAAGACACTGGACAAACTCTGAACTCTGACAATTATCACATCAAAAACTCCAACTAAGCCTGAGTAGCTGTTGATGGTTGTCGAGGATACGTTTGTTCCATGTTTAAAAGATCTTGATATTTGTTCCAGGTTTTGCAAGAGATTTCAAGAGTTGCCTCGCATTGCAACTTAATAACATTTAACAGATACGGTCTGGATTGTTTAACAATATGGCGGCTGTATTTACTGTTGTGTTCGTGAAATGTCAACAGCAGTTCTCCTGTTTACAGCAATGTTTTTTCTTCTCATATTCTTTTTGTTTGTTTGTTTGGTTGATTGGTTGTTTTGAACAAGATATCTTTAAGTATAGATTTTGATGTGGAGTACACGTCACGCTTCGGTGACAGAATCGAGGTTACTGCGAAAAAGGAGTATACTATACCCCCCCCCCCCCCCACAAACACACACGCACAAAGCACACTCCCCCTAAACATTTCAAACATACAGTGTGTTTCCTCTGTCCTCTGTGTGAACCTCTGTTGATATACAAGGGGAAGTCACTAAGTAACTCGCAAATGCCTGTTACAAACAAAAAAAACAAAACAAAAACTAAATGCGACATTAATTTGAAAACTTTTAATTTTTGAACCTACATTGTTCCCCTATTTCTCAACGTAATCGCCACCAGCATTGATACATTTGTCCCATCGTGTAATCAGTGATGCAATACCCATGGCGTAAAAATCGGGAGTCCGATTTCTCAACCAATTTTTTTTTTTTTTTACTTCAGTTTCCACCTCTTCGTCACTCGAGAATCTTCTCCCGCCAAGGTGCTTTTTCAATGGACCAAACAGGTGAAAATCATTTGGAGCTAAGTCAGAACTATAGAGTGGATGTTACTCGTCTATCAGCTCTGATAATCTCACTCACACGTTGCACAGTCGCTTCTGTTGCAATCTGAACATGACGGCCAAATCGGACTTTGCCCACAATTTCGGTGCGTCCCTGAGAAAATTCTTTTACCCAGTTATAGACCGCTTTAAGTGATAAACACTTTTCAGCATAAACTGTAATCATTTCTTTATGAATGTCCTTTAGCCCACAAAAATCGCACTACACTTCTGTGTTCTTCTTTGGTACACACTAACAGTTGGGTAACCATTTTGTTATTGCTTTGCGCATGCGCACGTAACTCCCAGCGTCCCCTACATACAACTGTTATAAAGTTGGATGATGGTGCTATCTAAGGATATATTTAAATACTACTTGATAACTACCACTGATAAAGTATTTCAATTTGCGAGTTACTTAGTGACTTCCTCTCGTACATATCAAGTTATCTTTGTTTCCTCTGTCTCTGTTACTTTAATTAGCACCACTTCCTGAACTTTTCAAAATAATACACAACTGCTACTTATTCTGCTGCTGCTGCTACTACTACTACTACTGCTGCTGCTGCTGCTGCTACTACTACAAATACTACTACTACTACTACTACTGCTTCTGCTAGTATTACTATCACTAATACTCATCCTACAGCTAAATTAAAGCAGACATCAAACTATGACAGTATGATTAACACAAAAATCTAACATCTAATTTACTGTGTCCATGTTTCTGCAGTGGGTCCACCACCAGGTCTGCTGTTCCACCCATACCGCAAACCCAAGAGAAACAGAACCGCATTTTCTCCATCGCAGCTTCTGCAGCTGGAGCAGGCCTTCGAGAAGAATCACTACGTGGTGGGGCAAGAGAGGAAGTCGCTGGCAGCCAAGCTACAACTGACAGAGACACAGGTGAGACCTTACTTGTAATCTTACCTTAAGCTTCTTGTGGATGTTTGATGTATGGACTTTGTGTGCAAGTCAGTGTTGACACATACACCTACATATTCTGATATATATATATATATTCAAATATACTCAAACATAGGCACACACACATGCATGCATATACATATACACATTATGAGAAATACATAACTACATATATACATGCGCACACACATACATACATACACACAGACATACATACATACATATACACACATGCACACATACATACATACATACACACACATACACACATACATACATACATACATACATACATACATACATACATACATACATACATACATACACACATAAACACATACACACATACATACATACGCGAACTTTCTCACAAATTGTAATGAATCAGTTATCGTGCCACGACTGTTATTCGCTTCCAGATAGTCAGTATTATAGTTTATATTGTTGTTTCCAATTTTTGTTATAGTTTACATTGCTATTTCCGGTTTTTGTTATAGTTTACATTGTTGTTTCCAGTTTTTGTTATAGTTTACATTGCTATTTCCAGTTTTTGTTATAGTTTACACTGCTATTTCCGTTTTTGTTATAGTTTACATTGCTATTTCCAATTTTTGTTATAGTTTACATTGCTATTTCAGTTTTTGTTATAGTTTACATTGCTATTTCCAGTTTTTGTTATAGTTTACATTGCTATTTCAGTTTTTGTTATACTTTACATTGCTATTTCCAGTTTTTGTTATAGTTTACATTGCTATTTCCAGTTTTTGTTATAGTTTACATTGCTATTTCCAGTTTTTGTTATAGTTTACATTGCTATTTCCAATTTTTGTTATAGTTTACATTGCCATTTCCAGTTTTTGTTATAGTTTACATTGTTTCCAATTTTTCTTACATTTTTATTTTCATTTTTTGCTTTTGTTATAGTTTACACCATAATTAAGAACACAATAGGCCAAGCAAAGACTGCATTTCAGAAAATGAGAAATATGTGCAACACATCGTTATAAATGAGCGAACATACTTTATTTTCAAAGGGTTAAGAATTGGGCACGCAGGCCCGTCTGACATTCTGCCCTTCATCATACAGCTTTCACTCAGTCACAGTCATTCAGCATTTGTTAATGAGCATTAATAATCATGAAGAAATGAACGTAACATGCTACACTGAACCTATCTTATTATATAAAAATGAAACATGGACAATAGATAGGCCTGCACAAAGATCATTGGAAGCAAGAGAAATGTGGTTTATTAGAAGAATGTTGCCAGTTCCCTGGACAGTCAAAATAACTAATGAAGAATATAGGATAAGAGTTGGGGAAGGAAGAAGAGCCAGAGGAAGACCAAGAGAAATGATACCAGACAGTCTTAGAGATCACCAACTGAGCTAATGCCCTGCATGAAGGATCAGGTACTGTGGAGAAGCATAATAGTCAAAACCACTCGGCATGGCACCTGATGATGATGATGATGATTACACTTTACTTGACAACTTTTGTTATACGTTATTTATTATTGCCTGTTCTTATTGTCCTTTTAGACTATGTGTATGTATGTGTTTATATGCTTGTATATACGTGTGTGTATATGTTGGATGCATCTTGCTCACAACCGAGAGGCCTACAGGAGTGCTGTTAGGGAGGCAAAGTTCGGCAAGGAACATGCGAATAAATGAATGAATGAATGAATATGTGTGTATGTACGTTTCTGTATATATGTATTTGTGTGACAAGCTAGCTTGACTCAGCGTCAGCTTTATGCTAAAAACAGTGAAACTAACTTATGAGACTGTACTAGCTGAGTATGAGAAATAAAACAAACTTAAGTTTGGTACTAGCTGAGTATGAGAAATAAAACAAACTTAAGAGTTTGGTACTAGCTGAGTATGAGAAATAAAACAAACTTAAGAGTTTGGTACTAGCTGAGTATGAGAAATAAAACAAACTTAAGAGTTTGGTACTAGCTGAGTATGAGAAATAAAACAAACTTAAGAGTTTGGTACTAGCTGAGTATGAGAAATAAAACAAACTGAAGAATTTGGTACTAGCTGAGTATGAGAAATAAAACAAACTGAAGAGTTTGGTACTAGCTGAGTATGAGAAATAAAACAAACTGAAGAGTTTGGTACTAGCTGAGTATGAGAAATAAAACAAACTGAAGAGTTTGGTACTAGCTGAGTATGAGAAATAAAACAAACTTAAGAGTTTGGTACTAGCTGAGTATGAGAAATAAAACAAACTTAAGAGTTTGGTACTAGCTGAGTATGAAAACTAACGTGGCCCAGACCAGCAGATGTGTCACGTGATCAGACTGTATATGTCGGTCAGGCAGATCGCTAGTATTATTTCTGTTTAGGGCGCCTTCTTTCTTGTCACTGCCCAGGCTCTAAAACATTTACTGTTTCTGTACACATCCACATACATATCCACATACATATATATCCACATACACAAAATCTTTTTTTTTAAAAAGTGACAGAATTTTAGAAAACTGTGTAGAAGATGGGAGCTGGGCATGCCAGAATGTGTGCCCTTGACCTTAAGTTCAGCCAGGTCAAAAATATGAAGTGCGGAAGTGAAGAATTATCTTCATGAAGTGAATGAAAGATCAGCTATTATCTTCCATGAAGTGAAGAAAAGACCAGTTATTATCTTGGACCATTGACCATTTTTGTGTTCCTTATGTTCAGTCCATTAAACAGAGAAAAGAGCTTGTCATGTTGTTTCCTGGAAGAACATGTCATTAGTGGATGTCATTAGCGTTTGTCATAAACGTATGTCATTAGCGTATGCCACTTTATATAATCAGGAGAAATACGGCACTCCTTTCCTTGTGTGTATGCCTGGCACACAACTACAGCGGCCGCGCGCCCAGCAAACAGCCTGTCGCCCGCTGTTCTAGGACTTGCTGACTGGCTACAGCCGGGGTCACGTGGTTGTTCCGAGGGTTAATGTGTCATTTAAATGTTTCCTGGGCGATTATTTGAGCTGGCGGCGAGCATGTTAAGTTTGTGAGCTCAGATATTGTCAGACATTGTCATGATTGTTGCTGGCCTGACTGCGCAGCGGGGGGCGCAGACATACAGGTAGAAATAAGCAGGTACAGACAAGAGCCTGAGTTAACCTACCCCGGGGATACCCATCAACATCCGCCCAGAACCAGGTGCAGGAGTACAGGAGGACGGGCCGTCAGTTCTTTGTAGTGAGTGGGCGTGGCGTGGGACAAGGAAAACCCCGTCACGTGCACGACCAAGAAAGCATGGAGTTGGGAGTGAGTGGTATGGATCTGGAGTGAGTGGTATGGAGTGGGAGTGAGTGGTTGCTGTGTTATGCTAATAACGCTCTGTTCGCTCGACCACCACGCAATGTTAGTAAAGATACTGAAGTGAACTTGGATCTAGAAGAAGAAGAAGAATGAATGAATGACTGAGTGAATGAATGATCTTTATTGTAAAAAGGTAAATAATTCCAGATTGTGGAACAGTAATCTAAGTGTGGTTGTATATGTGATATGTCATATGTCTTTCTTGTGTCCTGGTTGGTAAAGTATTTAATTTTGGCTAGTTGGTAAACTTTCTGTCCTATCAAGTTAGTTAGGTTATGAACGTGAGAATTCCAAGTTAAATGCTGATCAATGATGAGTCCTAGAGTTTTATGTTCATGAATGTTTCCTATTTCCTTGGTCCCAGCACAAAGCTGTAGTAGGGAAGTTTTTGTTGCATTCTGCAGTTTCTGTCTTGTAGTGATGAGCATGGATTTTGTTTTGTTGGTGTTTATCAACAAACCATTTTTATTCTTCCATTTAATCAAATTGTTTATGTCATTTTGTAACGTTTCATGTAGGTTATTGATGTCACAGTCAATATTGTAAACAGTACAGTCATCAGCAAAAAGATCACATGAAGAGTGCAATATTGTAAACAGTAGAGTCATCAACAAAAAGATCACATGAAGAGTGCAATATTTTAAACAGTACAGTCATCAACAAAAAGATCACATGAAGAGTGCAATATTGTAAACAGTACAGTCATCAACAAAAAGATCACATGAAGAGTGCAATATTGTAAACAGTACAGTCATCAACAAAAAGATCACATGAAGAGTGCATTATTGTAAACAGTACAGTCATCAACAAAAAGATCACATGAAGAGTGCAATATTGTAAACAGTACAGTCATCAACAAAAAGATCACATGAAGAGTGCAGTATTGTAAAAAAGTACAGTCATCAGGAAAAGGATCATATGAAGAGTGGTTTAAATGTAGTGGTAGGTCGTTAATATAGGTAGCAAAGAGAAGAGGACCATGAATGGAGCCTTGAGGAATACCGGTATCAACCACAGACGAGCCAGATATTTTGTTTTTGAAACAAAACTACTTGTTTTCTACCTGAGAGAAAAGATGTAATACATTTTGTTAGGTCAGGGTATAATATATAACCTTCCAGCTTTTTTGCAAGAATTTCATGATCAGTCATATCGAAGGCTTTCTTGAAATCAACAAAGACAGCACCACACAATTTATCATCATTTATATTAGACAGCCAGCTTTCTGCCATTTTAGTTAATGCTGTTTGGCAGGAGTAATTTGGTCTAAAACCTGTCTATCAGTAGATTGTTTTCCTACATGTGGGGCAGTGTTAACATTTGCATATGCTTTTTTAAGAAGAAGAAGAAGAAGAAGAACAACAACAACAACAATAACAACAACAACAATAAGAACAACAACAAGAACAAAAACAAGAACAAAATATAACAACAAGAACAACAACAACAACAGTAAGAAGAAGAACAACATGAACAAGAACAACAAGAATAAGAACAACAACAACAACAACAACAATAAGAAGAACAACAACAAGAAGAACAACAGCAACAACAACAACAGTAAGAAGAAGAACAACAAGAACAAGAACAACAAAAATAAGAACAACAAGAACAAGAACAACAACAAACGCTTTCTACTGTTGTGACCGTTGTGTCTAAACCATCTAGAGAAGAAGGGAAGTTGGTAAAACAGAGAGTTAGAGAGAAGGAGGAGGAGGATATCAGATGTGACTGTGTCGATGTCTATATCTGTGTCTGTTTGTCTGTGTCTGTGTGTCTATGTTTGTGTGTCTGTGTTTCTGTGTGTCTGTGTTTCTGTGTCTTGTCTGTGTGTCTGTGTTTCTGTGTCTTGTCTGTGTGTCTGTGTTTCTGTGTCTTGTCTGTGTTTCTGTGTCTTGTCTGTGTTTCTGTGTCTTGTCTGTGTTTCTGTGTCTTGTCTGTGTTTCTGTGTCTTGTCTGTGTTTCTGTGTCTTGTCTGTGTGTCTGTGTTTGTGTCTATGTCCGTGTGTCTGTGTCTTGTCTGTATGTCTGTGTCTGTGTGAGGGGGTGGGATGTGGAGAATGATGACATACATTTTATTTTGAAAGAGTACATAAATAAACTCGCAGCTCTATCTGACAGTTCCATTCACCTCCTAAACTCACAGCCCTATCTGACAATTCCCTTCACCTCCCAGCTCTCATTCAAAGTCAATCATTCAAACTCAATCATTCAAGCTCAATCATTCAATCTCAGTCATTCAAACTGAGTCAATCAACACCAATAACTACTAGTGATATAGAACAATACTAAACATGAATTGAACTGCTTTCATATGAGAGATATAGAGAAAGAGAAAGATCAAGAGAGATTGATTGATTGAGTGATCTTTATTTCAAAAGGATTAAGAATTGGGCACGCAGGCCCGTCTGACATTCTGCCCTTTATCTGTTCCAGACATTCTACAGATATGCTGCTCGTGTAACAAACATAATTAACAATAAAGTAACCACATACACATATAATAGACTAACTATATACACATATAAATGACTATCTACCAGACAAAAATTTCATTACTATTCAGAATAATGAGTTCGGTGTCTAAAATAACTTCTTAAAGTTTTATGATTTATGGAGGCATATAGTCGACATCAAATAGATATTGGAAAAGTTTGCAGTTATAGGAAGAAGTATAGTTTATATTTTTTATACAGGATGGGAAAGTATTCCAAAGATGAGCAGCAGAATAACTAAAGCTTTTCTTGTAAAGGTCAAGTCTAGGTTTTGGAAGACTTATGTTGTTCAAGCGTTGGCTGCACTTTGGGCTACATTTTAACAGGTTCCATAGATAAGGTGGAGCTTGCCAAGAATTTGATGTACTAACTTGGCTTTGTTGAAGAGGAACCTGTTCTTAAGAGGCAGTGTTTTGATACGTTTGTGCTGGTTAGTTGTTTCTGCTTGATCTTTGTCACTAATAAGCTTTACAGCTGGCTATTGAAGTGAGTAAAGCCTCTTTGTATTTGACACTGAGCAACCATCCCAGATTGTTGAGCAATAGTCTAAATATGTTTGTATATGTGATATGTAGTATGTCTTCCTTGTGTCTTGATCAATGAAGTGCTTGATTTTGGCTAACTGGTATACTTTTTTATACTGGAGAGAGAAAGAGTTAGAGAGTAGGAGAGAAAGAGAGAGAAAGAAGGAGCGAGAGAGAAAGAGAGAAAGGGAGAGAGAAATAGAGAAAGGGAGAGAGAGAAATAGAGAGAGAAAGAGAGAAGGAGAAAGAGAGATAGGGAGAGAAAGAGGAAGAGAGAGAGAGAGTGAGAGACAGCAAGCAGAAACAGATAGAACGATCTTTAACTTTGATGGATAAAGAAGTGGGAGCTCAGGCCCGTCTGACTTTCTGCCTTCATTTCCCATCTATTCACAAATATAAGATAATGATCTGCATTTGCAATTAATATCACTGCTGTATCTAGACTAGTGGTTCTCAACCCATGGACCGCGGCCCAAAAGTGGGCCGTGGCATGGATTATTGTGGACCGAGCTGAAATCTCAAAGCAGAAAAAAAAAATCCGCATTTTTCACGCAATGCATACGCCCTAGGGGCAGACTGCATCGATTAGCATGTCTGCAATGCATCTATAGGAGAGAGGATGGTCCAGGCAGCGGTTCTTCCAGCATCAAACAGAAATGTGACGTACATAAAAAGATGGCATCGCTTTTGAAGTGCGACACCGGTGTCTTTCTGACCGTGTTGCTGAAACGTGCAGTTTGTCAATATAATTTTAGAGAACAGTCGGCGTAGATTCTGCAAGAGAGCAGAAGTGAAATATAGTTCTCAGCATTTGTTTTATTCCGCCAGAATAGACATGCTATCCAACCAGAAACAGTGCCATCTTTAATGTAAATGAAAAGAACTTGTGAGCAGAGAATATGCAGTTAAACATGTGGAGAAAGTATTACATAATACTTTATAAAATTAGATTTATACCTTGCTAATATAAACCACTTTATTAGTGGGCCGTAAAAATGTTTGACTTTTAAATGTGGGCCTTGCAGCAAAAGGGTATGAGAACCGCTGGTCTAGATCAACAGGCAGCAGTAAGAATAAATGGTGAAACAACTTGATTTGACATAAAACAGGGACTCTGTCAGGGATGCATGCTGTCGCCTCACTTATGTAACTTATTACTGAAAATACGAGGGTCGCACTGAGAGTCATGAGCAAACATTTTTTTTAAAATCAGATTTTATAGGTAGAGACAATATAAATCTATCACCTTATCTGCATCCATTTCTTCACTTTTCAACATAATCTCCATTTCTCTGCACACATTTTTCACATCGTTCTGCAAGTTTGAAAATATCCTCCCGGTAGAATTCTGTCCCAGCTGACCGATGGCAGAGACGCACTGCTTTCTGGACGTTCTCTCCTGTGAGGCCAAGCGGGCACAAACTTTTCTATAGCCCTGGGTTTCAATCATTTCATGTACTGCATTGTATTCTATTTCAAGATTTACAGCGATTTCAGATACAGTGACACGTCAGTTTTTCTTACTGATGTCGTCAACCCTTTCCACGTTGCGTTCAGTGGAGTCAGTTCGAGGGCGACCGCTGCGAG
Organism: Achatina immaculata; assembly: GCA_009760885.1. Classification (NCBI taxonomy): domain Eukaryota; kingdom Metazoa; phylum Mollusca; class Gastropoda; order Stylommatophora; family Achatinidae; genus Lissachatina; species Lissachatina immaculata. The sequence continues at coordinate 4,216,173 of CM019691.1, forward strand.
GCATATCTTGGATGCTCGTGTTTTCATCTTTGAAATGTTTCACCCACCTCCTAACACTGCTAGCAACCATACATACATCTCCATAAGCAAGTTGAAGTCTTTGGTGAATTTCAGCAGCGGGGATTTCATCTTTAACGAGCAACTCAATAACAGCACGTTGACGAAACGAAACTTCAGCATCCGCCATATTGTTTCTGCTCCGCGTAGTCACGTGACACATGATAGTGACGTCATGTGACCTATGCATGAAGTACAAAGGATGCAGTTAAGGTGATACATTTATATTTTCTGAATCTATAAATTCTGATTTGTATAAAATTTATGCTCACGTGTGACCATGTTACAATAAGGAATGTTAGAGAAGATGTAGACGAAGAATATTACGATGCCATAACAATTGGAGGTTATGAAATACCAGAGATTAGATATGCTGATGACACAGTATTACTGTCCACAACACAAAAAGGAAAAAGTAATTATGTCAGTCCATAAGAAAAGTTAAGAGCAAAACCTCTATCTTAATGCGAAGAGAACTAAATTGATGACAACTGACAAAACAAATAAGGCAGCTGAAATATGTATCAATGAGGGAAAAATTGGAAGAGGTAGAGAGTTTTGAATATATTCGATCATGTGGCGAAGTGGTTAGTGCACTGGTCTCTCATGGCGAACTTTGGGGGTTCGAATCCGGCCAGAGGCACCCCAGTCACCCAGCTGTAGAAATAGGTACCTGACTTCTTCTGGAGTTGGGGAAGGAAAGGCTGCCAGGCGTGATACTGACCATATCACCCTCTAGTGTGCTGACAAGTCAAGGAAAATATGGGCACTAACACCATATCCCTATGTGCCTCTAAGGCATGACAGGATTACCTTTACCTTTACTAACTAATAATGGAGATACAATGAGGGAAAATTGGAAGAAGTGGAGAGTTTAGAATATCTTGGATCACTACTAACTAATAATGAAGATACAATGAGGGAAATTAAAAGGAGGACATCCATCGCTTTTCAGAAAGTAAAACAACTAAAGAATCTGTGGAGAGGAGCAGACAGAACTACAAAAATAAGATTTTTAAGGGCATGCATCTTTCCCATCGCAACATATGCATGTGAGACCTGGACACTTAACAAAACAGCTGAGAAACACATAAATGCCTCTGAATGTAAATGCTACAGAAGAGTTCTTAAAAAATCATGGACACAGAAAAGAACAAATATATCCATACTACCAGAACTTAATATTGAAGAAGGCTGGCTAGTAAAGAGGATTACACAGAGAAAACTTAAACATTTTTGACACATTAAACGTCATGAGAATTTAGAGAAGACAGTCTTGGAAGGATACATAATGAGAAAAAGAAAGAGAGGAAGACCGAAACGAAGATGGCTGCAAGACATCGTTGACGATCTGCTAATGGATGCATCAGCTGCAGGGCATCTTAGAACCAAGAGGCCTACAAGAGAGCTGTTAGGGGGTCAAAGTTCTGAAAGGGTCATACAAATGACTGACTGACTGAGAAAGATAATGATGGTTTCTATGTAAGAGAATCAGCCCGGCCTGACTTTGATTCAGCTTGTGGGCATTTTCTCAAGATTAAATCTCTCCGCAGGTAAGATAAAAGCAAACTTTCACAGGAACATTCACTTCCCGCTGATCTTTGTAAAGTGTGGTTAGTTTTACACTTGAACGCAGACTGTCAGGTCGTACTTCATGCAAGGTGAAAAACAGGTTCAGAAAGTACTACATGCAAGGTAAGACTGGAATAATTGTTCCGGTTTCAAATAATCCTAGCGTGACAACTGACTAGAATATCAGGTATGGAAAGAAAATCAAACAAAGAGAAACCGAGGGAACTAGGTGTCGTAGAAATTAGCTTGTAAACACCATCAAAGTTAAAAAGCTGAAACACTTCGGCTACATCAAGAGACACAACAGCCTGTGGAGGTTGATAGTAGAAGGCATAGCGACCGGCAAAAGAGGAAAGAGACGAGCTCATCGCGGGTGGACCCAGGACATCACGGAAAGTCTGAACGTGTCACTCTAAGACACCGGTCAACTTGCTCAAGACCCGTATTGCATTCAGGGAGGCTGTGAGAGGGACAGTGTTCTGAAAAAGACACCTCACATGAGAACAATAGTTACAAGCAATGTTCTCTCTGAAATTTTGCAGTCTGTGTGCAAAATGTTCAGCTCACGTGAAAAAAATACTGTATATATACTGTAAAGGCATGTACATTTAATAACAGGATAGACCTGTTGAACTTTTCAGCAGTGGAAATTCATCTACCCGTTTATTTTAATTACCCCCCTATTCTCTGTGTGCCTGCGTGCCTTGTCACGATTCTGCTACAGTAGTACAGAAACTAAGCGATAAAAGACCAGATGAAACATCCGATCCGAAAGTCATATCTGAACAAGAAAGAAACAGTAAAGGAAAAACATGTACCATCATTGTATTTTTCTTGATCGCAATTATAGCACGGAGTAACATCTGGAAGCTGGAAAATAAAAGTACCAGAGGCGCGGCTCCAAAACTTTTGTTCACGGTATGATTTTTTTCTGTGCGCGGCCGCGCAACGCGCAGCTTAGAGGGAACAGTGCTTAGAAGCAAGAAACCATTGAACACGTTTGGAGTTCAAGGATGAAATATTGTTGACTAATTTTAAATGGATAAACAGAGCTGCGATGAAGAGAGAAGAGAAGAGAGAGAGAGAGAGAGAGGAGAGAGAGAGAGAGAGAGAGAGAGAGAGTATACAATCATAAAGGTCTATATTCCCGAATAACATAACCTAACTTTTCTTGGAAATGTTCTTGTCGAATGTTTTAGCGTTTATTGTGCACTCAACAATGACATCTCGACATCAATACCAGATTTCAGTGTGTAGTATTGATCTTTGATATCTTTCATATTAATGCCATCACAACAGCGACATCAACAACAGCTACATAAACAGTTGTTACATCAGCTACAGCTACATCAACAACCGCTAGAGCAACACTGCATCAACAACAGCTACATAAACAGCTGCTACATCAGCAACAACATTACATCAACTGTAGCTAAAACAACAGTACATAAAAAACTGCAACATCAACAATAGCTACATCAACGATAGCTATAGCAACAAGAGCTACATTAAAGATGGATATACAACAATAGGTACATCACCAGCAACTATATTAGCAATAGCCACATTAACAACAGCTACATCAAAAGTAGCTACAAAAACAACAGCTACATCAAAAGTAGCTACAAAAACAACAGCTACATCAAAAGTAGCTACAAAAACAACAGCTACATCAACAAAGGGCATGTCAACAACAGTTACACCAACAACAAAAATAAAACATAATCCATAACAGGAGCATCAAAACATACAAAAATATCAACAACAAAAACAAAAACATCAACAACAGAAAGAAAAACATCAACAACAAGAACAAAAACATCAACAACAAGAACAAAAACATCAACAAGAACAAAAACATCAACAGCAGAAAGAAAAACTTCAACAACAAGAACAAAAACATCAACAACAAGAACAGAAACATCAACAACAAGAACAAAAACATCAACAACAAGAACAAAAACATCAACAGCAGAAAGAAAAACTTCAACAACAAGAACAAAAACATCAACAACAAGAACAAAAACATCAACAACAAGACCAAAAACATCAACAGCAGAAAGAAAAACTTCAACAACAAGAACACAAACATCAACAACAAGAACAAAAACATCAACAACAAGAACAAAAACGTCAATAACAAGAACAAAAACATCAACAGCAGAAAGAAAAACTTCAACAACAAGAACAAAAACATCAACAAGAACAAAAACATCAACAACAAGAACAAAAACATCAACAGCAGAAAGAAAAAACGTCAACAAGAAGAAAGAAAACGTCAACAAGAACAAAAACATCAACAGCAGAAAGAAAAACTTCAAGAACAAAAAAAAACAATGATCACATATATTTATGAAGAGTCTTTATGAGATATCATTTGGATTTAATGTCATCTTGACAGCTTCGTATTGGTATGTAGACAGCACATAAAATTATGACATATAAGTAGACAACACATAAAGTGATGACGTGTAAATAGACAGCACATAAAGTGATGACGTGTAAATAGACAGTACATAAAGCGATGACGTGTAAGTAGACAGCACATAAAGTGATGACACATTACATTCACAGAAACAACTCAGCGGAAGTTAAAAGTTTGTCTTAAATAACACGGCAGACTTACTATGTCGCATGTTCTGTGTTTGTGTGAGCAGAATTATCACTCACTCACACCCTCACACACACATACACACACACACAATGTTGGAAATATTGCTCGCCTGTGATTACATGTAGCTCGGACTGTTATGCAACTCCCCAGAGATCGAAATATTGCACAACTGTTCAACACTTGGAATGTTGTATAACTGTTAAAGCTTGTAATATTATATAACATCCAACATTTTAAATATTGGTCAAAAATGCAAATGTATGATGCACAGAAAGTAGAATTTCTTTTTTAAATATATATAAAAGAGTACATCTGGAAATGTTGTAGGACTTCTTGTTCCTGTGAGTGTTGTACGACTATGTAGAGATCAGAATGTTGCATAAATACCCATAGCTCGAAATGTTGTATGGTTGCCCAAACTCAGAATGATGTATAACTTACTAGAAGTCTGATTGTTATATTACTGTCCATAAAACGGAATCTTGTCAGCTCGGAATGTTGTATGACCGCACACACAACACGGAATCTTGTATAAGTGATGACAACTCAGAATGTTGTATGACCGCACACACAACACGGAATCTTGTATAAGTGATGACAACTCAGAATGTTGTATGACCGCACACACAACACGGAATCTTGTATAAATGATGACAGCTCAGAATGTTGTGTGACCGCACACACAACACGGAATCTTGTATAAATGATGACAGCTCAGGATGTTGTGTGACCGCACACACAACACGGAATCTTGTATAAATGATGACAGCTCAGAATGTTGTGTGACCGCACACACAACACGGATTTACATGTATAGGATGTAATCTTGGCCGGTGGCTAGAATTAAGTTGCTGATGTAAACATTTGGCCTTGATCTTCCAGATGTGACCTTGAATACTTGACCTTGGACATAAGGAGATCAACACTCACCCCCGCCCCCCCCCCCCCCAGAACAACAAACACGTTTGCTACATAAAACACGTGATTCCTTACTTTGATCTGGAAAATTCTGCGAGCTAAAAATTCTGTTTTCTTGTGATGTGCCAGTGGTAGTTTTTGGGTAGACGAAAGTATGGTGTTTTAAGTTGTACAAAATGTGTACTTGTACGGTAATGACAGGAAAAGCCAGGGAAAATGAACATGTGAGAGCCAAAGATTGTCGATGGATCGACGCCCCAAGCTGTGCACTGCTGCTACTATCAGCACAAACTAATCGATCAAAGTTCTACCTACTAACTCAGTTTTTTTTGTGCTTGAAACAAAATGGTAGGAATTTCCATGTTTCCAGTAATGTGATGGCGAAAGTGTGACTGATGTATGCGATGTCGAAATAGATATTTCACCGGTGTGATTGACAGAGCATGCCTGGTTAGTCTTGCATGACACTCCGGCTGTATAGTATCTGTTATTACTGCAGTATTTCACAAGCTCTAACTTACAATCTCACACCCGGACCGGAGTCTATGATTGAAGTGTCTATTTAAGTCTCAAGTGGGAAACAGATGATAGCAAAGTAGCAATTCAGCAGTCATATGTCTGTGACTGAGCCGTCATCATCAGCCACGCCTCCCTCACATTTATTGACACTTCATGCGTAAATTGTGTCAGAAATATTCTTTCTTCCCTATAATTTTCCCGTTCACAATTTTCAAATATTTCACCACAGTTTTTCTTTATTTTCATCTTCGCTTTCGATGACTTAGTAAAGAACAAATATATCCATACTACCAGAACTTAATATTGAAGAAGGCTGGCTAGTAAAGAGGATTACACAGAGAAAACTTAAACATTTTTGACACATTAAACGTCATGAGAATTTAGAGAAGACAGTCTTGGAAGGATACATAATGAGAAAAAGAAAGAGAGGAAGACCGAAACGAAGATGGCTGCAAGACATCGTTGACGATCTGCTAATGGATGCATCAGCTGCAGGGCATCTTAGAACCAAGAGGCCTACAAGAGAGCTGTTAGGGGGTCAAAGTTCTGAAAGGGTCATACAAATGACTGACTGACTGAGAAAGATAATGATGGTTTCTATGTAAGAGAATCAGCCCGGCCTGACTTTGATTCAGCTTGTGGGCATTTTCTCAAGATTAAATCTCTCCGCAGGTAAGATAAAAGCAAACTTTCACAGGAACATTCACTTCCCGCTGATCTTTGTAAAGTGTGGTTAGTTTTACACTTGAACGCAGACTGTCAGGTCGTACTTCATGCAAGGTGAAAAACAGGTTCAGAAAGTACTACATGCAAGGTAAGACTGGAATAATTGTTCCGGTTTCAAATAATCCTAGCGTGACAACTGACTAGAATATCAGGTATGGAAAGAAAATCAAACAAAGAGAAACCGAGGGAACTAGGTGTCGTAGAAATTAGCTTGTAAACACCATCAAAGTTAAAAAGCTGAAACACTTCGGCTACATCAAGAGACACAACAGCCTGTGGAGGTTGATAGTAGAAGGCATAGCGACCGGCAAAAGAGGAAAGAGACGAGCTCATCGCGGGTGGACCCAGGACATCACGGAAAGTCTGAACGTGTCACTCTAAGACACCGGTCAACTTGCTCAAGACCCGTATTGCATTCAGGGAGGCTGTGAGAGGGACAGTGTTCTGAAAAAGACACCTCACATGAGAACAATAGTTACAAGCAATGTTCTCTCTGAAATTTTGCAGTCTGTGTGCAAAATGTTCAGCTCACGTGAAAAAAATACTGTATATATACTGTAAAGGCATGTACATTTAATAACAGGATAGACCTGTTGAACTTTTCAGCAGTGGAAATTCATCTACCCGTTTATTTTAATTACCCCCCTATTCTCTGTGTGCCTGCGTGCCTTGTCACGATTCTGCTACAGTAGTACAGAAACTAAGCGATAAAAGACCAGATGAAACATCCGATCCGAAAGTCATATCTGAACAAGAAAGAAACAGTAAAGGAAAAACATGTACCATCATTGTATTTTTCTTGATCGCAATTATAGCACGGAGTAACATCTGGAAGCTGGAAAATAAAAGTACCAGAGGCGCGGCTCCAAAACTTTTGTTCACGGTATGATTTTTTTCTGTGCGCGGCCGCGCAACGCGCAGCTTAGAGGGAACAGTGCTTAGAAGCAAGAAACCATTGAACACGTTTGGAGTTCAAGGATGAAATATTGTTGACTAATTTTAAATGGATAAACAGAGCTGCGATGAAGAGAGAAGAGAAGAGAGAGAGAGAGAGAGAGAGAGAGAGAGAGAGAGAGAGAGAGAGAGAGAGTATACAATCATAAAGGTCTATATTCCCGAATAACATAACCTAACTTTTCTTGGAAATGTTCTTGTCGAATGTTTTAGCGTTTATTGTGCACTCAACAATGACATCTCGACATCAATACCAGATTTCAGTGTGTAGTATTGATCTTTGATATCTTTCATATTAATGCCATCACAACAGCGACATCAACAACAGCTACATAAACAGTTGTTACATCAGCTACAGCTACATCAACAACCGCTAGAGCAACACTGCATCAACAACAGCTACATAAACAGCTGCTACATCAGCAACAACATTACATCAACTGTAGCTAAAACAACAGTACATAAAAAACTGCAACATCAACAATAGCTACATCAACGATAGCTATAGCAACAAGAGCTACATTAAAGATGGATATACAACAATAGGTACATCACCAGCAACTATATTAGCAATAGCCACATTAACAACAGCTACATCAAAAGTAGCTACAAAAACAACAGCTACATCAAAAGTAGCTACAAAAACAACAGCTACATCAAAAGTAGCTACAAAAACAACAGCTACATCAACAAAGGGCATGTCAACAACAGTTACACCAACAACAAAAATAAAACATAATCCATAACAGGAGCATCAAAACATACAAAAATATCAACAACAAAAACAAAAACATCAACAACAGAAAGAAAAACATCAACAACAAGAACAAAAACATCAACAACAAGAACAAAAACATCAACAAGAACAAAAACATCAACAGCAGAAAGAAAAACTTCAACAACAAGAACAAAAACATCAACAACAAGAACAGAAACATCAACAACAAGAACAAAAACATCAACAACAAGAACAAAAACATCAACAGCAGAAAGAAAAACTTCAACAACAAGAACAAAAACATCAACAACAAGAACAAAAACATCAACAACAAGACCAAAAACATCAACAGCAGAAAGAAAAACTTCAACAACAAGAACACAAACATCAACAACAAGAACAAAAACATCAACAACAAGAACAAAAACGTCAATAACAAGAACAAAAACATCAACAGCAGAAAGAAAAACTTCAACAACAAGAACAAAAACATCAACAAGAACAAAAACATCAACAACAAGAACAAAAACATCAACAGCAGAAAGAAAAAACGTCAACAAGAAGAAAGAAAACGTCAACAAGAACAAAAACATCAACAGCAGAAAGAAAAACTTCAAGAACAAAAAAAAACAATGATCACATATATTTATGAAGAGTCTTTATGAGATATCATTTGGATTTAATGTCATCTTGACAGCTTCGTATTGGTATGTAGACAGCACATAAAATTATGACATATAAGTAGACAACACATAAAGTGATGACGTGTAAATAGACAGCACATAAAGTGATGACGTGTAAATAGACAGTACATAAAGCGATGACGTGTAAGTAGACAGCACATAAAGTGATGACACATTACATTCACAGAAACAACTCAGCGGAAGTTAAAAGTTTGTCTTAAATAACACGGCAGACTTACTATGTCGCATGTTCTGTGTTTGTGTGAGCAGAATTATCACTCACTCACACCCTCACACACACATACACACACACACAATGTTGGAAATATTGCTCGCCTGTGATTACATGTAGCTCGGACTGTTATGCAACTCCCCAGAGATCGAAATATTGCACAACTGTTCAACACTTGGAATGTTGTATAACTGTTAAAGCTTGTAATATTATATAACATCCAACATTTTAAATATTGGTCAAAAATGCAAATGTATGATGCACAGAAAGTAGAATTTCTTTTTTAAATATATAAAAGAGTACATCTGGAAATGTTGTAGGACTTCTTGTTCCTGTGAGTGTTGTACGACTATGTAGAGATCAGAATGTTGCATAAATACCCATAGCTCGAAATGTTGTATGGTTGCCCAAACTCAGAATGATGTATAACTTACTAGAAGTCTGATTGTTATATTACTGTCCATAAAACGGAATCTTGTCAGCTCGGAATGTTGTATGACCGCACACACAACACGGAATCTTGTATAAGTGATGACAACTCAGAATGTTGTATGACCGCACACACAACACGGAATCTTGTATAAGTGATGACAACTCAGAATGTTGTATGACCGCACACACAACACGGAATCTTGTATAAATGATGACAGCTCAGAATGTTGTGTGACCGCACACACAACACGGAATCTTGTATAAATGATGACAGCTCAGGATGTTGTGTGACCGCACACACAACACGGAATCTTGTATAAATGATGACAGCTCAGAATGTTGTGTGACCGCACACACAACACGGATTTACATGTATAGGATGTAATCTTGGCCGGTGGCTAGAATTAAGTTGCTGATGTAAACATTTGGCCTTGATCTTCCAGATGTGACCTTGAATACTTGACCTTGGACATAAGGAGATCAACACTCACCCCCGCCCCCCCCCCCCAGAACAACAAACACGTTTGCTACATAAAACACGTGATTCCTTACTTTGATCTGGAAAATTCTGCGAGCTAAAAATTCTGTTTTCTTGTGATGTGCCAGTGGTAGTTTTTGGGTAGACGAAAGTATGGTGTTTTAAGTTGTACAAAATGTGTACTTGTACGGTAATGACAGGAAAAGCCAGGGAAAATGAACATGTGAGAGCCAAAGATTGTCGATGGATCGACGCCCCAAGCTGTGCACTGCTGCTACTATCAGCACAAACTAATCGATCAAAGTTCTACCTACTAACTCAGTTTTTTTTGTGCTTGAAACAAAATGGTAGGAATTTCCATGTTTCCAGTAATGTGATGGCGAAAGTGTGACTGATGTATGCGATGTCGAAATAGATATTTCACCGGTGTGATTGACAGAGCATGCCTGGTTAGTCTTGCATGACACTCCGGCTGTATAGTATCTGTTATTACTGCAGTATTTCACAAGCTCTAACTTACAATCTCACACCCGGACCGGAGTCTATGATTGAAGTGTCTATTTAAGTCTCAAGTGGGAAACAGATGATAGCAAAGTAGCAATTCAGCAGTCATATGTCTGTGACTGAGCCGTCATCATCAGCCACGCCTCCCTCACATTTATTGACACTTCATGCGTAAATTGTGTCAGAAATATTCTTTCTTCCCTATAATTTTCCCGTTCACAATTTTCAAATATTTCACCACAGTTTTTCTTTATTTTCATCTTCGCTTTCGATGACTTAGTTTTGTTTGTTTGTTTGTTTGTTTGTTTATTTGTTAGTTTTGAATTGAGCAGTTCCTGAATTGTTAAGATAAAAGCTTACATTGGGATACTTTTGGTTGTATGTGACAGGTGGTTGCTGATACTGTGAAAGTGGTTTGTATTTGACAGGTGGTTGCTGATACTGTGAAAGTGGTTTGTATGTGACAGGTGGTTGCTGATACTGTGAAAGTGGTTTGTATGTGACAGGTGGTTGCTGTTCCTGTGAAAGTGGTTTGTATGTGACAGGTGGTTGCTGATACTGTGAAAGTGGTTTGTATGTGACAGGTGGTTGCTGATACTGTGAAAGTGGTTTGTATGTGACAGGTGGTTGCTGTTCCTGTGAAAGTGGTTTGTATGTGACAGGTGGCTGCTGTTCCTGTGAAAGTGGTTTACTGCAACCGTGGTTAGATCTTCCATGTTCAGGTGATGTGATGGCAACCATTTTGTAAAACATGTTCAAACTTATTTTCTTTTTTAACTTGCATTATTTTTTGTCACTCCACTTTCCTATTTTCAGTCACTCCACTGTCCTACTTTTAGTCACTCCACTGTCCTATTTTTAGTCACTCCACTGTCCTATTTTGAGTCACACCACTGTCCTATTTTTAGTCACTCCACTGTCCCATTTTGAGTCACTCCACTGTCCTATTTTCAGTCACTCCACTGTCATATTTTCAGTCACTACACTATCTTATTTTCAGTCACTCCACTGTCATATTTTCAGTCACTACACTATCTTATTTTCAGTCACTGCACTATCTTATTTTCAGTCACTACACTATCTTATTTTCAGTCACTCCACTGTCCTATTTTCAGTCACTCCATTGTATTATTTTCAGTCACTCCAATTTTCATTGACTCCACTTCGTAGAAGTCATTTTTCTCAGAGTTTTCGCCTTATATTCAGCTAATGAAACTTCTGAGATTATCTTCGTAGACGAAAATGTTGATAGCAGAAATTTTCTTTGAACAGTTCGAACATTTACAACTTGTAATGAACATTTGAAATCTGACTTTATGCTGTGACCTACACACAACTGTAGCAGCTTTTCGCTGTAACATGGCAGGAACATTTCAGTTTCTACATCTCACAGAGTGGATTGGTGCTAAATCATTTCTTTTATCTGTTAATTGTAACATCGCCGGCCGAACAGTCCCGGGGGCCAGAGTTTGCCCGGCAGTTATCACACGGCCCACTGTTACAGGTCTTTAATACAACTGTTTTCGTCTTCAAACAAGTTCCTGACTTCTCTTATCACGTGCAGAAGACATGTTGCAAGTGCCTGGAGCCGTGTTGTCTTTCATGTGCGTGACATCTGACCTAGCAGAGGTCCAATAGCGATTACAGAATCTTCTGGAACCGCTGTGTTCTGGTGAAGAATGCCAGGCCGGTTAGCAGGCAGTCTCTAACAAGAAGGCGCGGTGATAAGATGACTTTATGTTCTGTCTGTGTGAGTATAAGATGGCATTATGTTTTGTTCTATGCGAGTAGAAGATGACTTTATGTTCTTTCTGTGTGAGTATAAGATGACTTTATGTTCTTTCTGTGTGAGTAGAAGATGGCATTATGTTCTTTCTGTGTGAGTATAAGATGACTTTATGTTCTTTCTGTGTGAGTATAAGATGGCATTATGTTCTTTCTGTGTGAGTATAAGATGACTTTATGTTCTTTCTATGTGAGTAGAAGATTCCTTTATGTTCTTTCTGTGTGAGTATAAGATGACTTTATGTTCTTTCTATGTGAGTAGAAGATGACTTTATGTTCTTTCTGTGTGAGTATAAGATGACTTTATGTTCTTTCTGTGTGAGTAGAAGATGGCATTATGTTCTTTCTGTGTGAGTAGAAGATGGCATTATGTTCTTTCTGTGTGAGTAGAAGATGACTTTATGTTCTTTCTGTGTGAGTAGAAGATGGCATTATGTTCTTTCTGTGTGAGTAGAAGATGGCTTTATGTTCTTTCTGTGTGAGTAGAAGATGGCTTTATGTTCTTTCTGTGTGAGTAGAAGATGGCATTAATGTTCTTTCTGTGTGAGTAGAAGATTGCTTTATGTTCTTTCTGTGTGAGTATAAGATGGCTTTATGTTCTTTCTGTGTGAGTAGAAGATGGCATTATGTTCTTTCTGTGTGAGTAGAAGATGGCTTTATATTCTTTCTGTGTGAGTATAAGATGGCTTTATGTTCTTTCTGTGTGAGTAGAAGATGGCATTATGTTCTTTCTGTGTGAGTATAAGATGACTTTATGTTCTTTCTGTGTGAGTAGAAGATGGCTTTATGTTCTTTCTGTGTGAGTAGAAGATGGCATTATGTTCTTTCTGTGTGAGTAGAAGATGGCTTTATGTTCTTTCTGTGTGAGTAGAAGATGGCATTATGTTCTTTCTGTGTGAGTAGAAGATGGCTTTATGTTCTTTCTGTGTGAGTAGAAGATGGCTTTATGTTCTTTCTGTGTGAGTAGAAGATGGCATTAATGTTCTTTCTGTGTGAGTAGAAGATTGCTTTATGTTCTTTCTGTGTGAGTATAAGATGGCTTTATGTTCTTTCTGTGTGAGTAGAAGATGGCATTATGTTCTTTCTGTGTGAGTAGAAGATGGCTTTATATTCTTTCTGTGTGAGTATAAGATGGCTTTATGTTCTTTCTGTGTGAGTAGAAGATGGCATTATGTTCTTTCTGTGTGAGTATAAGATGACTTTATGTTCTTTCTGTGTGAGTAGAAGATGGCTTTATGTTCTTTCTGTGTGAGTAGAAGATGGCATTATGTTCTTTCTGTGTGAGTAGAAGATGGCTTTATATTCTTTCTGTGTGAGTATAAGATGGCTTTATGTTCTTTCTGTGTGAGTATAAGATGACTTTATGTTCTTTCTGTGTGAGTATAAGATGACTTTATGTTCTTTCTGTGTGAGTATAAGATGACTTTATGTTCTTTCTGTGTGATTATAAGATGACTTAATGTTCTTTCTATGTGAGTAGAAGATGACTTTATGTTCTTTCTGTGTGAATAGAATCAAAGCAAAGACTGGACCAGGACAAAGTAATGTGTGTCTGATGTGGCACTCACTAGAGCAAATGTTCTGAAGTCTGTCACGTGACGCTCACTAGAACAAATGTTATGTAGTCTGTCACGTGACAGTGAGATATACAAGAAGTCGCTCGTGTCCATCTATTAAACTTTTAAACTGAAACAGAAGAAGTACAATTGTTGGTTGATTGTGCAATCTTCTCAGTAACCAACATTTCTCAACCGTTTGCCAAATTGACAGATTACTCCACATGAGCGGTTGTCAGATACGGTTGCCAGATTACTCCACATGAGTTTGTTATAGGAATGTCAGATTTCTCCGGATTAGCTTGTTATGGGGTTGTCAGATTTCTCCACATGAATTTGTTATAGGGTTGTCAGATTACTTCACACAAAGCATGATGTAAAGTTTCAGGTGCACATTTTTCACATGAGAAATAACGAAGCTTTAGCACAGTAAAGTGGTTTAGCACAGTAAAGTAGTTTAGCACAGTAAAGTAGTTTAGCACAGTATAGTGGTTTAGCACAGTAAAGTAGTTTAGCACAATAAAGTAGTTTAGCACAGTAAAGTTGTTTAGCACAGTAAAGTAGTTTAGCACAGTAAAGTAGTTTAGCACAGTAAAGTGGTTTAGCACAGTAAAGTAGTTTAGCACAATAAAGTAGTTTAGCACAGTAAAGTTGTTTAGCACAGTAAAGTAGTTTAGCACAGTAAAGTAGTTTAGCACAGTAAAGTAGTTTAACACAGTATAGTGGTTTAGCACAGTAAAGTAGTTTAGCACAGTAAAGTAGTTTAGCACAGTAAAGTAGTTTAGCACAGTAAAGTAGTTTAGCACAGTAAAGTTCTTTAGCACAGTAAAGTTGTTTAGCACAGTAAAATAGTTTAGCACAGTATAGTGGTTTAGCACAGTAAAGTTGTTTAGCACAGTAAAATAGTTTAGCACAGTAAAGTAGTTTAGCACAGTAAAGTAGTTTAGCACAGTAAAATAGTTTAGCACAGTAAAGTAGTTTAGCACAGTAAAGTAGTTTAGCACAGTAAAATAGTTTAGCACAGTAAAGTAGTTTAGCACAGTAAAGTAGTTTAGCACAGTAAAGTAGTTTAGCACAGTATAGTGGTTTAGCACAGTAAAGTAGTTTAGCACAGTAAAGTAGTTTAGCACAGTAAAGTGGTTTAGCACAGTACAGTGGTTTAGCACAGTAAAGTTGTTTAGCACAGTAAAGTGGTTTAGCACAGTATAGTGGTTTAGCACAGTAAAGTTGTTTAGCACAGTAAAGTAGTTTAGCACAGTATAGTGGTTTAGCACAGTAAAGTTGTTTAGCACAGTAAAGTGGTTTAGCACAGTATAATGGTTTAGCACAGTAAAGTTGTTTAGCACACTAAAGTTGTTTAGAACAGTAAAGTGGTTTAGCACGACAAGAGAATTACCTGGGACTTGAACCACGGACTCTGTTAGGACAGGCTGTGCCTAGTGAAGAGAAAGAGCACACTATCCACTCGGCCATCTAACAGCTTGCAAATAGTGTTTGTAGCAAGTATCATGTACTGTTTGTAACGTTCAGTCTAGAATTGTAGGTTTCTAAGTATCATGTAATGTTTGTAACTTTAAGTCTAGAAGTGTGGGTCTGCAAGTATCATGTAATGTTTGTAGCCAGAAAGTAGCTACTGCGAACAGTTTGAAACTTGCCTGTCGCACGCTGACGTTGACAAAATGGTTTGGTTTGTGGAGGTTGATGATTTTCATAAATACAAACCTGACTTTTCTTACATGTAGAAGAAGATCCCAGTCAGACGGTACCTCTAGCCCATTCCCCCCTTCCCTTCCCCCCACGGGACTGGACTGCCGTTCTTGAAGGTCGACAGGCTGTCATCCAGTGATAAGAGTAAATTTGTCACGAGCTGGTGCTGGCGAAAGATGAAAGAACTGGGGCAAATTAGAAGCGTCCGAGAACAGAAGAGACAGCAGGCGTTAAAGTTGTGACACGCGATACACCCTGGTCCAGGCTACATGACGTAACCACCCTGCCAGTCAAGTCAACGGCCAAGAAAGATGGTCTCTATGGGCTGAATAAGATGAACGATCGGCAGATTGAGAAAAACGCCAGAAAATTACAGGGCCAGAGATCAGACCAGCCCAAGATGTGTAGCGGTACCATGAGATATGGTATTCGTTGACTGAAATTGTCTAGAAATTGCTGGCATTGACAGGCCGGGCGTGGCAGGCAAATAGAGATGGATGGAGAAATGCTGGGATAATATGAATCAATTCTCTGATGCTTGTCCTAATAAAGAACTTTTTCTTGAGGACATTTTCCACAGTTTGGGAACCTTCTAGGAGAGATTGAGATCTAAGGCTCTACTAACACAGGAACTGGGGATTTTAGTGCGCAGCAGTACACATGCAAGAGCACACAGGACGAGGAAATGACAGTTCAGTTGTTGAAATAACAGAGCGATACAAAATGTCAGAGATAAAATGTAGCAGATCAGTCAGTAGCTAAACTAAAAGTTACAGATCAATCAGTGACTGAAGTAATAAAGTTACAAATCAATCAATGACTGAAGTAACAAAGTTTCAGTCAGTGGCTGAAGTAACAAAGCTACTAGTAAAGGCCGTTAGAAGAGATCAACAGGTGTTGCATTTTTTATGAGTGATGACATCTGTGTGTAGGTATGTCATGACAGGTTCTGTTGAGTGATGGCACCTGTGTGTAGGTATGTCATGACAGGTTCTGTTGAGTGATGGCACCTGCGTATAGGTATGTCATGACAGGTTCTGTTGAGTGATGGCACCTGCGTATAGGTATGTCATGACAGGTTCTGTTGAGTGATGACATCTGCGCGTAGTTGTGTCATGACAGGTTCTGTTGAGTGATGACATCTCTGTGTAGGTATGTCATGACAGGTTCTGTTGAGTGATGACATCTCTGTGTAGGTATGTCATGACAGGTTCTGTTGAGTGATGGCATCTATTTGTAAGTGTGCCATGACAGGTTCTGTTGAGTAATGACATCTGTGTGTAGGTGTGTCATGACAGGTTTTGTTGAATGATGACATGTCTGTATAGGTATCTCTTGACAGGCTCTGTTGTGTGATGACATCTGTGTGTAGGTATCTCTTTACAGCTTCTGTTACGCGATGACATCTTTGTGTAGGTATCCATTGACAGATTCTTTTGAGTGATGACATCTGAGTGTAGGTATGACATGACAGGTTCTTTTGAGTGATGACGTCTGTGTATAAGTATCTCTTGACAGGTTCTTTTTAGTGGTGACATATGCGTGACAGTGTCTGTTGAGTGGTGACATATGTTTGTAGGTTTATCATGGCAATTTATTTCATGCTGATTTCTATATGTTTGTGTGTCATGGCAGTTTATCTTGATTGATGACATCAGTATGATTATGTTTCATACCACATCCAATATTAGATTGTTGTGTGTTCTTCATTTATATGTCCTCATCTTACTTTCTGCCATTCTTGTTCCGTCTACTTTCCTCACATTTTCAATCTTTTAGTAAAAATGTACCCTACACTGTCTACCTTTATTAATAGAACCATACACCTCTGTCTACCTTTATTACTAGAACCATACACCTCTGTCTACCTTTATTAATAGTACCATACACCTGTCTACCTTTATTAATAGAACCATACACCTCTGTCTACCTTTATTAATAGAACCATACACCTCTGTCTACCTTTATTACTAGAACCATACACCTCTGTCTACCTTTATTAATAGAACCATACACCTCTGTCTACCTTTATTAATAGAACCATACACCTCTGTCTACCTTTATTAATAGAACCATACACCTCTGTCTACCTTTATTAATAGAACCATACACCTCTGTCTACTTTTATTACTAGAACCATACACCTCTGTCTACCTTTATTAATAGAACCATACACCTCTGTCTACCTTTATTACTAGAACCATACACCTCTGTCTACCTTTATTAATAGAACCATACACCTCAGTCTACCTTTAGTACTAGAACCATACACTTATGTCTACCTTTATTAATAGAAACATACACCTCTGTCTACCTTTATTAATAGAACCATACACCTCTGTCTACCTTTATTAATAGAACCATACACCTCTGTCTACCTTTATTAATAGAACCATACACCTCTGTCTACCTTTATTAATAGAACCATACACCTCTGTCTACCTTTATTAATAGAACCATACACCTCTGTCTACCTTTATTACTAGAACCATACGCCTCTACCTACCTTTATTACTAGAACCATACACCTCTATCTACCTTTGTTACTAGAACCATACACCTCTGTCTACCTTTATTACAAGCACCATACACCTCTATCTACCTTTGTTACTAGAACCATACACCTCTGTCTACCTTTATTACAAGCACCATACACCTCTATCTACCTTTGTTACTAGAACCATACACCTCTATCTACCTCTGATTACCTTTCTCTTTTCCTTCACATGTTTTATGTACTCTGTTATCTTTTCACTCTTATCTTATCTACTTGCGTGCGTGTGTGTGTTTTCTTCTCAGCGTCTCTTAACTCAGACACATGCTTAGACTCAGAAACAGGCTTAGATTCAGACACATACTTAGACTCAGACACAGTAAACAGACACAGACTCAGACACATGCTTAGACTCAGACACATACTTAGACTCAGACACATGCTTAGACTCAGACACATGCTTAGACTCAGACACAGTAAACAGACACAGACTCAGACACATGCTTAGACTCAGACACAGGCTTAGACTGATGGCACCTGCGTATAGGTATGTCATGACAGGTTCTGTTGAGTGATGGCACCTGCGTATAGGTATGTCATGACAGGTTCTGTTGAGTGATGGCACCTGCGTATAGGTATGTCATGACAGGTTCTGTTGAGTGATGACATCTGTGTGTAGGTATGTCATGACAGGTTCTGTTGAGTGATGACATCTCTGTGTAGGTATGTCATGACAGGTTCTGTTGAGTGATGACATCTCTGTGTAGGTATGTCATGACAGGTTCTGTTGAGTGATGACATCTGTGTGTAGGTATGTCATGACAGGTTCTGTTGAGTGATGACATCTGTGTGTAGGTATGTCATGACAGGTTCTGTTGAGTGATGACATCTGTGTGTAGGTATGTCATGACAGGTTCTGTTGAGTGATGACATCTGTGTGTAGGTATGTCATGACAGGTTCTGTTGAGTGATGACATCTGTGTGTAGGTATGTCATGACAGGTTCTGTTGAGTGATGACATCTGTGTGTAGGTATGTCATGACAGGTTCTGTTGAGTGATGACATCTGTGTGTAGGTATGTCATGACAGGTTCTGTTGAGTGATGACATCTGTGTGTAGGTATGTCATGACAGGTTCTGTTGAGTGATGACATCTGTGTGTAGGTATGTCATGACAGGTTCTGTTGAGTGATGACATCTGTGTGTAGGTATGTCATGACAGGTTCTGTTGAGTGATGACATCTGTGTGTAGGTATGTCATGACAGGTTCTGTTGAGTGATGACATCTGTGTGTAGGTATGTCATGACAGGTTCTGTTGAGTGATGACATCTGTGTGTAGGTATGTCATGACAGGTTCTGTTGAGTGATGACATCTGTGTGTAGGTATGTCATGACAGGTTCTGTTGAGTGATGACATCTGTGTGTAGGTATGTCATGACAGGTTCTGTTGAGTGATGACATCTGTGTGTAGGTATGTCATGACAGGTTCTGTTGAGTGATGACATCTGTGTGTAGGTATGTCATGACAGGTTCTGTTGAGTGATGACATCTGTGTGTAGGTATGTCATGACAGGTTCTGTTGAGTGATGACATCTGTGTGTAGGTATGTCATGACAGGTTCTGTTGAGTGATGACATCTGTGTGTAGGTATGTCATGACAGGTTCTGTTGAGTGATGACATCTGTGTGTAGGTATGTCATGACAGGTTCTGTTGAGTGATGACATCTGTGTGTAGGTATGTCATGACAGGTTCTGTTGAGTGATGACATCTGTGTGTAGGTATGTCATGACAGGTTCTGTTGAGTGATGACATCTGTGTGTAGGTATGTCATGACAGGTTCTGTTGAGTGATGACATCTGTGTGTAGGTATGTCATGACAGGTTCTGTTGAGTGATGACATCTGTGTGTAGGTATGTCATGACAGGTTCTGTTGAGTGATGACATCTGTGTGTAGGTATGTCATGACAGGTTCTGTTGAGTGATGACATCTGTGTGTAGGTATGTCATGACAGGTTCTGTTGAGTGATGACATCTGTGTGTAGGTATGTCATGACAGGTTCTGTTGAGTGATGACATCTGTGTGTAGGTATGTCATGACAGGTTCTGTTGAGTGATGACATCTGTGTGTAGGTATGTCATGACAGGTTCTGTTGAGTGATGACATCTGTGTGTAGGTATGTCATGACAGGTTCTGTTGAGTGATGACATCTGTGTGTAGGTATGTCATGACAGGTTCTGTTGAGTGATGACATCTGTGTGTAGGTATGTCATGACAGGTTCTGTTGAGTGATGACATCTGTGTGTAGGTATGTCATGACAGGTTCTGTTGAGTGATGACATCTGTGTGTAGGTATGTCATGACAGGTTCTGTTGAGTGATGACATCTGTGTGTAGGTATGTCATGACAGGTTCTGTTGAGTGATGACATCTGTGTGTAGGTATGTCATGACAGGTTCTGTTGAGTGATGACATCTGTGTGTAGGTATGTCATGACAGGTTCTGTTGAGTGATGACATCTGTGTGTAGGTATGTCATGACAGGTTCTGTTGAGTGATGACATCTGTGTGTAGGTATGTCATGACAGGTTCTGTTGAGTGATGACATCTGTGTGTAGGTATGTCATGACAGGTTCTGTTGAGTGATGACATCTGTGTGTAGGTATGTCATGACAGGTTCTGTTGAGTGATGACATCTGTGTGTAGGTATGTCATGACAGGTTCTGTTGAGTGATGACATCTGTGTGTAGGTATGTCATGACAGGTTCTGTTGAGTGATGACATCTGTGTGTAGGTATGTCATGACAGGTTCTGTTGAGTGATGACATCTGTGTGTAGGTATGTCATGACAGGTTCTGTTGAGTGATGACATCTGTGTGTAGGTATGTCATGACAGGTTCTGTTGAGTGATGACATCTGTGTGTAGGTATGTCATGACAGGTTCTGTTGAGTGATGACATCTGTGTGTAGGTATGTCATGACAGGTTCTGTTGAGTGATGACATCTGTGTGTAGGTATGTCATGACAGGTTCTGTTGAGTGATGACATCTGTGTGTAGGTATGTCATGACAGGTTCTGTTGAGTGATGACATCTGTGTGTAGGTATGTCATGACAGGTTCTGTTGAGTGATGACATCTGTGTGTAGGTATGTCATGACAGGTTCTGTTGAGTGATGACATCTGTGTGTAGGTATGTCATGACAGGTTCTGTTGAGTGATGACATCTGTGTGTAGGTATGTCATGACAGGTTCTGTTGAGTGATGACATCTGTGTGATTATGTTTCATACCACATCCAATATTAGATTGTTGTGTGTTCTTCATTTATATGTCCTCATCTTACTTTCTGCCATTCTTGTTCCGTCTACTTTCCTCCACATTTTCAATTTTAGTAAAAATGTACCCTACACTGTCTACCTTTATTAATAGAACCATACACCTCTGTCTACCTTTATTACTAGAACCATACACCTCTGTCTACCTTTATTAATAGAACCATACACCTCTGTCTACCTTTATTAATAGAACCATACACCTCTGTCTACCTTTATTAATAGAACCATACACCTCTGTCTACCTTTATTACTAGAACCATACACCTCTGTCTACCTTTATTAATAGAACCATACACCTCTGTCTACCTTTATTAATAGAACCATACACCTCTGTCTACCTTTATTAATAGAACCATACACCTCTGTCTACCTTTATTAATAGAACCATACACCTCTGTCTACCTTTATTACTAGAACCATACACCTCTGTCTACCTTTATTAATAGAACCATACACCTCTGTCTACCTTTATTACTAGAACCATACACCTCTGTCTACCTTTATTAATAGAACCATACACCTCTGTCTACCTTTATTACTAGAACCATACACCTCTGTCTACCTTTATTAATAGAACCATACACCTCTGTCTACCTTTATTAATAGAACCATACACCTCTGTCTACCTTTATTAATAGAACCATACACCTCTGTCTACCTTTATTAATAGAACCATACACCTCTGTCTACCTTTATTAATAGAACCATACACCTCTGTCTACCTTTATTAATAGAACCATACACCTCTGTCTACCTTTATTACTAGAACCATACACCTCTATCTACCTTTGTTACTAGAACCATACCCCTCTTTCTACCTTTGTTACTAGAACCATACACCTCTGTCTACCTTTATTACAAGCACCATACACCTCTATCTACCTTTGTTACTAGAACCATACACCTCTGTCTACCTTTATTACAAGCACCATACACCTCTATCTACCTTTGTTACTAGAACCATACACCTCTATCTACCTCTGATTACCTTTCTCTTTTCCTTCACATGTTTTATGTACTCTGTTATCTTTTCACTCTTATCTTATCTACTTGCGTGCGTGTGTGTGTTTTCTTCTCAGCGTCTCTTAACTCAGACACATGCTTAGACTCAGAAACAGGCTTAGATTCAGACACATACTTAGACTCAGACACAGTAAACAGACACAGACTCAGACACATGCTTAGACTCAGACACATACTTAGACTCAGACACATGCTTAGACTCAGACACATGCTTAGACTCAGACACAGTAAACAGACACAGGCTTAGACTCAGACACATGCTTAGACTCAGACACAGGCTTAGACTCAGACACAGGCTTAGACACAGGCTTAGACTCAGACACATGCTTAGACTCAGACACAGGCTTAGACTCAGACACAGGCTTAGACTTAGACACAGGCTTAGACTTAGACACAGGCTTAGACTCAGACACAGGCTTAGACTTAGACACAGGCTTAGACTTAGACACAGGCTTAGACTCAGACACAGGCTTAGACTTAGACACAGGCTTAGACTCAGACACAGGCTTAGACTTAGACACAGGCTTAGACTCAGACACAGGCTTAGACTTAGACACAGGCTTAGACTTAGACACAGGCTTAGACTCAGACACAGGCTTAGACTTAGACACAGGCTTAGATTCAGACACAGGCTTAGACTTAGACACAGGCTTAGACTCAGACACAGGCTTAGACTTAGACACAGGCTTAGACTCAGACACATACTTAGACTCAGACACAGGCTTAGACTCAGACACATACTTAGACTCAGACACAGGCTTAGACTCAGACACAGGCTTAGACTCAGACACAGGCTTAGACTCAGACACAGGCTTAGACTCAGACACATACTTAGACTCAGACACAGGCTTAGACTCAGACACAGGCTTAGACTCAGACACATACTTAGACTCAGACACAGTAAACAGACACAGACTCAGACACATGCTTAGACTCAGACACATGCTTAGACTCAGACACATGCTTAGACTCAGACACAGGCTTAGACTCAGACACATGCTTAGACTCAGACACATGCTTAGACTCAGACACATGCTTAGACTCAGACACATGCTTAGACTCAGACACAGGCTTAGACTCAGACACATGCTTAGACTCAGACACAGGCTTAGACTCAGACACATGCTTAGACTCAGACACATGCTTAGACTCAGACACAGGCTTAGACTCAGACACATGCTTAGACTCAGACACATGCTTAGACTCAGACACAGGCTTAGACTCAGACACATGCTTAGACTCAGACACAGGCTTAGACACAGGCTTAGACTCAGACACAGGCTTAGACTCAGACACATACTTAGACTCAGACACATGCTTAGACTCAGACACAGTAAACAGACACAGACTTAGACTCAGACACAGTAAACAGACACAGACTTAGACTCAGACACAATAAACAGACACAGACTTAGACTCAGACACAGTAAACAGACACAGACTTAGACTCAGGCACAGTAAACAGACACAGACTTAGACTCAGACACATGCTTAGACTCAGACACAATAAACAGACACAGACGTAGACTCAGACACAGTAAACAGACGTAGACTTAGACTCAGACACATGCTTAGACTCAGACACAGTAAACAGACGTAGACTTAGACTCAGACACAGTAAACAGACACAGACTTAGACTCAGACACAGTAAACAGACACAGACTTAGACTCAGACACAGTAAACAGACACAGACTTAGACTCAGACATAGTAAACAGACACAGACTTAGACTCAGACACAGTAAACAGACGTAGACTTAGACTCAGACACAGAAATAGACACATGAATAGACACAAAAATAGACTCGGGTGTGTCTAATATTTCGATATTATCGTCCTCATTTTGATGTTATCTTGGAAAGAAGTTTTTAAACAATCTTTTTTTCACTTTGCATGTACAGTTGAACTATACTAATGTTTGTTATTTTATCTTGTAGAGTTTGTTTGAAGGTTGGAACTATACTAATGTTTGTTATTTTATCTTGTAGAGTTTGTTTGAAGGTTGGAACTATACTAATGTTTGTTATTTTATCTTGTAGAGTTTGTTTGAAGGTTGGAACTATACTAATGTTTGTTATTTTATCTTGTAGAGTTTGTTTGAAGGTTGGAACTATACTAATGTTTGTTATTTTATCTTGTAGAGTTTGTTTGAAGGTTGGAACTATACTAATGTTTGTTATTTTATCTTGTAGAGTTTGTTTGAAGGTTGGAACTATACTAATGTTTGTTATTTTATCTTCCTGAAGGTGAAGGTCTGGTTTCAGAACAGAAGAACCAAACACAAGAGGATGAAGGCAGAGGAGGATGGAGGGTCATCTGGGTCACAGGTTGAAGGTCAGGACGGGGATGCTGAAAAAAGAGTGGACGTTAGTGACCTCACTGTCTACGCTGATCACGAGGAGGACGAGGACCCGTGCAGTGATGATGAGGAGGAGGTGGAAGAGTTGTCTGTGACCGAAGATTGTTAGCTCTGAGCTGGGCTAGATCACGTGACTGTTAGCTCTGAGCTGGGATAGATCACGTTACTGTTAGCTCTGAGCTGGGATAGATCACGTTACTGTTAGCTCTGAGCTGGGATAGATCACGTTACTGTTAGCTCTGAGCTGGGCTAGATCACGTGACTGTTAGCTCTGAGCTGGACTAGATCACGTGACTGTTAGCTCTGAGCTGGACTAGATCACGTGACTGTTAGCTCTGAGCTGGACTAGATCACGTGACTGTTAGCTCTGAGCTGGGATAGATCACGTTACTGTTAGCTCTGAGCTGGGCTAGATCACGTGACTGTTAGCTCTGAGCTGGGCTAGATCACGTGACTGTTAGCTCTGAGCTGGGATAGATCACGTTACTGTTAGCTCTGAGCTGGGATAGATCACGTTACTGTTAGCTCTGAGCTGGGCTAGATCACGTGACTGTTAGCTCTGAGCTGGACTAGATCACGTGACTGTTAGCTCTGAGCTGGGATAGATCACGTTACTGTTAGCTCTGAGCTGGACTAGATCACGTGACTGTTAGCTCTGAGCTGGGCTAGATCACGTGACTGTTAGCTCTGAGCTGGGCTAGATCACGTGACTGTTAGCTCTGAGCTGGACTAGATCACGTGACTGTTAGCTCTGAGCTGGACTAGATCACGTGACTGTTAGCTCTGAGCTGGACTAGATCACGTGACTGTTAGCTCTGAGCTGGACTAGATCACGTGACTGTTAGCTCTGAGCTGGGCTAGATCACGTGACTGTTAGCTCTGAGCTGGACTAGATCACGTGACTGTTAGCTCTGAGCTGGGATAGATCACGTTACTGTTAGCTCTGAGCTGGGATAGATCACGTTACTGTTAGCTCTGAGCTGGACTAGATCACGTGACTGTTAGCTCTGAGCTGGACTAGATCACGTGACTGTTAGCTCTGAGCTGGGCTAGATCACGTGACTGTTAGCTCTGAGCTGGACTAGATCACGTGACTGTTAGCTCTGAGCTGGGATAGAAGTTTTTAAACAATCTTTTTTTCACTTTGCATGTACAGTTGAACTATACTAATGTTTGTTATTTTATCTTGTAGAGTTTGTTTGAAGGTTGGAACTATACTAATGTTTGTTATTTTATCTTGTAGAGTTTGTTTGAAGGTTGGAACTATACTAATGTTTGTTATTTTATCTTGTAGAGTTTGTTTGAAGGTTGGAACTATACTAATGTTTGTTATTTTATCTTGTAGAATTTGTGTGAAGGTTTGAACTATACAAATGTTTGTTATTTTATCTTGTAGAGTTTGTTTGAAGGTTGGAACTATACTAATGTTTGTTATTTTATCTTGTAGAGTTTGTTTGAAGGTTGGAACTATACTAATGTTTGTTATTTTATCTTCCTGAAGGTGAAGGTCTGGTTTCAGAACAGAAGAACCAAACACAAGAGGATGAAGGCAGAGGAGGATGGAGGGTCATCTGGGTCACAGGTTGAAGGTCAGGACGGGGATGCTGAAAAAAGAGTGGACGTTAGTGACCTCACTGTCTACGCTGATCACGAGGAGGACGAGGACCCGTGCAGTGATGATGAGGAGGAGGTGGAAGAGTTGTCTGTGACCGAAGATTGTTAGCTCTGAGCTGGGCTAGATCACGTGACTGTTAGCTCTGAGCTGGGATAGATCACGTTACTGTTAGCTCTGAGCTGGGATAGATCACGTTACTGTTAGCTCTGAGCTGGGATAGATCACATGACTGTTAGCTCTGAGCTGGGCTAGATCACGTGACTGTTAGCTCTGAGCTGGACCAGATCACGTGACTGTAGCTCTGAGCTGGACTAGATCACGTGACTGTTAGCTCTGAGCTGGACTAGATCACGTGACTGGTGTGTCGGTTGTTCAGTACATTCTTACAATGAAGGTATCTGCAGATATTGACCCTGTTCACAGGATGATTCTGTACACAAGATAATTCAGTTCACAGGATGATTCTGTTCAGAAGATGATTTTGCTCACAAGATTGCCCAAAGAGCTACTTTCCTCAGCACTTCTGACAATGATCCACTCCTAACACGTTAGACCTGGAGCGCGGTCAACTTCAGTCAAGATCTCACACACAGTAAACAGACGTAGACTTAGACTCAGACACATGCTTAGACTCAGACACAGTAAACAGACGTAGACTTAGACTCAGACACAGTAAACAGACACAGACTTAGACTCAGACACAGTAAACAGACACAGACTTAGACTCAGACACAGTAAACAGACACAGACTTAGACTCAGACATAGTAAACAGACACAGACTTAGACTCAGACACAGTAAACAGACGTAGACTTAGACTCAGACACAGAAATAGACACATGAATAGACACAAAAATAGACTCGGGTGTGTCTAATATTTCGATATTATCGTCCTCATTTTGATGTTATCTTGGAAAGAAGTTTTTAAACAATCTTTTTTTCACTTTGCATGTACAGTTGAACTATACTAATGTTTGTTATTTTATCTTGTAGAGTTTGTTTGAAGGTTGGAACTATACTAATGTTTGTTATTTTATCTTGTAGAGTTTGTTTGAAGGTTGGAACTATACTAATGTTTGTTATTTTATCTTGTAGAGTTTGTTTGAAGGTTGGAACTATACTAATGTTTGTTATTTTATCTTGTAGAATTTGTGTGAAGGTTTGAACTATACAAATGTTTGTTATTTTATCTTGTAGAGTTTGTTTGAAGGTTGGAACTATACTAATGTTTGTTATTTTATCTTGTAGAGTTTGTTTGAAGGTTGGAACTATACTAATGTTTGTTATTTTATCTTCCTGAAGGTGAAGGTCTGGTTTCAGAACAGAAGAACCAAACACAAGAGGATGAAGGCAGAGGAGGATGGAGGGTCATCTGGGTCACAGGTTGAAGGTCAGGACGGGGATGCTGAAAAAAGAGTGGACGTTAGTGACCTCACTGTCTACGCTGATCACGAGGAGGACGAGGACCCGTGCAGTGATGATGAGGAGGAGGTGGAAGAGTTGTCTGTGACCGAAGATTGTTAGCTCTGAGCTGGGCTAGATCACGTGACTGTTAGCTCTGAGCTGGGATAGATCACGTTACTGTTAGCTCTGAGCTGGGATAGATCACGTTACTGTTAGCTCTGAGCTGGGATAGATCACATGACTGTTAGCTCTGAGCTGGGCTAGATCACGTGACTGTTAGCTCTGAGCTGGACCAGATCACGTGACTGTAGCTCTGAGCTGGACTAGATCACGTGACTGTTAGCTCTGAGCTGGACTAGATCACGTGACTGGTGTGTCGGTTGTTCAGTACATTCTTACAATGAAGGTATCTGCAGATATTGACCCTGTTCACAGGATGATTCTGTACACAAGATAATTCAGTTCACAGGATGATTCTGTTCAGAAGATGATTTTGCTCACAAGATTGCCCAAAGAGCTACTTTCCTCAGCACTTCTGACAATGATCCACTCCTAACACGTTAGACCTGGAGCGCGGTCAACTTCAGTCAAGATCTCACACACAACAAAGATGTGAACTTAAGAAGCCAGTAGCACTGACAAGACAGCCTTCTTAGGCATGGCCAGGAGCACTTTTTGGCGCTAGTTTATTTTTTTCAGCTTAAAACTCGCGTTAACAGTAATAGACATCCAGGGCACAGTTCTAAGTTCTGGAATTGAGGATCAGAAAATGAGGTCAACACCTGGAAGAGACTACAACAGGTCTAGAGACCGCCTCCAACATCTGATTGTGCACGCACAGAATTTTTTTGTTTCTCTCTACACTTGGTGTACATGGAGGTGACAACTTTTCATCTTTGCCTTGATATAAGTTTTTAGTTTATGAAATTAGGTCGTGAAAGAAATGACATCTCTTTCGAGAATTCTGATGAGATTGTCAGTGTCATCCGACAGGATCTAGACAATATCAGTGTCATCCGTCATTATCTAGACAATGTCAGTGTCGTCCGTCATTATCTAGACAATGTCAGTGTCATCCGTCATTATCTAGACAATGTCAGTGTCATCCGTCATTATCTAGACAATGTCAGTGTCATCCGACAGGATCTAGACAATGTCATTTTCAGTTTTCAGGACTCAGGATAATGTCATGATATAAGACGTCGCGTTGTCTCTCGGGATAATGTCATGGACATAAGACGTCGCTTTGTCTCTCAGGATAATGTCATGGATATCATGCGCCTCATTGTCTCTCAGTATAATGTCATGGCTACAAGACGTCTCATTGTCTCTCAGTATAATGTCATGGCTACAAGACGTCTCATTGTCTCTCAGTATAATGTCATGGACAGTCACAGCTGGCACTGCTAGCACATGACAAACAGTCACAGCTGGCACTGCTAGCACATGACAAACAGTCACAGCACACGACAAACAGTCACAGCTGGCACTGCTAGCACATGACAAACAGTCACAGCACACGACAAACAGTCGCAGCTGGCACTGCTAGCACATGACAAACAGTCACAGCACACGACAAACAGTCGCAGCTGGCACCTGGTACTCGCTTTCCTCTCATCACTCGCTTTTCTATCATCACTGGAATATCACAATTTTATCTCTGACATGTTATCTACTAGTTGAAAACTGATAGTTGAAAATTATGACTCGGAGCTAATAGTTGAACATGAGTTGAAGCTAAAGTTGAATATTATGAACTGGAAGTGACAAGTGAACATTATGAACTGGAATTTATAAGTGAACATTATGAACTGGAAGTGATAAGTGAACATTATGAACTGGAAGTGATAAGTGAACATTATGAACTGGAAGTGATAAGTGAACATTATGAGCTAGAGGTGATAAGTGAACATTATGAGCTGGAAGTGATAAGTGAACATTATGAGCTGGAAGTGATAAGTGAACATTATGAGCTGGAAGTGATAAGTGAACATTATGAGCTGGAAGTGATAAGTGAACATTATGAGCTGGAAGTGATAAGTGAACATTATGAGCTGGAAGTGATAAGTGAACATTATGAGCTGGAAGTGATAAGTGAACATTATGAGCTGGAAGTGAGCTGGAACTGTCAGCCGCATGAATATGAGAGTAGTTTCCGTGTAATAATACACAAAGTGAATAAAACATAAGTGATGTGTTCACTTCCAGGCTGTTGGCATTTGTATGACAAGAAAACTGACATTCGTTAGTTCTATGGAAGTGTTCCAGTGCGGTAATTACGTGATGATTGTAAATAATGTTCTGATGTCATGCGCTGTTCCATTTTCTGATGTTATGAACTGTCTGATGTTCTGATGTCACGCACTGTTCCATTTTCTGGTGTTATGAACTGTCTAATGTTCTGATGTCATGCACTGCTCCATTTTCTGATGTTATGAACTGTCTAATATTCTGATGTCATGCACTGCTCCATCTTCTGGTGTTATGAACTGTCTAATATTCTGATGTCATGCACTGCTCCATTTTCTGGTGTTATGAACTGTCTAATATTCTGATGTCATGCACTGTTCCATTTTCTCTTGTTATGAACTGTCTGATACTCTGATGGAATCAGTCAGATCACGACATCCACCGTTCTACAAAGATGACCATATTGACGTGACACGGAAAATGTTTTTTTTTGTGATACTTACTTGTCACAATTGTATACATGTATACTTACTTGTCACCGTTGTACACAAGTACATCTGTGCTGCTTTTACACACTCACTTCAAGTTAATGTTTCTGGAACAATTGTTTTAGTGAAGGCTATGTTACAAGTTCCACATTGATCTCCGAGTCCTTGGGTAAAGCATAAAAATGGGACATATCTTGACCAGCGTCATACTTGCAGACCATGTGAAACAGGAACACTGTTTGTCACTGAATGGCATGTGTGACTGTTTGAAAATGTGGCTGTCTGAAAGTGTTTCTCTGGAGTCTGGAGGGTGGTTGTCTGGCGATGTGGCTGTTTGGAAGTGTATCTGTCTGAACGTGTGTCTGTCTAGAGGTGTGTCTGTCTGGAGATGTGTCTGACTGGAAGTGTGTCTGTCCGGAGGTCTGTCTGTCTGGAGGTGTATCTGTCCGGAGCTGTGGCTATTTGGAAGTGTGTGTCTGACCGGAGGTGTGTCTGTCTGGAGGTGTGTCTGTCTGTAGGTGTGGTTGTCTGGAGGTGTGGTTGTCTGGAGGTGTGTCTGTCTGGAGGTGTGTCTGTCTGGAGGTGTGGTTGTCTGTAGGTATGTCTGTCTGTAGGTGTGGTTGTCTGGAGGTGTGTCTGTCTGGAGGTGTGGCTGTCTGGAGGTGTGTCTGTCTGGAGGTGTGTCTGTCTGGAGGTGTGGCTGTCTGGAGGTGTGTCTGTCTGGAGGTGTGTCTGTCTGGAGGTGTGTCTGTCTGGAGGTGTGTCTGTCTGGAGGTGTGGTTGTCTGTAGGTGTGTCTGTCTGTAGGTGTGGTTGTCTGGAGGTGTGTCTGTCTGGAGGTGTGGCTGTCTGGAGGTGTGTCTGTCTGGAGGTGTGTCTGTCTGTAGGTGTGGCTGTCTGGAGGTGTGTCTGTCTGTAGGTGTGTCTGTCTGGAGGTGTGGTTGTCTGGAGGTGTGGTTGTCTGGAGGTGTGGCTGTCTGGAGGTGTGTCTGTCTGTAGGTGTGGTTGTCTGTAGGTGTGGTTGTCTGTAGGTGTGGTTGTCTGTAGGTGTGGTTGTCTGTAGGTGTGGTTGTCTGTAGGTGTGGTTGTCTGTAGGTGTGGTTGTCTGGAGGTGTGTCTGTCTGGAGGTGTGGCTGTCTGTAGGTGTGGTTGTCTGGAGGTGTGGCTGTCTGGAGGTGTGTCTGTCTGGAGGTGTGGTTGTCTGGAGGTGTGGCTGGCTGGAGGTGTGTCTGTCCGGAGATGTGTCTGTCTGGAGGTGTGGTTGGCTGGAGGTGTGGCTGTCTGGAGGTGTGTCTGTCCGGAGATGTGTCTGTCTGGAGGTGTGGTTGGCTGGAGGTGTGGCTGTCTGTAGGTGTGGTTGGCTGGAGGTGCGTCTGTCTGGAAGCCTGGCTGTCTGGAGGTGTGGCTGTCTGTAGATCTGGTTGGCTGGAGGTGTGTCTGTCTGGAGGTCTGGCTGTCTGCAGGTGTGGCTGGCTGGAGGTGTGTCTGTCTGGAGATGTGATTGTCTGGAGGTGTGTTTGTCTGCAGGTGTGGCTATCTGCAGGTGTGGCTGTCTGGGGGTGTGTTTGTCTGCAGGTGTGGCTATCTGCAGGTGTGGCTGTCTGGGGGTGTGTTTGTCTGGAGGTGTAATTGTCTGGACGTGTGGCTGGCTGGAGGTGTGTTTGTCTGGAGGTGTGACTGTCTGCAGGTGTGACTGGTTGGAAGTGTGACTGGCTGAAGGTACTTGTTCCAAGAAGGTGTATCTAGAAGCATTGACTAAAGACCTTGTGACATATAGAAGCCATGATCTGATGCCCGATATTTTGCAAATGCCCTTCCATTCACTCTGCTGTTATCATTCTACCTGTCATTCTATCACTCATTCTACCTGTCATTCTATCACTCATTCTAATTGTCATTCTATCACTCATTCTATCACTTATTTTATCTGTCATTCTATCACTCATTCTACCTGTCATTCTATCACTTATTTTATCTGTCATTCTATCACTCATTCTACCTGTCATTCTATCACTCATTCTACCTATCATTCTATCACTCATTCTACCTATCATTCTATCACTCATTCTACCTATCATACTATCACTCATTTTACCAGTCATTCTAACAGTCATTCTACCTACCATTCTATCACTTATTCTATCTGTTAATCTACCGTCATTTTATCACTCATTCCACCAGTCATTTTATCACTCATTCTACCTGTCATTCTATTACTCATTTTATCTGTCCTTCTATCACTCATTCTACCTGTTATTCTATCACTTATACCTACATTCTTTCGCTTATGTCATTCTATCACTTATTCTATCTGTCATTCTTTCACTCATTCTAGCTGTCATTCTATCACTCATTCAACCTGTGATTCTATCTTCTATTCGTCATTGCATCACTCATTCAACTTGTCATTCTAACACTTATTATACCTGTAATTCTATCACTCATTCTACCTGTCATTTTGCCAGTAATTCTTCTACTACTTCTATCACTTATTCTACCTGTCATTTTGCCAGTAATTCTTCTACTACTTCTATCACTTATTCTACCTGTCATTTTGCCAGTAATTCTTCCACTACTTCTATCACTTATCCCACCTGTCATTATGCCAGTAATTCTCCTACTAGTTCCATCACTCATTCCAACTGTCATTCTGTCAGTAATTTTTCTACTCATTGTATCATTTATTCCACCTGTCAT
Source organism: Achatina immaculata (assembly GCA_009760885.1). NCBI lineage: Eukaryota > Metazoa > Mollusca > Gastropoda > Stylommatophora > Achatinidae > Lissachatina > Lissachatina immaculata. The sequence continues at coordinate 4,249,227 of CM019691.1, forward strand.
TCTGCCAGTAATTTTATATTCATTCTATCAGTTATTCTATCTGTCATTCTGCAAGTAATTCGTCTACTCATTCTATCACTTATTCTACCTGTAATTCTATCTCTCATTCCAACTGTCATTCTCCCAGTAATTTTTCTACTAATTCTATCATTTATTCTACTTGTTTTTGATCTCATTCATTCTGCCTCTCATTCTGCCAGTAATTCTTCTACTCATTCTATCACTCCTTCTGCCACTCATTCTATTTGTCCTATTCCAAATAATTTTTCAATAAGAGGGTTTTGGCCACTTATCTTCATTTTGAAATATGGACCTCAGATTCCCTCTCTCTCTCTCTCTCTCTCTCTGAACCTTAAGTGCCCAGGGCACATGGGGCTTCCGCAAGCGTTTTCCACAAATGCCTGTCCTTTGCCTTTTTTTTCTGCTCTTGCCCAGGTGAGCCCTCTATTGCTCAACATCCTTTCTGTTGTTCTTCTCCATGTCTCTTTTGGTCTACCCTTACATCTGTTCCCCTGTGGTGTCCATCTTAGTGCTATTTTTGGTAATGAGTTGTCAGTCATTCGGAGCACATGTCCCAACTATCGCCAGCGTCTTTCCTCAATAATTGCTGTCAGTGGCTTCATCTGCATTTCTGCCAATAAGATGTTATTTCTTATGGTGTTTGGCCAAAATATTTGTCTAATTCTTCGTAAACATTTAGTCTGGAAAGAATTCAACTTGTTTTCTATGGTTTTGGTGATTTTCCAGCATTCACTTCCATAGAGTAGTACACTTAGAACATTACTCTTAAATATCCTGATTTTCGTATTCATGCTTAGTTTTTTAAGATTTCCATATAGTCTGCAGCACTGCAAAAGCCTGGTTTGCTCTAGTAAGTCTGCTGTTGATGTCCTCTGTGCTGTCTCCATTTTCTACTACTCTACTGCCAAGGTATACAAATTCGTTGACCTCCTCCACTAACTTGCTATCTACTCTGAATACATTTATGTAGACAACAACATCTGAGAAATGACTTTCTGTCTTGTATGATCGCAGATGTAAGAGCTAATCAGAACTGTGGAAGTCTGTCTGTGGAAGTCTGTCTTTAGAAGTATGTCTATAGAATTCTGTATATAGAGTTTGTCTGTAGACGTATGCTTGTAGAAGTATGTCTGTGGAAGCATGTCTATATAAGTATGTCTACAGAAGTTTGTGTGTAGAAGTATAGGTAAAGGTAAAGGTAATCCTGTCATGCCTTAGAGGCACATAGGGATATGGTGTTAGTGGCCATATTTTCCTTGACCTGCCAGCACACTAGAGGGTGATATGGTCAGTATCACGCCTGGCCGCCTTTCCTTCCCCAACTCCAGAAGAAGTCGGGTACCCATTTCTACAGTTGGGTGACTGGGGTGCCGCCGGCCGTATTCGAACCCCCGACCTTCGCCATGAGAGGCCAGTGCACTAACCACTTCGCCACTCAGACACCCGTGTAGAAGTATATATATATATATATATAATTATATCTGTAGAAGTATGTCTGTGGAAGCATGTTTAAAAAAGTATGTCTGTATATGTATGTCTGTAGAAATCTGTCTGTAGCAGTATGTGTGTAGAAATATTTCTATAGAAGTACGTCTGTAGAAGTATATCTGTATAGGTATATCCATAGAAGTATGTCTATAGAAGTTTGTCTGTTGAAGTATGTCTGTAGAAGTATTTCCATAGAAATCTGTCTGCAGAAGTATGTCTATATAAAATTATCTATGGAAGTACGTATGTAGAAGACTGTCTATGGAAGTATGTCTTTAGAATTATGTCTGTAGAAGTATGTCCATTTAGATGTGTCTGTAGAAGTATGTCTATAGAAGTCTGTCTGTGGAAGTATGTCTATAAAAGTATGCCTGTGGAAGAATGTCTCTAAAAGTATATCAGTAGAACTGTGTCTGCAGAAGTATGTCTATATAAGTATGTCTGTAGAAGTATGTTTGTGGAAGTATGTCTATATAAGTATGTCTGTAGAAGTATGTCTATAGAAGTATATCTGTGGAAGTATGTCTATATAAGTATGTCTGTAGAAGTATGTTTGTGGAAGTATGTCTACATAAGTATGTCTGTAGAAGTATGTTTGTGGAAGTATGTCTACATAAGTATGTCTGTAGAAGTATGTCTGTAGAAGTATGTCTATATAAATCTGTCTATATAAGTATGTCTGTAGACGTCTGTCTATATAAGTATGTCTGAAGAAGTATGTCTATATAAATTTGTCTGTAGAAGTATGTCTATATAAGTATTTCTGTAAAAAGTATGTCAATAGAAGTCTGTCTATAGAAGTATGTCTGTGGAGGAAATATGTCTGTGGAAGTATGTCTTCAGATACATATACAGAAAAGTTTGTACCGCTCTGAAGTGATAAGAAAATCTGGTCTGGCTGTGTTTAGTCTATGCATTCTCTGATTCTCAATTTTCTGGTCTGAATACAGAATTGGTTCTCCTTGTAAGACTCAGAAGAATAGAGGGAGACATGAACTTTGGTACTCCGCACAAGCTGTATGTGTGTGTGTGTGTTTGTGTATGAGAGAGAGAGAGAGAGAGGGAGGGAGGGAGTAGCTAGACAAAAAAGTAATGTTTAAACATACTACATCTGATGGAATTTTTTTACAGATGTTTGTTATGTAATATTTGTTTCGTTGAAAACTACATTTTGGATAAAATTTGTGATTTAAAATAAACAACCTGATCAGAAACATTCAAGTGTTACTTTTTTGTGACAAAACGTTTATCATAAAGTGTTGTTTATCATAAAGTGTTCATCATAAATGGATATTTATCGTAAAGTGTTGTTTAAAGTATTGTTTATCATAAATTATTGTTTATCATGAAGTGTTGTTTATCATAAAGTGTTCATCATAAAGGGGTGTTTATCGTAAAGTGTTGTTTAAAGTGTTGTTTATCATAAAGGGGTGTTTATCATAAAATGTTGTTTATAATAAAGTGTTCATCATAAAGGGGTGTTTATCGTAAAGTGTTGTTTATCATAAAGTGTTGTTTATTGTAGTGTGTTGTTTATCATAAAGTGGTGTTTATCATAAAGTGTTGTTTATAATAAAGTGTTCATCATAAAGGGGTGTTTATCGTAAAGTGTTGTTTATCATAGTGTGTTGCTTATCATAAAGTGGTGTTTATGATAAAATGTTGTTTATCATAAAGTGTTGTTTATAATAAAGTGTTCATCATAAAGGGGTGTTTATCGTAAAGTGTTGTTTATCATAAAGTGTTGTTTATCATAGTGTGTTGTTTATCATTAAGTGTTGTTTATCGTAAAGTGTTGTTTATAATAAAGGGGTGCTTATCGTAAAGTGTTTAAGTAAACAATACGTGGCAGGTAAGTGATACCTGAGACCGTTGGTCTCTCATGTTCCCCGCCCAACCCGTCCTTTCACTACTTACAATGCATTCATTCTGGAGGATAGTGTCCCTCGCCATGTACCAGAGTGTTACAAGTTTCTTTTTTTTATATTCCTGCTGTATGTAAAACTTGTTGGTGCAAGTTTATATTTTAAAGCTAGTGGGAAGAATATTTTCTCAGGATGGTTACAGACCAACATTTCCCTTGGCAATGAACTACCGTACTCGAGGTCAATCTACAGCTCCCCTATCATGGCCGCCAGACCAGATTCTCCCCTCCTTGCTATATTGTATGCTAATTTTGATTAATCCTCAAGCACTCAATCAACACAACAATACACTGACATGCATCACGAAGTCTGAATTCAATAATACAACAATTTTATCTCACAATGAACTCAACAACCACAAACAACTGGCACTGACAATCAACATGACATTAAAACATTATTCTTCAATAAAAGCAAAACAATGTGTGGAAAAATCAATGAAAATGCAAATTAAGTCAAGAACAATATCAGTTAATAATGAAACGTCTCAGGTCTGAAATATTTACATTATTACTCTATACATATGGGGCCCTCAGCTCACGGGGCCCTTTCTGTGGCATCCGCCACGACTATATGTGTCATTGAACTTTTATGTCCGCAGCCATTGCTGACATTACCTACATCAACAGCATCTGTATTGATGCAAACACGTGGTCAATCTACATGAAAAAGCATAATACAAAAGCATACATGTTACCAATCAAATCAACAGAGAAAATCACAATGAAATCAGACACAAATTATCTTCTTACACGGACTGACACGAACCCTCTACATCACAGATTACTGAACAATTACATGATCTACACTACGTGAGGTGGGCACTGGCAGAATATAACTAACGATCATCATAATACACAGGAATTTACAACACATCCATAAGCACAACTAAACAAGACATCGCCCGGCTCTTGCCTCTGTCTAAACTAATACAAGCCAATGTTTTACTATATTGCCCACCTCCCTCCCCAAAACCAACTACCAAATCACGTGGGCGATGACTCTTTGGTCAAGGTCGTAGAGCCCTCGAGCCAAGCGTGCCTCGTCCAGTCATGTCCTGGCGCATATGTCTGTTCAGGTCGTCAGCTTTTTCATGTTTCTGCCATCTCTTTCATTTCAGTTTATACAAACAATGAGTGGAAGACAGAAGTAGACTTACATCATGTCAAGGATAATTCAGTTTATACAAACAATGAGTGGAAGACAGAAGTAGACTTACATCATGTCAAGGATAATTCAGTTTATACAAACAATGAGTGGAAGACAGAAGTAGACTTACATCATGTCAAGGATAATTCAGTTTATACAAACAATGAGTGGAAGATAGAAGTAGACTTACATCATGTCAAGGATAATTCAGTTTATACAAACAATGAGTGGAAGACAGAAGTAGACTTACATCATGTCAAGGATAATTCAGTTTATACAAACAATGAGTGGAAGATAGAAGTAGACTTACATCATGTCAAGGATAATTCAGTTTATACAAACAATGAGTGGAAGACAGAAGTAGACTTACATCATGTCAAGGATAATTCAGTTTATACAAACAATGAGTGGAAGACAGAAGTAGACTTACATCATGTCAAGGATAATTCAGTTTATACAAACAATGAGTGGAAGACAGAAGTAGACTTACATCATGTCAAGGATAATTCAGTTTATACAAACAATGAGTGGAAGACAGAAGTAGACTTACATCATGTCAAGGATAATTCAGTTTATACAAACAATGAGTGGAAGACAGAAGTAGACTTACATCATGTCAAGGATAATTCAGTTTATACAAACATTGAGTGGAAGAAAAAAGTAGACTTACATCATGTCAAGGATAATTCAGTTTATACAAACAATGAGTGGAAGATAGAAGTAGACTTACATCATGTCAAGGATAATTCAGTTTATACAAACAATGAGTAGAAGGAAAAAAAGTAGACTTACATCATGTCAGGCATAATTCAATTTACACAATGAGTGGGAGAAAAAAGTAGACTTACATCATGTCAGTTATAATTCAGTTTACATAAAGAATGAGTGGAAGAAAAAAGTAGACTTACATCATGTCAGTTATAATTCAGTTTACATAAAGAATGAGTGGAAGAAAAAAGTAGACTTACATCATGTCAGGCATAATTCAATTTACACAATGAGTGGGAGGAAAAAGTAGACTTACATCATGTCAGGTATAATTCAGTTTACATAAAGAATGAGTAGAAGAAAGAGGTAGACTTACATCATGTCAGGTATAATTCAGTTTATACAAACTTAAAAGATGGCGCAGAAGCTAGAGCACGTGCACTAGAATTTGGGTCTGGAAAAGAGAGTAAGTAAGACGATTTTTGGAGGTAATTTAAAAAAAAACATTAGCTGAAATAAAACAATACTGCAAACTAAATCTCACCATTCACTCGGTCCTGGAGCTGTTCTAAAAACCTTGACATGTAACATCTTGAGAATCATCACACCGTGTCTATGACATGTAACATCTTGAGAATCATCACACCGTGTCTATGACATGTAAGATCTTGAGAATCATCACACCGTGTCTATGACATGTAACATATTGAGAATCATCACACCGTGTCTATGACATGTAACATCATGGGAATCATCACACCGTGTCTGTGACACGTAACATCATGGGAATCATCACACCGTGTCTGTGACACGTAACATCATGGGAATCATCACACCGTGTCTGTGACACGTAACATCATGGGAATCATCACACCGTGTCTGTGACACGTAAACATTAGTACACAGATCTAAATATTAGTACACAGTTCTAAACATTAGTAATGGAGATAGATAGAGGTGTATGGTTCAGCTTTACAAAGCAACAGATTGAATCAGAAAAAAAATGAGAAAAAAAATACAAATAGCAGAAAGTATGAAAGATGAGAATGTATAAATGAAAAAACAAAACATACAACAATCAATATTTCTACGTCAGGCTTTTTCAAGGATTACACACAAGAACAACACAACATATAAATAAAGAAATAAAAAAGAAAAATGAAAAACTTAGCTTTGTGTCATCCTGCTAGTACATAATACAGCAAATATACTCTGCCAAGGCTCTTCACTGTGTACAATCTTTGTATCACTTTCCACTTTATGAGTGACAGGCTTCCTGACTTCTTTGGCTTGAAGCTCATGTGGCACCATATGATAAGCCTGTCCAAACGCTCTAACATCTTTCGTGGCTGTGCTTCACTGGTTGTTATTACTGTTGTGTCGTCCATGAAAGCTTTTAGTGGTGGCATCTGACATCCATTTCTGAACCTTGGGACTTCTGCTGCTCTCAAGATTACTTCCATGGCTAGTACGAACAGTATGGGAGATACTGTACAGACCATTGCAATTCCTACATGGAGCTCAGTCCATCTTGTAATATATCCTGATGTTCCAAATCTCATGAGGAACCCTGTGAAGTACATTTTCAGCATCTTCGTGGTTTCTTTTGGCACATGATACATGTCTAGTGCTAGCCATATCATCTGGTGTGGTACTGAGCCATACGCACTGGCTAGGTCAAGCCATATTACCTGTAGATCTTGCTTTCCAGATCTTGCCTGCTGAGTAGCTTCCCAAATCACTGAAGCATGCTTGAGACATCCTGGGGAACCTGGAATTCCTCTCTTCTGCACGGATGTATCAACATAACCATTAAGGAGGTATGTTGTTAGTCTCCTTGCCATCATGGAGAAGAATATCTTTCCTTCCACATTCAGAAGTGAGATCGGTCTGAAATGGTTGATGTCAGTGGAATTCTACTCCTTTGGGATGTATACTCCGTTAGCTTTTTTCCATTCTTTACTTACGAGTCCCTTGGTCTATGCTGTTCATAGGAGTTTATGGAGCTTCTTTAGTACTTCGGGGCATCTTTTGTATAGTATGTAAGGAACGCCATTTGGGCCAGGTGCTGACTTGCCTTTAGCTTTTCCTACGATGCTCTCTACTTCTTGTAAGGTTGGTGGGCTGCATTTGAATTTGCTGCCTGGTGCACAGGGCTACACTAGACCTTTCATCTGCTAGAGAGGTGTATGCTGATTTTTATCAGAGTATGTCTTGCTCAGATGTTCCTCGAGCATCTTCTTATTTGCTTTCAGCGTACCTGACTTTGGCTGTTCAAATAACTGCTTGGCAAACCCGAAGGGATCTCTCTAGAACTTCTCTCTTGCGTATCTGGTTTCCCTCTTCCTTTTACATAGTCTTTCAGCTCTGCAAAGGGCATTGTGCTGGGATTTTAGATGCTGCCAAACCTGTCTTAGTCCTTCCTTTTCTGGTTCGTGTGCCTTCTTGACGTTTTCCGGTCATGGTTCTTCTGCTGTCTTATTGCTTCTATTTTCCTCTGTGTTCTGGACTTTCATGGTATTACTTTTTCTCTATTTTCTTGGTGTTACTTTTTCTCTATTTTCTTGGTGTTACTTTTTTGTCTATTTTCTTGGTGTTACTTTTTTGTCTATTTTCTTGGTGTTACTTTTTTGTCTATTTTCTTGGTGTTACTTTTTTGTCTATTTTCTTGGTGTTACTTTTTTCTCTATTTTCTTGGTGTTACTTTTTCTCTATTTTCTTGGTGTTACTTTTTCTCTATTTTCTTGGTGTTACTTTTTTGTCTATTTTCTTGGTGTTACTTTTTTCTCTATTTTCTTGGTGTTACTTTTTTGTCTATTTTCTTGGTGTTACTTTTTTGTCTATTTTCTTGGTGTTACTTTTTTCTCTATTTTCTTGGTGTTACTTTTTCTCTATTTTCTTGGTGTTACTTTTTCTCTATTTTCTTGGTGTTACTTTTTTGTCTATTTTCTTGGTGTTACTTTTTTCTCTATTTTCTTGGTGTTACTTTTTTCTCTATTTTCTTGGTGTTATTTGCTCAAAGTTTTTCCCTCTCAGCTGTTTGTCTACTTCTTGACATAATCCTGTGTCCAGGTTTTCCCATATGCTTTTGGCACTTGCTGGTGGGAAGTTAATCTTGTCTCTGGTCTCGTCGGAGGGCTGCATTGCCTCCCTGCAGCCTGACCCAACCTGAATATTCTCTGTACTGTGGTTTATATCCTGACAGAGATCTTCTAATGTTTTATCTGAGAGTGGCGTCACAGTGCACTGTTGAGTATTGGGCATCAAGGAACCACCACATCCCTTCTTCGTTCTGTGTATCTTCATGCCACGTTGAGTGTTAAAACAAATAAGATACTGGGAAATAGGAAGATACTAACAAATAAGATACTAAAAATCAGAAGATACTAACAAAAAAGGTAATACTAACAAATAAGATACCAAGAAATAAGAAGATGACACTAACAAATAAGATACTAACTAATAAGAGAAAACTAACAAATAAGAAGATACTAAGAACTAAGAAGATAGTAAGTAATAGGATACTAAAAATAATAACATACTAAGAAATACGATACTAAGAAATAAGAAGGTGCTAACAAATAAGATACTAACATATAAGATACTAACAAATAAGAAGATACTAAGAAATAAGATACTAACAAATAAGATACTAAGAAATAAGAATATACTAATAAATAAGAAGATACTAAGAAATTAGAAGACTCTAGCAAAGAAGAAGATATCATAACAATATACAAGTTACAGAACTTTATTCTGCTCAACTTCAGGGGGAAAAAAAGAATAAAATACATAAACCGACTGTCCAAGTGGCACAGATGTAGATAAGCAACGAATATAATTGGACATAGCAAAGCATACTCAAAAATAGAAACGCTTGATCACCAACTCCAACCTGCGTGGTTCACAGTCAATGTTCTGACCATCTCTAAGACAAGATAATCAAGAGCATGATTGTTGGCAGTAACAGAGTGTTGACACAGTCACAGAGTGTTGGCAGTCACAGAGTGTTGATACAATCACAGAGTGTTGACACAGTCACAGAGTGTTGACAGAGTCGCAGTGTTGGCAGTCACAGAGTTTTGACACAATCACAGAGTGTTGACACAGTCACAGAGTGCTGACAGAGTCACAGAGTGTTGACTGAGTCACAAAGTTACACTGGACCAGTCTAGTGAATCTGGAAAAAAAGGAGTGGAGGAGCGGGTATGTGTGAGTTGGGGAAGGGTTGTGGAAGTTTCTAGCATTGTTTAAGAAGCAGATCACGCTGTGGGAAAGTAGGTGGAGATAAAACTATCCTCCTCCTCCTCCTCCTCCTCCTCCTCATCATCATCATCATCATCATCATCATCATCATAATCATCATAATCATAATCATCATCATCATCATCATCAGGTAGTGATCAAATATATACAAATTTAAAACTACTCAGTTCAGCTTTAGTATTTTGTGTTGTCCTCAGACAGAGAGGTTTCCGTAGTTTGTAGATAGAGATCTTCAATGTCTGTGTCGATAGTTTGTAGACAGAGATGGTCAGTGTCTGTGCCGATAGTTTGTAGATAAAGATGTTCAGTATCTGTGTCGATAGTTTGTAGATAAAGATGTTCAGTATCTGTGTCGATAGTTTGTAGATAAAGATGTTCAGTATCTGTGCCGATAGTTTGTAGATAAAGATGTTCAGTATCTGTGTCGATAGTTTGTAGACAGAGGTATTAAATTTGTGTGGACAGTTTGTAGATAGAGATGTTGAGTTTGTGCAGATAGTTTGTAGATAGAGACGTTCCCTTTGTGTGCCTGGAGACTGTTAAGAGTCGTTACTGCCACAGTGTGATATGACGCCCAGAAACTGGATGGAAGGTGACAATGAGACCACAGACTTGGACAGGTGATCTAGACGCCGTGTCTATGTTTGCCGACTGACAAGAATTACGTGCTGGGAATACTGGAGCGCAGATTACAGTGCTGGATTGTGCGTGGGTTCTAAGACCAGATTAAGAGAGCATCCCCGATGTCTGCACCCTTTTAGTGGGACATTAACATGGAAGGTTTAAGCTTAGGCCCTACTGCGACCATCATTACAAATTTAACGAGAAAACTTTCATTAACTCTTTAACGCGGAATGAAAAAAATTGCCAAAGCTACTCAGTTACGGCCGACCTCAGCGGCCACCCAGGCCTGGCCGTGTTTGCGTTCATCCCCCAGAAGTTTTCAGACCGCCTGAGGTTGTGCATTCAGTTAGTCCCTCTTTTCAATTACAGCTGCGCATGTTAGCATCATCGGCAGCAGCACAAGTAGTCAGCGAAGATTGAATACAATCATTTAAGTTTGTTTACCCCAGGCAGCAGGCACGCAGATCTTAATCCCGTTCTACTTTCATTTCAAAAATGTCATCGGGGAAAATGACACGTTGAATAAGGGACAGAATGTATACGGGATAATTTGATAGAAAGATAAAAGGAGATGTTACTGTTGTTATTATTATTCTATATTAAACGTTTATATGTTTATACATTTATATGTTTATGCATGTATGTTTATATGTTATACATTTATATGTATGTTTATATGTTATACATTTATATTTATGTTTATACGTATATGTTTCTATGTTTATGTTTATACATTTATATTTTATATTTTATAGGTTTATATGTGTGTGTTTATGTTTTATACATTTGTATGTTTATAAATTTATATATTTATGATCAAGTGTTTAAAGTTTGGTTTATTTCTCGTCAGTTGTAGTGTATTATTGCTTTCTGTAACCAGAACACAGAAAGAATCATTAACAGTTTAGTACAAACTCCCGCTAGAAGATATAAAGTTTAGATACAAGAACAATCAAACTAGAAAATATAAAGCTTAGATACAGGAAAAATCAAACTGTAAGATTTAAAATGTAAATACAAGAACAGTCAAACTAGAAGATATGAAGTTTAGCTGCAAGAACAGTCAAACTAGAAGATATATAGTCTCTGGACAAGCAGAAGATTTTTAAGAGTTTATGCTGGTTAAGAATACATGCATTTGATATCGTTGAAATACTGGACATATCTTATAGTTTTTCGTTTAGACTGAAGATATCTTATAGTCTTTGGTTTAAACTGGACATCAAGTAGAATTGAACATTTAGACTGGACACCATGTAGAATTAACCATTTAGAGCGGACATCATATAGAATTGACCATTTAGCCTGGACATCATTTAGAATTGACTATTTAGCCTAGATATCATGTAGAATTGATCATTTAACCTGGACATCATGCAGAATTGACCATTTAGACTGGACATCATGTAGAATTGACCATTTACCCTGGACAAAATGTGGAATTGATCATTTAGCCTGGACATTATGTAGAATTGATCATTTAGCTTGCACATAATGTAGAATTGACAAACCGTTTACAGAAGACACGGACAATCGAATGCTTTGTGATCAAAGACAAGACTGAGGTCACAGACAAAACTAAGGTCAGAGACAAGACTGAGGTCAGAAACAAGACTAAGGTCAGAGCAAAGACTAAGGTCAGAGACAAGACTGAGGTCAGAAACAAGACTAAGGTCAGAGCAAAGACTAAGGTCAGAGCAAAGACTAAGGTCAGAGACAAGACTAAGGTCAGAGCAAGGACTAAGGTCAGAGCAAAGACTAAGATCAGAGACAAGACTAAGGTCAGAGACAAGACTGAGGTCAGAGGCAAGACTAAGGTCAGAGACAAGACTAAGGTCCGAGATAAGACTAAGGTCAAAGATAAGACTAAACTCAGAACTGGCAGCTGAAGTGATGATCTTAGAACTGTCAGCTGAAATGATGATATTTGAGCTGTCAGCTGAAGTGACGATCTTAGAACTGACAGTTGAAGTGATGATTCTAAAACTGACAGCTGAAGTGATAATAACTGACAGCTGAAGTGATAATCTTAGAACTGACAGCTGAAGTGATGATCTTAGAACTGACAGCTGAAGTGATGATCCTAAAACTGACAGCTGAAGTGATGATCTTAGAACTAACAGCTGAAGTGATGATCTTAGAACTGACAGCTGAAGTAAGAAATCTCATGAACGAAATTCTCTTGACAATCACGACAAGGGAAGATGATCTCTGGACATTAAACGCTGCAAGTGTTACCTCCCTTGTGATTGAGCGCTTCTCTGCACTGAGCAATTAGGTCAATTCTGGTGCTGGGGAAGTGTGTGTGAGATAGGAGATAATATCGGCTGCCAGCTTGGTTACCCCTGCACAGATAATAGAAGATAATTGGGGAGAAACTGAGTTCTTGTATTCTGGCGGTCGTGGGCCACTCTCTGCGGTCAATCATGAAGAAAAGTCGTGTGATTTCGTCGACAGTCAAGTTCTAGTCGACGTTCATACCACGATTTAAAAAAAGGTTCAAGTTAAATCCACTGTGAATGTCTCTCTCTACATATCCCGCCCTCTCTCCCTCTCTCTCTCTCTCTCTCTCCCTGACTCTCTCTCTCCCTGACTCTCTCTCTCTCTCTCTTTCTCTGCTTCTCTCACATACACTATTTTGTGTATTGCTTGACTAATTATCACCTTCAGATCGGTTTTCATTTGAGGACCAAGATGACTGCGCTAGATAGAAGCCAAGATGACTGCGCTAGACAGAAGCCAAGATGACTGCGCTAGATAGAAGCAAGATGACTGCGCTAGATAGAATCCAAGATGACTGCGCTAGATAGAAGCCAAGATGACTGCGCTAGATAGAAGCCAAGATTACTGCGCTAGATAGAAGCCAAGATGACTGCGCTAGGTAGAAGCCAAAATTACTGCGCTAGACAGGACCCAAGATGACTGCGCTATAAAGGAGTTAAGATGACTGCACTAGATAGGAGCCAAGGTGACCTGGCTAGACAAGAGCTAAGATGATCTCGCTAGATGAGAGGCAAGATGATTGCGTTAGATAGGAGTCATGATGACTGCGTTAGACAGGAGTCTAAGATGACTGCGCTAGACAGATAGGAATCAGGATGACTGCGTTAGATAGGAGTCTAAGATGACTGCGCTAGACAGGAGTCAGGATTACTGCGTTAGATAGGAGTCTAAGATGACTGCGTTAGACAGGAGTCAGGATGACTGCGCTAGACAGATAGGAATCAGGATGACTGCGTTAGATAGGAGTCTAAGATGGCTGCGTTAGACAGGAGTCAGGATGACTGCGCTAGACAAGAGTCAAGATGACTGTGTTAGATAGGATTCTAAGATGACTGCGCTAGTCAGGAGTGAAGATGACTGCGTTAGATAGGAGTCTAAGATGACTGCGCTAGACAGGAGTATAAGATGACTGCATTAGACAGAAGTCAAGATGACTGCGTTAGACAGAAATCAAGATGACTATACTAATTAGGAGTCAACTTAACTGTGCCAGACGCGAGTCTAGATGGCTTTGACACACGTGAGCCAAAATGTCAGTACTTGATAGGACCCTTGATGGCTGTGTTAGGTAGGAGCCATGATATCTGTTAAGTAGGAGTCATGATAGCTGTGTTAGGTAGGAGCCATGATAGCTGTGTTAGGTAGGAGCCATGATGGCTGTGTTAGGTAGGAGCCATGATAGCTGTGTTAGGTAGGAGCCATGATGGCTGTGTTAGGTAGAAGCCATGATAGCTGTTAGGTAGGAGCCATGATAGCTGTGTTAGGTAGGAGTCATGATAGCTGTGTTAGGTAGGAGCCATGATGGCTGTTAGGTAGTAGCCATGATAGCTGTGTTTGGTAGGAGCCATGACGGCATTGTTAGGTAGGAGCCATAATGGCTGTGTCACGTTGGAGCCATGAAGACTATGCTAGTCAGGTATACTAGATTTATCTGGCCAAAAATGATTATATCCCACCTCTTCATGGTGGTCCCAAAACCAGCTATTGTATTTCTTCAATTTATATCAGAACATCAATAACAGGCTGTTAACAACGAAAACAGTTAATGCAGTTAACACTGAAAAAGTTCTTTCCTGTGAGCGCGCGCGCGCACACAGACACACACACACACATACCAAAACTTATCAGAAAGTACACACCAAAAATTCTTGCATACATCAAAGTTTGGTATTTCATTTGTTCAACACTTGCTACCCGAACATAAGCTGTCTGTGAGAACCACATGTCACATTTTTATCTGCTCTTAAAGAAAACATTTCGACACTTCATGGGCCCTCGCAGTGAACGCTCGCAGAATGACACTTCATGGCCACTCACACTGAACGCTGGCAGAATGACACTTCCGACTCTGGGAACACATAAAACACACTTCTCATACTCACTGACAAGTTCTCAAGTTCTGAGTAAACACTTGATGATGCTGGGCGCATTCCAACCAGACGAGCATCCACGGCGACCTCACCAAGTTCCCCTAAATCTTCACATTCATGACCACGGGCTTGGTTCAGGTCTTCAAGCGGGAGGTGCTGCACTAGATTTTCCTTGGAAACTTCTACAGGCGTGAGCAAACTTCTCAGAATTATGTGCGTCATTTGTCAGAACAAACACATAACAGAATATAGCAAACTAAAGAGTACAAGCGTGAAAAGTGAAGCCTTTTCCAGCTCTCCTTCTCTCTCTCTCTCTCTCTCTCTCTCTCTCTCTCTCTCACACACACACACACAGACACATATATACACAATCTCCCGCTCTCTCATACACTTACATATATGCATTATCTCTTACTCTCTTTTACATTACATATGTTCTCTCGTTCTTTCGCATACATACATTTCTCTCTCTCTCTCTCTCTCTCTCTCTCTCTCTCTCTCTCTCTGGTTCTTTCACATATATCGTTTCTCCTACTCATCTCTGGATCTCCTATGTCACATTATCTCTCTCTCTCTCTGGTTCTTTCACATATATCATTTCTCCTACTCATTTCTGGATCTCCTATGTCATATATATATATATATATATATATATCTCTGGTTCTTTCACATATGTCATTTCTCCTACTCATCTCTGGATCTCCTATGTTACATTATCTCTCTCTCTCTCGCTCTCTCTCTCTCTTTCTCTCTCTCTCTCTCTTTCTGTGCATAAACGAGCATTAAATCTGATTTGTGACAAACACCCAGTACAGACTGTAGATCAGCACAAACAACTCAAAATTCTACCCTTAAATACAGAGTCGTTTTGAACAAAGTTAAGTTTGTTCACAGAATTCTGTCACACAATGCTCCGCCTTACTTGTATCCAGTGTTTATGTATAACATTAAACATAGCCATAGTTTAAAAATCTGTCTTCTTCCTAAACTCAGGATTGATCTGTACAAGAAAAGCCTTACATTCACTGCAATACAGCTCTGGAACACCCTCCCCTACCATTTAAAATCCGTTAGTCCTTTAACTCAAACCTGTTAAATTATTTACTTGCTTGTAATTATACGCCTCTATAGAATAACCAGCACTCTCTCAACACATGACTCGCCAATATCAAGTACTAAAATGACATAGTTCGAAAAGTAACTTGTTAGATATTGTTAGAAATTATTTTAATGTTTGTTAAAAAAAAAACATATGTTAGAAGATTTGTACTGACAATGTATTTCTGTTTATGTATATGTCTGTGTGTGCGCATGTACGTATGTGAGAGTGCTATTTTATTAGGTTAATTACTTCTTCTCTTTTACTTTGAATGTAAGAGTTTAATAGTACACTCTTTTGATATGGTTTTTTTCCTGATGTAATTTGTATACTTGTATTAAATCTAGTGTGTGGGAAGAATGAAAGATGGAGTGATGAAGGGCAGAATGTAAGACGCGCCTGCGTGCCCAGTTCTTTACCCTTTAAAATAAAGATCATTCATTATTCATTCTATGTGTGTGTGTGTGTGTGTGTGTGTGTGTGTGTTTGTATCTTTCTCTCAATCTTTCTGTTTCACTCCTCCCTTTCTGTTTATAATGATTGTGTGGATACAAAACTCTGAGGATTGTGTGGACACAAAACTTTGAGGAGTGTGTGGATACAAAACTTTTAGGATTGTGTGGACACAAAACTTTGAGGATTGTGTGGATACAAAACCTTGAGGATTGTGTGGACATAAAACTTTGGGTATTGTATGGATACAAAATGATGTTCAGATGAGCCATATTTTTTTAAAAGCATGTATCAAACTGATTAATGTTGATTATACAGTAGATGATTAAAGATGATTTCAAGAAAGTCGCTGATTACTGATTAAAATAATCATGACATTAGAAGTGTTGACTTAACGTGAAGGTATTGTCATTTATGACAGACTGACACCTAATAATATCAGACAAGGAACTATATTTTCTGTATGACATGGAGTATCAGACAAGAAACCATATTTTCTGTGTAACATGGAGTATCAGACAAGAAACCATATTTTCTGTGTAACATGGAGTATCAGACAAGAAACCATATTTTCTGTGTAACATGAAGTATCAGACAAGAAACCATATTTTCTGTGTAACATGGAGTATCAGACAAGAAACTATATTTTCTGTATAACATGGAGTATCAGACAAGAAACCATATTTTCTGTGTAACATGGAGTATCAGACAAGAAACCATATTTTCTGTGTAACATGGAGTATCAGACAAGAAACCATATTTTCTGTGTAACATGGAGTATCAGACAAGAAACCATATTTTCTGTGTAACATGGAGTATCAGACAAGAAACCATATTTTCTGTGTAACATGGAGTATCAGACAGGGAACTATATTGGTTGATGTATGCCAGTTATTTACAAATCTCTACTTCATGGTTTTCTTATTATTATTGTGATAATTATTGTTGTTGTTGTGTTATTATTATTGCTATTGTTATTATTATTATTGCTGTTGTTATTAATGTTGCTGCTATTGTTATTATTATTACTATTATTATTGTTTTTTATTACTAATGGTAGTGTTGTTATTATTTTGTTACCGTTATTATTAAGGTTGTTGTTCATCATCATCATCATCATCATCATCAGGTGCCGTGCCGACTGGCGTTGGCTATTATGCTTCTCCAGAGTATCCGATCCTTCATGCAGGCCATCAGTTCAGTTGGTGATCTCCTCTCACACCATCCCGTCAGACTGTCCAGTATCGTTTCTCTTGGTCTTCCTCTTGATCTTCTTCCTTCTATTTTTCCTGTTGTTATAATATTTTCAATGCCCCCTCTTCTCATTGCATGTCCTATGAAAGTACATTGTCTCTCTCTTATCTTTCTGACAATGTTTTTTGTCTCTCCAGCTCTTCTCATACATTCTTCATTAGTTATTTTTGCTGTCCAGGGGATTCGCAACATTCTTCTAATAAACCACATTTCTGCTGCTTCCAATGATTTTTGTGCAGACCTACCTATTGTCCATGATTCACTTCCATATAACAAGATAGGTTCAATATAGCATTTTAGGACTCGTTTTCTAACATTCATTGATAAAGATGTGTTAGCTAAAGGTTGTTGTTACTGTTGTTATTAGTATTACTATTGTTAGTGTTGCTGCTTCTGTTGTTATTGTTGCTAACATTATTGTTGTCTTTATTATTACTACTACTATTACTGTTCTTGTTCTTCATATCATTGTTTATATCGGATATTATTGCCTGATTTAAAAGAAAGTGGCAAATTTAAAAAAAAATTAAGACGCTGAAACGTTCCACTTTTCCTTTCAGACAGTGACAAATTGCAGTCATCTTAACCTAGTAAACTTAGTAACAATATAAAGTCATCTTAACTTAGTAACAATATAAAGTCATCTTAACTTAGTAACAATATAAAATCACCTTCACTTAGTGACAATATACAGTTACCTTCACTTAGTGACAAAATACAGTCACCTTCACTTAGTGACAATATACAGTCACCTTCACATAGTGACAATATACAGTTACCTTCACTTAGTGACAATATACAGTTACCTTCACTTAGTGACAATATACAATTACCTTCACTTAGTGACAATATACAGTCACTTTCACTTAGTGACAATGTACAGTCACCTTCACTTAGTGACAATATAAAGCACCTTCACTTAGTGACAATATAAAGTCATCTTCACTTAGTGACAAAACATGGTCGCTTCAGTTAATGACAACCCAGAAACTGAGGATTCTAAAATCTTCATTTGCTGAGTAAAATTGTTTACAATCAGAAACAATTTCCAGCAAGTGCTTGAAGGTTTGTAGTAAGAAACTTTTGACATTTATGTAGTTGAAGATTGTAGGAAGGAACTTTAGGTCATTTATGTGGTTGAATATTGTAGGAAGAAACTTTAGGTCATTTATGTGGTTGAAGATTGTAGGAAGGAACTCGAGGTAATTTATGTAGTTGAAGATTGTAGTAAGAAACTTTAGGTCATTTATTTGAAGACTGTAGGAAGGAACTTTAGGTCAATTATTTAGTTTAATATCGTAGGAAGAAACTTGAGTCAGTAATGTAAATGAAAATTATAGTAATAAAATTTGGGTCATTTATGTAGTTTAAGACTGCAGTAAGAAACTTTAGATCATATATGTAGTTGAAGATTGTAAGAAGGAACTTGAGGTCAGTTATGTAGTTGAAGATTGTAGGAAGGAGCTTGAGGTCAGTTATGTAGTTGAAAATTGTAGGAAGGAACTTGAGGTCAGTTGTGTAGTTGAAGATTGTAAGAGGGAACTTGAGGTCAGTTATATAGTTGAAGATTGTAAGAGGGAACTTGAGGTTAGTTATGTAGTTGAAGATTGTAGGAAGGAGCTTGAGGTCAGTTATGTAGCTGAAGATTGTAGGAATGATCTTGAGATCAGTTATGTAGCTGAAGATTGTAGGAAGGAGCTTGAGGTCAGTTATGTAGCTGAAGATTGTAGGAATGATCTTGAGATCAGTTATGTAGCTGAAGATTGTAGGAAGGAGCTTGAGGTCAGTTATGTAGCTGAAGATTGTAGGAATGATCTTGAGATCAGTTATGTAGCTGAAGATTGTAGGAAGGAACTTGAGGTCATTTATGTAGCTGAAGATTGTAGGAATGATCTTGAGATCAGTTAGTCATTCTTCTTGCGGAATGCTCATCAAAAGTTTCGCTTTAATGTGATACGGCAAACATTCCGCTTCCCGTGTTCCACATGCTGAGCTGAGCTTATGGCACGCACAAACATGTCACAGAACAGAGAAACGTTCAGTAGCTGGCTCTCACCCATGTCACAGAACAGAGAAAAGTTCAGTGACATTTCACATCAACTTTGTTAGAGAACTAACAGGAAGCGCTCGGCACGTCAAGCTAGAAGGCGCAAACGGCTAATGGCGATCTGAGATCGATATCGCTAAAAATCTGTTCTCTTGTTGTTGCTGGTCTTTGGGTTCGTGGAGTGGGTGTGGGGGTGGGACGGAAGAATTTAACAATGATTAAGATAAACCGTTGCTGCTAGAACCTGGACTCTGTCACAAACCAGAACTTTGTGTCACAGAAACTTTCAACAGTGCTCTTACTTTCTCTTTTTCTCTCTCTTTTATCTTTCTCTTCTCTCTGTCTCTCCTACTCTCTATCCTCTATCACTCCTTCCTTCTCTCTTCTCTCCTCTCTTTCTTTCTCTTCTTATCTCTCTCTCCCTACCTCTCTCTCTCTCGCCTTCTCTCTCTCTCTTTGATAATGAAAACGGTATTTTTTACTGGTGATCTTCATAACTTGTAACTCTCAGTAATGACAGTCATATATCTTGTAACTCTCAGTAATGACAGTCATATATCTTGTAACTCTCAGTAATGACAGTAATGTATCTTGTAACTCTCAGTAATGACAGTCATATATCCTGTAATTCTCAGTAATGACAGTCATATATCTTGTAACTCTCAGTAATGACAGTCATATATCTTGTAACTCTCAGTAATGACAGTCATGTATCTTGTAACTCTCAGTAATGACAGTCATATATCTTGTAACTCTCAGTACTGACAGTCATGTATCTTGTAACTCTCAGTAATGACAGTCATATATCTTTGAACTCTCAGTAATGACAGTCATGTATCTTGTAACTCTCAGTAATGACAGTCATGTATCTTGTAACTCTCAGTAATGACAGTCATATATCTTGTAACTCTCAGTAATGACAGTCATATATCTTGTAACTCTCAGTAATGACAGTGATATATCTTTTAACTCTCAGTAATGACAGTAATGTATCTTGTAACTCTCAGTATTGACAGTCATATATCTTGTAACTCTCAGTAATGACAGTAATGTATCTTGTAACTCTCAGTAATGACAGCCAAATATCGTATAACTCTCAGTAATGACAGTAATGTATCTTGTAACTCTCAGTAATGACAGTAATAAAACTTGTAACTCTCAGTCATGACAATCACATAATTTGCAACTTTCCGTCGTGACAGTCATATAACTTGTAACTCTTAGTATTACAGTCATATGACTTACGACTCTCAGTGATGACTGCCTTATAATTTGTAAACTCTCAATGATAACAGTCATATAACTTGTAACCCTCAGTGGTGACAGTAATATGACTTGTAGCTCTCAGTGGTGACAGTCATATGACGTCTAACTCTCATTGATGACAGTCATATGAAAATCTCAGTGGTGACAGTCATATGACATCTAACTCTCAGTGGTGACAGTCATATAACTTGTAGCTCGCAGTAGTGACAGTCATATGACGTCTAACTCTCAGTGTTGACAGTCATATGACGTCTAACTCTCAGTGTTGACAGTCATTTGACGTCTAACTCTCAGTGGCGACAGTTATATGACTTGTAGCTCTCAGTGGTGACAGTCATATGACGTCTAACTCTCAGCGGTGACAGTAATATGGCTTGTGGCTCTCAGTGGTGACAGTCATATGGGTTGTGGCTCTCAGTGATGACAGTCATATGACGTGTAGCTCTCAGTGGTGACAGTCATATGACGTGTAGCTCTCAGTGGTGACAGTTATATGACCTGCAGCTCTCAGTAGTGACAGTCATATGACGTCTAATTCTCAGTGGCAAGAGTTATATGACTTGTAACTCTCAGTAGTGACAATCATATGACGTCTAACTCTCAGTTGCGACAGTTATATGACTTGTAGCTCTCAGTGGTGGCAGTCATATGACGTCTAACTCTCAGCGGTGACAGCCTTATGATGTCTAACTCTCAGTGGTGACAGTCATATGACGTCTAACTCTCAGTGGTGACAGTCATATGGCTTGTGGCTCTCAGTGGTGACAGTCATATGACTTGTAGCTCTCAGTGGTGACAGTCATATGACTTGTAGCTCTCAGTGGTGACAGTCATATGACTTGTAGCTCTCAGTGGTGACAATCACATGACGTCTAGCTCTCAGTGGTGACAGCCATATGACTTATAGCTCTCAGTGCTGACAGTATTATGACGTCTAATTCTCAGTGGTGACAGTCATATGACGTCTAACTCTCAGCGGTGACAGTCATATGGCTTGTGGCTCTCAGTAGTGACAGTCATATGACTTGTAGCTCTCAGTGGTAACAGTCATATGACGTCTAACTCTCAGTGGTGACAGTCATATGACGTCTAACTCTCAGTGGTGACAGTCATATGACTTGTAGCTCTCAGTGGTGACAGTCATGTAACTTGTAACTCTCAATGATGACAGTCATATAACTTGTAACTCTCAGTGATGACAGCAATATAACGTGTAGCTGTCATTGATGACAGCAATATAACGTGTAGCTTTCATTGATGATAGCATTATAACGTGTAGCTTTCAGTGATGACAGCCATACGACTTGCAACTCTCAGTGATGACAGCCATACGACTTGCAACTCTCAGTGATGACAGTCATATAACTTGTAACTCTCAGTGATGACAGTTATATGACTTGTAACTCTCAGTGATGACAGTTATATGACTTGTAACGTGTAAATGAAGTTCCTATCTGCTCTATTATCCAACGAGATGTTGAAGCCTCACTTTCTGGCGATGGCATGGCGCCATTTAGTGGCAGATTTGAGGATACATGGACACTACCAGCCAAGAACAAAAGAAAAATCATCACGACTGAGCGAGATGTTTAAGAAGACTAAATGTGCCAAGAAGAGACCAAATAAAAAATAGCGCCATCAGGGAAAAGGTTGGAGTAACACCAGTATTACATTATATCCAGAAACAGCAAGTCAAATGGTTTGGCCATGTTACACGGTTACCACCAGACAGTATATCACAGAAAACATTCACACTAAGATTTGTAGGTAACAGAGGAAGAGGCCGCCCACGCGGGAGATGGAGAGAGGAAATTACAGCAGCACTATGTATCCCATTATATGAAGCAAATATGGAGCCCTATCAAGGCAGCTATTTGTCCCATCAACACCGAAAGATATACGAAGAAGGAGACAAGACAAGACAGCTTACAGGCGGAAATATTTATTGTTTGTGTGTAGCCGAACCCCAGAGAATCTTTACAAGTTTTGGCATTGTGTGTAAGACCCAGGCTAAAAGACATTATGTGTAAGGTCCCGACAAAAAGACATTGTGTTTAAGGTCTCGGCTAGCAGACACTGTGTGTAAGGTCCCAGTTAACAGACACTGTTGTAATAGAGTACTTTGTTGTTATGACTGTAGTATTATTATGGCCCTGTATATTAGGATATTATTATTATTATTACTCTTAGCATTTTTTATAGTTATGATTATTATCGATACGTAGAAAGTAGATAAAAAATATGGAAAATTTGAGAACCGGAGATATGAGAACACATCCACAGCATTTAGTAGTATTACGACAGAATTAAACAGATACTTAGAAATACTAGACAGGATGAACGCCTATAATACGGGACGGATTAAGGGAACACACCCAGGATACGAACAATGAGGATTTACTCAGATAACAGTAGTACACAAGAAGACAGACAGATGAACAACCTATAGACAGAGTTGGACTAATCCCCGACAGATATCACAAACACCTGATACTTCGTAAAAAAAAAAAGTTTACCCATGTGAGAAAACTGAATAGACGGATTTGACGCAACAGACTTACTGACAGGTGAGGCATATTTGCTAATCTTAGGTCGTAATTTACATGCATGAATAGTCAAGCTGATTAATAAGATGACAAATGGGAAGTCCAATCAGTATGTCGTCAACCAGCTGACGAATAGAACGATCTAGAGGTGCGTTCTAATGGACTACTGACTTAAGAGATATAAGCCAGGTAATCAGTTTTGAGGGATATAGAAAAGAATACAGAATACAGAGATGGAGAAAAAGGAAAAATAGATAGGAAACAAACGACAGATGGGCAAGTAGTAAAAGTAGTAAAGGTAACCCTGTCATGCCTTAGAGGCACATAGGGATATGGTTGGAGTAACACCAGTATTACATTATATCCAGAAACAGCAAGTCAAATGGTTTGGCCATGTTACACGGTTACCACCAGACAGTATATCACAGAAAACATTCACACTAAGATTTGTAGGTAACAGAGGAAGAGGCCGCCCACGCGGGAGATGGAGAGAGGAAATTACAGCAGCACTATGTATCCCATTATATGAAGCAAATATGGAGCCCTATCAAGGCAGCTATTTGTCCCATCAACACCGAAAGATATACGAAGAAGGAGACAAGACAAGACAGCTTACAGGCGGAAATATTTATTGTTTGTGTGTAGCCGAACCCCAGAGAATCTTTACAAGTTTTGGCATTGTGTGTAAGACCCAGGCTAAAAGACATTATGTGTAAGGTCCCGACAAAAAGACATTGTGTTTAAGGTCTCGGCTAGCAGACACTGTGTGTAAGGTCCCAGTTAACAGACACTGTTGTAATAGAGTACTTTGTTGTTATGACTGTAGTATTATTATGGCCCTGTATATTAGGATATTATTATTATTATTACTCTTAGCATTTTTTATAGTTATGATTATTATCGATACGTAGAAAGTAGATAAAAAATATGGAAAATTTGAGAACCGGAGATATGAGAACACATCCACAGCATTTAGTAGTATTACGACAGAATTAAACAGATACTTAGAAATACTAGACAGGATGAACGCCTATAATACGGGACGGATTAAGGGAACACACCCAGGATACGAACAATGAGGATTTACTCAGATAACAGTAGTACACAAGAAGACAGACAGATGAACAACCTATAGACAGAGTTGGACTAATCCCCGACAGATATCACAAACACCTGATACTTCGTAAAAAAAAAAAGTTTACCCATGTGAGAAAACTGAATAGACGGATTTGACGCAACAGACTTACTGACAGGTGAGGCATATTTGCTAATCTTAGGTCGTAATTTACATGCATGAATAGTCAAGCTGATTAATAAGATGACAAATGGGAAGTCCAATCAGTATGTCGTCAACCAGCTGACGAATAGAACGATCTAGAGGTGCGTTCTAATGGACTACTGACTTAAGAGATATAAGCCAGGTAATCAGTTTTGAGGGATATAGAAAAGAATACAGAATACAGAGATGGAGAAAAAGGAAAAATAGATAGGAAACAAACGACAGATGGGCAAGTAGTAAAAGTAGTAAAGGTAACCCTGTCATGCCTTAGAGGCACATAGGGATATGGTGTTAGTGCCCATATTTTCCTTGACCTGTCAGCACACTAGAGGGTGATATGGTCAGTATCACGCCTGGCTGCCTTTTACTTCCCCAACTCCAGAAGAAGTCGGGTACCCATTTCTACAGCTGGGTGACTGGGGTGCCGCCAGCCGGATTAGAACCCCGACCTTCGCCATGAGAGACCAGTGCACTAACCACTTCGCCACTCAGACACCCATGGGCAAGTAGAGCCAATAGATATTCAGGATATCAGTTTAGAACCAGAAGTGGTTTAGACCAGACAGAAGATGTGTTTCATGTTAGAAAAGTGATTATTAGCTCTGCGTGAGAAATGCAGTTTTGAGATTTTTTGGAACTTTGTGTAAAATCCTTTCGGACATCTCTCAGTTTGATACTTGTAAAGTTCTATTGATGAGTATTGAAAGTGAATTATGATTTGATTCAAGAACGAATCATCTGAATTTTATAGTGACTATGTGTGTAATGATTTCAGTCTTATGGTGAACCATATAGTACCAGGTGTAGTGGTGTCTGAACTGTTGAAGGAATGAACACAAAGAAGTATTAACGTGCATTCATAAATTAAAAAGTTGACAGTCGCCATCACTCAAAGTCCAGCAATATCATAAATTCAAGTGGCAGAATTATAAAACAGTATTATAATCAGAGAACGCTAAACAGTTATTTCTGGCTAACAGACACTGTGTGTAAGGTCCAGGCTAACAGACATTGTATGTAAGGTCCTGGCTAACAGACATTATGTGTAATGTCCTGGCTAACAGACATTGTGTGTAAGGTCCTGGCTAACAGACATTTTGTGTAAGTTCGCGGCTAACAAACATTGTGTGTAATGTCCTGGCTAACAGACATTGTTTGTAATGTCCTGGCTAACAGACATTGTTTGTAATGTCCTGGCTAACAGACATTGTGTGTAATGTCCTGGCTAACAGACATTGTTTGTAATGTCCCGGCTAACAGACATTGTGTGTAATGTCCCGGCTAACAGACATTGTGTGTAATGTCCAGGCTAACAGATATTGTGTGAAATCTCCCGGCTAACAGACACTGCCTGTAATGTCCCGGCTAAAATACTCTGCTTGTAATGTCCCGGCTAACAGACACTGCTTGTAATGTCCCGACTAACAGACACTGCTTGTAATGTCCTGGCTAACAGACACTGCTTGTAATGTCCCGGCTAATAGACACTTTGTGTAATGTCCCGGCTAACAGACACTGCTTGTAATGTCCTGGCTAACAGACACTGCTTGTAATGTCCTGGCTAACAGACACTGCATGTAATGTCCCGGCTAATAGACACTTTGTGTAATGTCCCGGCTAACAGACACTGTGTGTAATGTCCCGGCTAACAGACATTGTGTTTAATGTCCCGGATAACAGACAGTGTGTGAAATGTCCCGGCTAACAGACACTGCTTGTAATGTCCTGGCTAACAGACACTGCTTGTAATGTCCCGGCTAACAGACACTGCTTGTAATGTCCCGGCTAACAGACACTGTGTGTAATGTCCCGGCTAACAGACACTGCTTGTAATGTCCCGGCTAACAGACACTGCTTGTAATGTCTCGGCTAACAGACACTGCTTGTAATGTCCCGGCTAACAGACACTGTGTGTAATGTCCCGGCTAACAGACACTGTGTGTAATGTCCCGGCTAACAGACACTGTGTGTAATGTCCCGGCTAACAGACACTGTGTGTAATGTCCCGGCTAACAGACACTGTGTGTAATGTCCCGGCTAACAGACACTGCTTGTAATGTCTCGGCTAACAGACACTGCTTGTAATGTCCCGGCTAACAGACACTGCTTGTAATGTCCTGGCTAACAGACACTGCTTGTAATGTCCCGGCTAATAGACACTTTGTGTAATGTCCCGGCTAACAGACACTGCTTGTAATGTCCTGGCTAACAGACACTGCTTGTAATGTCCTGGCTAACAGACACTGCATGTAATGTCCCGGCTAATAGACACTTTGTGTAATGTCCCGGCTAACAGACACTGTGTGTAATGTCCCGGCTAACAGACATTGTGTTTAATGTCCCGGATAACAGACAGTGTGTGAAATGTCCCGGCTAACAGACACTGCTTGTAATGTCCTGGCTAACAGACACTGCTTGTAATGTCCCGGCTAACAGACACTGCTTGTAATGTCCCGGCTAACAGACACTGTGTGTAATGTCCCGGCTAACAGACACTGCTTGTAATGTCCCGGCTAACAGACACTGCTTGTAATGTCTCGGCTAACAGACACTGCTTGTAATGTCCCGGCTAACAGACACTGTGTGTAATGTCCCGGCTAACAGACACTGTGTGTAATGTCCCGGCTAACAGACACTGTGTGTAATGTCCCGGCTAACAGACACTGTGTGTAATGTCCCGGCTAACAGACACTGTGTGTAATGTCCCGGCTAACAGACACTGCTTGTAATGTCTCGGCTAACAGACACTGCTTGTAATGTCCCGGCTAACAGACACTGTGTGTAATGTCCCGGCTAACAGACACTGCTTTTAATGTCCCGGCTAACAGACACTGCTTGTAATGTCCCGGCTAACAGACACTGCTTGTAATGTCTCGGCTAACAGACACTGTGTGTAATGTCCCGAATGTATTTTCAGACAAAAAGAATATTTCGCCTCTTTCTGCAGCCAATTATTTAAGCTACCTGAAGGAAGTGCTGGTGCTCTATCGTGTAGGACAGCCACAGACAACCCTCTCTTGGAAGGCGGACTGAATAAGTCAACCCACTGTGACAACCCGACGCCCAATAATTCCTGACCTTCTGATCTGAGCAGTCGATTTTGCCTGGTTACTGTAGAAGGCAGGTTCTCATGTCTCTAAACAAAACTTGCTCTCTACAGTTGACAATTAGCTCCCTCTTTGAATTTATTAACTCTCCCGCGGCCCTCTTTGTTCTGCTGGCCCGCCTGCACCTTTTTCCCACGCAGTCGTGGCGCTGAAATCAAGAAACAGCCAATTAAGGTCATAAAAACAAGAGCCAAGCCTGATTAGATTGGAAGTGAGTCAATGTTTTTCTGGTTGCTTCTCGCATTGATCAGGGCAGGCCCTGCCACAGAGTTCCTGTGTGTCTCTGGCCTGAAGGAGAGTTTGCCTGGATCTGGATCTAGTTCATGATTTTCATATTTTACACAAGCGCTTCTCTAGTGGATTTACATTCACATATCTTTCCTTACCTGTACCCCCACCCCCGGCCGGAAGAGAAGAAAAAAGAAGAGCGACAGCGATGATTCTCTGTCGTGGGAACGACGGTAACATAGTTCTTTTTATGAACATCACGTCACGTGACCTGCTACCAGACCTGGCACTGTGGCGTGACGCCAGACACGTGGCTCACATGGTGCACGACCGCCGACACAAACAATAGAACTCTGTTCTGTGTGAGCAGTTATTTGTGTTGGAACTCTTCAATATTACAGATTCCTTTCAAATGAGCTGCTTTAATTAAGTCTCCAGACATTACCACAATCACCACAATCCTGCTATTTTTAACTTAATGCTCGCTATGCATGGCCTGGACAGCTGAGGACCAGGACAGCAACTTTATTGTGGAAAACGTTCTCACGTTTCTGAGGTGTGCAAGCCAGGACACGTGCTGCACGTTGTTACCTGGATGTTTGTATTTAATAAATGAGACCTACCATCGACCAGGTTACGCGGCCATCACAGAGGTCAGGCTGTCTGGTGCAGTTTAATAGAAAACAAAAACTAGCCAGGAAGATTACTTGAAGAAGAAAGAGAAGACAGTCAATAAAACATATCAACCAAAACCAATATTTCAGCCAAACACCTTCATCAATAACCTCAGAAAAGATAAATCAAATTAAACTAAAAAGGAAAAGAATCTTGTATTTATCAGAAATGCCAAATTAGTGAAAAGTGGGCACCCAGTTATAAAATATTGCGAGAAACCTTAACTATGTCAGGAAACAGCGAAATTTGAAGTATGTCGGAGTACACAGAGAAACCTTAAGTGTGCCAAGAGAGAAAGAGAGAGAGAGACAGACAGACAGACAGACAGGCAGAGAGAGAGACACAGAGACACAGAGAGAGAGAGACAGAGAGGCAGAGAGAGACAGAGAGACAGAGAAAGACACACACACACACAGAGACTGTGAGAAATTGTAATTATGTCAGGACACATAGAGAAGTTTCAAATATGTCATTATACACATATATCGCTCTTCAGAAAGTAAAATAACTAAAGAAGCTGTGGAGAGAAATAGACAGAACTACAAAAATAAGATTTTTAATAGCATGCATCTTTCCCATCGCAACATATGCCTGTGAGACCTGGACACTTAACAAAACAGCTGAGAAATACATAAATGCCTTTGAATGTAAATGCTACAGAAGAATTCTTTAAATACCATTGACACACGCACACAAAAGAACAAATATATCCATACCACAAGAACTTAATACTGAAGAAGGCTGGCCAGTAAAGAGGATTAAACAGAGAAAACTTAAATATTTTGGACACATTAAGTGTCATGATAGTTTAGAGAAGACCTTGGAAGGGTACATAATGGGAAAAAGAAAGAGAGGAAGACCAAGGTGAAGATGGCTGCAAGACATTGTTGATGATCTGCAAATGGATGCATCAGCAGCAGGCCATCTTGCTCACAACTAAGAGACCTACAGGAGTGCTGTTAGGGAGGCAAAGTTCCGCAAAGGACATGCAAATGACTGACTGACACACACATAATTTTTGGATATAAGCATAGATGAAACTAAATAGATAAAAACACACACGCACAACCACTACAGTAAAGCTGTGATAAGAAAATGTTAAAATAACTTACAACAAAAGTAGGAACAGATATGTTAGTTGATAGGGACACGGCTGTGATGTTTTAGTTTTCACTTTAACTATACAACAACATACAGGACAAAGAGAGTATACAACAACACACAGGACAAAGAGATTATACAACACTATACAGGGCAAAGAGATAAGGAAAGAACATAAAATACAGATTGACATCAGTGAGAACATAAGATCCAGATTGACATCAGTGATATACAGCAAATGAAGATAATAACAGAAAAAAGAGGGTACACACTTCGCTGTTACTTGAAAGAAGCTGCCCCTGGGAGTGCACTTGGTGAAGTGTTGTGATTGTTTAAATGGAGGCTTGTGAGGTGTGACGCCAGCCCGACTTGTTGGCAATAAAGACGGGGTGGGGAAAGGGGAAATAACGGATATAATAGCTGTGAAGCTTAGATTACTTCTCTCAGGTAATGGCAGAACTATAAGCTTAGATTACTTCTCTCAGATAATGGCAGAACTATAAGCTTAGATTACTTCTCTCAGATAATGGCAGAACTATAAGCTTAGATTACTTCTCTCAGATAATGGCAGAACTATAAGCTTAGATTACTTCTCTCAGATAATGGCAGAACTATAAGCTTAGATTACTTCTCTCAGATAATGACAGAACTATAAGCTTAGATTACTTCTCTCAGATAATGGCAGAACTATAAGCTTAGATTACTTCTCTCAGATAATGGCAGAACTATAAGCTTAGATTACTTCTCTCAGATAATGGCAGAACTATAAGCTTAGATTACTTCTCTCAGATAATGGCAGAACTATAAGCTTAGATTACTTCTCTCAGATAATGGCAGAACTATAAGCTTAGATTACTTCTCTCAGATAATGGCAGAACTATAAGCTTAGATTACTTCTCTCAAATAATGGCAGAACTATAAGCTTAGATTACTTCTCTCAAATAATGACAGAACTATAAGCTTAGATTACTTCTCTCAAATAATGGCAGAACTATAAGCTTAGATTACTTCTCTCAAATAATGGCAGAACTATAAGCTTAGATTACTTCTCTCAGATAATGGCAGAACAACGAGTATAAGCTTAGATTACTTCTCTCAAATAGTGGCAGAACTATAAGCTTAGATTACTTCTCTCAAATAGTGGCAGAACTATAAGCTCAGATTACTTCTCTCAGATAATGGCAGAACTATAAGCTTAGATTACTTCTCTCAAATAGTGGCAGAACTATAAGCTTAGATTACTTCTCTCAAATAGTGGCAGAACTATAAGTTTAGATTACTTCTCTCAAATAGTGGCAGAACTATAAGCTTAGATTACTTCTCTCAGATAATGACAGAACTATAAGCTTAGATTACTTCTCTCAGATAATGACAGAACTATAAGCTTAGATTACTTCTCTCAAATAGTGGTAGAACTATAAGCTTAGATTATTTCTCTCAGATAGTGGCAGAACTGTAAGCTTAGATTACTTCTCTCAAATAGTGGCAGAACTATAAGCTTAGATTATTTCTCTCAGATAATGACAGAACTATAAGCTTAGATTACTTCTCTCAAATAATGACAGAACTATAAGCTTAGATTACTTCTCTCAGATAATGGCAGAACAACGAGTATAAGCTTAGACTACTTCTCTCAGTTATTGGCAGAACTACAAGCTTAGATTACTTTTTTCAAATAGTGACAGAACTATAAGCTTAGATTACTTCTCTCAAATAGTGGCAGAACCATAAGCTTAGATTATTTCTCTCAGATAATGACAGAACTATAAGCTTAGATTACTTCTCTCAAATAATGACAGAACTATAAGCTTAGACTACTTCTCTCAGTTATTGGCAGAACTACAAGCTTAGATTACTTTTTTCAAATAGTGACAGAACTATAAGCTTAGATTACTTCTCTCAGATAATGGTAGATCTATAAGCTTAGATTACTTCTCTCAGATAATGACAGAACTATAAGCTTAGATTACTTCTCTCAGATAATGACAGAACTATAAGCTTTGATTATATTTCTCAGATAATGATAGAACTATAAGCTTAGATTACGTCTCTTAGGTAATTCTAGAACTGTAAGCTTTGATTACATTTCTCAGATAATGACAGAACTATAAGCTTTGATTACATTTCTCAGATAATGACAGAACTATAAGCTGAGATTACATTTCTCAGATAATGACAGAACTATAAGCTGAGATTACTTCTTTCAGATGATAGAGCATCTGAGTGGCGACGTGGTTAGTGCACTGGTCTCATATGGCGAAGGTCGTCGGGTTCGAATCCTGAAGGAGGCGCACTAGTCATCCACCTGTAGAAATGGGTACCTGACTTCTTCTGTAGTTGAAGAAGGACTACATCACCCTCTAGTGTGCTGACAAGTCAAGAAAGATATGGGCACTAAAACCATATCACTATACGCCTCTAAGCATGACAGGTTAGCTTTACCAGCATCAAATCAATGGCAGGACTCCAAGATTAGATTACTTCTATCAGACAATGGCAGGACTCCAAGATTAGATTACTTCTATCAGACAATGGCAGGACTCCAAGATTAGATTACTTCTATCAGACAATGGCAGGACTCCAAGATTAGATTACTTCTATCAGACAATGGCAGGACTCCAAGATTAGATTACTTCTATCAGACAATGGCAGGACTCCAAGATTAGATTACTTCTATCAGGCAATGACAGAACTCCAAGATTAGATTACTTCTATCAGGCAATGACAGAAGTCCAAGATTAGATTACTTCTATCAAACAATGGCAGGACTCTAAGATTAGATTACTTCTATCAGACAATGACAGGACTCTAAGATTAGAGATTCTATGAGATAATGGCACTACTCAAAGTATTGATTATTTCTCCCATATAATGGGATGAATCCAAATGCAGATTATTCCTCTCAGATAAATGAGAGAACACCAGCTTAGTACTCTTCTTCTCCAGAATCCTCAAAGTCTGCCACCATGATGTTTTGATAGACCTACTAGAACTCACTTACTGTCTCCACAATTCCCTCGTTAGATCTACTAGAACTCGCTTACTGTTTCCACATTCTCTCAGCAGACCTACTAGACTCACTCACTATCTCCACAATTCCCTCATTAGATCTACTAGAACTCGCTTACTGTTTCCACATTCTCTCATCTGACCAACAAGAAATCACTTACTGTCCCCACATTCTCTCATCTGACCAACAAAAAATCACTTACTGTCCCCACATTCTCTCATCTGACCAACAAGAAATCACTTACTGTCCCCACATTCTCTCATCTGACCAACAAAAAATCACTTACTGTCCCCACATTCTCTCGATACATATAACAGAACTTTTCTGTCCCCGTTTTATCTCGACAGATCTACTAAAACATACTGTCCACACATTCTCTCTAAAAAACTACAAGAATATGCTGTCCCAACATTCTCTCCGCAGATCTACAAGCTTAGATTACTTTTTTCAAATAGTGACAGAACTATAAGCTTAGATTACTTCTCTCAGATAATGGTAGATCTATAAGCTTAGATTACTTCTCTCAGATAATGACAGAACTATAAGCTTAGATTACTTCTCTCAGATAATGACAGAACTATAAGCTTTGATTATATTTCTCAGATAATGATAGAACTATAAGCTTAGATTACGTCTCTTAGGTAATTCTAGAACTGTAAGCTTTGATTACATTTCTCAGATAATGACAGAACTATAAGCTTTGATTACATTTCTCAGATAATGACAGAACTATAAGCTGAGATTACATTTCTCAGATAATGACAGAACTATAAGCTGAGATTACTTCTTTCAGATGATAGAGCATCTGAGTGGCGACGTGGTTAGTGCACTGGTCTCATATGGCGAAGGTCGTCGGGTTCGAATCCTGAAGGAGGCGCACTAGTCATCCACCTGTAGAAATGGGTACCTGACTTCTTCTGTAGTTGAAGAAGGACTACATCACCCTCTAGTGTGCTGACAAGTCAAGAAAGATATGGGCACTAAAACCATATCACTATACGCCTCTAAGCATGACAGGTTAGCTTTACCAGCATCAAATCAATGGCAGGACTCCAAGATTAGATTACTTCTATCAGACAATGGCAGGACTCCAAGATTAGATTACTTCTATCAGACAATGGCAGGACTCCAAGATTAGATTACTTCTATCAGACAATGGCAGGACTCCAAGATTAGATTACTTCTATCAGACAATGGCAGGACTCCAAGATTAGATTACTTCTATCAGACAATGGCAGGACTCCAAGATTAGATTACTTCTATCAGGCAATGACAGAACTCCAAGATTAGATTACTTCTATCAGGCAATGACAGAAGTCCAAGATTAGATTACTTCTATCAAACAATGGCAGGACTCTAAGATTAGATTACTTCTATCAGACAATGACAGGACTCTAAGATTAGAGATTCTATGAGATAATGGCACTACTCAAAGTATTGATTATTTCTCCCATATAATGGGATGAATCCAAATGCAGATTATTCCTCTCAGATAAATGAGAGAACACCAGCTTAGTACTCTTCTTCTCCAGAATCCTCAAAGTCTGCCACCATGATGTTTTGATAGACCTACTAGAACTCACTTACTGTCTCCACAATTCCCTCGTTAGATCTACTAGAACTCGCTTACTGTTTCCACATTCTCTCAGCAGACCTACTAGACTCACTCACTATCTCCACAATTCCCTCATTAGATCTACTAGAACTCGCTTACTGTTTCCACATTCTCTCATCTGACCAACAAGAAATCACTTACTGTCCCCACATTCTCTCATCTGACCAACAAAAAATCACTTACTGTCCCCACATTCTCTCATCTGACCAACAAGAAATCACTTACTGTCCCCACATTCTCTCATCTGACCAACAAAAAATCACTTACTGTCCCCACATTCTCTCGATACATATAACAGAACTTTTCTGTCCCCGTTTTATCTCGACAGATCTACTAAAACATACTGTCCACACATTCTCTCTAAAAAACTACAAGAATATGCTGTCCCAACATTCTCTCCGCAGATCTACTAGAAATTACTATCACGACATTCTCTCGACAGATATACTAAAACTTACTGTCCCCACATTCTCTAAACATATCTACTAGAACTTACTGTGTCCATATTCTCTCAGCAGATCTACTAGAAATTACTATCACGACATTCTCTCGACAGATATACTAAAACTTACTGTCCCCACATTCTCTAAACATATCTACTAGAACTTACTGTCCCCATATTCTCTCAGCAGATCTACTAGAATTTATTGTCCCGACATTCTCTCAGCAGATCTACTAGAATTTACTGTCCCGACATTCTCTCAGCAGATCTAATAGAATTTACTGTCCCGACATTCTCTCAACAGATCTACTAGAATATTTTGTCCCCACATTCTCTCAACAGATCTACTAGAATATTTTGTCCCCACATTCTCTCAACAGATCTACTAGAATATTTTGTCCCCACATTCTCTCAACAGATCTACTAGAATATTTTGTCCCCACATTCTCTCAACAGATCTACCAGAATATATTGTCCTGACATTCTCTCAACAGATCTACTAGAATTTACTGTCCCCACATTCTCTCAACAGATCTACTAGAATTTACTGTCTCGACATTCTCTCAACAGATCTACTAGAATATTTTGTCCCCACATTCTCTCAACAGATCTACTAGAATATATTGTCCCGACATTCTCTCAGCAGATCTACTAGAATATATTGTCCCCACAATCTCTCAACAGATCTACTAGAATATATTGTCCCCACATTCTCTCAGCAGATCTACTAGAATATATTGTCCCGACATTCTCTCAACAGATCTACTAGAATATTGTGTCCCCACATTCTCTCAACAGATCTACTAGAACTTATTGTCCCCACATTCTCTCAACAGATCTACTAGAATATTTTGTCCCCACATTCTCTCAACAGATCTACTAGAATATATTGTCCCCACATTCTCTCAGCAGATCTACTAAAATATATTGTCCCGACATTCTCTCAACAGATCTACTAGAATATATTGTCCCCACATTCTCTCAACAGATCTACTAGAACTTATTGTTCCCACATTCTCTCAACAGATCTACTAGAATTTACTGTCCCCACATTCTCTCAACAGATCTACTAGAATTTACTGTTCCCACATTCTCGCAGCAGATCTACTAGAATTAATTGTCCCCACATTCATACAACAGATCTACTAGAATTTATTGTCCCCACATTCATACAACAGATCTACTAGAGCTTTATGTTCCCACATTCTCTCAAAATTTCTGTTAATATTTTGTCGATAAAGTTCTACTGCTGTCCACATCAACAGTCAATTTTAGTTCTTACATGATATTCTAAGGAGCTGCCATGCCATCTTTTCTCAGTCACCTAACATCTGCTATCTTGTCTCAGTCACCTAACGTGTGATATCTTATCTCAGTTACCTAACATCTGCTATCTTTTCTCAGTCACTTAACATCTGCTATCTTGTCTCAGTCACCTAACATCTACTATCTTGTGTCAGTCACTTAACGTCTGCTTCCTTTGTCAATCACAGAACGTCTGCTATCTTGTCTCACTTACCTAAATTCTACTATCTTGTCTCAGTCACCTAACATTTGACATCTTGTCTCTTTCATCTAACCTCTGCTATCTTATCTCAGTCACTTGACGTCTGCTTTGTTGTGTCAGTCACCTAACGTCTGCTATCTTGTCTCCGTTACCTAATATCTTTTATCTTGTCTCAGTCACCTAACCATTGCTATCTTGTCTGAGTCACCTAACGTCTGCTATCTTGCCCCAGTCACCATAATCTACTATCTTGTCTCAGTTATCTAACATCTGAATCTTGTCTCATATACCTAGCGTCTTCTATCTTTTCTCCGTCAACTAATATCTGCCTTCTTTTCTCAGTCATCTAACATCTGCTATCTTGTCTCAGTCATCTAACATCTGAATCTTGTCTCACATACCTAGCTTCTTCTATCTTGTCTCCGTCAACTAAAATCTGCCTTCTTTTCTCAGTCACCTAACATCTGCTATCTTGTCTCAGTTATCTAACATCTGAATCTTGTCTCACATACCTAGTTTCTTCTATCTTGTCTGCGTCAACTAAAATCTGCCTTCTTTTCTCAGTCATCTAACATCTGCTATCCTGTCTCAGTCATCTAACGTCTGAATCTTGTCTCACATACCTAACTTCTTCTATCTTGTCTCCGTCAACTAAAATCTGCCTTTTTTCTCAGTCACCTAACATCTGCTATCTTGTCTCAGTTATCTAACATCTGAATCTTGTCTCACATACCTAACTTCTTCGATCTTGTCTCCGTCAACTAAAATCTGCCTTCTTTTCTCAGTCACCTAACACCTGCTATCTTGTCTTAGTAACCTAACTTCTGCTATCCTGTCCCAGTTATCTACACGTCTGCTCTCTTGTCTAAGTCACCTAACATTTGCTATCTTGTCTCAGTCACTTAACGTCTGCTATCTTGTCTCAGTCACCTAACTTTTGCTATTTTTTCTCAATCACCTAACATCTGCAATCTTGTCTCAGCCACCTAACATCTGCTATCTTGTCTCAGTCACCTAACATCTGCTATCTTGTCTCAGTCACCTAACATCTGCTATCTTGTCTCAGTCACCTAACTTCTTCTTCTTCTTCTTTCGCTTCTACCACCAAAACCGCACTGTGATCCTACTGAATTTACGCCTATGGTCCTCGTTAGGTCCCGTGGTCTCCTGTGTGGCCCCCGAAAGGACCACACGAGATCCACGAGAGGACCACAAGGGGTTCAGAGTATCACAGGGCTTTAGCCTGTATTCTTAGTGGGTCTCAGAAGCGGGATTGCGTGACACCGTGGTTTTCACTGCACCAGTTTAGTCTAGGGTTGGACTTTCTCACTGGAAAACCTCGACGTGTTTTGAGATACCCGTGTATCACCGCCGGGTGAGAGGTGGTTGCCCATCCAGTCCAGAGTTGGACTTTCTCACCGGAAAACCTCAGCGTGATTAGGATACGCAAACATCCTCGCCGGGTGAGAGGTGGTTGCCTATCTAGACTGCCCTGGTCCAGTGTCTCCGACTTCAGCATTTTGCGGTCGTGGCCGCTACCCTTCCTAGTTGTGACCAGGGTGGAGCTTTTGTCCAGGAAGACGAATCCTCGCCACTAGTGACTTCCATCCCTGGGTTGAGCCGGTTTAGGCATATTATCCCAGTATGGGCGTGTTTGGGACGTGACTGACCTCTAGAGCAGAGGTACTGTGACATGCATAGCCTTCAAGATTCACCCCTGGTGTGAGCCGGTTTAGGCAAAATTCACCAGTATGAGTGTATATTAGGCATGACCGACCTCTAGAGAGGAGGTGGCACGACATGTCTAGCCATCAAGTTCCACCCCTGGTGTGTGCCGGTTTAGGCATATTTCACCAGTGTAGGTGTATTTCGGACGTGGCCGGCCTCTAGAGCAGAGGCGCCGTGGTATGTATAGCTCCCGTAGCGATACTACTGGACATATCGATTAAACTTCACTTCATCTTTTCCACCACCTTTCCCACATTCTCGCAGCAGATCTACTAGAATTAATTGTCCCCACATTCATACAACAGATCTACTAGAATTTATTGTCCCCACATTCATACAACAGATCTACTAGAGCTTTATGTTCCCACATTCTCTCAAAATTTCTGTTAATATTTTGTCGATAAAGTTCTACTGCTGTCCACATCAACAGTCAATTTTAGTTCTTACATGATATTCTAAGGAGCTGCCATGCCATCTTTTCTCAGTCACCTAACATCTGCTATCTTGTCTCAGTCACCTAACGTGTGATATCTTATCTCAGTTACCTAACATCTGCTATCTTTTCTCAGTCACTTAACATCTGCTATCTTGTCTCAGTCACCTAACATCTACTATCTTGTGTCAGTCACTTAACGTCTGCTTCCTTTGTCAATCACAGAACGTCTGCTATCTTGTCTCACTTACCTAAATTCTACTATCTTGTCTCAGTCACCTAACATTTGACATCTTGTCTCTTTCATCTAACCTCTGCTATCTTATCTCAGTCACTTGACGTCTGCTTTGTTGTGTCAGTCACCTAACGTCTGCTATCTTGTCTCCGTTACCTAATATCTTTTATCTTGTCTCAGTCACCTAACCATTGCTATCTTGTCTGAGTCACCTAACGTCTGCTATCTTGCCCCAGTCACCATAATCTACTATCTTGTCTCAGTTATCTAACATCTGAATCTTGTCTCATATACCTAGCGTCTTCTATCTTTTCTCCGTCAACTAATATCTGCCTTCTTTTCTCAGTCATCTAACATCTGCTATCTTGTCTCAGTCATCTAACATCTGAATCTTGTCTCACATACCTAGCTTCTTCTATCTTGTCTCCGTCAACTAAAATCTGCCTTCTTTTCTCAGTCACCTAACATCTGCTATCTTGTCTCAGTTATCTAACATCTGAATCTTGTCTCACATACCTAGTTTCTTCTATCTTGTCTGCGTCAACTAAAATCTGCCTTCTTTTCTCAGTCATCTAACATCTGCTATCCTGTCTCAGTCATCTAACGTCTGAATCTTGTCTCACATACCTAACTTCTTCTATCTTGTCTCCGTCAACTAAAATCTGCCTTTTTTCTCAGTCACCTAACATCTGCTATCTTGTCTCAGTTATCTAACATCTGAATCTTGTCTCACATACCTAACTTCTTCGATCTTGTCTCCGTCAACTAAAATCTGCCTTCTTTTCTCAGTCACCTAACACCTGCTATCTTGTCTTAGTAACCTAACTTCTGCTATCCTGTCCCAGTTATCTACACGTCTGCTCTCTTGTCTAAGTCACCTAACATTTGCTATCTTGTCTCAGTCACTTAACGTCTGCTATCTTGTCTCAGTCACCTAACTTTTGCTATTTTTTCTCAATCACCTAACATCTGCAATCTTGTCTCAGCCACCTAACATCTGCTATCTTGTCTCAGTCACCTAACATCTGCTATCTTGTCTCAGTCACCTAACATCTGCTATCTTGTCTCAGTCACCTAACTTCTTCTTCTTCTTTCGCTTCTACCACCAAAACCGCACTGTGATCCTACTGAATTTACGCCTATGGTCCTCGTTAGGTCCCGTGGTCTCCTGTGTGGCCCCCGAAAGGACCACACGAGATCCACGAGAGGACCACAAGGGGTTCAGAGTATCACAGGGCTTTAGCCTGTATTCTTAGTGGGTCTCAGAAGCGGGATTGCGTGACACCGTGGTTTTCACTGCACCAGTTTAGTCTAGGGTTGGACTTTCTCACTGGAAAACCTCGACGTGTTTTGAGATACCCGTGTATCACCGCCGGGTGAGAGGTGGTTGCCCATCCAGTCCAGAGTTGGACTTTCTCACCGGAAAACCTCAGCGTGATTAGGATACGCAAACATCCTCGCCGGGTGAGAGGTGGTTGCCTATCTAGACTGCCCTGGTCCAGTGTCTCCGACTTCAGCATTTTGCGGTCGTGGCCGCTACCCTTCCTAGTTGTGACCAGGGTGGAGCTTTTGTCCAGGAAGACGAATCCTCGCCACTAGTGACTTCCATCCCTGGGTTGAGCCGGTTTAGGCATATTATCCCAGTATGGGCGTGTTTGGGACGTGACTGACCTCTAGAGCAGAGGTACTGTGACATGCATAGCCTTCAAGATTCACCCCTGGTGTGAGCCGGTTTAGGCAAAATTCACCAGTATGAGTGTATATTAGGCATGACCGACCTCTAGAGAGGAGGTGGCACGACATGTCTAGCCATCAAGTTCCACCCCTGGTGTGTGCCGGTTTAGGCATATTTCACCAGTGTAGGTGTATTTCGGACGTGGCCGGCCTCTAGAGCAGAGGCGCCGTGGTATGTATAGCTCCCGTAGCGATACTACTGGACATATCGATTAAACTTCACTTCATCTTTTCCACCACCTTTCCCATCGGCACCGCACAGCAACCTTTATTTCTTTTCCGCATTTCTTCCTTGACCGGGAGGAGTTTCACTCCACGTGCGGCATTTGAAGAGTCTCGCCAGCAGTGTCTTAACCTCTGGGACAAGCCAGTTCATGCATTTCACCCGATATGAC
The DNA here is from genome assembly GCA_009760885.1 of Achatina immaculata. NCBI lineage: Eukaryota > Metazoa > Mollusca > Gastropoda > Stylommatophora > Achatinidae > Lissachatina > Lissachatina immaculata. The sequence continues at coordinate 4,289,935 of CM019691.1, forward strand.
TGCACTCAGGACGTGGACGACCTCCAGACCAGAGGTGCCGTGATTTGACTGTTTGCTTCGCTTTATCCTTTCTACCACCTTTTCCGCAGTGATGTTGCGCGGCAACCTCATTTGCACCTTTCTTCATTGGCTGGGAGGAGCACCGCTCCACGCACGGCAACTGAAAAATCTCGCCAACAGCGAAGTCACCTAACATCTGCTATCTTGTCTCAGTCACTTAACATCTGCTATCTTGTCTCAGTCACCTAACATCTGCTATCTTGTCTCAGTCACTTAACATCTGCTATCTTGTCTCAGTCACCTAACATCTGCTATCTTGTCTCAGTCACTTAACATCTGCTATCTTGTCTCAGTCACCTAACATCTGCTATCTTGTCTCAGTCACCTAACATCTGCTGTCTTGAATTTAAAAAAAACGGGAGTTTTTCCAAATTTTACAACTTTTCAAACTTCTTCTTATATAAAATATATCAAATCTGTGAGCCAGCATTTGAGGATTGTCTAGACTATAGGTCATAGTTCTGAGGTATTTCTCCGGCTCTTAGCGAGACTAATCTTCCATGACCCTTCACTTTCAGAGAGAGGCTGGGTTGCAGGGACGAGTTGCAGACACGCCAAATCTCGCCAAATCTCGCCAAATCTCGCACTCCAGATTTCTGTGCTCTGCTAATTGAGAAAATTAAGGCAGAAAACACGCAGACAATGAGCGCTTATCTCTGGCCCAGGATAAGGCACGCGGTGATCTCAAGTGGAGCAGACCGCCGAAAATAGTCGCCTTGTTGTACAAGACGGGGCAAACTGCGGATAATACTTGCAGCCACAAAACATCAACCATATTTGATTACTTGTTTGAGAAACCAGGACCGTTTGATTGCGGGTGTAGATAGTGGGACCGTTTGATTGCGGGTGTAGATAGTGGGACCGTTTGATTGCGGGTGTAGATACTGGGACATTCTTGTTAGATTGCTGTTCGAACATTGAGAACAACCGTGTAATCTTAGAGCAAGGGAGCTAACTGTTGTCTGAGTACCGCTGTGTGATTATGTTAATATGTTGAACAAAGTGTTATGTTGTTGTTGCTGGTGTTGTCGTTGTTGTTATGATTTGTGTATTGTGTTGTGTGTGTGAGCCACAGAGAGACAGATAGACAGACAAGACAGATAGAAAAATGACAGAGACAGAGAGAGAAAGAGAGAGACACAGAGAGAAAAGAGAGAGAGAGAAAAAGAGAGACACAGACGGAGAGAATGAATGAATGAAGGAATGAATGAATGAATGAATGAATCTTTATTTTTCAAGGGTAAAGAATTGGGCACGCAGGCCCGTCTTACATTCTGCCCTTCATCACTCCATCTTTCATTCTTCCCACACACTTGATTTAGTACAAATATACAAATTAAATTAGGAAAAAACATATCAAAAGAATGTAAGATTTAACTACTACATTCAAAGTAAAATAGAAGAAGTAATTAACCTAATAAAATAGCACTCACGTACACATACATACGCAGACATATACATAAACAAAACTACATTGTAAATACAGATCTTCTAACATATGTTTTTTAAACAGACATTAAAATAATTTCTAACAATATCTAACAAGTTGCTTTTCTAACTATGTCATTTTAGTACTTGATGGTTGGCGAGTCACGTGTTGAGAGAGTGCTGGTTATTTTATGTAGGCATATAATTACAAGCAAGTAAATAATGAAATAGGTTTGAGTTAAAGGATGAAGTATTACCAATGGATTTTAAATTGTAGGGGAGGGTGTTTCAGAGCTGTACTGCAGAGTATGCAAAGCTTTTCTTGTACAGATCAATCCTGGGTTTAGGAAGAAGACAGTTTTTTAAACGCTGGCTATGTTTAGTGTTATACGTAAACAGTGACCACAAGTAAGGCGGAGCATTGTGCGACAGAATTCTCTGAACAAACTTAACTTTGTTAAAAATGATTCTATTTTTGAGGGGTAGAATTTTGAGTTGTTTATGTTGATCTACAGTCTGTACTGGGTGTTTGTCACAAATAAGATTTAATGCTCGCTTGTGAAGTGAGTGGAGCCTTTTTGTGTTTGAGACTGAGCATCCATCCCAGATTGCGGAGAGAGACAAAGAGAGAGAGAGGGAGACAGAGACAAAGAAAGAAACAGAGAAAGAGAGAGAGAGAGAAAGAGAGAGAGAGAGATGGTAGGGAAGTGTAGAGCTGTCTTACAAGTTCAAAAGGTCAATCAAGTGTAGCAAAATGACGTAGAATAAGATATCAAACACCGTCAGAAGCTACGACAATAACACCAACAGAATATCTACAGCTGAAACAGCTATATCAACAGAATATCAACAGCTGAAACAGCTACATCAACAGAATATCTACAACTGAAACAGTTATATCAACAGAATATCTACAACTGAAACAGCTACATCAACAGAATATCTACAGCTGAAACAGCTATATCAACAGGATATCTACATCTGAAACAGCTATTTAAAAAAAGAACATCTATAGAAGGTGCAGGGACGTTTTAAAAAATTATTATCAGAAAAGTGATGTTAAATATTTCAGTTTACACAAACTTTAAGCTAAATGTGTAAGTTTGCATAAACATTAAGCTAAATGTAAGTTTACATAAACTTTAAGCTAAATGTGGAAGCTCACATAAGCTAGCCGTACTCACAACCCGTACTCACAAGCTACTCAGATTCCGCGGCTATGACTTCATCTGTACAATCGGTATTTTCCTCTTTGCACATCTCGCTCTCTCTCTCTCTCTCTTTCTCTCTCTCTCTATCTCTCTCTCTCTCTATGTGTGTGTGTGTGTGTATAATTTTGTCTTGTTGTGTATGTAATCCTCGAAAAAGGCTCACGACAAAATATCGGATGTTGTATGGTTTTCATGTATACATTCTCATACTTTCTATTCGTTTTTTCTCACTTTACTCAGTCCCTCCTGCCTTTATGTGTACATACATACATGTGTGTATGCACGTACATGTGTTGATGTGTTTGCTAATATGTGGTATGTATGTGTGAATAAATGCTTCGGTATGTATTTGTTTTAATAGGCATATGTACTAACAAAGTCTAAATTAGTTTAATGTAAAGTATGACTTGATTGTTTGTTTCTAAAATATTGCTGTTCCAAAAATGCATGAGATTATAATGAATGTGAGAATGTAATAAAGTTTATTTCATGTAGTTACATAAAGCAAAATATGGAGTGCATGGAAAGAAAGGGTTTATTAATTATTTACTTATTCATTTTATGTTGTTTCATGCATATTATGTTCAAATCCCGAATATCTGTGACTGAATGAAAGTTGTATGAAGGGCAAAATGGTAGACGGGCCTGCGTGCCCAATTCTTAACTCTTCAAAAATAAAGTCCCTTTCGTTCGTTCGTTCTCTCTTTTTCTTTTACTCTATTTTTGTCTCTCTCTTCTTTCCTCTCTCTCTCTCTCTCTCTCTCTCTTTCTCATCCTCCTCTCTCTCTCTTTCTCTTTCTCTCTCTTGTATCTATATTTCTCTCTCTTTCTCGCTCTCTCTCTCTTTTCTCTGCCTTTCTCTCTCTTTTTCTCTCCATCCCTCTCTCTTTCTCTCCCTTTTCTTGTCTCTTTCTTTCTCTCTCTCTCCCTCTCTTTCTTTCTTTCTCTCTCTTTCTCCTTTTTCTTTGTCTTTTTCTCTCTTCCTTCCTCTCTTTCTCTCTCTCTCATATATATATATATATGAGGAACATCTTGACATGTCTTGTTACATAGCTTATATCCAGGCAATTGTATGACAGATTTGTTGTTAAGACAGGAAGAAGATGTAGAACAAGATGATGTATTAATTAAGTCGGTCTACTATCGACACGCCACCAGCCAAGGTCAAAGTATCACGTGATCCAGGGAATGAGGTGCGAGGGAATGTTCTCACCAGGTGGGTGGCATCTTGACCTGAACTTAGCTGAACCCTGGTCGGGTGTGACGAAAGACCAGGCACTGTCTCAGTTCACGTAGAAAACTTGTGTCCATTAATATCTCATTATAGGCTGGCTAGCAGCGTAATTACCAGGTTGCATGGTGTGGCTTGCTGTGAGACCGGGCCCCCATGACCCAAAGCTACAGGCTGTATGGTGTGGCTTGCTGTGAGACCGGGCCCCCAAGCCCCAAATCTACAGGCTGTATGGTGTGGCTTGCTGTGAGACCGGGCCCCCAAGCCCCAAATCTACAGGCTGTATGGTCTGGGTTGCTGTGAGACCGACCCCCCCCCCAGCCCCAAAGCTGCAAACTGTGTGGTCTGGCGTGCTATGAGACCGCCCCCCCAGCCCCAAAGCTACAGGCTGTATGGTCTGGCGTGCTGTGAGACCGGGCCCCCCCCCAAGCCCCAAAGCTGCAGGCTGTATGGTCTGGGTTGCTATGAGACCGGGCCCCTCAAGCCCCAGAGCTACAGGCTGTTTCTAGCGTCTTCCGTTAAAAAAAAACAAAAACTTACAGAACTGTACCACGGAGTGCTGAGAGATTATTTGTCCGACCCACGATCCAAAATCTTGAGCCTAGTTTTGCCACTGGAGCTGGAGAGGGTGTCATTTTATAATGTAAGGTGTCAATTTGCAGGACTGTAATTTTGTCAAATGGAGGTGGAGAAGGTGTCATTTTATAATGTAAAGTGTAAAATGCAGGACTATAGTTTTGTCACTGGAGCCGGAGAGGGTGTCATTTTACACTGTAAAGTGTCAATTTGCAGGACTATAGTGCTAATTTATTGCTTGTTTTCAGGTCAATGACAGATTAAACAAACTGAAAAGTTACTGCTGTCATGAGTTAAGGACAAGGTCATCTTCTTAAAGACAAGGTCATCTTCTTAAAGACAAGGTCATCTATTATTTTAAAGTAAAATAACCGTTATACAAGATCTCACTGGCATCATCATCATGAGCTTGTCCGCAGGTAGGAGTCAGATCTTGGCTTAACTGTCACATGTTTATGACTACATCAATGTCAGATAAAGGACATAAAAACAATTTCACATATAAAGAAGTCATATTTTTACATTCTGATAAAGAAAAACAATTTCATATATAAAGATGTCATATTTTTACGTTCTGATAAAACTCGATTTGGCGGACTTCAATTTCCCAGATTTCGGACTTAACAGAGAAAATTCTGGATAACCGAAGTGCACTATGTCACAAACTTTCGGACATCAGCAATAACTGACTGGACATCCCAGACACTAGCAGTACCTGACTGGACATCCAAGACACTAGCAGTACTTGACTGGGCATCAGAGACACTAGCAGTACCTGACTAGACATTCCAGAGACTAGTAGTAACTGACTAGACATTCCAGACACAAGAAGTATCTTTCTGGACATTCCAGACACTAGCAGTACCTTTCTGGACATTCTAGACACAAGCAGTGCCTGACTGGACTTTACAGACACAAGAAGTACTTGATTGGACATTCCAGACACAAGCAGTACTTTTCTGGACATTCCAGACACAACCAGTACCTGACTGGACATTTATGACTGGACGTCTGCCAGTTTGCTTTCTCTAGTCTGTATTAAGATGTCTTATTCTTGGGCATAAACTACAGATGTCTTATTGTAGGGCATAAATCATAGATATCTTTTTGTGGAGGATAAATCACAGATGTCTTATTGTGAGGCATAAATCACAGATATCTTATTGTGGAGCATAAACCACGGGTGTCTTATTGTGGACCCTGAAACACATATTTATTGACAGTCATTGTTCCAGTTCTTTCTAGATTGTTGCACATTTTATTTTCTAAACTCTCTCTCTCTCTCTCTCTCTCTCGCTCTCTCACACACACACACATACACACACACACATCTTACCGATCAATATTGTCATGTACAGTACTTCTATCATGCGCATGACCGGAAGGAAGTATTTAAACAATCATCCTTCCGGTATCTCTTCTATCTCGGCCCGCCATGACAGAAAGGAGGGGAAAGGAAAGGTGAATGAAATGTGTCATAGATTTGAGTCAGTGGTATGTAAGACATCACGTGACAAAAATCTCTGCACTTGTAGACCATGTCTAGTGGTCTGTCTTATCTTAAAAGTGTCAATTTATTTGCTATTCAAATCTCATTGAAAACTCATGGCTGTAGTATTCTGTCGTTTCCAAACTGAGAAAACTGCTTAGATATGTCAGCTCATCGGACTGAATGCCCGAGCTATGCTTCTGCGGCCACATCAAGAACTTGGATCTGGGCATGCATGTGTTATGTACAAGTGACTAATTCTGCTTCCATGAATGTCATTATGCTAATAAAAAAACGTGTGTGTAATTGAGTTACGTTGACACTACACTTCACAAATCTTTCCATTACAGAATCTCCGTGCGTGGGTGTTACAGACTGATTATGTGAACTTCTCCACGAATTATGTCCACATACAACACACGAAAAAGCTGAAGAATTTGGAGTTGAACTGGCAGGTGAAGAAAGCTGATTTTCATTTCAATTGCTGACTGAACTAGATGTTTGATGATAAATTTCATCTCTACAGCGGACACGTTGAGAAAAATACGAGCAGTGAAAACAAAGTCATCCACAAACATCATACAAGAGACCAAAGGTCTTCTATAAAGCATCATATAAAAGACCAAAGGTCTTCTCTAAAACATCACACAAGAACCAAAGGTCTTCTATAAAACATCATACAAGACGTCAAATATACTTCATAAAAAGATCTTACAAGACACCAAAATCTTTCCTGAAATCATACAAGACGGCAAAACTACCTATAAAACATCATTTAAGACACCAGGGTTGTCCATAAAACATCAGACAATGTTGCAGCAAAATGCCAAAAAACATCATACAAGACAGCAAAATTTCTCATAAAACATTTTACATGACAGCAGAACTTCCCATAAAACACCTAATATTACAGCAAAACTTCTCATAAAACAACTTACATGACAGCAAAGCTTCCCATAAAAAAAAAAACTTACATGACAGCAAAACTTCCTATAGAACATCTTACAAGAGGCAAAACTTCCCATAAAACTTTTTACATGACAACAAAACTTCCTATAGAACATCTTTCAAGACAGCAAAACATCCCATAAAACACTTTAAATGACAGCAAAACTTTCTATAGAGCATCTTACAAGACAGAAAAACTGCCAACAGATTGTCAGAGAAAGCAGTAAAGTTGTGAAAAGACAGATATTGTATGTAATCATGAACAAAAGACCTAAGATGCCACACAGGCCACTCGGGCTAAGATGCAGGCCAGACCCCAGACCCCTACAGAAGAATCTCTGTGGTGATGCTCTGAGACTGCATCTCACCAGAGAGACTGGGGTCAAGTCTGGGTGAACGACGACGACGACGACGACGACGAAGAAGAAGAAGTAAACAGTCAGATTTTTAAAAAAAACTCTTGAAGAAAGAAAGACAAACACAGCCATTTTATGTGAATCTTCATCAGAACTTTGAACAAAAGCAGAGAAATACAGAAACATAAATACAAATACATAAATACAGACCCATAAGTACAGACCCAAATACAGATAAGAATACATTTAAAAAAAATAAATTTATACCCTTTAGTTCGTGTTTAAAATCCATACAACAGAATTCTAATAAAATTCTGTAACATGTTCTCTGTTATTCACATAGAAATTCTAACATTCAAAATAATCACCTTCTCTAACGGTCAAACCATCTTCTCTAATGGTTAGGTCAACCATCTTCTCTAACGGTCAAGTCAACTACCTGCTCTAACGATCAACCACCTTTTCTAATGGTCAAGAAAACCACCTTCTATAATGGTTAGATTAACCACCTTCTCTAACGATCAAGTCAACCACGTTCTCTAAAGGTCAAGTCAATCATCTTCTCTGACGGTCAAGTCAACCACCTTCTTTAACTATCAACCACCTTCTCTAACGATCAGGTCAACCATCTTCTCTAACAGTCAAGTAAACCATCTTTTCGAACGGTCATATCAATCATCTTCTCTAACGGTCATGTCAACCATCTTCTCTAACGGTCATACAACCATCTTCCCATACTTGCAATAGTTATCGACTATGAACTAAACTTCATTCTGATACCTGACCCTACCAACCTGTACGCCAGTTCTCATCTTGCAAATTTACCTACCTGGCCTGACCTCTGAACCCAAACTTCTCGTGTCACGCACCTGTCTAATTGAAGACCGGAGAGGTCGTCACACCCGCTGTTGACACACAAGCTGGCACATTAAACAGAAATTATATTTAATCAACTGAAAAATAGATAGCACAAGCCAACATAATGTCAGAACATCAAGTCCCAGGACTTCCACAAGTCAACATAATGTCAGAACATCCAGTTCCAGGACTTCCACAAGCCAACATAATGTCAGAGCACCAAGTTTCATGACTTCCACAAGGCAAAATAATATCAGAACACCAAGTTCCAGGACTTCCACGGTACAACATAACGTCAGAACATCAAGTTCCATGACTTCCACAAGCCAACATAATGTCAGAGCACCAAGTTCCAGGACTTCCACGGTCCAGCATAACGTCAGAACATCAAGTTCCAGGACTTCCACAAGTCAACATAATGTCAGAACATCAAGTTCCAGGACTTCCACAAGCCAACAATATGTCAGAACATCAAGTTCCAGGACTTCCACGGTCCAACATAACGTCAGAACATCAATTTCCAGGACTTCCAAAGCCAGCATAATGTCAGAACACCCAGTTCCAGGACTTCCAAAGCCAGCATAATGTCAGAACACCAAGTTCTAGGACTTCCAAAGCCAACATAATGTCAGAACATCAAGTTCCAGGACTTCCAAAGCCAACATAATGTCAGAACATCAAGTTCTGCTGTTGTTTATGTTTTTCTTGTCAAGTGGAGAGAGAAAAATACCCATAGAAAAATAATTGGAACAAAAAGAACTGGAAGAAAAGTAACAAGTATCAGAGAATTTTACCAGCTCCCTCAACAACAACAACAACAACAGCAACAACAACAACAACAACAATAACAACAACAACATACACTTGTACTGTCCGGACAAATAAATGTGGTTACTGCGTAAAGTAAGGTACAACATTTGTTATAATCGAAATACTATTTGACAGAAAATGTCAGCAGTAGCAGGATTAGGTTTAGTATAATCATATACTTGACTGATGGCTTTTCAGGGCTTAATATAAATACATTTTTCACCTGTTACTTCTGTGAAATATGAATTTTTTTAGTAATTGTTGATGTGTCTGTGAAGTGTGAATTTTCTAGCAGCTGTTGATGTGTCTGTGAAGTATGAATTTTCTAATAGCTGTTGATGTGTCTGCGAAGTGTGAATTTTCTAATAGCTGTTGATGTGTCTGTGAAATGTGAATTTTCTAATAGCTGTTGATGTGTCTGTGAAGTGTGAATTTTCTAATAGATGTTGATGTGTCTGCGAAGTGTGAATTTTCTAGAAACTGTTGATGTGTCTGTGAAGTGTAAATTTTTTATTAACTGTTGCTTTGTCTCTGAAGTGTGAATTTTCTAGGAGCTGTTGATGTGTCTGCGAAGTGTGAATTTTCTATCAACTATTGATGTGTCTGTGAAGTGTGAATTTTCTATCAACTGTTGATGTGTCTGTGAAGTTTGAATTTTTTAATAGCTGTTGATGTGTCTGTGAAGTGTGAATTTTCTATCAATTGTTGATGTGTCTGTGAAGTGTGAATTTTCTAATAGCTGTTGATGTGTCTGTGACGTGTGAATTTTCTATCAATTGTTGATGTATCTGTGAAGTGTGAATTTTCTATCAACTGTTGATGTGTCTGTGAAGTTTGAATTTTCTAATAGCTGTTGATGTGTCTGTGAAGTGTGAATTTTTTATCAACTGTTGATGTGTCTGTGAAGTGTGAATATTCTAATAGCTGTTGATGTGTCTGTGAAGTGTGAATTTTCTAATAGCTGTTGATGTGTCCGTGAAGTGTGAATTTTCTATCAACTGTTGATGTGTCTGTGAAATGTGAATTTTCTAATAGCTGTTGATGTGTCTGTGAAGTGAGAATTTTCTAATAGCTGTTGATGTGTCTGTGAAGTGTGAATTTTCTAATAGCTGTTGATGTGTCTGTGAAGTGTGAATTTTCTATCAACTGTTTATGTGTCTGTGAAGTGTGAATTTTCTAATAGCTGTTGATGTGTCTGTGAAGTGTGAATTTTCTAATAGCTGTTTATGTGTCTGTGAAGTGAGAATTTTCTAATAGCTGTTTATGTGTCTGTGAAATGTGAATTTTCTAATAGCTTTTTATGTGTCTGTGAAGTGTGAGTTTTCTAATAACTGTTTATGTGTTTGTGAAGTGTGAGTTTTCTAATAACTGTTTATGTGTCTGTGAAGTGAGAATTTTCTAATAACTGTTTATATGTCTGTGAAATGTGAATTTTCTAGTAGCTGTTTATGTGTCTGTGAAATGTGAATTTTCTAATAGCTGTTGCTACGTCTGTGAAGTATGAATTCTGAGCTGAAAATTTTGTATAATACATGTGAGAAGAGATCCTGGTGCCGTCATCAGTTTTTAACTTCCTCCAAGACGAGACAAAGCACCGTGGCTGGACACACTGGCCTGATAGATTCAAGAAAAGGAAACATTTGGTTTACACAACCAAACAGACCGCAATAAATCAACAGTTTTAGGCACAGGTTCACAGTAAACCTACACAATATTTAGACACATCAGTACTGGAGTTAGAAGGTTGGAACCTACAGCATACCTGGTTTGGGTTTCCGTGTGGCAGGATTGAACACAGCGGTGCTGATCCTAATCTTATAAACCACGTCAGTCAATGGGCAAGGAATTTTAATGGATACCTGGATGACCTCTGTGATACAGGATCTTCTTGGTCATAAAAAGTTCCCTGCAGGTAGGAAAATATATCACCCCCACCCCTCCCCAGGGGCATGTCGGACATCCCTCCCCTCCCTGTGTGTCCACTGTTTGTCTACCACAGACGTCTGTGCCAGAAAAGTGCAGATGAAAATTCTTCTAAGACATCAGCCTGGTTATAGTTCAGACATCTTGCTATATCTGTCTCTCTTACGACAAACTTTGTGTTGTCTGTGAGACCATGTTTGCTTGGCTGTGATGTATACTAACTACTGACAGATACCACACGGTCGTCATGACCTCTAACTTGTTCAGGAAATAAGAATCAATTGTGACGACCCCCCCCCCCCCCCATTCCCAACCCAAGCGCCCTGCCCCCCCCCCCCACACCACACACACAAAACACACACACACACACACTCGCCGTAGCTTCTGAGTCTAAAGTTGCAACAATCAATATATTTTCCTTTTGTCAGCTTTCATCAGCCCACGCCGCCTATCTGACAATTTGCCATCAATCAGCCAGCGGCAGAGCCTGGGAAGACAGGCCTGGAGTCTCTGGCGTACGCCCCAGACCAAATACTTGCCAAGTCTGTCTCCAAGGCGCATCTTTGTCCAGGACATGAATAGAGTTCCAGGTACGTTTACTGGTCTCTGGGAGACAGCGTGTAAACTGATCTCAGTGATGTAACTGTCTTCTCTGTAGACATTCCAGGAGACATGAAACAGGAGACGCATTCCAGGAGATATGAAACAGCAGACATATTACAAGAGACATGAAACAGCAGACACATTACAAGAGACATGAAGCAGTAAACACATTACAAGGGACATGAAACAGCAGACACATTACAGGAGATATGAAACAGCAGACACATTACAGGAGATATGAAACAGCAGACACATTACAGGAGATATGAAACAGCAGACACATTACAGGAGATATGACGCTCAGAGAATTTATTGAAACTGAGCACATTTTACACTTTCTTATCATTTCCGACCACCACAAGAAGCCAATATTAGTCTTATACCATGTGTAACATTAATGTTATACCTTATGTAACATTAATCTTATACCATGTGTAACATTAGTCATATACCATGTGTATACCATGTGTAACATTAATGTTATACCTTATGGAACATTAGTCTTATACCATGTGTAACATTAATGTTATACCTTATGGAACATTAATCTTATACCATGTGTAACATTAATGTTATACCTTATGTAACATTAATCTTATACCATGTGTAACATTAGTCATATACCATGTGTATACCATGTGTAACATTAATGTTATACCTTATGGAATATTAATCTTATACCATGTGTAACATTAGTCATATACCATGTGTAATATTAGTTGTATGTCATATGCAACATTAATCTTATACCATGTGTAAAATTAATCTTATATCATTTGTAACATTAATCTTATAACATGTGTAACATTAGTCTTATATTATGTGTAACATTAGTCTTATATCATATGTAACATTAATCTTATATCATATGTAACATTAGTCTTATATCATACATAACATTAATCTTATACCATGTGTAGCATTAGTCGTATATCACGTGTAACAATAATCAAATAACATACGTAACATTAGTCTTATACCATGTGTAACATTAGTCTTATATCATATGTAACATTAATCTTATATCAAATGTAGCATTATCCTTACATTATACATAACATTAATCTTATACCATGTGTAGCATTAGTCTTATATCATGTGTAATATTAGTCTTATATCATGTGTAACATTAATCATATACCATAAGTAACATTAGTGTTATATCATGTTTAACATTAGTCTTATTTCATGTGCAAATTTAATCTTATACCATGCGTAACATTAATCTTATATCATGTGTAACATTAGCCTGATATAGTATGTAACTCTAGTCTCATATCATGTGTAACATTAGTTCTATAGCATGTGTTACATTAGACTTATATCATGTGTAACATTAGTCTTATGTGATGTGCAAAATTAATCTTATACCATGCGTAACATTAGTATTACCCCGATATAATATGTAACATTAGTTTTATATCATGTGTAGCATTAGTCTTATATCATATGTAACATTAGTCATATATACTGTGTAACGTGGTTCTTATATCATGTGTAACTTTATTCCTATATCAAATGAAACGTTATTCTTATATAATGTGTAACATTAGTTCTATCTCATATGCAACATTAGTCTTATATAAATTGTTATATTATTATTTAGCACTATATCAAATGTAACGTTACTCTTTTAGTTGGAACATTAGACCTATATCAAGTGTAACATTAGTCTTATATCATGTGTAAACATTAGTCTTATATCAAGTATATATTATACATATATATATATATATAATAGTTTTATGTAATATTTAATATTCGTTCTACATAATGTTTAACATTATTTCTACATTAAGTTTAATATTACTTCCATTATTAAATTTAATGTTAGTCCTATATCAAGTTTGTCAATTGTCCTATATCAGTTTTAATATTAGTCCTATATCAGGTTTAATATTAGTCCTATATCAGGTTTATATTACTTCTAAATAAAATTTAAGTTAGTTCAAGTTTAATGTTAGTTATATGTCAAGTTTTAGTTCTATGTCAGGTTTAATATTAGTTCTATATCAAGTTTAACATTAGTTTTATATCAAGTTTAATATTAGTTCTTTAGTAAATTTAATAATATTTCTGTATCAGTATTAATATTAATCATACATCAACTTTTATAATTCAAGCTTAATAATACACAATAATTAGTATATGAGCATACACGGAGCCACTGTAGTAAAGATGTGATACCAAAATATATAAACTAGGAACATATTTTTTCCTATTTTATACATTTAAGTTTAGTACTATATCAAATTTAATGTTAGTTCTGCTTCAAGTTTAGATTAGTTATGGTATGACTGTGATGTGACGCTGCTGATTGTGGCACTTCTTCTTTACCTATGATCCTTCAGGGAGCTACCAACTAAAACAGTGGGCGTGTTGTAGCATAGCCTTGTAAGTAACGGATATTGTTGTTATTACTGTTATTGACGAATATGATTATGAAAATATACTGTAAAGAAAATAGTAACATCGAATAGCGACAGAGAAAAATGGAGAGGAAAGGAAGAGAAAGGTATAGAACAAGGCGCGAACAAAAGTAAACAGTGAAAACACTGACTACAAAAAGCAGTGACTGGAAGTTGACACGAGTAAACAAAATAGAAAAGACGAATAGAAAAGGCAGACACAATGAAAAGCGAGGACACAATAAACCTCCGACACGAAATAGCAAGATAATGACTTAGGTAAATAACAATTGTATAGATGGGGTTTACACTTGACACGCGTTGTGATGCGATTGCACACGGTTTTTAAATAAAAGAAGTGACCAACTCGGCCAGCTGACCAATTAAATATTTATTGGCGTGGGCTATTGGATAATTGACTTACGACGTATAAGTAACGGGGCAGTGTGAATGACGGACAATCAGAACGCTCATTGGAACCAGTGGACATCTGAAGGGTGGAGCCAAAATACTTACTGGTTAATCCACCAAGCTGCACTTGAAAATAAAAAGGAGACAGGAGACTGGAACAGGACGACGAAGAAAGAAGAGGAATCAAATAGAGGGGAACAAGGAAGAAGAAGAGGCGAAAGAGGGAGCCCGAAGACGGAAGAACAGACACTAAGAACAAGGAAGAAGGACCAAGAGATGAAGAAGTAGAGGAGAGGAGACAGAGGACGGAGCCCCGAAGACGGAGGAACAAGGACGGTCAGTGAACTGAGACCGGTCCAGACAAGAGAAGAAGAGAAGGACAGACACACCAGAAGACACGAGAGAGAAAGAAGACGTAGGTAATGACAGTTGGAATATATGGACAATTAGAGCAATAGATACTCAGGAAAAAGCAGTTTTGAAGAAGTAGTTTTAGGACAGATTGAAGATGTGTTTGAAGTGATTCAAGTGATAGGAATATTTCTGACTTTGAAACTTCGAGTACAGTGATTTAGTCGTGTAACTGACTGACCATGTGTTGTAGATGGAATATAGTACAGAGTTTAGAATTCTCCTGTTTATCAAATGTGTAGAATATTGTGAAGTAGGAGAACATTGAGAAATGCTGGATGTAGAGTATGATGGTTTGATACTGATGTGCTTCAACGACGAAACTAACGAAGATTATGTCATATTGCATCTTAGTACAAGAGATGTTGTGGATTCTAAGTCGAATATCTTATTTGTCAGAATTAAATGAATTCTGTAGAGAACATTTCATCAAACTTGCTGTGGTCTAGCGAAGGTTGTAATATTTGTGAAACATGGATGTGTTGTGATCAGAGAACCAAAGAACACTTCTACTATCAGTCATTAAAAGAGAAATAGATAATTCACACATTTACATTGTTATAGGGTTATCAACTAATACAGTGAGCGTGTTACCAACTAATACAGTGAGCGTGTTACCAACTAATACAGTGAGCGTGTTACCAACTTATACAGTGAGCGTGTTACCAACTAATACAGTGAGCGTGTTACCAACTTATACAGTGAGCGTGTTACCAACTTATACAGTGAGCGTGTTACCAACTAATACAGTGAGCGTGTTACCAACTTATACAGTGAGCGTGTTACCAACTAATACAGTGGGCGTATACCAACTAATACAGTGAGCGTGTTACCAACTAATGCAGTGAGCGTGTTACCAACTAATACAGTGAGCGTGTTACCAACTAATACAGTGAGCGTGTTACCAACTAATATAGTGAGCGTGTTACCAACTAATACAGTGTATGTGCCTCAGTTTCTCCTGCTAGCTTTGTGTGAACTTAAATCTTGTTACGGGTAGGTGTGTCTCTGTTACGGGTAGGTGTGTCTCTGTTACGGGTAGGTGTGTCTCATTGTTACAGGTAGGTGTGTCTAATTGTTACAGGTAGGCGTGCCTCATTGTTACGGGTAGGTGTGTCATTATTAATTATAATTAGATGCCGTGCGGATAGGCGTCGACCGTCGTGGTTCTCTACAAATCTCAATCCTTGATTATGTTTTCCATCAGCTCAGTTGCTGACTTTTTCTTGTGCCAGTGTGATCAAGATGTATGATTGCATATACCTTCTGTGATCAAGTGTCGGGTCATATAACATCTGAAATCAGGTCACTAGGAGAAGCCCACAATTCTCTCCAGGTCCTCGTGGCAGCCCCACAGCTTCTGCTCAGGTCAATCCTCTGTGGCTAGGTCCGGCTTCGTAGGTCAATGAAGGTTGAACTCTTTGAGCACATGTTGTCGGGTTTGTGGTTCGCCCCAACAGGGGCATAGGTCCACGAGGACTTGAGTCGGTGCAGGTGGCTCAGTAATCTGAGGTGGCCGGTCCTTAATCAGAACAGGAAGGTCTGGTGATGCCTCAGTAGCTGATGGATTGGATCAGGATCAGGAGACCAGTCTATATTCAGTGATTGTATATATGAGTACATTCACACTGATTTATACAGCAATGTCTTTTCTTCCCTCAGTGTAGACAGCAGACACAACAATTTTCAGTAAGTACAATGTAGATTTGTCGTTTGATATTCATTGTTTTCTTTTGACATTCTTTTTTTCCCCTTTCGATAATTTTTTTCTCTTTTGGTATTCTTTTTTCGCTTTTGATATTCTTTTTTTTTTCTTTTGCTATTCAGTTTTTTATTTTGATATTCAATTTTTCCTCCAAGATACAAGTTTAATTTTTTACCAAAATATTTTGAAGTGCTGACATTCTTATTTTTCCCAGCTTTGAATTAAAGTTCTTACTTCATTTTTTTTTCCATTTTGTGAAGTCGACAAAATGATATAAGTGGGAAAATTCTATGTGGAAAGTGAGAGACATTTTTAAAAAACGAATTTCACAAATTTAGCGCGCGCTTTCAAAAATATCTTCCCTCCTACATTATCATTTTCTTGAAAACACACACGAGAGCCACACAGTGCATCGTACTTTCATATGGTTAAAAACAGAAATTAGAGTCACAGGGTTCGCTCTACATCCTTGTGGTTAAAAAAGAGAGGTGAGATACACACGGTCCACCGTACTTCCGTGCGGTTAAAAACAGAAATGAGATACACATTGTCCACGGTACTTCCATGTGGTTAAAAACAGAAATGAGAAACATACAGTCCATCGTACTTCTATGTGGTTAAAAACAGAAATGAGATACACACGGTATGCCGTACTTTCGTGTGGTTAAAAACAAAAATGAGATACACACTGTCCACCGTACGTCCATGTGGTTAAAAACAGAAATGAGATACATACGGTCCATCGTGGTTAAAAACAGAAATGAGATACACACAGTCAATCGTACTTCTATGTGGTTAAAAACAGAAATCAGATACACGCGGTATACCATACTTTCGTGTAGTAAAGGCAAAATTCTGTTCCCCCGATAGTGACTAAGAAATGTGGAGCTGGTGTGAACTCAGCGTGAATACTCTGAATACTCTGAATACAGTAAGGAGCGCCCCAGGGCCACATTCTACTTGATCATGTTGTGGTCATTTCTCTGTGGAGCCGGTCAGTCTAGAGTCAACAATTAAATTTTCCGTAATTCCGTGTCCATCAAGGTCATAAGATTTAAAATTTATAAACGCTGACACCCTTGGCGTAGACGGCTAGAAGAGGCGGACAGCAAACCAGTTAAGCGTCCAGGAGAATTTGATCTCTGTCTGGGGCGGGAACAAGCTATCAACTTGTAGTGGGGGGAGGGGGGGGGGTTATAGTGCTAACTACAACCGGAGCATGTCCATTAAAGGACGCTTAAAACTCAACCAGATTTTTTTGTTATAAATAGGAAAAAAAAAAACGAGCCCTTGGTACGGTAAAGTAAGAGACTTGGAGGTCTAATCCTACAAAACTGTGTTCTCAAGCCAACCAGATGGGTTGCTGGTTGGCAGCTGTAAAAAAGAAAATACTTCGGAAATCGTGTTCTGTCCACTGTTCTGTCCACTATTCTGTCCACTATTCTGTCCATTATTCTGTCCACTGTTCTGTCCACTATTCTGTCTACTATTCTGTCCGTTATTCTGTCCACTGTTCTGTCCACTATTCTGTCCATTATTCTGTCCAGTATTCTGTCCACTGTTCTGTCCACTATTCTGTCCATTATTCTGTCCATTATTCTGTCTAATATTCTGTCTACTAATCTGTCCAGTATTCTGTCAATTATTCTGTCTACTATTCTGTCCATTATTCTGTCCATTATTCTGTCGACTATTCTGTCCACTATTCTGTCCATTATTCTGTCCGCTGTTCTGTCCATTATTCTGTCCATTATTCTGTCTACTATTCTGTCTACTATTCTGTCCATTATTCTGTTCATTATTCTGTTCACTGTTCTGTCCATTATTCTGTCCATTATTCTGTGCATTATTCTGTCTACTATTCTGTCTACTATTCTGTCCATTATTCTGTCCACTGTTCTGTTTACTATTCTGTCTACTATTCTGTCCATTGTCCTGTCTACTGTTCTGTCTTCTATTCTGTCCACTGTTCTGTCTTCTATTCTGTCTACTGTTCTGTCTTCTATTCTGTCCACTATTCTGTCCATTGTTCTGTCCACTGTTCTGTCTACTATTCTGTCTACTATTCTGTTCACTGTTCTGTCCACTATTCTGTTCATTATTCTGTCCACTGTTCTGTCTACTATTCTGTCTACTATTCTGTCTACCATTCTTTCCACTATTCTGTCCATTGTTCTGTCTACTATTCTGTCCACTGTTCTGTCTACTATTCTGTCTACCATTCTTTCCACTATTCTGTCCATTGTTCTGTCCACCATTTTGTCTAATATTCTCTTAACCGTTCTGCCAACTATTCTGTCTACTATTATCTTCACCATTGTGTTAACTATTTTGTCTACTATTCTCTTCATCACTCTGTTAACTATTCTGTCTACTATTATCTTCACCATTGTGTTAACTATTTTGTCTACTATTCTCTTCATCACTCTGTTAACTATTCTGTCTACTATTATCTTCACCATTGTGTTAACTATTTTGTCTACTATTCTCTTCATCACTCTGTTAACTATTCTATTCCTCTCTTTTGCTGACACAACCAGAAACAATATGGCGGCGGTTGATAGAGAAGGACAAGATGACCGGATGTGGAATGTTGGAGGTCAAATAAAACAGTGGTACCCCCCCCCCCCCCAGGTGTAACAATGTTGACATGATGTGGTGTCTCCCCTCTTACCTAAGGTTTTACAATGTTGACATGATGAGGTGTCTCCCCTCTTACCTAAGGTTTTACAATGTTGACATGATGAGGTGTCTCCCCTCCCTTCAGATGTAACAATGTTAACATGATGTGGAGTCCCACCCCCCCCCCCACCCCCGTGTAACAATGTTGACAGGATGTGGAGTCCCCCCGGGTGTAACAATGTTGACAGGATGTGAACCCCCAGCAGGTGTAACAATGTTGACAGGATGTGACCCCCCCCCCCCGAGGTGTAACAATGTTGACAGGATGTGGACCCCCCCCCCCCGAGGTGTAACAATGTTGGCAGGATGTGGACACCCCCCACCCCGAGGTGTAACAATGTTGACAGGATGTGGAGTCCCCCCGGGTGTAACAATGTTGACAGGATGTGGAACCACCCCCCCCCCCCCAAGGTGTAACAATGTTGACAGGATGTGGAGTCCCCCCCCCCCAGGTGTAACAATGTTGACATGATGTTTTTTTATTTGAGAATTTTAAAAGGAGTGAACGAAAACTTCTGTCAGTCAGATCAACCATCAGTTATATGAAGTCACAACAACCATCAGTAACAACAACCATCAGTTACATCAACCATTAGCCAGATCAATCACATCAACCATTAACTAGATCAACAACCATCTGTAACATCAACCATCAGTCACATCATATCAACCATTAACTAGATCATCCTTCAGTCAGATCAACCATCAATGACATCACCCATCAGTCACGTGAATCATTAGTCACATTAACCATCAGTTACAGATCAATCATCAGTCAGCTTTGTTTCATCACGCAGTTTCCTGTTCACTATGTACATATTTTGATTGTGATTGGAACTGAGTATTTGTAAGAAGCAGATGATTCTTGTACCTTTTTTTTTATGTAGAATAATATCCCCTGGCTACCCGAGTGATAAGTAAACGCTGATGTTGCACAAACTGGTCATTGAATGTCTTATAAGTGGCTATTAACAAGCTGCTACTGTGAGCCTGAAAGAATGATGGATAGGCGTACACATTAACAGCATCAGTGCTGAAACATACAATAATGAACAATAAATAAGATATAATGAATAATAGCTTGTATAAATGAGAAATGATGACTAATAGCTTGTATAAATGAGAAATAATAAACAATAACTTATATATAAGAAATAATGAACGATATGCAGGAAACTCTACCGTAGAGAGCGGAACAATAACACAACTCCTTCATATCATCAGAGGTGTTTTTTTGTGTTTGTAAAGGGCCCGATAGTAACTGATCCCGGAGCCCCAACTGGGGTTCCATGGCTCTGAGGATAATAATTTTATTGCGAAAATTATTTATAAATTAAGAATAAATTCCACTAATGGATAATTTTATAATTTTGGATTGGATAACATCACACTTCATTACATGTAAACCTAATATTTTTATATGTGTAAATCTCATATTTATACACGTGTAAGTCTTGAACTTATATATGCGTAAATCTCATACACGTGTAAATCTCATATTTATACACGTGTAAGTTTTGAACTTATACATACGTAAATCTCATACTTATACACGTGTAAATCTCATATTTATACACGTGTAAATCTCGTATGTATACATGTAGAAGTCTTGTAAATGTCATATTTATATACATGTAAATCTAGAACTTATACATATGTAAATGTCATACTTATACATGTGTAAATCTCATACTTATACATGTGTAAATCTCATACTTATAGAAGTGTAAATATATAACACTGGGGTAAATGTCACGAAGTAAAAATGAAGGTGGAGTAAGATTGCTATGGAAAGAATTTGTAGGTTGCGGTTATATCAGTCGATACTACTTTGTTATCGTTTGTGATTGGGGCAAGTTCTCACCTTTCTCAAGGAAGGATCAACCCTCCCCGTCCCTTTCCCGTCCCATGCGGCCGCTAGCTGTTTGTATCTTGAGGCTAACAGTGACAGCAGGTAACACCCGACTGCCGGGTTGTACGCTTGAGCGAGCTGTGACTGCCTAGTGCAGGCCAGTCAAGTGGGGCGGCCAGTGAGGTGGGGCGGCGGCCAGTGAGGTGGGGCGGCCAGTGAAGCGGCACTCCGCGTGCGGAAATGAGCTTCATTACCAGGTAGATGACATAAATTAAGATCGGGCCAGGAGTGGGGTTTACATGCCCTTAGCATGATATGTGCATTTAGACTCCATTATATGCCGGCACTTATCACCCCCTCAGATCAGTGCGCTTTTTTCCCAGTGTCCTCAGCTACACTGAAGTTTCACTTCCGCTCTAGGGGGCGCTGTATGTGGGCCATGCCAGGTTATTGTTGGCCGGGCCGGTAGAAAGCATGGCCAGAGATTAGAGCTCATGTTTTCATGTACAGAAGAGGGGAGGGGGGGCGTACAGGCAGGGAGCAGGGGCTGGAAGTTTAATGGCTGGAGAAAAATCATTTTACTGTTTCAGATTCAAAGTAGAAATATAAGCTCTCCATATTTGATTTTGGAATGTAAGAACGATGGCCGGAACAACAAAAACTGCTCAGGTAATAAAAGAAATGGACAGATATCACCTGGATGTGTTGGGGTGTCAGTGAAATGCGATGGCCAGAAGCAGGGAAAAGAACGGCGGAAAACCGTAAGTTAATAATCTACTCCGGCAGAGACGAAGGGAAATACCAGGAAGGAGTAGGTATAATTTTGTCATCTGCAGCAGCAAAGAGCCTTACAGAATGGGAACCAGTGAACAGTCGTATGATAAGAGCACGATAAAAAAATAAGCATGGAAGAATGACAATCATACAATGTTAAGCACCCACGAACGATACAAATGATGAAATAAAAGACAATTTCTATTATCAACTACAACAACTTTTCAACAAAGTACCTAAACACGACATCTTAATTGTCACGGGAGACTTCAATGCCAAGGTAGGAAAAGATAACACCGACGTTGAAAAAAGTAATGGGGAAAGAAGGAACTGACACGGTACATTAGAATGGAGAAAGTTTAATTGAAATATGTCTAATAGAGGGCATGGTCATTGGAGGAACAATATTTCCACACAAAGAAACACATAAAACAACATGGATATCTCCAGATGATAGAAGCAGAAACCAGATAGATCATTTTTATATTAGAAAACAATTCAGAACATCTCTGATAGATGAAAAGGCGTATAGGGGTGCAGATGTCAACATTGAGCACAACCTGTGTATAGGGAAGATAAGACTTAAACTGAAAGGCCAATACAAGAAATCAATGATCAAAAAGATAAACAGTCATAGCCTACAAGAAGAAAATACCAACAGTAATTTCAATCTTGAACTTACCAATCATTTCGCAGCACTCAGCGAGGTAAACGAGACAGATATAGATGAATTATGGAATTTATACAGCACAGCCATAATCACGGCAGCAAAAGCAAGTGCTGGACTGCAGTCAACAAATACAAAAGCATGGATATCTGATAAAACGTGGAAATACATACATGAAAGACAAGCAGCCAAATTAGCCATGTTGAATATAAAGACGGATCTTGGAAACGTTTTGGCAAAAGCACCATACAAATAACTAGACAATAAAGTAAAAAGTTCAGCAAGAAGAGACAAAAGAGAATATATGGACAATATGGTAAAAGACGCAGAAAATGCAGTAAAAAACAGGAAACAACAAAACTCTATATAACATACAGAAGAAGCTAACAGGTGCTATTACCTCCAGAGAAAGACCAGTCTTTAGTAAAACAGGCAACCTATTAACATCAAGTAAAGACCAAAAAGCAAAAATGGGTTGAACACTTCCAAGAAATGCTTAATCGACCACACCCAGATGAATTAATAAATCTTGAAACCGATTCACCAGTCCCATAGATAAACGTCAACTTAGATGAAGTTACACTGAATGAAATTGAAACAGCAGTGAATCTAATGGCTAACAACAAAGCTGCAGGTGAAGATGAAATAACAATCGAGATGTTAAAAGCTATTAACAGTGACAACAGGAACCAACTACAGAGAATGTTTAATAAAGTTTGGAAAGAAGAGAAGATCTCTTCTAAATGGAAAAAGGGAATGATTGTTAAAATACAAAAAAAAAAAAAAAAAAGTGACTGCAATAACTGGAGAGGAGTAACCTTACTATCAGTTGTATCACAGGTGTTTTGTAAAGTGATTCTGAATAGAATTAAGGATGTAATGGATACTGCAATGAGAGAAGAACAGGCAGGATTTCGAAAATGGAGAAGATGTCTCGACCAGATCTTTACTCTAAGAATAATATTTGAAGAACATATTGAAAAGCAGAAACCATTAATCCTGAACTTCATAGACTTAAAAAAAACCATTTGATAGCATACACAGTGATTCATTGTGGAGAATTTTAAGACTTTAAGGAATACTATCTAAAATTGTCAACATCATTAGAGTTCTCTACAGTGGATATATTTGTGCAGTCAAGACAGAAGAAGGAATGAGCGAATGGTTTCAGATTGAAACAGACATGAAACAAGGATGTATATTATCTCCCTTGCTTTTTGGAAATGCCATAGATCTCATAATGAAAAGACACTGTACAGGTAAAGGCGGCACTGATTGGATACATGGGAGGCAAATAGAAGATCTTGATTTTGCAGGTGACATAAATCTTATCAGTGACAATGTGAATTCGATGTAGGAAAAAAAACCAGATTCCTTGTCTTCCTTGGCTAGTAAATTAGGTCTTGAAATTAATAAGACAAAACAAAAATAATGAAACTTGATGAAGTAAACCAATTTCCACTCCTTGGCAGCTACATAGACCAGGATGGTGACTCCAGGAAGGAAGTTAGAATTGCAAAAGCAACATTTTCCTTAAAAAGTCTTGAGAACATATTGAATTCAAAAGCACAAAAACCAAGTTAAGAAATTCAAATGTGATATCCACCCTCATTTATGCACGCGAAAGCTGGAAATCAACTAAAGAAATAGACAAGAAATGAGACTTTGTTGAAAACAAATGCCTAAGGAAAATACTCGGTGTAAAGTGGAATGAATTCAAGAACAACGCAGAAATAAGACAGATGAGCGAACAACAACCAGTCTCATGGGTGATCAGAAAAAGAAGATGGTCATAATGTAGGCCATGTGATGAGAAGAAACAATCAGAGAATACCAAAAACAAGCTATCAAGTGGAGCACAACAGGCCGAATAAAAACTAGTCAACCACGTGAAACTCTAAAGAGGACATTGTTAAGAGAAGCCAGTTTAGTGGGCATAACATCCCTTGATGAAGTTGAAAGACTCGCCGAGAACAGGAAATCTTGGCAAACAACTATGCGAGCCCTATGTGACGTTTAATGGCATGGGAAGGATATAAGATGTTTGATGTCTACAGCAAATATAGCTTCTCCATACCTCAAGAACTACTACTAGAACAACTTTCTCACTCCGTCATACAAGAATATATTCAGTTTAGTCTTCTAACACCTTCGTCTTCTTCATAGCGACTTTCCTAAGTCCAACAAAAGTCATCTTCTCTGTAATGTGTTCAAGAATCCCAACAAAAATCATCTTATCCAGACCATGCTGACTCAGTCAATCAGTCATTTGAATGTCCTTTGCGGAACTCTTCCTCACTAGCAGCTCTCTTGTAGGCCTCTCGGTTGTAAGCAAGATGCCCTGTTACTGATGCATCCATCTGCAGATTATCAACGTTGTCCTGCAGCCATCCATCTTCGTCTTGGTCTTCCTCTTTCTTTTCCCCATTATGTATCCTTCCAAGACGGTCTTCTCTAAATTCTCATGACGTTTAATATGTCCAAAATATTTAAGTTTTCTCTGTTTAATCCTCTTTACTAGCCAACCTCCTTCAGTATTAAGTTCTTGTAGTATGGATATATCTTGTAGTATGGACCAGAAAGATAAACAGCCACAGCCTACAAGAAGAAAATTCATTCATTCATTTATTTGCATGTCCCTTGCGGAACTTTGCCTCCCAAACAGCACTCCTGTAGGCCTCTCGGTTGTGAGCAAGATGGCCTGCTGCTGCTGCGTCCGTTTGCAGATCGTCAACGATTTCTTGCAGCTATCTTCGTTTTGGTCTTCCTCTCTTTCTTTTTCCCATGATGTATCCTTCCAATATGGTCTTCTCTAAATTGTCATGACGTTTAATGTGTCCAAAATATTTAAGTTTTCTCTCTTTAATCCTCTTTACTTAAAAAGAAGAAAATACTAACAATACTTTCAATCCAGCTCCCGTGTGGTACCCGGGATCTGCAAAGAATAGGACCACTGTACCCTACCACGCATGATAGTAAAAGGCGACTAAGGAGGGTTCAGCATAGGGCCAGCAACCCTATCTGCTAAATAAAAACAACTATCAGACTGCTACAGAAACAGAAGCAAGGGAAAAAGCAAATGCAGGTGGAAGGAGAAATACTTATCAGGAAAGTGAGCCCATGAAGGTTGTGGATGAAAGCCAGCCACTGAAAGTCCCCAGCCCGACTGCAGACCTCCTGGAACCTAAACATAAGATGCAAATAGGCAGCTGGATTGTAAGAACACCTAACCAGACTGGAAAACTCGCACAAACCATCAAGGAAATGCACAGATACAAATTAGACATACTAGGAATATAAGAATCAAGATGGACAGGACAAGGCAGAAGGAAATTAACAACAGAGCACACAGAAGATACAATAATATGGTCAGGTAAAGAAGATCATCATGAAGGAGGAGTAGCATTGATTATAACAAAAGAAGCATCAAGAGCATTGCTGAAATGGACCCCTATAAATGAGAGATTATTATATGCACGCTTCAACTCAAGATTCACGAAGCTGTCTATTATAGTTTGTTATGCACCAACAGAAGCAGCTGAAGAGGAATTAAAAGAAGATTTTTACAACAGCCTCCAAGCAACAGTAGAAACAATACCCAAGCATGATATGCTACTCATCTTGGGCGACTTCAATGCAAAAGTAGGTGAAGGAAATGAAGATAGAGGAAGAGTCATGGGAAAAGAAGGAATTGGAGAAATAAATGAAAATGGAGAAAAACTGTGCAGTTTCTATGAAGAAAACATGATGACCATCGGAGGGACAATTTTCCAACATAAAAACATCCATAAAGTGACTTGGAGGTCCCCAGATAAAACCACAGAAAACCAAATCGATCACATACTAATAAACAACAAGTGGAAACGGTCACTACAAGATGTGCGAGCAAGGAAAGGAGCAGATGTAGGAAGTGATCACAACCTTCTGGTAGCAAAAATAAAACTAAAATTAAGGAGAGCCAAAATCGGAGAACACAGAAAGATACATTTTTATACAAGAAAACTGAAAGACCAGCAAACAAGGAACGAATTCTCAATAGTACTTAAGAACCGCTTCATTGTCTTACAAGATGAAGCAGAAATGTCCATATTAGAGTTCAATAAAACACTACAGGAAACAGCAAAAGAGGTGCTGGGATATCGGAAAAGGAGAAAAGAGGAATGGATAAGCAAGACCACATGGGAAAAGATAGAGCAAAGAAAAGAAATCAAGAAAAAAAATTACTGAACACAAAATCACAAAGGCTAAAAGAACAAGTTTTAAGTAATTATGCACAAAAAGACAAAGAAGTGAAGGAATCATGCCGTCAGATAAACGTCAATATTATGATAACTTAGCAGAAGCAGCAGAGAAAGCAGCATATGCAAATGACATGAAAACCATATACAAAATCACAAAGCAGATGACAGGTAACTTCAGCACAAGATGTGAGAGTGCAGTAAGGACACAAAAGGGACAACTGGTCAGTGGAGAAAGAGAAAAAATTGAAAGATGGAGGGAACACTTTAACACCCTACTAAACAGAACACAAGCAGCACAAACAATAGACATACCTAAACCAAAAACGGAGCTAAACATCAATACAGGACCAATAACAATAAGTGAAGTAAAGGAGACAATAAAGAGGCTAAAATTAGACAGGGCACCAGGTGAAGATGAAGCGACTGCTGAGATGTTGAAAGCAGATGAAACAGAAACACCAAAACAACTTTGCCGGATATTACAACAAATTTGGGATCTAGAAAAAGCTCCAGAGGAGTGGAAAACTGGCCTTATAGTAAAACTACCAAAGAAGGGTGACCTCAGAGATTGCGGGAACTGGAGAGGCATTACCCTCCTGGCACTCACCAGTAAAGTATTTTGCAGAATAATCATCAACAGAATTGTACCAGCACTTGAGGGAAAACTTCGAAAAGAGCAGGCAGGATTTAGGAAAGGAAGATCATGCATAGACCACATATTTGTACTTAGACAAAAATTAGAACAGACAAATAAGGGGCATAACACAAGATATGCATTGTTTATAGATTTTGAGAAAGCCTTTGACAGTGTCAACAGAGATGCACTGTGGAAACTCCTAAGATGGCATGGCCTCCCCCATAAAATAGTGAATGTAATCAAAGCCCTATACAAGGGTTTTCAGTGCAAAGTGATCTGTGGAGAGCATACCTCCAGCAGCTTTAGGGTACAAACAGGAGTGAAGCAGGGATGTGTACTATCACCAACATTATTTATCTTGGCAGTAGACTGGTTAATGAAGGAAGCAACATCAGACAAACGCAGAGGATTACAATGGACCCTTGACACAGTGCTGGAGGACCTTGACTTTGCGGACGACATTTGTCTACTATCAAGCAGCCACAAAGAAATGCAAGATAAAATAAACAAGCTAACTCAGAATGCAAACAACATAGGACTAAAGATCAACATAGGAAAGACAAAGTTAATGAAGCAAAATGTGAACAATAGAAATGTACTGAGAGTAGATAGCAAGTTAGTGGAGGAAGTCAATGAATTTGTATACCTTGGCAGTAAAGTAGTAGAAAATGGAGACAGCACAGAGGACATCAACAGCAGACTTACTAGAGCAAACCAGGCTTTTGCAGTGCTGCAGACTATATGGAAATCTAAAAAACTAAGCATAAATATGAAAATCAGGATATTTAAGAGCAATGTTCTAAGTGTACTACTCTATGGAAGTGAATGCTGGAAAATCACCAAAACCATAGAAAACAAGTTGAATTCTTTCCAGACTAAATGTTTACGAAGAATTAGAAAAATATTTTGGCCAAACACCATAAGAAATAACATCTTATTGGCAGAGATGCAGATGAAGCCACTGACAACAATTATTGAGGAAAGACGATGGCGATGGCTTGGACATGTGCTTCGAATGACTGACAACTCACTACCAAAAATAGCACTAAGATGGACACCACAGGGGAACAGAAGTAAGGGTAGACCAAAAGAGACATGGAGAAGAACAACAGAGAGGATGTTGAGCAATAGAGGGCTCACCTGGGCAAGAGCAGAAAAAAAAAGGCAAAGGACAGGCATTTGTGGAAAACCCTTGCGGAAGCCCCATGTGCCCTGGGCACTTAAGGTTCAGAGAGAGAGAGAGAGAGAGAGAGAGAGAGAGAGAGAGAATTTCAATCAGGAACTTACCACAACACTCAGTGAAGTAGAGGAGATAGGTATAGATGAATTATGGAATTCTTACAGCACAGCCGTAATCACAGCAGCAAAAGCAAGTGCTGGACTGAAAAAGCCAAATAGAAAAGCATGGATATCAGAAAAAAACATGGAAGTATATACATGAAAGACGAACAGTCAAATTAGACATGTTGAATGCAAAAACAGATCTTGGAAAAGATCTGGTGAAAGCAACATACAAAGAACTAGACAAGAAAGTAAAAAGTTCAGTTAGAAAGGATAAAAGAGAATACATAGACAATATGGCGAAAGAGGCAGAAAAAGTAGCAAAAACAGGAGACAGCAAAACTTTATATAACATACAAAAGAGGCTAACAGGTACTATTACATCTAAAGAAAGACCAGTCCTTAGCAAAACTGGAACACTATTAACATCAAGTAAAGACCAAAAGCAAAGTTGGGCTGAACACTTCCAAGAAATACTTAATCGACCACACCCAAAAGAGTTATTAAACTCTGAAACCGACTTACCAGCCCCACAACTAAATGTCAGCCTAGATGAAATTAAATTGCATGAAATTGAAACAGCAGTGAATTTAATGGCTAACAACAAAGCTGCAGGTGAAGATGAAATAACACCCGAAATGCTAAAAGCTATCAATAGTGACATCATGAGACAACTACAGAGAATGTTTAACAAGATTTGGAAAGAAGAAAAGGTACCTTCTAATTGGAAGAAAGGAATCATTGTTAAAATACCAACAAAAAAAAAAAGGCAACCTTAGTGACCGTAACAATTGAAGAGAAGTAACCTTAATATCAGTTGTGTCAAAAGTATTTTGCAAGGTCATTTTGAATAGACTTAAAGATATAGTGGATACTGCAATGAGAGAAGAACAAGAAGGATTTCAAAAAGGGAAAAGCTGTCTTGACCAGATCTTTACTCTCAGAATAATACTTGAAGAACATATTGAAAAGCAGAAACCATTAATACTGAACTTCATAGACTTTAAAAAGGCATTCGATAGCATACACAGAGATTCATTGTGGAGAATTTTAAGTCTATATGGAATACCATCTAAAACTGTCAACATCATTAAGGACTTATGCAATGGATATGTTTGTGCAGTCAAGACAGAAGAAGGGATGAGTGAATGGTTCCAGATTGAAACAGGTGTGAAACAAGGATGTATACTGTCTCCTTTACTTTTTGGGATTATAATAGACTTCATAATGAAAAAAAAATGCTGCACAGGTAACATATGTATTGACTGGGTACATGGGACCCAACTAGAAGATCTTGATTTTGCTGATGACATAACTCTTATCAGTAACAATGTGAATTCCATGCAAGAAAAAACAGATAGCCTGTCTTCACTGGCTAGCACAATAGGACTTGAAATTAACAAGGACAAAACAAAAATAATGAAAATTCCCCTTAATCAAAATGGAAAAATACACATAGAAGGGACAGATATTGAAGAAGTCAATCAATTTGCATACCTTGGCAGTTACATAGACCAGGATGGTGACACTAGAAAGGAAGTTAGAAACAGAATTGCAAAAGCAGCATCGATCTTCAAGAACCTTGAGAACATATGGCATTCAAAAGTTATAAGCACAAAAACCAAGTTAAGACTATTCAATTCAAATATAATATCCACCCTCATTTATGCATGCGAAAGCTGGAAAACAACTAAAGAAATAGACAAGAAATTGAAGAGAAAACAAATGCCTGAGGAAAATACTCGGCATCAAGTGGAACGAATTTAAGAACAATGCAGAGATAAGACAGATGACTGAACAACAACCAGTCTCATGGGTGATCAGGAAAAGGAGATGGACATATGTTGGTCACTTGATGAGAAGAAATGATCAGAGAATCCCAAAGCAAGCTATCAAGTGGAACACAACAGGCCAAAGAAAAAGAGGCAGACCACCTGAAACTCTGAAGAGGACATTGTTAAGAGAGGCCAAATTAACAGGCATAAAATCCCTTGATGAGGTTGAAAGACTCACCGAAGACAGGAAAATGTGGCGAACTACTTTACGAGCCCTATGTGACATTTAACGGCACGGGAAGGATATAAGATAAGATATAAGTATGGATATATTTGTTCTTTTCTGTGTCCATGATATTTGAAGAACTCTTCTGTAGCATTTACATTCAAAGGCATTTATGTGTTTCTCAGCTGTTTTGCTTAGCGTCCAGGTCTCACAGGCATATGTTGCTATGGAAAAGATGCATGCACTTAAAAATCTTATTTTTGTAGTTCTGTCTGTTCCTCTCCACAGATTCCTTAGTTATTTTACTTTTTGAAGAGCAATAGATGTCCTCCTTTTAATATCCCTCATTGTATCTCCATTATTAGTTAGTAATGAACCAAGATATTCAAAACTCTCTACTTCTTCCAATTTTTCCTCATTGGTACATATATCAGCTGCCTTATTTGTTTTGTCAGTGTTCATCAATTTAGTTTTCTTCGAATTAAGATAGAGTTTTTGCTCTTCACTGTTCTTACAGACTGACACTATTCTTACGTTTTTCCATTCCTTTTTGTGTTGTGGACAGTAATACTGTGTCATCAGCATATCTAATCTCTGGTATTTCATAACCTCCAATTGTTATGGCATCGTAATATTGTTTGTCTATATCTTCTCTAACATTCCTCATTATATTTTCAGTAAACAAATTAAATAAGTAAGGCGACAATATGCACCCCTGACGGACCCCTTGTTTTATGTCAAACCAAGTTGTTGTTTCATCATTTATTCTTACTGCTGCTTGTTGGTCTAGATACAGCAGTGATGTTAATTGTATCAAATGTGTTGGAAATCCCATTTTTTCCATGATTTCCCAAAGTTTCTGGTGTTGTACACAATCAAATACCTTTAAAGAGTCTGTAAAAGATAAATATAGATTCACATTAAATTTTCTGCATTTCTCTATCATTAATCTTATATTGAATATATGACCTCTTGACTACAGCAAGCAAATATCATCTTCTCCAGAATATGATGACTAAAGCAAGCAAATATCATCTTCTCCAGAATATGATGACTACAATCAATCAAGTGCCGTGCCGTGTGGCGTAGGCGATCATTTCTCTCCACAATTCCCTGTCTTTAGACTTGATTATGAGATCCCCTGGTGACTTTCTTCCTAGCCACACTGACAGCCCATCCAGTAACTTTTCTCTCTGTCTTCCTCTGTCTCTTCTTCTCTCACTTGTTCCAATTGCCACAATGTGTTCCAATTTTCCTCTTCTCAGAAAATGTCCTACAAATCTCGTTTGTCTGCCTCTGATCATTGATGTAATTTGCCTTTTAACTCCAGCCTCTCTTAATACTTCCTCATTGGTTTTCTTAGCTGTCCATGGTATCTTCAACATCCTTCTTATGAAGCACATCACCATGGCCTCCATTTCTCGCTGTCCTCTCTTATTCATAGACCATGCTTCACATCCATAAAACAAAATTGGCTTGATGTATACATTTAAGCACTCAGAATCTTGTTTCCATTGATATGGGTTTGTTGCACAAGATGTTTTTAATTTTCTGGAATGTTGTCTTGGCCTGAGCACATCTGCTTTTTATTTCATTGCGACATTTCCCATCAGTTGTTATAATCGTTATTAAGTACTTGAATCTATCAACTTGTTTCATTTCTGTGCAGTAGATGCTAACGCAACTTCAAAACGCTCTGATGATGAGATAAAAGAATTTTACAACAATCTGGGCATGGCAATAATGGCTACAGCTAGCATATATCGTCTTCTCCAAAGTATAATGATTAAAGCAAGTAAATATCGTCTTCTTCAAAATATAATGATTAAAGCAAGCAAATATGACCTTCTTCAGAATATAATGATAAAAGCAACAAAATATCATCTTCTCCAGAATACGGCGACCAAAATGGACAAAAACCACTTTTCATTTTTCTTTTCTGATTTTCCTCAAGTTTTATTGCAAATTTATAAGCTAGACTCATAAACTTTACTTAGATAAAATTAGACAGGAACATTTACAAGTTACATTAGTGAACTTTACTTAGATAAAATTAGACAGGAACATTTACAAGTTACATTAGTGAACTTTACTTAGATAAAATTAGACAGGAACATTTACAAGTTACATTAGTGAACTTTACTTAGATAAAATTAGACAGGAACATTTACAAGTTACATTAGTGAACTTTACTTAGATAAAATTAGACACGAACATTTGCAAACTACACTAATGAACTTTACTTAGATAAAATTTCTCTGAATGCAATCTTCCATACAAACAATACAAGATCAGTTCAGAGTATATACAGAATGTGTATATTCTTCATTACGTATACAAGCTTATGTACAGAATGTGTATATTCTTCTCTACTTATACAAGCTTATGTACAGAATGTGTATATCTTGTCTCCAGACACTCATGTCCCTTCAGTTCTGCTGCCCTGACAAGCATGTCCTCTCACTTTTGATCACGTGACCCTTGTGTTGCCTTGATCACCTGACTCTTGTGTTCTCTTAATCACCTGACTCTTGTGTTCTCTTGATCACCTGAAACTTTTTTTTTCTCTTAATCACTTGACTCATGTTTTCTCTTGGTCACCTGACTCTTGTGTTCTCTTAATCAACTGCCTTTTGTGTTCTCTTAGTCACTTGACTCTTGTGTTCTCTTGGTCATATGGCACTTGTGTTCTCTTAGTCATATGACACTTCTGTTCTCTTAGTCATATGACACGTGTGTTCGCTTAGTCATATGACACTTGTGTTCTCTTAGTCATATGACACTTGTGTTCTCTTAGTCATATGACACTTGTGTTCTCTTAGTCACCTGACACTTGTGTTCTCTTAGTCACTGACTCTTGTGTTCTCTTAGTCACTGACTCTTGTGTTCTCTTAGTCACTTGGCTCTTGTGTTCTCCTAATCACCTGGCACCTGTGTTCTCTTAGTCACCTGACACTTTTCTTCTTAGTCACCTGATTCTTGTGTTATATTGGTCACCTGATACTTGTGTTCTCTTAGTCACCTGATTTTTTTGTTCTCTTAGTCACCTGACTCTTGTGTTCTCTTAGTCACCTGACTCTTTTGTTCTCTTAGTCACCTGACTCTTCTGTTCTCTTAATCACCTGACACTTGCGTTCTTTTGGTCACCTGACACTTGTATTCTCTTGATCACCTTACTCTTGTGTTCTCTTAGTTACCTGACTCTTGTGTTCTCTTGGTCACCTGACTCTTGTATTCTCTCACCTCTAGTTATATAACACCTGTGCTCTCCCATTTCTGTGTGCTATCACCTCAAGTCACCTTTATATTCTGATGTTTGAATCACATTTATCCTTTATCTTTTACTTCCTTTAACTTCTTACCTCTGGTCACCTTTATCTTGTCACCTCTAGTCACATCTGTTCTCTCATCTCAAGTCACCTTTATATTCTGATGTTTGAATAATATTTATCCTTTATCTTGTACTTCCTTTAACTTCTTATCTCTGGTCACCTTTATCTTGTCACCTCTAGTCACATCTGTTCTCTCATCTCAAGTCACCTTTATCGCGTCACATCTAGCCACATCAATTCTCTCATATCGTCACCTTTATCTTATCACTTCTAGTCACATCTCTTCTCTCATCTCAAGTGTCTTTTATCTTGTCGACTCGAGTCACATCTGTTCTCTCATCCCAAGTTACCTTTTCGACTCCAGTCATATTTGTTCAGCCACATCTAGTCACCTTTATTAAGTTATCTATAGTAACTTTTATCCTGTTACCTCTATTCACATCCTTTGGTCATCTTTATTCTGTCAACTCCAATCATCTTTATTATGCTATCTCCAGTCACCTCTATTTTGTCACTTCTATTTTCTCACATGTAGTCATATTGTCACTTCTATTTTGTCACACGCAATCATACTGTCATATCCAGCTACTCTGTACTGTCGTCACTCGATCAGAGAAAAATCATCTTCTGCAGCCTCTTTTATCCTTTAACCTCTAGTCACCTTTATCCTGTCATCTCTAATCACCTTTATCCTGTCACTTCTAGCCACCTTTATCCTGTTATCTCTAGTCACCTTTATCTTGCCATCTCTAGCCATCGTCATCCTGTCATCTCTAGCCACCTTTATCCTGCCATCTCTAGCCACCTTTATCCTGTCACCTCTAGTCACTTTTATCCTTTGATTTGTAATCACCTTTATCCGTTCACCTCTACCCATCTTTATCCTATTATCTCTGGTCACCTTTGTCCTGTCACCTCTAACCACCTTTATTCTGTCACCTCTAGCCACTTTTATCCTGTGATTTCTAGTAATCTTTATCATCTCTTGTCACCTTTATCCTGTCATCTATAGTCATCTTTATCCTGTCATCTCTAGCCACCTTTATCCTGTCACCTTTATCCTGTCAGCTCTAGTCACCTTTATCCTGCCATCTCTATCCACCTTTATCCTGTCAGCTCTAGTCACCTTTATCCTGTTATCTCTAGTCACCTTTAACTTGTCATCTCTCCACCTTTATCCTGTCATCTCTATCCACCTTTATTCCGTCGTATCTAGTCAACTTTATCCTTTTATTTCTAGCCACCTTTATACATTCGCTTCCAGCCACCTATATCCTTTGATTTCTAATCTCATTTGTCGTTTCATCTTTAGTTTCCTTTGATAATTTACCTTTATTTACCTGCATCCCCTTACTCCTAGCCACATCCACCTTGTCACCCCTAGCAACAATTGACATAGCAGAACAATGCTCAGAATGGCAGAGTTTATACATACAACTTTTTGATCATGAAAAAAAGTGTTTGATAATGAACATAAAGAAAATTTTGAGAGCTTATGGAATCCCATGCTATCTTGTTGCAATAATCTAAAGTTTCTATGCCAATTTCACTTGTAGTGAAAGTAATATAAACCTTGAGATAAAAACAGGGTTTGGACAAGGATGTACCATATCAGCAACCTTGAGATAAAAAAACAGAGTTTGGACAAGGATGTACCATATCAGCCACTCTTTTCATCACTGTCACAGACTGTGTGATGAATAAAACAACAGAATTTGCCCAAAGAGGTATTAGATGGACAATGTTCTCCAGGCTTGAAGATTTTGGTTAGGAGGATGCTATAGCACTCTTAACACATACACACCACAACATACAGGAGAAAACAAACACTCTAGACAAAATCAGCAGACAAGTGGGCCTGAACATTAATATAACGAAGCAAATAATGAAAGCAAATATAGACAACCAAACAGCAACTAAATTTAATGATCAGAATCTAGCAGAAACAGATACCTTCACATACCAACATACAAACACAACATGGAGGAACAAATAAAGACGTAACTTGTACGAACTCCCTGTAACTGTTAGATCTTGTTCTTTGCAGCCGATGCTGTAGAGATGTTGAGGCACAGCATCGTATCGGCGTGGGAGCGGGTTATGGTGGCTACTTTTTCAGTCCCGGAGTAGAGCTAAAAAGCAGGGGTGTGCAGTGCTTCTTAAGCAGACTGACGCTGGTATATCTGCTATGGGTTGTTGATTACCCTATCGGGTGTCTTCACCCCCCCCCCCCCCGTTTAAAAAATGGAATAAACAAAACTAGAACATATTTCATTAATCTTAGAAACATCTGACACCCGAACACACACATACATTATACTACTAGTGATGTTCTACGTTTTAACACATTATATCGCAAGTGATTTTCTCTGTTTTAACACAATATACTACAAGTGATGTTCTATGTTTAACACATTATACTACTAGTGATGTTCTATGTTTAATACATTATACTACTGGTAATGTTCTAAGTTTAACACTGTCCAGATCTGATGGCGTGCTTAACTGTGTCTTGGTTTGTGATTTTGTATCAGGCGAGCAGGAAAACTTCAGATAGCCATCGGGGGTAACTCGACACCTCAGCTCTGTCCATTTTCTGGATAATCAAAGCCCGCAATAATTTAGTTTTTTGATTGCTTGTGGATCTCACGCCATCTAGGTCAATGAGTTGATAGCTGGCGCAGAAAGTCGACAGGAACAAGACAATGTCCCTGACTGAGCTTGTTTTACATGACTGACAGTAAGTCGATATTACTAGCATCATAAATATGGATGACTTACTGCAGGCATGACTGTATGTGGTTTGTGACTTGCTGTAGACGTGACCCTATGTGATGTGTGGTTTACTGGAGACATGATTGTATGTGGTGTATGACTTATTGGACGCATGACTGTATGTGGTGTGTGACCTACTGCAAATATGACTGTATGTGGTGTGTGACTTACTGCAGACATGACTGTATGTGGTGTGTGATTTACTAGACACATCACTGTATGTGGTGTGTGACTTACTGTAGATATAAATATGTGGTGTGCGACTTACTGCACACACGACTCTATGTGGTGTTGGATTTACTGTGGACATGACTGGAGTATGACTTACTGCAGACTTGACTATATGTGGTGTGTGACTTACTGCAGACATGACGCTATGTGGCGTATGATTTATGTAGACATGACTGTATGTAATGTATGAATTACTGCGGATGTGACTGTATGTGTTGGGTGACTTACTGGAAACGTGGCTGTACGTGGTGTGTGGCTTATTGCAGACATGACTGGTGTATGACTTACAGGAGACATAACTGTATGTTATGTGTGACTTACTGGTGACATGACTCTATGTGGTGTGTGACTTACTGCAGACATGACTGTATGTGGTGTGTGACTTACTGCAGACATGACTTATGTGGTGTATGACTTACTGCAGACATGACTCTATGTGGTGTGTGATTTACTGCAGACATGACAGTATGTGGTGTGTGACTTACTGCAGACATGACTGTATGTGGTGTGTGACTTACTGCAGACACGACTCTATGTGGTGTGTGATTTACTGCAGACATGATTGTATGTGGTGTGTGACTTACTGCAGACATGACTGTATGTAGTGTGTGACTTACTGCAGACATGACTCATGTGGTGTGTGATTTACTGCAGACATGACTGTATGTGATGTGTGACTTACTACAGACATGACTGTATGTGGTGTGTGATTTACTGCAGACATGACTGTATGTGGTGTGTGACTTACTGTAGACATGACTGTATGTGGTATGTGATTTACTGCAGACATGACTCTATGTGGTGTATGGCTTACTGCAGACATGGCTCTATGTGGTGTATAGATTACTACAGACATGACTCTATGTGGTGTACAGCTTACTGCAGACATGACTCTATGTGGTGTATGGCTTACTGCAGACATGACTCTATGTGGTGTATGGCTTACTGCAGACATGACCCTATGTGATGTATGGCTTACTGCAGACAGAAACATACACGGCAAGACACTCAGAATCCAACAACGCATACAGTTAAACAGGTCTTCAGAGCCCATTGAATGTTTGTGAACCTCCTGACATGGAACACTCAGTGACCTGACACACATAACCGTAATCCAGGAATCTCTAATCTATTGACGAGTTTCCAGGTAGAACAACAGACAGGAAATTTTCCCGTTGATATCTCGCCATTGAATGCACTGTATCAGGAATTAGAGTTTGATTGTGGATGAAATTTGCCATTAGCCCTAACCTGGTTGCTCTGGCTATCAAATGAGCCGATATTATTGTCCGGGAAGTGAGACGGAGGGAGCCGGTTCTCAGCTGAGTGGTTATAATTAAAATCCAGAGACGCTGGGGAGAAAAGAATACAAAAATACAATCGTTTGTTGTAGTGATCTGTTGTTGGTTGTTGGTTGTTGGCGCTCGTCACGTGACAGCACGCGGCGACCGGCACAATGAGGTCGTGTCATTCACTGGGACGAGCTAGCGAAGAGAACCAGACAGAACAGCAGAACGCCATCATGGCATCTAAGGCTCTAATCCTAGTCTCAAATTAAAACTGAAGAGGCTAGTCGTTCTTTTCATGTGCACCCGAACGCAGAACCCGATTCCTTTCCCCTCCCATCCGTCCTCCTCATCTACAGCTTGGCGTCCTAGTTTTCTCTTTAGACGTCAGTAATTGAGCCAGATTTGCAGTGCTCAACCCAGGCTATATAACAAAGCCAGGTTTCGATCTGCGGCCTCTTGCCACACCCCCAGCAACAGCCTGAGCAGAGGTGTAATAAAATACATCACACAAAATACATCACACAGAATACATCACAACAAATGGTTGCTGGCAAATATGGCTTCCACATAAGGACAACAAACAACCGACCAGTTTATTTACACTTTATAACTTTGTAGCAGCAACCATCTGGTCTTTGTTATTAACAACCATCTACTCTTTTTTTTTAGCAATAACCATCTACTCTTTGTTATCAACAACCATCTACTCTTTGTTAGCAACAACCATCTACTCTTTGATCATCTAGACTTGATCTTTACAAGAAAAGCTTTAGTTATTCTGCTGCTCATCTTTGGAATACCCTCCCATCCTATATAAAAA
The DNA here is from genome assembly GCA_009760885.1 of Achatina immaculata. Classification (NCBI taxonomy): domain Eukaryota; kingdom Metazoa; phylum Mollusca; class Gastropoda; order Stylommatophora; family Achatinidae; genus Lissachatina; species Lissachatina immaculata. Next base: position 4,328,945 of record CM019691.1, read on the forward strand.
ATATAAATTATACTCCTTCCTACAACTACAAGCTTTCCCAATATCTATTTGATGTCGACTACATGCCTCCATGAATTATAAAACTTAAAAGTTATCTTAAGCTGCTCTTACAGACACCGAATACAATTAATTGTTTTCTGAATAGTCCCGAAAATTTTGTTGAGTAGATAGTCATTTATAATGTATGTAGTTATTTCTGTACTGAGTGAATGTTTAAGAGCGAAACGTAAATGTTATATTTTATTTTATGTCTCTCAGCTTCAATGTTAGTTATGTTTGTTATATGAACAGCATATTTGTAGAATGTCTGGAATAGAGTGAAAAATATATGATAAAGGGCAGAATGTCAGACGGGCCTGCGTGCCCAATTCTTAACCCTTTTGAAATAAAGATTAATCAATCAATCAATCAATCAATCTTTGTTAACAGCAACCATCTACTCTTTGTTAGCAACAACCATCTACTCTTTGTTAACATCTACTCTTTGTTAACACCAACCGTCTACTTTTTGTTGTCAACAACAATCTACTCTTTGTTAACAACAACCATCTACTCTTTGCTATCAACAACCATCTACTTTTTGTTAGCAACAACCATCTACTCTTTGTTAGCAACAACCGTCTACTCTTTGTTATCAACAACCATCTACTCTTTGTTAGCAACAACCATCTACTCTTTGTTATCAACAGCCATCTACTCTTTGTTAGCAACAACCATCTATTCTTTGTTATCAACAACCATCTACTCTTTGTTATCAACAACCATCTATTCTTTGTTATCAACAACCATCTATTCTTTGTTATCAACAGCCATCTACTCTTTGTTAGCAACAACCATCTATTCTTTGTTATCAACAACCATCTACTCTTTGTTATCAACAGCCATCTACTCTTTGTTAGCAACAACCATCTATTCTTTGTTATCAACAACCATCTACTTTTTGTTATCAACAACCATCTATTCTTTGTTAGCAACAACCATCTATTCTTTGTTATCAACAACCATCTACTCTTTGTTAGCAAGAACCATCTATTCTTTGTTATCAACAACCATCTACTCTTTGTTAACAACAACCATCTACTCTTTGTTATCAACAGCCATCTACTCTTTGTTAGCAACAACCATCTACTCTTTGTTAGCAACAACCATCTACTCTTTGTTATCAACAACCATCTACTCTTTTTTAGCAACAGCCATCTACTCTTTGTTAGCAACAACCATCTACTCTTTGTTAGCAACAGCCATCTACTCTTTGTTAGCAACAACCATCTACTCTTTGTTAGCAACAACCACATAGTCTTGGTTACCAACAGCGGCATAGTCTGTGTTAAAAAGATTGGTTAACAAACAGTCTATTAATTGGTTAACAATCACCGACTAACTGGTGAACAATAACGGACTAACTGGTTCACAGTAGTCGACCAACTGGTTAACAATATTCGACTATTTAGTTAAATATGTCGACCTGGAATAGGTCCCTTTCAAGGCAAAATTGAAACTGCTGGAATATTCTTGTTTTTCATCGTGGGATAGATTATTGCATGAACTTTCTTAAATCAGAGAACTGTAACATTTTGTTCGGTCAAAGGTTAGTTTGACTCTAGCTGGTGATCAGCCCAGACATGTTAAAAGCTGACCATGATGTGGACAAGTTACCGTAATATCAGCCTCACAACATGGACAAAAGACGAGTTTCATAGAACATAGAGAAAGAATGAGCTTGGTATAACACAGACAAAAGACGAGATTGATAGAACATAGAGAAAGAAGGAGCTTGGTATAACATAGACAAAAGACGAGATTGATAGAACATAGAGAAAGAAGGAGCTTGGTATAACATAGACAAAAGACGAGATTGATAGAATCTAAACAAAAGACACGATTGACAGAACCTAGACAAAAGACGAGCTTGATAGAACCTAGACAAACGACGAGCCTGATAGAACCTAGACAAAAGGCGAGTTTGAAAGAACCTAGACAAAATACGAGATTGACAGAACCTAAACAAAAGAGCAGCTTGATAGAACATAGAGAAAAGACGAGCTTGATAGAACACAGACAAAGACGAGATTAATAGAACATAGACAAAAGACAGGTTTTATAGGACATAGACAAAAGACGAGATTGACAGAACCTAATCAAAAGACGAGATTGATAGAATCTAGATAAACGAGCATCTTGATAGAACATGGAGAAAAGCGCAGCTTTATAGAACCTAGATAGAAGATGAGAATGAAAGAACATAGACAAAAGACGAGATTGATAGAACCTAAACAAAAAGACTAGATTGATAGAACATAGACAAAAAGACTAGCGTGATAGAACATAGACAAAAGATGAGATTGATAGAACTTAGAAAAAAGATGATATTGATAGAACTTAGAAAAAAGATGATATTCATAGAACACAGACAAAAAACAAGATTGATAGAACAGAGACAAAAGACGAGCTTGATAGAACCTAGACAAAATACGAGATTAATAGCACATAGACAAAATACGAGCTTGATAGAATCTAGACAAAAGAGCAGCTTGATAGAGCATAGAGAAACGAGGAGCTTGATAGAACATAGAGAAAAGACGAGCTTGATATAACATAGAGAAAAGAGGAGCTTGACAGAACCTAATCAAAATACGAAATTGATGGAACCTAATCAAAAGACGAGAATGACAGAACCTAGTCAAAAGACGAAATTGATAGAACCTAGGCAAAATATGAGATTGATAGAACACAGACAAAAGACGAGATTGATAGAACAGAGAGAAAAGACGAGATTGATAGAATCCAAACAAAAGACGAGATCGATAGAACCTGGACAAAAGACGGGTTTGATAGGACAGGCAACAGACGAGATTAACAGAACCTAGACAAAAGACGAGATTGATAGAACCTAGACAAAAGACGAGGTTGATAGATCCCAGAAAAAAGACGGGTTTGATAGAATAGACAAAAGACGAGATTGATAGAACCTAGACAAAAGACGAGATTGATAGAACCTAGACAAAAGACGAGGTTGATAGAACCTAAACAAAAGACTGCATTGATAAATCCCAGAAAAAAAGACGGGTTTGATAGAACAGACAAAAGACGAGATTGACAGAACCTAGACAAAAGACCAGATTGATAGATCCCAGAAAAAAGACGGGTTTGATAGAACAGACAAAAGACGGGTTTGATAGGACCTAGACAAAAGATGAGATTGATAGAACCTAGACAAAAGACGGGCTTGATAGAACCTAGACAAAAGACGGGCTTGATAGATTTTCCTTCTCATAAATGGTAAAATTCGCAACAGAGAGCCTAGCTGAAGCCCACAGACATTTGTTAGATAAGGATGTCAGTGAAAGTTGGTAGAGACCAAAGAAAAAAGAGGTCGGCCACAAGAAACTTTAAAGAGGACATTGCTAAGAGAGGCTAAATTAGTAGCCATAAAATCCCTTGATGAGGTTGAAATGCTCACAGTAAACAGGAAAACTTGGCGAACTACCATGTGAGCCCTGCGTGACGTTTGTCGGAACGGGGAGGATGTAAAGAATGAAGTTGGTAGATGACTTCAGGTCGCATCTTGGCAAGTTTCACATAGAGAAGATGAGAGGAGTGTATTATCTTACAATAAGAATGTTATCTTACCATAAGAATATTATCTTACAATAAGAAAACAAACAATGAATTTATCAGACACGCATGCCAAAAGGAATCTGCTTGTCTGTGTCCTGTTTTTTTATATTGTCCTCTGTATTTTGGGTCTGGTCACTGCTTTTGTGTCTTGTGTCTGGTTACTGTTTTCTATGTATTGTTTCTGATTACTGCAAACAGTATTCTATGTGTTTTTTCTGATTATTGTTTTCTGTGAGCTTTGTTTGGTTACTGTTTTCTGTATATTGTTTGAGATTATTATTTTCTTTGTGTTTTGTCTGGTTACTGCTTTCGTGTGTTGTTTTTTTTTGGTTATTGTTTTCTGTATATTGTTTCTGGTTATTGTTTTCTGATTGTTTTGTCTGGTTATTATTTTCTTTGCGTTTTTGTTTGGTTAATGTTTTCTGAGTATTTTGTCTGGTTACCTTTTTTTTGCGTGTTTTATTCGGTTACTGTTTTCTGTCAGTTAAGTCTGGTTACTGTTTTCTGTCAGTTAAGTCTGGTTACTGTTTTCTGTCAGTTAAGTCTGGTTACTGTTTTCTGTCAGTTAAGTCTGGTTACTGTTTTCTGTCAGTTAAGTCTGGTTACTGTTTTCTATCAGTTGTCTGGTTACTGTTTTCTGTCAGTTAAGTCTGGTTACTGTTTTCTGTCAGTTAAGTCTGGTTACTGTTTTCTGTCAGTTAAGTCTGGTTACTGGTTACGTGTTGACTAAGAGATGAAAGAACTAAACACTGACCCTTGTCCGTACGTGCCTACAAGAGATGATGGGTTCTACCCGAAGTCAGGGGTGGGGCACGGCTAAACAGTGTTCAGGTCATAACTCTCACCTCTGATTGACTGGCACACGTGACCACTTGTTACCTGACCGCCCCGTAGATTTAACGCCATCACCGTCGCTCATCAGCTGAGAGAGAGAGAGAGAGGGGAGGCAAACACGGCCCTAATCTCCGGCGCTGATCCGAGCGGTGCAAGTATTGATGTTGTGTGCCAACAAGTCGGGCTGCCGGCAGCCTGTAATTAATCGTCCACGGGGTAAGACTTAGAATTCGCTTCCTCTCTGCAAGAGCGTTTCCATGTAGCCTGATCGTTGGCCATGTTTTTTTTTTTTGTTGTTCTTTTTATATTTCCAGGTTTTTAATTCTCGTCGGGGTCAGAGGTCACGGCATGTGGAAATCGATGATTGCGTTAGCAGCTGGTGTCCTGGAGTACTGCTGACAGGGCTCCCACCAGTGTAGGAATATTGCAGCTGGCTGTTGTTGTGTTCAGGAGATTAGTTTCACTTCTCTGAGGAAATCTGTTTCACTTTTTTTTTGGTTTCTATTTATAGTGAAGATAACAATCTGTCAGTCACTGCACCCAGCGCCACCTGTCACGTGTGACAACAGTCAGCGTGATCTTCCACGGTCACGGCAGTCAGCGTGACACTTTAACATATAAACAACTTGACGTGAACGTGACGTCGCGTGACCATTCTTATCTGTGCAGACACGCGAGATGTCACGCAGCTGCAGTCCACAGCGGAGGATTTAAGCCATAAACACTGCTACCTGCGAGTCATCAACGTTCTGTTCTCTTCAAACATGCTAGACAACAAAAGCAACCAGTTATCGACAAAATGGTTGTCGAGAAAGAAAAACCTTGTTAAAACTTAACACGAGAAACAACCACACTTAACAAGAGAAACAACACTTAACATTTCACTTCCGAACAAGCTGACAGCCCGAGTTAAGGTAGATGACCCGGAGCAAAAACAAAACCTCATTCTGCCTCCCAGAGATGCCCCCCCCCTTCCTCCCCGAAACAGGTTACACAATTTCAGTGGTGCCCCGTGCAAACAGCAGAACATCAACGGTGGCCACTAGAAACACGACATAATCTCAATGGTGATCTCAAAAAATAGATAAAATCTCGGCCGCACTCCCCAGAAATAGGTGACAAAATCTCAGTTGTGGCCCTACGAAATAGGTGACAAAATCTGAGTAGGGGCCCTACGAAATAAGTGACAAAATCTCAGTGGTGGACCTAGGAAAGAGAGTGGTGGACCTAGGAAAGAGATGACAAATTCTGAGCGATGGACCTAGGAAAGAGATGACGCACATAGTTGTGATGCCATGTCTTACATCTCAGTATTATACATAGTTGTGATGCCATGTCTTACATCTCAATTCTTTCACAAACAGAGAGGTCGGAGAAGTGAGAAAAGGAAAATAAAACCTAATTTTACATGTACAATATAAGACAATATATAAAATATAAGACAATATATAACAATATAAGACAAATAAGAATGGAACAAAGAGAGAGCAATTAGTTGTGAAAATTCAGACCTGACACTTGGACATGGCTACAGTACGGTCATACATTCATTTGCATGTCACTTGCCGAACTTTGCCTCCCTAACAGCACTCCTGTAGGCCTCTCGGTTGTGAGCAAGATGGCCTGCTGCTGATGCATCCATTTGCAGATCATCAATGATGCCTTGCAGCCATCTTCGCCTTGGTCTTCCTCTCTTTCTCTAGACCATAATGACGTTTAATGTGTCCAAAATATTTAAGTTTCCTCTGTTTAATCCTCTTTACTAGCCAACCTTCTTCAATATTAAGTTCTTGTAGTATGGATATATTTGTTCTTTTTTGTGTTCATGATATTTGAAGAACTCTTCTGTAGCATTTACACTCAAAGATATTTATGTGTTTCTCAGCTGTTAAATGTCCAGGTCTCACAGGCATATGTTGCTATGGGAAAGATGCACGCCCTTAAAAATCTTATTTTTATAGCTCTGTCTGTTCCTCTCCACAGATTCTTTATTTGTTTTACTTTCTGGAGAGCGATATATGTCCTCCTTTTAATTTCCCTCATTGTATCTCCATTATTAGTTAGCAGTGATCCAAGATATTCAAAACTCTACTTATTCTAGTTTTTCCTCATTGATACATATTTCAGCTGTCTTGTACCTAAACAGTGCATGACACAATAGCTCAGCTGTGATTTCAAGCAGCCAGTCTTGTACCAGTTGCAGGGTACTAAGGTTCTCATTACGTGCTTGCACGACAGGTATGACAGTGTTGTATGAGTCTACAAGACAGGTATGACAGTGTTGTATGAGCCTAGACGACAGGTATGACAGTGTTGTATGAGGCTACAAGACAGGTACGGCAGTGTTGTATGAGGCTACAAGACAGGTATGACAGTGTTGTATAAGTCTACAAGACAGGTATGACAGTGTTGTATAAGTCTACAAGACAGGTATGACAGTGTTGTATAAGTCTACAAGACAGGTATGACAGTGTTGTATGAGTCTACAAGACAGGTATGACAGTGTTGTATAAGTCTACAAGACAGGTATGACAGTGTTGTATAAGTCTACAAGACAGGTATGCCAGTGTTGTATAAGTCTACAAGACAGGTATGAATGGAACAAAGAGAGAGCAATTAGTTGTGAAAATTCAGACCTGACACTTGGACATGGCTACAGTACGGTCATACATTCATTTGCATGTCACTTGCCGAACTTTGCCTCCCTAACAGCACTCCTGTAGGCCTCTCGGTTGTGAGCAAGATGGCCTGCTGCTGATGCATCCATTTGCAGATCATCAATGATGCCTTGCAGCCATCTTCGCCTTGGTCTTCCTCTCTTTCTCTAGACCATAATGACGTTTAATGTGTCCAAAATATTTAAGTTTCCTCTGTTTAATCCTCTTTACTAGCCAACCTTCTTCAATATTAAGTTCTTGTAGTATGGATATATTTGTTCTTTTTTGTGTTCATGATATTTGAAGAACTCTTCTGTAGCATTTACACTCAAAGATATTTATGTGTTTCTCAGCTGTTAAATGTCCAGGTCTCACAGGCATATGTTGCTATGGGAAAGATGCACGCCCTTAAAAATCTTATTTTTATAGCTCTGTCTGTTCCTCTCCACAGATTCTTTATTGTTTTACTTTCTGGAGAGCGATATATGTCCTCCTTTTAATTTCCCTCATTGTATCTCCATTATTAGTTAGCAGTGATCCAAGATATTCAAAACTCTACTTATTCTAGTTTTTCCTCATTGATACATATTTCAGCTGTCTTGTACCTAAACAGTGCATGACACAATAGCTCAGCTGTGATTTCAAGCAGCCAGTCTTGTACCAGTTGCAGGGTACTAAGGTTCTCATTACGTGCTTGCACGACAGGTATGACAGTGTTGTATGAGTCTACAAGACAGGTATGACAGTGTTGTATGAGCCTAGACGACAGGTATGACAGTGTTGTATGAGGCTACAAGACAGGTACGGCAGTGTTGTATGAGGCTACAAGACAGGTATGACAGTGTTGTATAAGTCTACAAGACAGGTATGACAGTGTTGTATAAGTCTACAAGACAGGTATGACAGTGTTGTATAAGTCTACAAGACAGGTATGACAGTGTTGTATGAGTCTACAAGACAGGTATGACAGTGTTGTATAAGTCTACAAGACAGGTATGACAGTGTTGTATAAGTCTACAAGACAGGTATGCCAGTGTTGTATAAGTCTACAAGACAGGTATGACAGTGTTGTATAAGTCTAAGAGACAGGTATGACAGTGTTGTATGAGCTTACAAGACAGGTATGACAGTGTTGTATGAGCCTACAAGACAGGTACGACAGTGTTGTATGAGTCTACAAGACAGGTACGGCAGTGTTGTATGAGTCTACAAGACAGGTATGACAGTGTTGTATGAGTCTACAAGGCAGGTATGACAGTGTTGTACGAGTCTACAAGACAGGTATGACAGTGTTGTATGAGTCTACAAGACAGGTACGACAGTGTTGTATGAGTCTACAAGACAGGTACGACAGTGTTGTATGAGAATAGACGACAGGTACGACAGTGTTGTATGAGCCTAGACGACAGGTATGACAGTGTTGTTGTATGAGCCTACAAGACATGTATGACAGTGTTGTTGTATGAGCCTACAAGACAGGTATGACAGTGTTGTATGAGACTAGACGACAGGTATGACAGTGTTGTTGTATGAGCCTACAAGACAGGTATGACAGTGTTGTTGTATGAGCCTAGACGACAGGTACGACAGTGTTGTATGAGTCTACAAGACAGGTACGACAGTGTTGTATGAGCCTACAAGACAGGTATGACAGTGTTGTATGAATCTACAAGACAGGTACGACAGTGTTGTATGAGCCTACAAGACAGGTATGACAGTGTTGTTGTATGAGCCTACAAGACAGGTACGACAGTGTTGTATGAGTCTAGACGACAGGTATGACAGTGTTGTTGTATGAGCCTACAAGACAGGTATGACAGTGTTGTTGTATGAGCCTACAAGACAGGTACGACAGTGTTGTATGAGCCTAGACGACAGGTATGACAGTGTTGTTGTATGAGCCTACAAGACAGGTATGACAGTGTTGTTGTATCAGCCTACAAGACAGGTACGACAGTGTTGTATGAGCCTAGACGACAGGTACGACAGTGTTGTATGAGCCTAGACGACAGGTATGACAGTGTTGTTGTATGAGCCTACAAGACATGTATGACAGTGTTGTTGTATGAGCCTACAAGACAGGTACGACAGTGTTGTATGAGCCTACAAGACAGGTATGACAGTGTTGTTGTATGAGCCTACAAGACAGGTATGACAGTGTTGTTGTATGAGCCTAGACGACAGGTACGACAGTGTTGTATGAGCCTACAAGACAGGTATGACAGTGTTGTATGAGTCTACAAGACAGGTACGACAGTGTTGTATGAGCCTACAAGACAGGTATGACAGTGTTGTATGAGCCTACAAGACAGGTACGACAGTGTTGTATGAGTCTACAAGACAGGTATGACAGTGTTGTATTAGTCTACAAGACAGGTATGACAGTGTTGTATTAGTCTACAAGACAGGCATGACAGTGTTGTATTAGTCTACAAGACAGGCATGACAGTGTTGCATGAGTCTACAAGACAGGTATGACAGTGTTGTATAAGTCTACAAGACAGGTATGACAGTGTTGTATTAGTCTACAAGACAGGTATGACAGTGTTGTATGAGTCTACAAGACAGGTATGACAGTGTTGTATGAGTCTACAAGACAGGTATGACAGTGTTGTATGAGTCTACAAGACAGGTATGACAGTGTTGTATTAGTCTACAAGACAGGTATGACAGTGTTGTATGAGTCTTCAAGACAGGTATGACAGTGTTGTATTAGTCTGCAAGACAGGTATGACAGTGTTGTATTAGTCTGCAAGACAGATATGACAGTGTTGTATTAGTCTACAAGACAGATATGACAGTGTTGTATGAGCCTACAAGACAGGTATGACAGTGTTGTATGAGCCTACAAGACAGGTATGACAGTGTTGTATGAGCCTACAAGACAGGTATGACAGTGTTGTATGAGTCTACAAGACAGGTATGACAGTGTTGTATGAGTCTACAAGACAGGTATGACAGTGTTGTATGAGTCTACAAGACAGGTATGACAGTGTTGTATTAGTCTACAAGACAGGTATGACAGTGTTGTATGAGTCTTCAAGACAGGTATGACAGTGTTGTATTAGTCTGCAAGACAGGTATGACAGTGTTGTATTAGTCTGCAAGACAGATATGACAGTGTTGTATTAGTCTACAAGACAGATATGACAGTGTTGTATGAGCCTACAAGACAGGTATGACAGTGTTGTATGAGCCTACAAGACAGGTATGACAGTGTTGTATGAGCCTACAAGACAGGTATGACAGTGTTGTATGAGCTTGCATGAACCTCCAGGCGCCATATTGACCTGCTACGCCAGCATCAGGTTATGAACGTCAGAAAACCTTGGATTAAAAACACGAGATTTAATGTGCCAGATATAGGTTTTTTGAACATCAAAAAGACAGAGACTATGGTTATATCTAAGAAACAGAATCCACCAGCATGCAGTATTAAATTAAACGGAACTATTCTAAAGCAGGTGCAGAAATTCAAATACCTTGGAGCAGTAATAACTTCAGATGGGAAATGCAGAACAGAAATTAGGAACAGAATAGGCCAAGCAAAGACTGCATTTCAGAGAATGAGAAACATATTAGCCAACACATCCTTATCAATGAATGTTAGAAAACGAGTCCTAAAATGTTATATTGAACCTATCTTGTTATATGGAAGTGAATCATGGACAATAGGCAGGTGTGCACAAAAATCATTGGAAGCAGCAGAAATGTGGTTTATTAGAAGAATGTTGCGGATCCTCTGGACAGCAAAAATAACTAATGAAGAATGTATGAGAAGAGCTGGAGAGACAAAAACCTTGTCAAAAAGATAAGAGAGAGACAATGTACTTTCATAGGACATGCAATGAGAAGAGGGGGCATTGAAAATATTATAACAACAGGAAAAATAGAAGGAAGAAGATCAAGAGGAAGACCAAGGGAAATGATACTGGACAGTCTGACGGGATGGTGTGAGAGGAGATCACCAACTGAGCTGATGGCCTGCATGAAGGATCGGATACTCTGGAGAAGCATAATAGCCAACGCCAGTCGGCACGGCACATGATGATGATGATGATATAGGTCATGACATCAAAGTTACCCCCACTGTTGCCGCCAGACTAAAAAGAAGCAAACATACTTGTTAGGCGTAACTCCGTAGTCTGCTTTCACGCTCGGGAACCTGTACATATTTGAACAGAAACTGTTGCACCAGACAGTACAGTCATACACAAATGTTTCACGTCTGAACAGAAATCATAAACCAGCGAATCAGGGTAAACTAGCACTTTTTTTTTTTCATAGGTGAAGAATTTGGGATCATTCATTCCTCACGAAACACCCGAGAAAGCGTTCTCCAGCACGCTATAGAGAGATGTAGTAATTGCTTACAAGAATTCCCACATGTGAAAGCGTTCTCCAGCACGCTATAGAGAGCTGTAGTAATTGCTTACAAGAATTCCCACATGTGAAAGCGTTCTCCAGCACGCTATAGAGAGCTGTAGTAATTGCTTACAAGAATTCCCACATGTGAAAGCGTTCTCCAGCACGCTATAGAGAGCTGTAGTAATTCCTTACAAGAATTCCCACATGTGAAAGCGTTCTCCAGCACGCTATAGAGAGCTGTAGTATGAGCCTACAAGACAGGTATGACAGTGTTGTATGAGCCTACAAGACAGGTATGACAGTGTTGTATGAGCTTGCATGAACCTCCAGGCGCCATATTGACCTGCTACGCCAGCATCAGGTTATGAACGTCAGAAAACCTTGGATTAAAAACACGAGATTTAATGTGCCAGATATAGGTTTTTTGAACATCAAAAAGACAGAGACTATGGTTATATCTAAGAAACAGAATCCACCAGCATGCAGTATTAAATTAAACGGAACTATTCTAAAGCAGGTGCAGAAATTCAAATACCTTGGAGCAGTAATAACTTCAGATGGGAAATGCAGAACAGAAATTAGGAACAGAATAGGCCAAGCAAAGACTGCATTTCAGAGAATGAGAAACATATTAGCCAACACATCCTTATCAATGAATGTTAGAAAACGAGTCCTAAAATGTTATATTGAACCTATCTTGTTATATGGAAGTGAATCATGGACAATAGGCAGGTGTGCACAAAAATCATTGGAAGCAGCAGAAATGTGGTTTATTAGAAGAATGTTGCGGATCCTCTGGACAGCAAAAATAACTAATGAAGAATGTATGAGAAGAGCTGGAGAGACAAAAACCTTGTCAAAAAGATAAGAGAGAGACAATGTACTTTCATAGGACATGCAATGAGAAGAGGGGGCATTGAAAATATTATAACAACAGGAAAAATAGAAGGAAGAAGATCAAGAGGAAGACCAAGGGAAATGATACTGGACAGTCTGACGGGATGGTGTGAGAGGAGATCACCAACTGAGCTGATGGCCTGCATGAAGGATCGGATACTCTGGAGAAGCATAATAGCCAACGCCAGTCGGCACGGCACATGATGATGATGATGATATAGGTCATGACATCAAAGTTACCCCCACTGTTGCCGCCAGACTAAAAAGAAGCAAACATACTTGTTAGGCGTAACTCCGTAGTCTGCTTTCACGCTCGGGAACCTGTACATATTTGAACAGAAACTGTTGCACCAGACAGTACAGTCATACACAAATGTTTCACGTCTGAACAGAAATCATAAACCAGCGAATCAGGGTAAACTAGCACTTTTTTTTTTTCATAGGTGAAGAATTTGGGATCATTCATTCCTCACGAAACACCCGAGAAAGCGTTCTCCAGCACGCTATAGAGAGATGTAGTAATTGCTTACAAGAATTCCCACATGTGAAAGCGTTCTCCAGCACGCTATAGAGAGCTGTAGTAATTGCTTACAAGAATTCCCACATGTGAAAGCGTTCTCCAGCACGCTATAGAGAGCTGTAGTAATTGCTTACAAGAATTCCCACATGTGAAAGCGTTCTCCAGCACGCTATAGAGAGCTGTAGTAATTCCTTACAAGAATTCCCACATGTGAAAGCGTTCTCCAGCACGCTATAGAGAGCTGTAGTAATTCCTTACAAGAACATCCCAAATTCTAGAAGGTCTCATCTTGTGCATTCATTGACCTTCCAAGTTATATAACCTCATTCTACTTAGAAAGTTAAATTGTAGAACAGTCTAGATGACAAACTGTGAGGCAAGTGATTGAGGAAATATAGCCTATAGATGACAAATTGTAAGGCAAGTGACGGGAGAAATATAATCTATAGATGATAAATTGTAAGGCAAGTGACGGGGGAAATATAACCTATAGATGATAAATTGTAAGGCACGTGACGGGGGAAATATAACCTATAGATGAAAAATTGTAAGGCACGTGACGGGGGAAATATAACCTATAGATGAAAAATTGTAAGGCACGTGACGGGGGAAATATAACCTATAGATGAAAAATTGTAAGGCACGTGACGGGGGAAATATAACCTATAGATGATAAATTGTAAAGCAAGTGGCTGGGGAAATATAACCTATAGATGATAAACTGTAAAGCAAGTGGCTGGGGAAATATAACCTATAGATGATAAATTGTAAGGCAAGGCAAGTGACGGTAGAAATATAACCTGTAGATGACAAATTGTAAGGCAAGTGATGACGGAAATATAACCCATAGATGACAAATAGTAAGGCACGTGACGGGGGAAATGTAACCTATAGATGATATATTGTAAGGCAAGTGACGGGGGAAATATAACCTAGAGATGACAAATTGTAAGGCAAGTGACGGGGGAAATATAACCTATAGATGATATATTGTAAGGCAAGTGACGGGGGAAATATAACCTATGGATGATATATTGTAAGGTAAGGCAAGTGACGGGGTAAATATAACCTACAGACGATAAAGTGTAAGGCAAGTGAGGGGAGAAATATGACCTATACATGACAAACGGTAAGGTAAGTGACGGGGTAAATATAACCTGTAGATGATAGATTGTAAGGCAAGTGACGGGGGAAATATAACCTGTAAATGATAAATTGTAAGGCAATGCAAGTGACGGGGAAAATATAACCTATAGATGATTAATCCTAGGCAAGGCAAGTGAGGAGGAAATATAACCTGTAGATGACAAACTGTAAGGCAAGTGACGTGGGAAATATAACCTATAGAGACAAAATGTAAGGCAAGTGACGGGGGAAATATAACCTGTAGATGACACATTGTAGGCAACTGACGGGGGAAATATAACCTGTAGATGACACATTGTAGGCAACTGACGGGGGAAATATAACCTGTAGATGACAAATTGTAAGGCAAGTGATGGTGGAAATGTAACCTATAGATGATAAATTGTAAGGCAAGTGACGGGGGAAATATAACCTATAGACGATAAAGTGTAAGGCAAGTGACGGGAGAAATATAACCTATAGATGACAAGCGGTAATGCAAGTGACTGGGGAAATATAAATGTAGACGACAAATTGTAAGTCAAGGCAAGTGACGGGGTAAATATAACCTGTAGATGATAGATTGTAAAGCAAGTGACGGGGTAAATATAACCTGTAGATGATAGATTGTAAGGCAAGTGACGGGGTAAATATAACCTGTAGATGATAGATTGTAAGGCAAGTGACGAGGGAAATAGAACCTATAGATGACAAATTGTAAGACAAGTGACGGTGGAAATGTAACCTATAGATGACAAATTGTAAGGCAAGTGACGGTGGAAATGTAACCTATAGATGACAAATTGTAAGGCAAGTGACGGTGGAAATGTAACCTATAGATGATAAATTGTAAGGCAAGTGACGGTGGAAATGTAACCTATAGATGATATATTGTAAGGCAAGTGACGGTGGAAATATAACCTATAGATGACAAATTGTAAGGCAAGTGACTGGGGAAATATAGCCTATAGATGACAAATTGTAAGGCAAGTGACTGGGGAAATATAACCTATAGATGACAAGTCGTAAGGCAAGTGACTGGGGAATATATAGCCTATAGGTGACAAACTGTAAGGCACGTGACGGGGGAAATATAACCTATAGATGACAAATTGTAAAGCAAGGCAAGTGATAGGGGAAATATAACCTATAGATGACAAGTCGTAAGGCAAGTGACTGGGGAAATATAGCCTATAGGTGACAAATTGTAAGGCACGTGACGGGGGAAATATAACCTATAGATGACAAATTGTAAAGCAAGGCAAGTGATAGGGGAAATATAACCTATAGATGACAAATTGTAAAGCAAGGCAAGTGATAGGGGAAATATAACCTATAGATGACAAATTGTAAGACAAATCAAGTGACGGGGAAAATATAACATGTAGATGACAAATTGTAAGACAAGTGACTGGGGAAATATAACCTATAGATGATAAATTGTAAGACAAGTGACTGCAGAAATATAACCTATAGATGATAAATTGTAAGACAAGTGACTGCAGAAATATAACCTATAGATGATAAATTGTAAGACAAGTGACTGCAGAAATATAACCTATAGATGATAAATTGTAAGACAAGTGACTGCAGAAATATAACCTATAGATGACAAATTGTAAGGCAAGTGACGGGGGAAATATAACCTATAGATGACAAATTGTAAGGCAAGTGACATTGGAAATATGAGCTCAAGGTGACAAATTATAAGCCTTGTGACGGAAGAAATATGAGCTATAGATTACAAAATGTAAGGCGTTGTAACGGGGGGGGGGGGGGGAATATGGCCTCTAGATGACAGACTGTAAATCAAATGACGGGGTAAATATGACCTGTATATGAAAAATTGTAAGTCAAGTGACTGGGAAAATGTGATCTCTAGATGACAAATTGTAAGGCAAATGACAGGGAAATATGACCTCTAGATGACAAATCCTAAGCCAAGCGATAGGGAAAATTTGACCTCTAGATAATAAATTGTAAGCCAAGCGATGGGGGAAATTTGACCTCTAGATAATAAATTGTAAGCCAAGCGATGGGGGAAATTTGACCTCTAGATGACAAATTGTAAGCCAAGCGATGGGGGAAATTTGACCTCTAGATAATAAATTGTAAGCCAAGCGATGGGGGAAATTTGACCTCTAGATAATAAATTGTAAGCCAAGCGATGGGGGAAATTTGACCTCTAGATATTAAATTGTAAGCCAAGCGATGGGGGAAATTTGACCTCTAGATAATAAATTGTAAGCCAAGTGATGGGGGAAATTTGACCTCGAGATGACAAATTGTAAGGCAAGCGATGGGGGAAATTTGACCTCTAGATAATAAATTGTAAGCCAAGCGATGGGGGAAATTTGACCTCTAGATGACAAATTGTAAGGCAAGCGATGGGGGAAATTTGACCTCTAGATAATAAATTGTAAGCCAAGCGATGGGGGAAATTTGACCTCTAGATAATAAATTGTAAGCCAAGCGATGGGGGAAATTTGACCTCTAGATAATAAATTGTAAGCCAAGCGATGGGGGAAATTTGACCTCTAGATAATAAATTGTAAGCCAAGTGATGGGGGAAATTTGACCTCGAGATGACAAATTGTAAGGCAAGCGATGGGGGAAATTTGACCTCTAGATAATAAATTGTAAGCCAAGTGATGGGGGAAATTTGACCTCGAGATGACAAATTGTAAGGCAAGTGATGGGGGAAATTTGACCTCGAGATGACAAATTGTAAGGCAAGTGATGGGGGAAATGTGTCCTCTAGGGGGGGGGGGGAAATTTCTCTTCTAGATGGCAAATTGTAAGCCAAGTGACTAGGGAAATTTGACCTCTAGATGACAAACTGTAAACCAATTGACAAGGGAAATATGACTTTTAGATGACAAATTGTAAGCCAAGTGATGAGGGAAATATGACCCCTAGATGAGACTTTTTAAGTCATACGACGGGAAATGTTCACCACTAGACCTACAGATAACATAGTGTGAGCCAAGCGAAAGGGAAATTTGACCTCTCGATGACAAAACGAACAAAGAAAGGACGAGACATTTTGATCTGACAGTGAAAGAAATGTAAACAAATGAAAGAAAAAAAAATGTAATTGCAATTTGACAAAAATAAGTTGGTTTCTAGTATTCGTTAAATCTTCCAGAAAAATGGAAGCCGGTTTCTGTGTTTGTTTATTTGTTTGTTTTTGTTTGTGACGTTTAGAAGTGTTCGCTTTACTCTTCTCAGTTTTTGTTCTAGATGAAGCCAGTGTCAAGTTATGATTTATGTTTGAGGTAAAGAAAACAGAAACGAGAAGATCAACTACAGAAAATAACAGTGAATGTTATCTCAACTCCTCTCATTATCATTTCTTCTTGGTTGTAAAACTCTATAAAGACATGTGACAGAAAGAAGCAACCACACACTATTTGTTTAATATAGTCAGGGGAAGTAATCCCGCAAATCATATTTATAATTATCTACTGTATAATTCCTCCAGTTAAGTTCGTGTTGTGTTGAGTTTGTTAAGCTCAGCTATGTTTGTGAGGGAGTTAAACTCAATTATGTGTGTAGGTGAGTTAAACTTAGTTATATGTGTAGGTGAGTTAAGCTTAATTATGTGTAGGTGAGTTAAACTTAATTATGTGTGTAGGTAAGCTAAACTTAGTTATGTGTGTAGGTGAGTTAAACTTAGTTATGTGTGTAGGTGAGCTAAACTTAGTTATGTGTGTAGGTAAGCTAAACTTAGTTATGTGTGTAGGTGAGCTAAACTTAGTTATATGTGTATGTGGTTGATTCATTGATCTTTATTTCCAAAGGGTTAAGAATTGGGCACGCAGGCCCGTGTGACATTCTGCCATTTATCATACAACTTTCACTCTGTTCCAGACATTCTACATATATTCTGCTCATGCAACCACCATAACGAAGATTGGAAAGCTGAGAAACATAAAATAAAATTAAAGTACAACATTCACATTTCACTCTTATCCATGCACTCAATACAGAAAGTAACTACATACATATATACTCTTAAAAAAAAAAGAAACGCAACACTACTGTAGCCGTAATGGGCAAGAAATTTCAAACTTGTATCAAAATTTTATCTTATGGAATTAACATTTCAATCTTGGCAAGATGAAACTTTAAGACTTTAACAATGGAATGACGTTCATTAAATTTGGTTTGGACTTTTATTCTTTGCGACTGAGGCCTCCGTTTCAGTAAGGTATCTGGTCTGTATCAGAGAACGACATCTCCTTGACATGGATCCGATTAGCCATTGGATCTGTTGTTGTGGGATGGCTGCCCACTCTTCCCGCAGTACAAGAGACAACTGTCGGAGATTGGTTGGCTCCACGTCTTGCTGGTGGACTTGTCTGTTGAGTTCATCCCATAAATGTTCTATTGGGTTCATGTCTGACGACATGGATGGCCACGGAATGGTCTGGACGTTGTTGTCAGCGAGGAACTGAGTGGTGAGTTGTGCCACATGAGGTAGAGCGTTATCCTGCTGAAAAGACCATGATGCAGCCAGAAGTGGAAGGACGTAAGGACGAAGAATTTCAGCGACGTATCGTTGAGCATTCAGGTGTCCTTCAGTTTGCACCAGGTCACGTCTTCCCATGAAGCTGATCGTCCCCCACACAGTACGTCTCCACCACCATGTGGAGGAACCTCATCCACGCAGTTCTAGGCGTAGCGCCCACGGACTGCGGTAAACTGTTCTCCGTCTATCCTTTCGCTGGAGCAGAACGAATGATTCATCACTAAATCAAACCCTTCTCCGGTCATTCACAACCGTCCATTGACAATGCTGGTTCACCCACTGCAGTCAGTTCTGGCGATGCAGGTCCGAAGAACAGGACCTCTCTAGCCCAAAGATCAGCGTCGTGCAGCCAGTTCCTGACCGTTTGATCTGAAATTCGACGAGCTGTTGTCATTGTCTGGACTATTGAGGACGCAGATGCAAATCGATTCCTGAGGTGACGCAGCCGCATGAAGCGGTCTTCGGCAGGAGTTGTGACTATGGGTCTTCCACTGCGCGGCCGGCATCCTACTGAGTCAGTTTCTTTAAATCTTCTCCAAAGGCGATTAATGTTGCTTCTAAATACATTAAATTGTATGGCCACTACACTTTGTGACTGTCCAGTCTGTAAACGTCCAATGAGATGAGCCATACTTGTGCATTGAATTTTCAAATGAATTTATTCGAGGAGCGTCAATCTTTTGTAGCCATTCAATAACATGGTCAGTGAGTTTTGTGTTCAGTAAGTTTCACGGGATTCTCGAGTTTTTGTCCAAAATGCTGTTTTGACTAGTGTCCCTTTTCTGTGGTCATGAATCATCTGCTGAGTACAATTCAGGTCAGCACGTGAAACTGATGTCCAAGTGAACGTTTCAGGCAATTTGCCCTTGTCTGATCAGCAAACTTCAGTTTAAATCGTAACATCGTGTTTGTTGGGTTTTTTTTAACAGTATATATAAATGATATCAGAAAGTAACTACGTAAATGATTACAGAAACTAACTTCATATATATATAAGTAACTACAGAAAGTACCTACATACATATATAAATGATATCAGAAAGTAACTACGTAAATGATTACAGAAACTAACTTCATACATATATAAGTAACTACAGAAAGTACCTACATACATATATAAATGATATCAGAAAGTAACTACGTAAATGATTACAGAAACTAACTTCATACATATATAAGTAACTACAGAAAGTACCTACATACATATATAAATGATATCAGAAAGTAACTACGTAAATGATTACAGAAACTAACTTCATACATATATAAGTAACTACAGAAAGTACCTACATACATATATAAATGACTACATTAAGCACCTACATACATATATAAATAACTACAGAAAGTACCTACATACACATATAAATGACTATCTACCAAACAGAATTTTGGTACTATTCATAATAAACAATTGACCTAGTTCGGTGTCTGTAAGAGCATTCTAGAATAGCTTTTGTGAATCATGGAGACATATAATTGACATAAATAGATACTAGAAGAGTTTGTAGTTTCAGGAAGGAGTATAACTTATATTTGTTTATATAGGATGGGAGGGTATTCCAAAGATGAGCAGCAGAATAAGTAAAGGTTTTCTTGTAAAGATCAAGTCTAGGTTTTGGAAGACATATGTTGTTTAAGCGTTTGCTACACTTTGGCTAAATCTAAACATATTCCATAAATAAGGCATGCTGTGAAAGAATTTGATGTACTAACTTGGCTTTGTTAAAGAGGAACCTGTTCCTAAGAGGCAGTATTTTGATACGTTTGTGCTGATTAGTTGCTTGTGCTTGATCTTTGTCACTAATAAGTTTTACTGCTCGCTTTTGGAGTGAGTAAAGCCTCTTTGTATTTGACACTGAGCAACCATCTCAGATTTTAGAACAATAGTCTAAATGTGTTTGTATATGTGATATGTGATGTATCTTCCTTGTGTCTTGATCCATGAAATGTTTAATTTTGGCTAATTGATATACTTTTTGCGCGATGAGTTTTGTTAGGTGAGTTAAACTCAGTTATGTGTGGAGATGAGTTAAACTTAATTGTGTGTGTAGCAGGTGAGTCAAACTCAGTTATGTGTGGAGATGAGTTAAACTTAACTGTGTGTGTAGCAGGTGAGTTAAACTCAGTTATATGTGGAGATGAGTTAAACACACATCAGTAAACTTCTCTCTTTCTTTTTATTATCACTGTTCTCTTTCTTGCCTGTTCTCACTTTATCCTCTCTTTCTTTTTATTATCTCTGTTCTCTCTATCTTGCCTTTTCTCACTTTATCCTCTTTTTATTATCTCTGTTCTCTCTTTCTTGCCTGTTCTCACTTTATCCTCTCTTTTTATTATCTCTGTTCTCTTTCTTGCCTGTTCTCACTTTATCCTCTCTTTTTATTATCTCTGTTCTCTCTATCTTGCCTGTTCTCACTTTATCTTCTCTTTCTTTTTATTATCTTTGTTCTCTCTATCTTGTCTGTTCTCGCTTTATCCTATCTTTCTTTTTATTATCTCTGTTCTCTTTCTTGCCTGTTCTCACTTTATCCTCTCTTTCTTTTTATTATCTCTGTTCTCTCTTTCTTGCCTGTTCTCACTTTATCCTCTCTTTTTATTATCTGTGTTCTCTCTTTCTTGCTTGTTCTCACTTTATCCTCTCTTTTTATTATCTCTGTTCTCTCTATCTTGTCTGTTATCGCTTTATCCTATCTTTCTTTTTATTATCTGCGTTCTCTCTTTCTTGTTTGTTCTCTATTTCTTGCCTGTTATCACGTTATTCTCTCTTTTTATTATCTTTGTTCTCTCTTTCTTATCTGTTCACACATTATTCTCTGTTTCTTATTATTATCTCCGTTCTCTTTTTCTTGCCTGTTCTCACTTTATCCTCTCTTTCTTTCTAATTATCACCTGCGTTCTCACTTCCTTGTCTGTTATCACGTTATTCTCTCTTTCTTGTTTGTGATTATTTTATTCTCTCTTTCTTGTTTGTGATTATTTTATTCTCTCTTTCTTGTCTGTGAGGATTTTAATTCTCTCTTTCTTGTCTGTGAGCATTTTATTCTCTCTTTCTTGTCTGTGAGCATTTTATTCTCTCTTTCTTGTCTGTGATCGCGTTATTCTCTCTTTCTTGTCTGTGATCGCATTATTCTCTCTTTCTTGTCTGTGAGGATTTTAATTCTCTCTTTCTTGTCTGTGATCGCGTTATTCTCTCTTTCTTGTCTGTGATCGCGTTATTCTCTCTTTCTTGTCTGTGATCGCGTTATTCTCTCTTTCTTGTCTGTGATCACGCTATTCTCTCTTTCTTGTCTGTGATCACGTTATTCTCTCTTTCTTGTCTGTGAGCATTTTATTCTCTCTTTCTTGTCTGTGATCACGCTATTCTCTCTTTCTTGTCTGTTATCACGTTATTCTTTCTTTCTTGTCTGTGATCGCGTTATTCTCTCTTTCTTGTCTGTGATCGCGTTATTATCTCTTTCTTGTCTGTGATCGCGTTATTCTCTCTTTCTTGTCTGTGATTATTTTATTCTCTCTTTCTTGTTTGTGATTATTTTATTCTCTCTTTCTTGTCTGTGATTATTTTATTCTCTCTTTCTTGTCTGTGAGCATTTTATTCTCTCTTTCTTGTCTGTGAGCATTTTATTCTCTCTATCTTGTCTGTGATCGCGTTATTCTCTCTTTCTTGTCTGTGAGCATTTTATTCTCTCTTTCTTGTTTGTGATTATTTTATTCTCTCTTTCTTGTTTGTGATTATTTTATTCTCTCTTTCTTGTCTGTGATTATTTTATTCTCTCTTTCTTGTCTGTGATTATTTTATTCTCTCTTTCTTGTCTGTGAGCATTTTATTCTCTCTTTCTTGTCTGTGAGCATTTTATTCTCTCTTTCTTGTCTGTGATCACGCTATTCTCTCTTTCTTGTCTGTGAGCATTTTATTCTCTCTTTCTTGTCTGTGATCGCGTTATTCTCTCTTTCTTGTTTGTGATCGCGTTATTCTCTCTTTCTTGTCTGTGAGCATTTTATTCTCTCTTTCTTGTCTGTGAGCATTTTATTCTCTCTTTCGTGTCTGTGAGGATTTTAATTCTCTCTTTCTTGCCTGTGATCGCGTTATTCTCTCTTTCTTGTCTGTGATTATTTTATTCTCTCTTTCTTGTTTGTGATTATTTTATTCTCTCTTTCTTGTCTGTGATTATTTTATTCTCTCTTTCTTGTCTGTGAGCATTTTATTCTCTCTTTCTTGTCTGTGAGCATTTTATTCTCTCTTTCTTGTCTGTGAGCATTTTATTCTCTCTTTCTTGTCTGTGATCACGTTATTCTCTCTTTCTTGTCTGTGATCACGTTATTCTCTCTTCT
The DNA here is from genome assembly GCA_009760885.1 of Achatina immaculata. Taxonomy (NCBI): domain Eukaryota; kingdom Metazoa; phylum Mollusca; class Gastropoda; order Stylommatophora; family Achatinidae; genus Lissachatina; species Lissachatina immaculata. Next base: position 4,351,830 of record CM019691.1, read on the forward strand.
TGTCTGTGAGCATTTTATTCTCTCTCTTGTCTGTGAGGATTTTAATTCTCTCTTTCTTGCCTGTGATCGCGTTATTCTCTCTTTCTTGTCTGTGATTATTTTATTCTCTCTTTCTTGTTTGTGATTATTTTATTCTCTCTTTCTTGTCTGTGATTATTTTATTCTCTCTTTCTTGTCTGTGAGCATTTTATTCTCTCTTTCTTGTCTGTGAGCATTTTATTCTCTCTTTCTTGTCTGTGATCACGTTATTCTCTTTCTTGAAATCTTTCTGTCCTAGTGTTAGAAGTTTTCTCTGTGCCACCCCTCCCCCGCTGGCTGCTATCCTCACTCTTCATCTCTCTCCTTCCTTCTCTCCTCCTGTGCTCAATGCACTAAGTCTTGTATAAACATATAAAACTGCCAGAATCTACGTCTGTTTTTGTGCACATACTTGCTTTCTTCATGTGTTCTGAGCGTGACCACAAAATGTGAACAAGAAAGATTTATCTTAAACGTTTGGGTAAAAATAAAAAAAATGGTAAATGAAGTTTTTGTTTTTATCTGAATTTGTAAGAATGCTTCGTCTGTGCATAGCACAGTGATACTTAACTAATGTTAAGTGTTTGTGATAGTCTGACAAGTGTAGGATAAACAACAGACTGTCAGGCTGACCTGCCATCTTAGTTCTTAATGTTTTGTAATGTCTGTCTGTCTGTCTGTCTGTCTGTCTCCTTGTCTACATGTCCGTCAGCAACACTTCTCTGTGAATTAAGGAAACCATATAGTACATGGCATTTACAGTTTCCAGGCACAACATATAATTACACATCTCTTACTACCACACATATAACTACAGCTTACAGCCACATATAACTACACATCTCTTACTACCACACATATAACTACAGCTTACAGCCACATATAACTACACATCTCTTACTACCACACATATAACTACAGCTTACAGCCACATATAACTACAGCTTACAGCCACATATAACTACACATCTCTTACTACCACACATATAACTACACATCTCTTACTACCACATATAACTACACATCTCTTACTACCACACATATAACTACACATCTCTTACTACCACACATATAACTACACATCTCTTACTACCACACATATAACTACACATCTCTTACTACCACACATATAACTACACATCTCTTACTACCACACATATAACTACACATCTCTTACTACCACACATATAACTACACATCTCTTACTACCACACATATAACTACACATCTCTTACTACCACATATAACTACACATCTCTTACTACCACACATATAACTACACATCTCTTACTACCACACATATAACTACACATCTCTTACTACCACACATATAACTACACATCTCTTACTACCACACATATAACTACACATCTCTTACTACCACACATATAACTACACATCTCTTACTACCACACATATAACTACACATCTCTTACTACCACACATATAACTACACATCTCTTACTACCACACATATAACTACACATCTCTTACTACCACACATATAACTACACATCTCTTACTACCACACATATAATTACACATCTCTTACTACCACACATATAACTACACATCTCTTACTAGCTTATTTTCGTGTATAACTGCACATCTCTTACTACCACACATATAACTACACATCTCTTACTACCACACATATAACTACACATCTCTTACTACCACACATATAACTACACATCTCTTACTACCACACATATAATTACACATCTCTTACTACCACACATATAACTACACATCTCTTACTACCACACATATAACTACACATCTCTTACTACCACACATATAATTACACATCTCTTACTACCACACATATAACTACACATCTCTTACTACCACACATATAACTACACATCTCTTACTACCACACATATAACTACACATCTCTTACTACCACATATAACTACACATCTCTTACTACCACACATATAACTACACATCTCTTACTACCACACATATAACTACACATCTCTTACTACCACACATATAACTACACATCTCTTACTACCACACATATAACTACACATCTCTTACTACCACACATATAACTACAGTATTCTCTCTTTCTTGTCTGTGATCACGTTATTCTCTCTTTCTTGTCTGTGATCACGTTATTCTCTCTTTCTTGTCTGTGATCGCGTTATTCTCTCTTTCTTGTCTGTGATCACGTTATTCTCTCTTTCTTGTCTGTGATCGCGTTATTCTCTCTTTCTTGTCTGTGAGCATTTTATTCTCTCTTTCTTGTCTGTGAGCATTTTATTCTCTCTTTCTTGTCTGTGAGCATTTTATTCTCTCTTTCTTGTCTGTGAGCATTTTATTCTCTCTTTCGTGTCTGTGAGGATTTTAATTCTCTCTTTCTTGCCTGTGATCGCGTTATTCTCTCTTTCTTGTCTGTGATTATTTTATTCTCTCTTTCTTGTTTGTGATTATTTTATTCTCTCTTTCTTGTCTGTGATTATTTTATTCTCTCTTTCTTGTCTGTGAGCATTTTATTCTCTCTTTCTTGTCTGTGAGCATTTTATTCTCTCTTTCTTGTCTGTGAGCATTTTATTCTCTCTTTCTTGTCTGTGATCACGTTATTATCTCTTTCTTGTCTGTGATCACGTTATTCTCTCTTTCTTGTCTGTGATCGCGTTATTCTCTCTTTCTTGTCTGTGATCGCGTTATTGTCTCTTTCTTGTCTGTGATCGCGTTATTCTCTCTTTCTTGTCTGTGGTCGCGTTATTCTCTCTTTCTTGTCTGTGATCGCGTTATTCTCTCTTACTTGTCTGTGATCGCGTTATTCTCTCTTTCTTGTCTGTGATCACGCTATTCTCTCTTTCTTGTCTGTGAGCATTTTATTCTCTCTTTCTTGTCTGTGAGCATTTTATTCTCTCTTTCTTGTCTGTGATCACGCTATTCTCTCTTTCTTGTCTGTGAGCATTTTATTCTCTCTTTCTTGTCTGTGATCACGTTATTCTCTCTTTCTTGTCTGTGATCACGTTATTCTCTCTTTCTTGTCTGTGATCACGTTATTCTCTCTTTCTTGTCTGTGATCACGCTATTCTCTCTTTCTTGTCTGTGATCACGTTATTCTCTCTTTCTTGTCTGTGATCACGTTATTCTCTCTTTCTTGTCTGTGATCACGTTATTCTCTCTTTCTTGTCTGTGATCGCGTTATTCTCTCTTTCTTGTCTGTGATCACGTTATTCTCTCTTTCTTGTCTGTGATCGCGTTATTCTCTCTTTCTTGTCTGTGAGCATTTTATTCTCTCTTTCTTGTCTGTGAGCATTTTATTCTCTCTTTCTTGTCTGTGAGCATTTTATTCTCTCTTTCTTGTCTGTGAGCATTTTATTCTCTCTTTCGTGTCTGTGAGGATTTTAATTCTCTCTTTCTTGCCTGTGATCGCGTTATTCTCTCTTTCTTGTCTGTGATTATTTTATTCTCTCTTTCTTGTTTGTGATTATTTTATTCTCTCTTTCTTGTCTGTGATTATTTTATTCTCTCTTTCTTGTCTGTGAGCATTTTATTCTCTCTTTCTTGTCTGTGAGCATTTTATTCTCTCTTTCTTGTCTGTGAGCATTTTATTCTCTCTTTCTTGTCTGTGATCACGTTATTCTCTCTTTCTTGTCTGTGATCACGTTATTCTCTCTTTCTTGTCTGTGATCGCGTTATTCTCTCTTTCTTGTCTGTGATCGCGTTATTGTCTCTTTCTTGTCTGTGATCGCGTTATTCTCTCTTTCTTGTCTGTGGTCGCGTTATTCTCTCTTTCTTGTCTGTGATCGCGTTATTCTCTCTTACTTGTCTGTGATCGCGTTATTCTCTCTTTCTTGTCTGTGATCACGCTATTCTCTCTTTCTTGTCTGTGAGCATTTTTTCTCTCTTTCTTGTCTGTGAGCATTTTATTCTCTCTTTCCTTGTCTGTGATCACGCTATTCTCTCTTTCTTGTCTGTGAACATTTTATTCTCTCTCTTTCTTGTCTGTGATCACGTTATTCTCTCTTTTCTTGTCTGTGATCGTGTTATTATCTCTATCTTGTCTGTGATCACGTTATTCTCCTTTCTTGTCTGTTATCACGTTATTCTCTCTTTCTTATCTGTGATCACGCTATTCTCTCTTTCTTCTTGTCTGTGATCACGTTATTCTCTCTTTCGTGTCTGTGAGGATTTTAATTCTCTCTTTCTTGTCTGTTATCACGTTATTCTCTCTTTCTTGTCTGTGATCACGCTATTCTCTCTTTCTTGTCTGTGATCACGTTATTCTCTCTTTCTTGTCTGTGAGCATTCTATTCTCTCTTTCTTCTCTGTTATCACGTTATTCTTTCTTTCTTGTCTGTGATCGTGTTATTATCTCTATCTTGTCTGTGATCGCGTTATTCTCTCTTTCTTGTCTGTGATCACGTTATTCTCTCTTTCTTGTCTGTGATCACGTTATTCTCTCTTTCTTGTCTGTGATCACGTTATTCTCTCTTTCTTGTCTGTGATCACGCTATTCTCTCTTTCTTGTCTGTGATCACGTTATTCTCTCTTTCTTGTCTGTGAGCATTCTATTCTCTCTTTCTTGTCTGTTATCACGTTATTCTTTCTTTCTTGTCTGTGATCACGCTATTCTCTCTTTCTTGTCCGTGATCACGTTATTCTCTCTTTCTTGTCTGTGAGCATTCTATTCTCTCTTTCTTGTCTGTTATCACGTTATTCTTTCTTTCTTGTCTGTGATCGCGTTATTCTCTCTATCTTGTCTGTGATCGCGTTATTCTCTCTTTCTTGTCTGTGATCGCGTTATTCTCTCTTTCTTGTCTGTGATTATTTTATTCTCTCTTTCTGTCTGTGATCACGTATTCTCTCTTTCTTCTCTCTTTCTTGTCTGTGAGCATTTTATTCTCTCTTTCTTGTCTGTGAACATTTTATTCTCTCTATCTTGTCTGTGATCGCGTTATTCTCTCTTTCTTGTCTGTGAGCATTTTATTCTCTCTTTCGTGTCTGTGAGGATTTTAATTCTCTCTTTCTTGCCTGTGATCGCGTTATTCTCTCTTTCTTGTCTGTGATTATTTTATTCTCTCTTTCTTGTTTGTGATTATTTTATTCTCTCTTTCTTGTCTGTGATTATTTTATTCTCTCTTTCTTGTCTGTGAGCATTTTATTCTCTCTTTCTTGTCTGTGAGCATTTTATTCTCTCTTTCTTGTCTGTGATCACGTTATTCTCTCTTTCTTGTCTGTGATCACGTTATTCTCTATTTCTTGTCTGTGATCGCGTTATTCTCTCTTTCTTGTCTGTGATCGCGTTATTGTCTCTTTCTTGTCTGTGATCGCGTTATTCTCTCTTTCTTGTCTGTGATCACGTTATTCTCTCTTTCTTGTCTGTGATCGCGTTATTCTCTCTTTCTTGTCTCTGATCGCGTTATTCTCTCTTTCTTGTCTGTGATCACGTTATTCTCTCTTTCTTGTCTGTGATCGCGTTATTCTCTTTTTCTTGTCTGTGATCACGTTATTCTCTCTTTCTTGTCTGTGATCGCGTTATTCTCTCTTTCTTATCTGTGATCACGCTATTCTCTCTTTCTTGTCTGTGATCGCGTTATTCTCTCTTTCTTGTCTGTGATCGCGTTATTCTCTCTTTCTTGTCTGTGATCGCGTTATTCTCTCTTTCTTGTCTGTGATCGCGTTATTCTCTCTTTCTTGTCTGTGATCACGCTATTCTCTCTTTCTTATCTGTGAGCATTTTATTCTCTCTTTCTTGTCTGTGAGCATTTTATTCTCTCTTTCTTGTCTGTGATCACGCTATTCTCTCTTTCTTGTCTGTGAGCATTTTATTCTCTCTTTCTTGTCTGTGATCACGTTATTCTCTCTTTCTTGTCTGTGATCACGTTATTCTCTCTTTCTTGTCTGTGATCACGTTATTCTCTCTTTCTTGTCTGTGATCACGTTATTCTCTCTTTCTTGTCTGTGATCACGTTATTCTCTCTTTCTTGTCTGTGAGCATTCTATTCTCTCTTTCTTGTCTGTTATCACGTTATTCTTTCTTTCTTGTCTGTGATCGTGTTATTATCTCTATCTTGTCTGTGATCGCGTTATTCTCTCTTTCTTGTCTGTGATCACGTTATTCTCTCTTTCTTGTCTGTGATCACGTTATTCTCTCTTTCTTGTCTGTGATCACGTTATTCTCTCTTTCTTGTCTGTGATCACGTTATTCTCTCTTTCTTGTCTGTGATCACGTTATTCTCTTTTTCTTGTCTGTGAGCATTCTATTCTCTCTTTCTTGTCTGTTATCACGTTATTCTTTCTTTCTTGTCTGTGATCACGCTATTCTCTCTTTCTTGTCTGTGAGCATTCTATTCTCTCTTTCTTGTCTGTTATCACGTTATTCTTTCTTTCTTGTCTGTGATCGCGTTATTCTCTCTATCTTGTCTGTGATCGCGTTATTGTCTCTTTCTTGTCTGTGATCGCGTTATTCTCTCTTTCTTGTCTGTGATTATTTTATTCTCTCTTTCTTGTTTGTGATTATTTTATTCTCTCTTTCTTGTCTGTGATTATTTTATTCTCTCTTTCTTGTCTGTGAACATTTTATTCTCTCTTTCTTGTCTGTGAACATTTTATTCTCTCTATCTTGTCTGTGATCGCGTTATTCTCTCTTTCTTGTCTGTGAGCATTTTATTCTCTCTTTCGTGTCTGTGAGGATTTTAATTCTCTCTTTCTTGCCTGTGATCGCGTTATTCTCTCTTTCTTGTCTGTGATTATTTTATTCTCTCTTTCTTGTTTGTGATTATTTTATTCTCTCTTTCTTGTCTGTGATCACGTTATTCTCTCTTTCTTGTCTGTGAGCATTTTATTCTCTCTTTCTTGTCTGTGAGCATTTTATTCTCTCTTTCTTGTCTGTGAGCATTTTATTCTCTCTTTCTTGTCTGTGATCACGTTATTCTCTCTTTCTTGTCTGTGATCACGTTATTCTCTCTTTCTTGTCTGTGAGCATTTTATTCTCTCTTTCTTGTCTGTGATCACGTTATTCTCTCTTTCTTGTCTGTGATCACGTTATTCTCTCTTTCTTGTCTGTGATCACGTTATTCTCTCTTTCTTGTCTGTGATCGCGTTATTCTCTCTTTCTTGTCTGTGATCACGTTATTCTCTCTTTCTTGTCTGTGATCGCGTTATTCTCTCTTTCTTGTCTGTGAGCATTTTATTCTCTCTTTCTTGTCTGTGAGCATTTTATTCTCTCTTTCGTGTCTGTGATTATTTTATTCTCTCTTTCTTGTCTGTGAGCATTTTATTCTCTCTTTCTTGTCTGTGAGCATTTTATTCTCTCTTTCTTGTCTGTGATCACGTTATTCTCTTTCTTGAAATCTTTCTGTCCTAGTGTTAGAAGTTTTCTCTGTGCCACCCCTCCCCCGCTGGCTGCTATCCTCACTCTTCATCTCTCTCCTTCCTTCTCTCCTCCTGTGCTCAATGCACTAAGTCTTGTATAAACATATAAAACTGCCAGAATCTACGTCTGTTTTTGTGCACATACTTGCTTTCTTCATGTGTTCTGAGCGTGACCACAAAATGTGAACAAGAAAGATTTATCTTAAACGTTTGGGTAAAAATAAAAAAAATGGTAAATGAAGTTTTTGTTTTTATCTGAATTTGTAAGAATGCTTCGTCTGTGCATAGCACAGTGATACTTAACTAATGTTAAGTGTTTGTGATAGTCTGACAAGTGTAGGATAAACAACAGACTGTCAGGCTGACCTGCCATCTTAGTTCTTAATGTTTTGTAATGTCTGTCTGTCTGTCTGTCTGTCTGTCTCCTTGTCTACATGTCCGTCAGCAACACTTCTCTGTGAATTAAGGAAACCATATAGTACATGGCATTTACAGTTTCCAGGCACAACATATAATTACAGCTTCCAGCAACATATACCTACAGCTTACAGTTACATATAGCTGCATTTTGCAGTCACACATAACTTCAGCTCACAGCCACATATAACTACATCTTACAGCCACATATAACTACAGCTTACAGCCACATAAAACTACAGCTTACAGCCACATGTAACTACAATTTATAGTCACATATAACTACAGTTTACAATCACATATAACTACATATATCTCACTACCACACATATAACTATACATCTCCATGCATATAACTGTACATCTCCTACTACCACACAAATAACCTGTACTACTCTCACTACCATACATATAACTACACACATCTCTCACCACTATCATATAACTACATATCTCTCACCATCATACATATAATTACAGATCTCTTACTACCACACATATAACTATATATTTTTTATTACACATATAACTACAGATCTCATTCTACCACACATATAATTATACATATTTTACTACTACACATATAACATACGATCTCTTCCTATCACGCACATAACTACACATCTCTCACTGTCACACCCATAACTAGACATCCTTTACTACCACACATATAACTGCACACCTCTTGCTACCATATATATATATATATATATATATATATATATATATATATATATATATATATATATAACTACACATCTCTTACGACCACACATATAACTACACATCTCTTACTACCACACATATAATTACACATCTCTTACTACCACATATTTAACTACACATCTCTTACTAGCTTATTTTCGTGTATAACTGCACATCTCTTACTAATACACATATAACTTCACAACTCTCACTACCACACATTTAACTACACATATCTTACTACCACATAAATAACTACACATCTGTCACAGTCACACATATAATTAAACATCTCTTACTACCACACATATAACTACACATCTCTCAGTGTCACACATATAACTACACATCTCTTACTACCATACCTATAATTACACACCTCTTACTACCACACATATAAGTACACATCTGTCACTGTCACACATTTAACTATACATCTCTAACTACGACACTTATAGCTTCACATCTCTTACTACCACACATATAACTACACACCTCTTACTACCACATATATAACTACACATCTCTCACTACAACACATATAATTACACATCTCTGACTACCACTTAAAGATCCCTGTACAAACAACTCAGATTATAACAAGCTACAGACAAGGTATCAGACGCCATGTTAGCAGTCCTTCTTGTCTGAGACTGAAACATCTTTTAACTTTGCTAATTTCCAATTAAAGGAATGCAACAATCTTGCGGTCCCTCTCGGGTCACATCTGACAGGGCGAGGCAGAAAATGAAAGGCAGTGGAGCCTCAACAAACACCCTCTCTCTGGTTTCTCCAGAAACCGGCACTTTATTGTGCAGGGCTGAGAGAGAAGAGTTGGAAGTATGTAGTAAAATCTCGAGTTCTCTCCCGTGGGATGAAGTCATCATCAGATGCAACATTATCAAGTGGCTTCTTCTAGCATGTCAATGCTGAACTGCAAGCTACCGTACTAGCACAGACAAGACTATTTTATCAATGTAACCGAGTACATCGTGCAAGGATTATTTCCCATTGTTCGCATCTAGTCAAGATTATTTCCCATTGTTCGCATCTAGTCAAGATTATTTCCCTCTGCTTCTCGTTTTCGTCTTAATTAACTTCCTGTTTCTCATTTTCTTTTCAATGTCCCATTTCTGTCAATGTTTCCTTGCTATCAATGTCCCTTTTCTGTCGATGTTTCCTTGCTATCAATGTCCCCTTTCTGTCAGTTTCATTGCTATCAATGTCCCCTTTCTGTCAATGTTTCCTTGCTATCAGTGTCCCCTTTCTGTCAATGTTTCCTTGCTATCAATGTCCCCTTTCTGTCAATGTTTCCTTGCTATCAGTGTCCCCTTTCTGTCAATGTTTCCTTGCTATCAATGTCCCCTTTCTGTCAATGTTTCCTTGCTATCAATGTCCCCTTTCTGTCAATGTTTCCTTGCTATCAGTGTCCCCTTTCTGTCAATGTTTCCTTGCTATCAATGTCCCATTTATGTCAATGTTTCCTTGCTATCAATATCCCATTTCTGTCAATGTTTCCTTGCTATCAATGTCCCCTCTCTGTCAATGTCCCATCTCTGTCAATGTTTCCTTGCTATCAATGTCTCATTTCTGTCAATGTTTCCTTGCTATCAATGTCCTCTTTCTGTTAATGTTTCCTTGCTATCAATGTCCTCTTTCTGTCAATGTTTCCTTGCTATCAATGTCCTCTTTCTGTCAATGGTCCAGAGCGTCTTTGCCCTAGGACCAACTACGACAAGCACTCCCGGCAGTCACTTGAGATGTTACCAACCTTCCCAGCATGCCCTGCTAGTTGATTTCTGTTCAACATGGCGGTCTTGTGTTGCTCTCGCCAGCGCTGCTTTCTTTGACAGAAAGGAATTAGGCAGACAGAAGCTAAACAAAGCCTCATGAAACACGCCAGGGAAGACGTTCAGAAATCTGCCGGAGGCCAGAATGTGATTACTGAATCAGAAATCATTTCGTACCTGCCTCAAATTTCAAATTAGCACTAAAAGACTTCCGCCATAATGGCAGAACTAGCGCTAGGCTGTTCTAACAGTTTGAGAGTTTGTAGAATCAAATTTAGCGGTGACCTGTGCTCAAGAAACACTTGAAATTGATTAAAGAATAACATATAAGGTCCAGGAAGCCAAGTCAATGTGAAGGTCACTTCCTGCAGTGACACTTTCTTCCTCGCCTGAATTTCTATATAAGGATCGTAGCCCATCCGCGCATGACCTGACAGTAAACAATCGTAACCCATGCGCGCATGACCTGGCAGTAAACAATCGTAACCCATGCGCGCATGACCTGGCAGTAAACATGGCTGCTTGTATACCGTCTCTGTAACGATATGACAGAATAAAATAACATCTGGGACTTGGGACGGCGGACTTGGGGCTGCCTGTTCACTCGTTGAATAAAGGAAGTGAATTACTGTATTCCTTAATCACGCTTCACTGATTTCACAGCAATAATCACGTGATTTTCATGCCATTAAAGTAAATTTCCGGATGAACCTTTCAAAACGTGATATGAAATTTCTTCTGAGTTTTATACAAGATATTACCATTTTCTGTGAAATATGTCTGAGTTTTAAACAAGATATTACCATTTTATATGAAACATTTCTGAGTTTTATACACCATATTACCGTTTTATGTGAAATATTTCTGAGTTTTATATGAGATCCTACCATTTTACGTGAATCATTTTATATAAAACATTTCTGAGTTTTATACAAGATCCTAAAATTTTACGTGAACCATTTTATATAAAACATTTCTGAGTTTTATACAAGATCCTACCATTTTACGTGAACCATTTTTGAGTTTTAAACAAGATATTAGCATTTCATGTGAAACATTTCTGAGTTGTGTACGAGATATTCTGTAGCGATTCCATCTGAACCAGATGCTTTGTTGTTTCGTAGAAACACGATACTGTAGATGACTTCTTCTAAGTCTGGGTCCTCTATTTCAGGTTCACAAGTCTGTACTTCTTCTCATGGTAATGTGCTTATAGGCTCTTCACAGTTTAGTAGTTTTTCAAAATATTCTTTCCATCTGCTACAGATTTTCTCTTAATTATTATCATGTTTCCATTACTATCCTTCAAGCTCTGTAGAGCCTTTTTATACCTTTGCTTTAGTGTTCCCAATTCTTTATAGAATTCCTTGCTTTTCTTATTTTGATGGCATGTCTGTATCTTGCTTACCACATCTTTCATATATTGTTGTTTTTGTTGACGAATAACTTTTTGAGTTTCTTTACACTGTGTGTGGTACTTCCATATCTGTCTTGCTATTCTTTTCTTTATGACTGCCTCTCTGCAGACTTCGTCGAACCAGTTTTTTGTTTGTTTGTTTGTTTGTTTGTTTTAGTTATCGTCTTGAATCCCAGGCATTCTTCCGCTGTTTCTTTATAATGATTTTTAGATCTTCCCATCTGTCATCAATGCTTTTATTTTCTTAATTCCCTCTTGTGTTTATATTATGGTTTAGCTCTTTTCTGAATTTTTATTTTCAGATGGAATTGCTGCAGAATTGATTAAGGAAGGAGGTCTAAATACATGAACAGATATGTGCAGTAATACACAGTAATATGGAGAGAAGAAAAACTCTCTAGTGAATGGAGAGAATCATTACTATCCCAGTATTTAAAAAGGCGATAAGTGCAAGTGTGAAAACTACAGAGGAATATCCTTAGTACAAACAAGCTACAAAATACTATCTATTATACTTTTAAATAGATTAAAACCATACAGCGAGAACATACTGGGAGACTATCAAGCAGGTTTTATGAAGAATAGATGAACCACAGACCAAATATTTTATCTACGTCAAAGAGCAGAAAAGTACTGGGAATGTGGAAAAGAAGTACATGATATCTTCATTGACTTCAAGAAAGCCAATGACAGCATAGATAGAAGCAGCTTATGGAAAATTATGAAATAATTTGAGATACCTAATAAATTAATCAATCTGACCAGAATATGCATGGAGGATACACAAAATATAGTAATATATAAAGAAAGAAAGTCAGAACCCTTCTGTATAAGAACTGGTCTAAAACAAGGTGATACATTATCTCTATTACTATTCAACCTAGTACTAGAAAAAGTAAACAAAAAAAAGTGAACGAAAAAAGCAGTACAGAAGAACAAGCTAAAATACTAGGATACGCTGATGACATCGACCTGGTGGGGGAAACTATGCAAGAAGTCATCAATATCTGCATATACCTGAGAGATGTAGCACTAAAAGTGGGCTTGACCATTAACCAAGATAAGACAGAGTATAGGAAGATATCAAGAGACCAGAGGCAGAATGATCCAGATTATATAAATGTTGGAGAGATGATTATTAAGAAAGCAGACATATATAAATATCTAGGCACAACCTTCAACAGAAGCAACACAGTAAGCGATGAAAATAAAATCAGAATAGAGATGGGGAATAAAATATACTTTGCCTTGCAACACCTGTTAAAATCCATGAACTTTCCTGTCTTAAAACATCAAGATAACAGCTGTCATGTATGGATAAAAAACGCGGAGTACAACAAAGAAAGATGAACAAAAATTGCAGATCTTTGAGAACAAGATCCTAAGAAGAATCTTTGGTCCCACAAAGAATACCAACAGTGGAGAATGGAGAGCTAGAAAGAACACTGAACTGAATCTAGAAAGAACACTGAACTGAATCTAGAAAGAACACTGAACTGAACAGCTTCTTTAAATCCCAACTAATTATAAATGTCTTGAAACTGAACAGACTACGCCGGCTGGGGCATGTAGAAAGAATGGAAGAGAACAGACAAACGGAAATGATGTATGCACAAGAGATGACGGAAACAAGACCAAGGAGTAGACCAAGACAGAGATGGAAAGACAACACAGAAGAGGATATAAAAGAAATCGGTGTCACCAACTGGAGAGAGAAGATTAGGAATAGAGAGGAACGAAGGCGAACTTTATCTGCAGCAATGAGCCTTAGTGGCTCGGAAAAGTGGAAGAAGAAGAAGAAGAAGAAGAAGAAGAAGATACTGATATTACCATTTTAAAACAGTATCCTCTGGGATTCTATCTTCTACTCGTCTGCTTATTTATAGATGTAAACTTGTTGCTTATAATTATTCATCTTTCTGTAAATTTCCACTATTGTCCACTGTATTATTGTTCTTTCTTTTATTACTGTTAGCCTTTGTCTCACATCTGTTTTGCGTCTGTTCTGTTAGTCACTTCGCAGACTTACTTGCTCCCAGTTCATTCTCTCTCAGTGGAAATAGCAATACAGAAGCAGCAACGTTATATAATTTGAAGTGACTTTAATAATGCACGGGGTGACGATGTGTCGATGAGCGATATGACAAGGACGACAAGGCATCAACAAACTCCATGAGCACAAGACTGGACGTAATTTACAATTCCACGACAGAATATATGTTCCTGGCAGACGTTTGTCGCCATCAGAACATCCTACTACACTCTGTTTCTACAACTATTTCACTAATAACTACCTTTCTAACCACTACATTTCTAACAACATAAATCTACGTCTTTTTCAGACGATACACAAAACACAACTCCCTTCAGTCTATGATTTCTCTCTCACCTGACCTTTCTTTGTCATACCTTATCTGTGACCCATGAAGCGCACGTGAAAATTGAGACATCTCGAGTTGGACTCTACTCACAAACAGCTGACTGCTTTAGAAAATAACTCTTTTTATATTAATTTTCCTGGTGAAATATGCCTAAACCGGCACACACCAGGAGTGGAACTTGATGGCTAGACATGTCATGCCACCTCCGCTCTAGAGGTCAGTCACGCCTGATATACACCCATACTGGTGAATTTTGCCTAAACCGGCTCACACCAGGGGTGAATCTTGAAGGCTATGCATGTCACAGTACCTCTGCTCTAGAGGTCGGTCTCGTCCCAAACACGCCCATACTGGGATAATGCCTAAACCGGCTCAACCCAGGGGTAGAAGTCACTAGTGGCGAGGATTCGTCCTCCTGGACAAAAGCTCCATCCTAGTCACAACTAGGAAGGGTAGCGGCCACGACCGCAAAATGCTGAAGTCGGAGACACTGGACCAGGGAAGTCTAGATAGGGAACCACCTCTCACCCGGCGGGGATGTTTGCGTATCCTAATCACGCTGAGGTTTTCCGGTGAGAAAGTCAAACTCTGGACTGGATGGGCAACCACCTCTCACTCGGCGGTGATACACGGGTATCTCAAAACACGTCGAGGTTTTCCGGTGAGAAGGTCCAACTCTGGCCTGGGTGGGCTACCGCCTCTCACCCAGCGGGGATGCACTGATATCCCAAACACGCCGAGGTCTTCCGGTGAGAAAGTCCAACCCTAGACTAAACTGGTGCAACGAAAACCATGGTGTCACGCAATCCCGCTTCGGAGACCCACCAAGAATACAGGCTAAAGCCCTGTGATACTCTGAACCCCTTGTGGTCCTCTCGTGTGGTCTTTTCGGGGACCACACAGGGGACCACGGGACCTAACGAGGACCACAAGCGTAAATTCAGTAGGATCACAGTGCGGTTTTGGTGGTAGAAGCGAACGAAGAAGAAGAAGAAGATATTAATTTTCCCAATTCTCAGATGAGTTATCTATTTTACATTCTAACATTCTATTTTCTGTTATAATTTTATGTCAGATATTTCTGAATTTTATAGGAGATATTACCATTTTATGTGAAATATGTCTGAGATATATGCAAGGTATTACCATTTTATGTTGAACATTTCTGAGTTTTATACAAGATATTACCATTTTGTTCTGAACATTCTAACAGAAAAGAGACAAAAATGGTGCTTACAAGACAAAAATTTTTACTTTACATTATGAGATATTGCAGTAAAACATCACAAATTTGACTTTGAATTGTGAGATGTTGTCACATAAATGTGACTTGTAGAGATAGAAATTTGATATTATTGGTGCTGATGTTGATTTCGGTGTTGATGTTGGTGTTGATGTTGATATTGGTGCTGATGCTGGTGTTGATGTTGGTATTGGTGTTTATGCTGGTGTTGGTGCTGATGTTGGTGATGATGTTGGTATTGATGTTGATCTGATATTGGTGTTGATGCTGGTGCTGGTGTTGGTGCTGATATTGATGTTGATGTTGTTTTTGATGTTGGTGCTGATGTCGGTTTTGATGTTGGTGTTTACGTTGGTGTTGATGATGGTGCTGGTATTGATTTTAGTGTTGATGTTAATGTTGATACTGGTGTTGATCTTAGTGTTGATGTTGGTGGTAGTGTTGATTTTGACTTTGATGTTGATGTTAGTGTTGATGATGCTTTGATGTTGATTTCATATTGGTTTTATGTTGATGTTGATGGTTGTGTTGGAGAAATGAAGATTCTCGTCTGAGTGGTGTATTCTCAGCATCTGCCAGTTGTAACCTGAAGCACATAAACTGTCAACTCTGCCATCTTCATAAACCTAGACCAAGTATCTGTCAACTCTGCCATCTTCATAAACCTAGATCCAGTATCTGTCAACTTTGCCATTTTCATAAACCTGGACCAAGTATCTGTCAACTCTGCCATTTTTATAAACATGGACCGAGTATCTGTCATCTTTGCCATCTTCGTAAACCTGGACCAAGTATCACAGTGAAGGAAAAGAGTGACAGAGTCACAGATAAGTAGACAGTATCAAATGACAGAATTACACAAGCACAGATAAGTAGACAGTATCAAATGACAGAATTACACAAGCACATATAAATAGACAGTATCAAATGACAGAATTACACAAGCACAGATAAGTAGACAGTATCAAATGACAGAATTACACAAGCACAGATAAATAGACAGTATCAAATGACAGAATTACACAAGCACAGATAAGTAGACAGTATCAAATGACAGAATTACACAAGCACAGATAAGTAGACAGTATCAAATGACAGAATTACACAAGCACAGATAAGTAGACAGTATCAAATGACAGAATTACACAAGCACAGATTAAACAAACAAAAAATTAGCGCACAATCCAAGGCTACATCAGGAAGAGAGAAAAACTGGATATCCGTCATATTATTGAGGAGATGCTACATGATGATGATGAAGCTTTTTATCCATTCATAAAAAAAACTTGATGATTGTGACCTAGAGGGCAGGGATGCCATAGGACAACAGTTAGCAGATGTACCTATGACAACAGCTAGCAGATGTACCTAGGACAACAGTTAACAGATGTACCTAGGATAACAGTTAACAGATGTAACTAGGACAACAGTTGACAGATGTACCTATGACAACAGTTAACAGATGTACCTAGGACAACAGTTAACAGATGTACCTAGGACAACAGTTGACAGATGTACCCAGGACAACACTTAACAGATGTTACCCAGGACAACAGCTAGCAGATGTACCTAGGACAACACTTAACAGATGTACCTAGGACAAGTTAGAAGATGTACCTAGGACAACAGTTGACAGATGTACCTAGGACAACAGTTGACAGATGTACCTAGGACAACAGTTGACAGATGTACCTAGGACAACAGTTGACAGATGTACCTAGGACAACAGTTAACAGATGTATCTGGATGAGCGCTGTAGATAGTTGCTTCCGTTCTGAATCGTTGAAAATGTTTTCTGTTTGAAACTTCTGTTTTTAAGATATCGTTTGTCTTTCATTACCTCCCGTCTTTCGTTACGCCCCGTCTTTCACTACGTCCCGTTTTCCACCAACATAAGATGGCATTTACTAGCCAGGCCCGGCTGTAAAATGTTGTGAATAGCCGACTTTTAGGCCAGGAAAATAGACGCCATATCAGAGTTCCCGACACCAACCGGAAGTGTTAATTGAATATCTAATCGGGCCCTAGGTTTGAAGAAGTTCGGGGACAAGACAGGTCTGAAGATTGGCAGTGTTGTGGGTTGTCTTGCTCCAACACTCGGGACTGGGACCTCCGCTTGGCTGAGTTGACACAATTTAATTGAGTTAAACAGATTAGACTAGTACATTAATTCAATCCCGGGACTTGACAAGCACCTCGTGTCACGTGACTTACGAAAGAGGCCAAGACATATGCTACTGGCTTCGGGCACAACTCGTTTCTTTCATAGGTCGGGATATGTCATCATCATCATCATCATCATGTCTTAGTGCTTAGCTTGGTGTGATTGGCCTCGACAGTAGCTTCTAACAGCATTTTAAGATTACAACAGGCTGTTTAACATTGCGACGACAGCATGTTTACTTTCCTCAACATACGCTGGAGGCTCATATCTAAAGGATGGGGGAAGGGAGGGAGAGGGAGGAGGAAGAGATTGATTGATTGATCTTTATTTAGAGAGAGAGAGAGAGGGAAAGGAGAGAGAGAAAGAAGTTACAAGAATCAACTACCTTAGAATTAGTGAATGTAAAAAAAAAGGTTTAGGAGGGAGCTGTAGTATTTGTACACACTTTGTCCACACTTTGTACAAATTTTTGTACACACTGTTGTCCACACTTTGCAGACACTGTGTCCACACTTTGTAGACACTGTGTCCACACTGTTGTCCATACTTTGTAGACACTGTGTCCACACTTTGTACACACTGTTGTCCACATTGTGTACACACTGTTGTCCACACTTTGTAGACACTGTGTCCACACTTTGTACACACTGTTGTCCACACTTTGTAGACACTGTTTCCACACTTTGTACACACTGTTGTCCACACTTTGTAGACACTGTGTCCACACTTTGTACACACTGTTGTCCACACTTTGTAGACACCGTGTCCACACTGTGTACACACTGTTGTCCACACTTTGTAGACACTGTGTCCACACTTTGTACACACTGTTGTCCACACTTTGTAGACACCGTGTCCACACTTTGTACACACTGTTGTCCACACTTTGTAGACACTGTGTCCACACTTTGTACACACTGTTGTCCACACTTTGTAGACACTGTGTCCACACTTTGTACACACTGTTGTCCACACTTTGTAGACACTGTGTCCACACTTTGTACACACGGTTGTCCACACTTTGTAGACACCGTGTCCACACTTTGTACACACTGTTGTCCACACTTTGTAGACACTGTGTCCACACTTTGTACACACGGTTGTCCACACTTTGTAGACAATGAGATTGTCACACACGAACAAGTAAAGACTGAGCAACAATGATAAAAGTTTTCAGTCAACATAATGTCCACAGACACGGGAGCAAGCATAATTTTAAAAAAAGAAGATGATGACAGTACATTTACTACAACCATGTCACAAAGAAGAAGAAGAAGAAGAAGAAAGAGAAGAAGAGGTTGATGATGATACATTTGAAAAAAAAAGAGATTCCACCGCTGTTTCTTGTATAAACAAAATGTTAAGACTATTATGTAAACAAAATGTTAAGACTATTATGTAAACAAAATGTTAAGGTAAGGTAAAGGTAATCCTGTCGTGCCTTAGAGGCACATAGGGATATGGTGTTAGTGCCCATATTTTCCTTGACCTGTCAGCACACTAGAGGGTGATATGGTCAGTATCACGCCTGGCCGCCTTTCCTTCCCCAACTCCAGAAGAAGTCGGGTACCCATTTCTACAGCTGGGTGACTGGGGTGCCGCCGGCCGGATTCGAACCCCCGACCTTCGCCATGAGAGACCAGTGCACTAACCACTTCGCCACTCAGACTATTATATAAACAAAATGTTAAGACTATTATGTAAACAAAATGTTAAGACTATTATGTAAACAAAATGTTAAGACTATTATGTAAACAAAATGTTAAGACTATTATGTAAACAAAATGTTAAGACTATTATATAAACAAAATGTTAAGACTATTATGTAAACAAAATGTTAAGACTATTATGTAAACAAACAAACAAAAAGTAGGAGTAGCTTTAAACACTTTCACACACAGTTTGTTTACGTCTTAGCTTACGTCTTACTCTTACAGCAACGTACAGCTTACTCTTACAACAACATACATCTTACAACAACTTACATCCTACTCTTACAACAATATACAGGACAAAGAAAGACAATCTAAATTTACGTGTAAGATGTGAATGTCACTTAGACAGGGGCTATCTGTGACTTGTAAGATATGTAACAGACGTGAATGTCACTTAGACAGGGGCTATCTGTGACTTGTAAGATATGTAACAGATGTGAATGTCACTTAGACAGGGGGCTATCTGTGACTTGTAAGATATGTAACAGACGTGAATGTCACTTAGACAGGGGCTATCTGTGACTTGTAAGATATGTAACAGATGTGAATGTCACTTAGACAGGGGCTATCTGTGACTTGTAAGATATGTAACAGACGTGAATGTCACTTAGACATGGGCTATCTGTGACTTGTAAGATATGTAACAGATGTGAATGTCACTTAGACAGGGGCTATCTGTGACTTGTAGGAAAGCCCGAGAGTCCGCATGGTGGTGGTGGTGGTGGTGGGGGGGGGCTCTATATGTTTAAATGAAGACTTGTAGGTTGTCATATCAGTCTGACTGGTTGGTAGTAAATAGGGGGTGGAGAAAGTTGCAGTAAGAGCGACACATGCGACTGTTGTCAACCAGAGAAACGAGTGGGTGGAATAGACCCGAGAAAAGGGTAGATGGAATAGACCCGAAAAAAAGATGGGTGGAAGAGACCAGAGAAACGGGTGGGTGGTATATACAGATGAATGTAATTACAATAGAGGATTTGTAATGTAGTGCGGTGAAGATCCCAAGATAGTAGCTGCGATTGAGGAAAGAGTAGATGAGAACATAGAGGGAGGTAACACGGCTGTTGAGAGAAGAAATGTTTAAGTGTGGCTGGATTCTGAGCTCAGTCAGCGTGGTTCCATGGTTCTCAAGCTCAATGCAGCTTCTGCCATCAGTGGCATTGTTTAGTGCCTGTTACTAGGAGGTCACACTTGTTTAGTGCCTGTTACTAGGAGGTCACACTTGTTTAGTGCCTGTTACTAGGAGGTCAGACCTGTGTCTCTGGTCTATATCATAACTAAGTGTGTTTGTGTGTGTATGTGTTCTTAGAACATTCAACATACTTACATAAGAGTTTCACCTGTGTTTTTTTTTTCTTCTAGAATATTCACCAGAATCACACAACGGATTCACTCGTATTTTCGTACAGAACATTCAACACAACCACACAAGAGGTGCACTTGTATTTTCTTGTAGTATATTCAGGAAAGACAAAGTTAATGAAGCAAAATGTGAACAACAGAAATGTACTTAGAGCAGATAGCAAGTTAGTGGAGGAGGTCAACGAATTTGTATACCTTGGCAGTAGAGTAGTAGAAAATGGAGACGGCACAAAGGACATCAACAGCAGACTTAATAGAGCAAACCAGGCTTTTGCAATGCTGCAGACTATACTGAAATAAAAAAAAAACTAAGTATAAATATGAAAATCAGGATATTTAAGAGTAATGTTCTAAGTGTACTACTCTATGGAAGTGAATGCTGGAAAATCACCAAAACCATAGAAAGCAAGTTGAATTCTTTCCAAACTAAATGTTTACGAAGAATTAGAAAAATATTTTGGCCAAACACCATAAAAAATAACATCTTATTGGCACAGATGCAGATGAAGCCACTGACAGCAGTTATTGAGGAAAGACGCTGGCGATGGTTGGGACATATGCTCCGAATGACTGACAACTCACTACCAAAAATAGCACTAAGATGGACACCACAGGGGAACAGAAGTAAGGGTAGACCAAAAGAGACATGTAGAAGAACAACAGAAAGGATGTTGAGCAATAGAGGGCTCACCTGAGCAAGAGCAGAAAAAAAGGTAAAGGACAGACATTTGTGGAAAACCCTTGCGGAAGCCCCATGTGCCCTGGGCACTTAAGGTTAAGAGATTCAATCGTTCTTTTTTCGTGTGAAACATTCAACAAATTCACATATCAGATTCACGTGTTTTTTTTCTTTGCAGAACATTCAACAAAAGCAGATAGTAGATCTACTTGATTTTTTTCGTGTGGTACATTCAACAAAATCACAGAAGCGATTCCACTGTTCTCTGTGGTAAGATTCCACTCTTCTCTGTGGTAAGATTCCACTCTTCTCTGTGGTAAGATTCCACTCTTCTCTGTGGTAAGATTCCACTCTTCTCTGTGGTACGATTCCACTGTTCTCTGTGGTAAGATTCCACTATTTTCCGTGGTAAGATTCTACTCTTCTCCGTGGTAAGATTCCACTCTTCTCTGTGGTAAGATCCCACTCTTCTCTGTGGTAAGATTCCACTCTTCTCTGTGGTAAGATTCCACTGTTTTCCGTGGTAAGATTCCATCCTTCTCTGTGGTAAGATTCCACTCTTCTCTGTGATAAGATCCCACTCTTCTCTGTGATAAGATCCCACTCTTCTCTGTGGTAAGATTTCACTCTTCTCTGTGGTAAGATCCTACTCTTCTCTGTGGTAAGATTCTACTCTTCTCTGTGGTAAGATTCCACTCTTCTCTGTGGTAAGATTCCACCATTCTCTGTGATAAGATTCCACCATTCTCCGTAGTAAGATTCCACTCTTCTTTGTGGTAAGATTCCACTCTTCTCTGTGGTAAGATTCTGCTCTTCTCTGTGGTAAGATTCCACTCTTCTCCGTGGTAAGATTCCACCCTTCTCCGTGGTAAGATTCCACTCTTCTCCGTGGTAAGATTCCACCCTTCTCCATGATAAGACTACTTATCAAAGAAAACAAACGAACCTCACGTTATAATGGGAACATCCATCATCTTTTGTGCAAGTTTTCTGTTCATTAGCGAGAGCAAGTCAATATATAAATACAGCATAATAAGATCGACTGTCTGCGTGCTGTGTGTGCTGTCTGAGACATAACAATGTCAGAGCAGATCTGTCATTAGTGGAGCTTAGATCATGGAAGTGCCAGGAAAGCTGAGAGTACATCTCAGAGATAAGTATAGACTAACCGGGTAACAGCCTCCAAATGTCAGACATGTTGACGTCTATAATTAGGAACCATGAACTCAAAAAAACAAAACGGTCCTTGTACACCTGTACGGATCATTAGTGTGTACATCTAGGAAGTGTACAATGGTTTGTTTTTGCGTCTCTCTCTCTCTCTCTCTCTCTCTCTCTCTTATTCTGAATAGTAATGAAATTTGTGTTTGGTAGACAGTCATTTATATGTGTATGTAGCTAGCCATTTATGTGTGTATGTAGTTAATCATTTTATGTGTATGTAGTTACTTTATTGTTAATTATGTTTGTTATATGAGCAGCATATTTGTAGAATGTCTGGAACAGAGTGAAAGTTGTATGATAAAGGGCAGAAAGTCAGACGGGCCTGCGTGCCCAATTCTTAACCCTTTTGAAACAAAGATCAATCAATCAATCAATCAATCTGTCTTTCTCTCTCTCTCTCTCTCCCCCTCACAGTGCCGCTATATGTTGATATTAACTGACATGACTTTATGCTCAACAGCCTGTTCAGCTGTTTCAGGCAGGGTCTCTATTCTTCTTTTTCTTTTTCTGTGTAGTCTTTCCTGGAATGGCAAACATATTTTCTGCAGCAATGACGTCACTGAAGTATAGCCACTGCGTCGGATAGTGAGTGGGTCACAGTGGCTTGCTGATGGGTTAAGTTCAATAATGTGCTTTCTCTATTGACACAATCAATCTTTGGCGGCAACTCCAGGCGCACTAAATTTAGCTACCAGACTGGAAGGGACCCTCACAAGCAGTAATATAAATGCTGAAGGAAACTCATGACAACGCTTTGTTGACTGAACCGGATACCTCCATCTAACCAGCCACATCATTCACCTGCACAGCCACACTTCACACCTGTATAACCACACTTATTACATACTAGAGATGTAACAGCACCTCGCCTACACCTGTATTACATGGTGAAGGTGTAGCAACAACAACTCGCCTACACATGTATTACATGCTGGAGGTGTAACAACAACTCGTCTACACCTGTATTACACGCTGAAGATGAAACAACAGCTTGCCTACACCTGTATTACATGCTGAAGATGTAACAACAACGACTTACCTACGCCTATATTACACGCTGAAGGTGTAACAACAACTTGCATACACCTATATTACACGCTGAAGGTGTAACAACAACTTGCCTGCACTTGTATTACATCCTGGAGGTTTAACAACTTGACTACACTTGCATTACACGTGTTAAATGTAGATCCAGGACAGCTGAACCTATCAACTGCTTCAAGCTCATCCTTAGACAGGTCGATGTAGTTATGTCTTGTCAAGTCCTGGACAAATGAACACATCACAGGTAATTTCTTTGAAAGTCAAAACTAAGAGAGCTGCGAAGATTGTAGGTGCTAGGACACAGATTTCTAAACTCCAATATCGGCATGAAAACTGTCAGATACAGAAAGTGTATTATGTTCTTCATATTCTGTACAGGCATGCTGTGTAACAATGGCGGATGCCAAATATACTCCACGTCTGTTCATGGCGTCATAAGTAATGAAGAGGGGTATCCTTGTGCTCTGGGTCTTTCTTGCAGCTGTCTGAGTGTAAAGATCATGTCACTGGGCGATGGCCTTGATCTAAACCACAATGTGGCTCGGGAAAATTATGTCACTGGGCGATGGCCTTGATCTAAACCACAATGTGGCTCGGGAAAATTATGTCACTGGGCGATGGCCTTGATCTAAACCACAATGTGGCTCGGGAAAATTATGTCACTGGGCGATGGCCTTGATCTAAACCACAATGTGGCTCGGGAAAATTATGTCACTGGGCGTTGGCTTTGCTGTAAACCCACTCTGTGACCTGAGCGAAGGACTTACCTGTTACTCTTATCAAAGAGATCCCTCTCTGCTTGTTGCAGTCCTCCATATCACCTGTGTTTTTTCTACAGCATCACCATCTTGGTAACTCGCAAGTCCTGATGTATCTTGGCAACTCGCAAGTCCTGATGTATCTTGACAACTCGCAAGTCCTGATGTATCTTGCCAACTCGCAAGTCCTGATGTATCTTGGCAACTCGCAAGTCCTGATGTATCTTGGCAACTCGCAAGTCCTGATGTATCTTGGCAACTCGCAAGTCCTGATGTATCTTGGCAACTCGCAAGTCCTGATGTATCTTGGCAATTCGCAAGTCCTGATGTATCTCGCCATCTCTCCAGCACTAGATAAGGAGCTGGTGGAGATGTGGCAGAAGGATGCTTACATTTTCTTTCAGCACTTCTGCTGGGATGTTATCTTTGCTTGTTGCTTTTCTGTTTTAAAGTCTCTTGACAGCACCATACAGCTCCTGCTTGACGATCATCTCTTTCTGTCATTACAGGATATTTCGGTATTAGATCTTCCATCATTACATGATATTTCGGTATTAGATCCTTCACCATTAGAGGATATTTTGGTATTAGTATTAGATCTTCCACCATTACATGATGTTTCGGTATTAGATCTTCCATCATTACAAGATATTTCAGTATCAGATCTTCAGCCATTACACAGATTTGGGTATTAGATCTTCCATCATTACAGGATATTTTGATATTAGAGCTTCCATCATTACAGGATATTTCGGTATTAGATCTTTCACCATTACAGGATATTTTGGTATTATACCTTCCACCATTACAGGATATCTTGGTATTAGATCTTCCACCACTACAGAATATTTCGGTATTAGATCTTCCATTATTACAGGATATATGAGTACTAGATCTTTCAACTATTAACCTGGGTACCAGATCTTTCCACCATTAATCTGAGTATTAGATCTTTCCACCATTAATTTGGGTACTAGATCTTTCCACTATCAATTTGGGTACTAGATCTTTCCACTATTAATTTGGGTACTAGATCTTTCCACCATTAATTTGGGTACTAGATCTTTCCACCATTAATTTTGGTACTAGATCTTTAAGTTTGGAGTTGATGGTTTCTCTTCAGATTGGAGACGTGATGGGTGTTTAAATACACTTTTTGCTGATGTAACTGTAACCTGTTTCTATCTGTAATTAAATGCACCACCTGTAATAACAACTTCCTTACATCTGTACCATTGCTGGTGTAACAATCACACAAACTACCCACACTTGTATCATCCCCTGATGTAACAGCAACTTACTTACACCTGTATCACCTGCTGATGGGGCAAAAACATACCTGTATCTGTATTATTTGTTTTTTACCTTTATCTGTATTATTTGTTATATTAGCAACAGTTTATCACTACAAGTATGTAGGTTACCTGGAATTAAAACCCAGGTGAATGAAACATTTTACCTAGATTGTCTTTTGAAGTTCAAGCATCAATCAGACTTCCAAAGAAAGGTGCGCAAGGTAAGTGTCGGGTTTCTCTGGCCAAGACGCAAAGATCTGGTGAACCGTGGCGCAGGTGTTGCGGTGTTACTGGAGGATGTTGTACCACCTCCGGGAAGTCAACAATTACAGGAGGTTGTAAATCTGGCAACAATTACTGCACGATTAGTGGCCTTTTATGTGAGAGGCGCTTGCAAGCTTCCAGACAGTGATCATTTCGTTTTCATGTGGTTGGGGGGGGGGGGGGGGGGGGGGGGGAGGGGTAATATGTGATGCAGTCGATGCTGTGACACTGAGGGCCACTCTGTGATGCAGTCGATGCTGTGACACTGAGGGCCACTCTGTGATGCAGTCGATGCTGTGACACTGAGGGCCACTCTGTGATGTAGTCGATGCTGTGACACTGAGGACCACTCTGTGATGTAGTCGATGCTGTGACACTGAGGGCCACTCTGTGATGTAGTCGATGCTATGACGCTGAGGGCCACTCGGTGATGTAGTCGATGCTGTGACACCGAGGGCCACCCTGTGACACTGAGGGCCACTCTGTGATGTAGTCGATGCTGTGACACTGAGGGCCACCCCGTGATGTAGTCGATGCTGTGACACTGAGGGCCACCCTGTGATGTAGTCGATGCTGTGACACTGAGGGCCACTCTGTGACACTGAGGGCCACCCTGTGATGTAGTCGATGCTGTGACACTGAGGGCCACCCCGTGATGTAGTCGATGCTGTGACACTGAGGGCCACCCTGTGATGTAGTCGATGCTGTGACACTGAGGGCCACCCTGTGACACTGAGGGCCACCCTGTGACACTGAGGGCCACCCTGTGACACTGAGGGCCACTCGGTGATGTAGTCGATGCGGTGACACTGAGGGCCATCCTGTGACACTGACGTGTGCTGTAGCTGAAAACAGACAAATATGACCTTAAACTTGAAAACTCAAACCTGTTTTAATCGATCATTACTTTTTGTCCGATTTGTAGAAAGTTCTTTTCACCGATAATTATTTTATGTCCTTTTTGTAGAAAGTTGTCGTCACCAGTCATTACTTTGTTATTGGTTTGTAGAAAGTTATCTTCATTACTTTTTGTCTAATTTGTAGAAAGTTTTTTCCACTATTTATTACTTTGTGTCTGGCTTGTAGAAAGTAGTCTTCATCGATCATTACTTTGTGTTTGGTTTGTAGAAGATTGTCTCCACTGTTTCTTTTTTTTTTTTTTTGTCTGGTTTGCAGAAAGTTGTCTCCACTGTTTATTACTTTTTGCCTGGTGTGTAGAAGATTGTCTCCACTGTTTATTACTTTTTGCCTGGTTTGTAGAAGATTGTCCACACTGTTTAGTACTTTTTGCCTGGTTTGTAGAAGATTATCTCCACTGTTTATTACTTTTTGCCTGGTTTGTAGAAGATTGTCTCCACTGTTTATTACTTTTTGCCAGGTTTGTAGAAAGTTGTCTCCACTGTTTATTATTTTTTTGTCTGGTTTGTAGAAAGTTGTCTCCACTGTTTATTATTTTTTTGTCTGGTTTGTAGAAAGTTGTCTCCACTGTTTATTATTTTTTTGTCTGGTTTGTAGAAAGTTGTCTCCACTGTTTATTATTTTTTTGTCTGGTTTGTAGAAAGTTGTCTCCACTGTTTATTATTTTTTTGTCTGGTTTGTAGAAAGGTGTCTTCACTGTTTATTACTTTTTGCAGAAAGTTGTCCCCTATTACTTTGTGTCTGGTTTACAGAAAGTTGTCTCCATTGTTTATTATTTTTTTTGTTCTGGTTTGCTGACAATTGTCTCTGCGTGTTATTATTCTTTACTCTATTGTAGATGGTTATCTCCGCTGTGTATTATTATTATTTATTATTTATTCTTTTTATTGTTATTTTGCTCGGTTTGTAGAAAATTGGAAGATAGGCAGCAGAAGAGGAGTATGTAAGAATGAAGAGATGTAAACCAGGGAGGAGCAGAGAGGCGGAATGAGAGGTAATAAGATTGAGGAGATTAGAGAGGAGGAAGGAGAGACAGTAAGAATGAGGAGATGTAGAATAGGAAGGAGGAAGGAGAGACAGTAAGAATGAGGAGATGTAGAATAGGGAGGAGGAAGGAGAGACAGTAAGAATGAGGAGATGTAGAGTAGAGAGGAGCAGAGAGGAGGAAGGGGAGATAGTAAGAATGAAGAGATGTAGAATAGGGAGGAGGAAGGAGAGACAGTAAGAATGAGGAGATGTAAAGTAGAGAGGAGCAGAGAGGAGGAAGGGGAGATAGTAAGAATGAAGAGATGTAGAATAGGGAGGAGGAAGGAGAGATAGATAGTAAGAATGAGGAGATGTAGAGTAGAGAAGAGCAGAGAGGAGGAAGGGGAGATAGTAAGAATGAGGAGATGTAGAGAGGAGCAGAGAGGAGGAAGGGGAGGTAGTAAGAATGAAGAGATGTAGAATAGGGAGGAGGAAGGAGAGACAGTAAGAATGAGGAGATGTAGAGTAGAGAGGAGCAGAGAGGAGGAAAGAGATATAGTAAGAATGAGGAGATGTAGAGTAGAGAGGAGCAGAGAGGAGGAAGGGGAGATAGTAAGAATGAGGAGATGTAGAGTACAGAGGAGGAAAGAGATATAGTAAGAATGAGGAGATGTAGAGTACGGAGGAGGAAGGAGAGATAGTAAGAATGAGGAGATGTAGAGTATGGAGGAGGAAAGAGATATAGTAAGAATGAAGAAATGTAGAGTACGGAGGAGGAAGGAGAGATAGTAAGAATGAGGAGATGTAGAGTAGAGAGGAGTAGAGATGAGGAAGGGGAGATAGTAAGAATGAGGAGATGTAAAGTAGAGAGGAGCAGAGAGTAGGAAAAAGATATAGTAAAAATGAGGCGATGTAGAGTAGAGAGGAGCAGAGAGGAAGAAGGGGAGATAGTAAGAATGAGGAGATGTAGAGCAGGGAGGAGTAGAGAGGACGGATGAGAGACAGAGGTCTTGAGACTAGACTGTCTTGAAGAAAAGCCGCGTGTGAAGACATCGATTCTGCCAGTCAGGCTGGTTGTTTTCGGTTCCTGAACTTGCCTTTTTTTCCCCTGAATAATGAAGCGCCATTGTTCAGCAAAAACCAGAAGCGAAGAGCATTGAGCCGACCTGTAAGAAAATTAGCGTCATGTTGTGGGCGGTGGCTTTGTTAGTCTCAACCTGACACTGTTCGCGGAAGGATCTATTGTGGCCTAATACCTAGCGTACATCCCACAACAATTTTACTGCACAAAACAATACGACTTTTTCACTCGTCTTGTTCGCCCAATTATCACTTCCGTGTGGAGTTTGGGCAGCTTTCGTGGGGTCCACCTCGCATCCACCCACCCAGCAGTTCACGTGGACAGTTTCTGTTAAACAATTAAGTAATTTGTGTCTCTTCTCGCCGTCATTATCAAAGCTATTTTTAGAAAGCTCCCGGTCCTGCCCGTGTCTTCAGTCGGTTATCTGACGATTAAGATAATTATGTGCAATCTTCATGATGATACCCGAAACGTGTGGGTGTGATGTTCGTAATGATGTATCACACAATGAGATAACGAGAACAATGATGATGGGGGAGAAAAAAAAGATGAAAGCCAGTTTCTGAAATGACCCGAAGTTTACGGGCAAATAACGATCACAGACTGCAGCTTGTTAGGCGACACGTGACCGTGAAATGTTTTTCTTATTGGTCAGAAAGTCCACAACTCCTAGAACAGTTCTAGAACATGCACAGAACCGGTACAACGTTGAATATGTCGGCAGTCGGTACAGCGTTGTGTCTACTCGGTACAGCTGTTTCAGATGTTCTGAGATAAGCTGTGAACTGTGACTACGTTTCTCGTACAAACACAAAACCCGTCATAATTTCCTTCACGTTCATCCTTTCATGTTGAATCTGTAAGCAGCTTGGGTTTTCTATTCCTTGTAAAATGTATGTACTTTTTGTGTTTGAAATATCCCAAATAGAAGTTTGCACAAACTTGACCCTGTGATTGCTAATAGTTTGGTAAACAGTGTTGATTTCTACCCATCAAAAGCCGACACGAAATGTCAACATGTCCGCCGACACGGGCGGTACAGTCCAGGCAGTACAGCATGTTTTTTTGTGCTCTGGCACAAAGATAATGTTGACCAAGTTCACACTGTAGTGATTTCAGAGTAATGGGGTACGTTAGTTCGCTGGCATGCCATCAGATGTTCAGACAAGAAGAACTTGTATATGACATATGTTGTCCAAAGTTTTCTGTACCGTTTTTGATGCGCTGATGTCCTCAAGTTTTATGTTTTCTTGATTTTACAGTCACTTTCTGGAGATGACAAGTTTTTTATTGTTGTTGTTGTTGCTGTTGTTGTTGTTGCCATTTATTATGTGACATATTCCGAGTACAAGTTAATCGTAGATTATTATTTATCTTCAGTCAACTCTTGACTGTGACATGCCTTCTTTTTTGAACAAATCATCTTGGACTGTTGTCAGCTGCACTGAGTGGTCGTGCTGGCTTGCTCACTTTTCACACTGAGGGGGCGAGTTCAATTCTCAGCTCGCTTTCATGCTTTGATTGCATTTTTGAGTCTCATTCAGAGCAGTTCTGTATGTTGTACTAAACATAACAGTTCTGTATGTTGTACTAAATATAACAGTTCTGTATGTTGTACTAAATATAACAGTTCTGTATGTTGTACTAAACATAACAGTTCTGTATGTTGTACTAAATATAACAGTTCTGTATGTTGTACTAAACATAACAGTTCTGTATGGTGTACTAAACATAACAGTTCTGTATGTTGTACTAAACATAACAGTAGTGCTGTACTAAACATAACAGTTCTGTATGTTGTACTAAACATAGCAATCTTATTTCTCGTTATCTTGTGTTTCAACAAAACAGAACAGCAGAACTTTCAACAAACAAAACAGCAGAATTTTCAGCAAACAAAATAGCAGAATTTTCAGCAAAAAACAGCAGACTTTTCAGCAAACAAAACAGCAGAGTTTTCAGCAAACAAAACAGCAGAACTTTCAGCAAACAAAACAGAACAGCAGAACTTTCAACAAACAGAACAGCAGAACTTTCAGCAAACAAAGCAAAACAGCAGAACTTTCAACAAACAAAACAGCAGAATTTTTAGCAAACAAAACAGCAGAACTTTCAACAAACAAAACAGCAGAAATTTCAGCAAACAAAACAGAACAGCAGAACTTTCAACAAACAGAACAGCAGAATTTTCATCAAACAGAACAACAAAATGTTCAGCAAACAGAACAGCCTGGAAGAAGAAAAAAAAAAAAAAACAAGCCGTCAAGAAAGTGTACAGGCAATATTGAATTTGCCAAGAAGCAGCCAATTATAATTCTATGACCACCCCGTTTTTCTTGAATCCCTTCTTCTAGCCTATAATGAATCTGCTAGTAGCAGTTTACAATAAAAACGTATGCAAATTTTAGCTAAACACTGCACACAAAAAATAAAATAAAATAAAATAAAAACCTGGGATATTACTGTTTGCATTTTCGCTTCGCATGTTTGACTAGAAACCTCAAGCGATGGTCAGCGTTACCTGACGTTCCATGCCAAGTACGCCAGAAGCGGGAATATACCATTTGTTGCGTTTATTAAGGCCATTATAGGACGTTTACAGCTTAGCGATTGCTTGGGGTGTAAACAGAGGGTCTCACGTCCTAGTCAAACACTAGAGAACTTCCCAACAGGCCACGCGTACTTGGAAACTCTGAAATAATTATACACATCAGTGATTACCAAGTAGGAAACGAATACATCAGCGATCGCTGCTTGAAGAGAAATACATCAACATTTGCAGACACTTCAGGCAAGACATGAGAAACACTGGCGCTACATTTTTCAGACAAAATATTTATAATTTATTTTCAGACAACACATACGGGCGTGACATATAGACGTGACACACAGATGTGACATGCAGCGCCCAGACGTGTCAGGCTATATACAGGCGTGATATGTGACATATAGAAGTGACGTGTTGCATACAGGCGTGATGTGACATACAGACGTGACATGCGGTATGCAAGAGTGTCATGCTGCATACAAGCGTGACGTGTGGCATACAAGCCTGACATGTGGCATACAGGCCTGACACGTGGCATATGGCATACAGGCCTGGCACGTGTCAAAGAGAGGTGACATGTGGGCCCTTCTTGTCACAGACAGTGCTTGAGAGGTTGTGCATGTAAGCCAGTGAGGTATAAGAGATGAGAGAGAGAGAGAGAGAGAGAGAGAGAGAACATTATATCTTATAACTCATAACACTGCTCACATTCTACTTAAAGAAATGAGTACCTTGTGAGAAATCAGAGAAAAACAAAACAGATCACAACATAATGTAGGAAATAAGAAATAACATAATACAGAAAATAAGACAAAGATGTTAACGATAACATAATGTAGGAAATAAGACAAAGATAAAGATGTTGATGATAACATAATATAAGAAGACATTCACGATAAAGTCATCTAGAGACAGAAAAATCTGACTTATAAATCTGTACACAATGAAGAAGTAGAAGATTTTCTTGTAAACAGAGAAGCAGTTGTAAGCTAGAATTTGTCAGGCCAAGATTAGACTGGTTGTTGTCAGGCCAAGATTAGACTGGTTGTTGTCAGGCCAAGATTAGACTAATTGTTGTCAGGCCAAGATTAGACTTGTTGTCAGGTCAAGATTAGATTAGTTGTTGTCAGGCCAAGATTAGACTAATTGTTGTCAGGCCAAGATTAGACTGGTTGTTGTCAGGCCAAGATTAGACTAATTGTTGTCAGGCCAAGATTAGACTAGTTGTTGTCAGGCCAAGATTAGACTGGTCGTTGTCAGGCCAAGATTAGACTAATTGTTGTCAGGCCAAGATTAGACTTGTTGTCAGGCCAAGATTAGACTAGTTGTTGTCAGGCCAAGATTAGACTAGTTGTAGTCAGGCCAAGATTAGACTGGTCGCTATCACGCCAGGATTAGATTGGTTGTTGTCAGGCCAAGATTAGACTGGCTGTTGTTAGGCCAAGATTAGACTGGTTGTTGCTAAGCCAAGATTAGACTGGTTGTTGCTAAGCCAAGATTAGACTGGTTGTTGTCAAGCCAAAATTAGACTGGTTATTGTCAAGCCAAGATTAGACTGGTCGTTATTAGGCCAAGATTAGACTGGTCGTTGTCAGGCCAAGCTTAAACTGGTTGTGCTTGCTTGATCACGGCTACTGCTGTAACATTCTGCACAAAGATGAATATCCAGGTGGAGCCTAATCAGAACTCCACAACATGTACTACAAGAATCTACCTGACCAAATCTGACTGGAAGAATTCGCTTGAGAAAGATTTTGCCGCTAAAATGTGGAGAAGATTGCGGACGTTTCCCATGCAGATAAGGTCTCAGATTTAGCATGAACAGCAACAACAACAACAACAACAACAACAAACAAACAAACAAACAAACTTGACAACCGACAGAAAGAGAGAGCTGGACGATCATAGAAGAATAACACCAAAAGTTTAATACTTGTGAAGGCAATCCTCCATATCACCAACACTTTATGAAACTTTTTGTGTGTGTGTCACTGCAGTCATCACGTGCTTCACAATCTTTGTTTATTTTAAAAGTTATTTTTCTTAAAACTGTGTCCCGTGGGAGAGATGTTGGTTGGGGGTCACCTTTGATGTGTGGCTGTTGAAAGAAAGCGGTGGGCAAACACTCAACTTCCTCTCCCGCCATTAATAAGACTTACTTAAGCTGCCATTAAGGCTTTATCATGCCTGGAAACAGGAACAGCAAACAGCCCGCGCGTGCCTGCACATCTCACCAGAACTCTGCACTTCTCTGCTCACTTCAACACGCGCCTAATTGGCTGGTGGAAGTCGGATAGGAAGTTTGTCGCTGGGTCTTCAAACAGGCCAGCCAATATTAG
The DNA here is from genome assembly GCA_009760885.1 of Achatina immaculata. NCBI lineage: Eukaryota > Metazoa > Mollusca > Gastropoda > Stylommatophora > Achatinidae > Lissachatina > Lissachatina immaculata. The sequence continues at coordinate 4,385,505 of CM019691.1, forward strand.
AACAGGGCGTGAAGTGTGGCTGATGTCGGGGACTGGGTGATGTGACGTGGTGGTGAATGTTGGGACTGGATGATGTGACGTGGTGGTAAATGTTGGGACTGGTTGATGTGACGTGGTGGTGAATGTTGGGACTGGGTGATGTGACATGGTGGTAAATGTTGGGACTGGTTGATGTGACGTGGTGGTAAATGTTGGGACTAGGTGATGTGACGTGGTGGTGAATGTTGGGACTGGGTGATGTGACGTGGTGGTAAATGTTGGGACTGTGTGATGTGACGTGGTGGTAAATGTTGGGACTGGGTGATGTGACGTGGTGGTAAATGTTGGGACTGGATGATGTGACGTGATGGTAAATGTTGGGGCTGGGTGATGTGACGTGATGGTAAATGTTGGGACTGGATGATGTGACGTGGTGGTAAATGTTGGGACTGGATGATGTGACATGATGGTAAATGTTGGGGCTGGGTGATGTAAAATGATGGTAAATGTTGGGGCTGGTGATGTAAAATGATGGTAAATGTTGGGGCTGGGTGATGTGACATGATGGTAAATGTTGGGACTGGGTGATGTGACGCGGTGGTAAATGTTGGGACTGGATGATGTGACGTGGTGGTAAATGTTGGGGCTGGGTGATGTGACGTGGTGGTAAATGTTGGGGCTGGTGATGTAAAATGATGGTAAATGTTGGGGCTGGGTGATGTGACATGATGGTAAATGTTGGGGCTGGGTGATGTGACATTATGGTAAATGTTGAGACTGGGTCATGTGACCGATGGTAAATCATGGGACTAGTTGATGTGACTTGATGCAAATGACGGGACTGGGTAAGGTGATAGGATGGTAAATGATGGGACTGGGTGATATGACAGGATGGTAAATGATGGGACTATGAAACAAGGATGTAAAGTTGACTTCTCTCGTGAAACAGGGATGTGAATTTGTCTTCTCTCAATGTAAAATTGTCTTCTCTCATGAAACAGGGATATAAATTTGTCTTCTCTCATGAAACAGGGATATAAATTTGTCTTCTCTCATGAAACAGGGATATAAATTTGTCTTCTCTCATGAAACAGAGATATAAATTTGTCTTCTCTCAATGTAAAGTTGTCTTCTCTCATGAAACAGGGATATAAATTTGTCTTCTCTCAATGTAAAGTTGTCTTCTCTCATGAAACAGGGATATAAATTTGTCTTCTCTCAATGTAAAGTTGTCTTCTCTCATGAAACAGGGATATAAATTTGTCTTCTCTCAATGTAAAGTTGTCTTCTCTCATGAAACAAGGATGTAAAACGAGACCACGTGAAAGAGAACGAGACCTCTAAGAACGAGACCACGTGAAAGAGAACGAGGCCTCTAAGAACGAGACCTCTAAGAACGAGACCACGTGAAAGAGAACGAGACCTCTAAGAACGAGACCACGTGAAAGAGAACGAGACCTCTAAGAACGAGACCACGTGAAAGAGAACGAGACCTCTAAGAACGAGACCACGTGAAAGAGAACGAGACCTCTAAGAACGAGACCACGTGAAAGAGAACGAGACCTCTAAGAACGACACCACGTGAAAGAGAACGAGACCTCTAAGAACGAGACCACGTGAAAGAGAACGAGACCTCTAAGAACGAGACCACGTGAAAGAGAACGAGACCTCTAAGAACGAGATCACGTGAAGAAAGGACTATCTGGCAAATAACCAAGCGCTGTCGATGGATAATGTTCTACTAATTTGTCACACGAGGGAGATAAACTTTGTCTTTGATCCTGCAATTATCTGCACTTTAATACCGCAATTATCTGCACTTTAAACTGTTCATTCTGCGCTATCTGAAGATATAATGGCGATGTCAATGTTACTTGCAAGCAGAAACTGCCTTCAAATGTCTGCTAGCATTTTGTCTAGTGCTAGCTTCGGTGGTAGTATAGGGACACGAACTTGTGTCACTAAACATTGTTTATACAATCTACGCTTGTGTCACTAAACATTGTTTATACAATCTACGCAGGGACAAAAATACCGCACTAACTTTTCTGATCTAGCTGATGATAAATTAATTAATGATACCATCAGCACATAATTATCATGATACTTTCATCAGTAATTAAAGAATATGATAATTGTGTCAATAGATACTCCAGCACGTAAATACTTTCAATAAGCGATAATTAAATAGCACAACAATTTCATAACGAAATATAAACAAATATTAATAGTTGATCATTTCACTGACAAACATCAGTCATATTTTTTACGTTGACTGACAGATCACAAACATCTTTTCTATTTTGCTGACAGCAATTTTCTTCAGGTCACGTGACAGTGTTTCCAGGTTTGTATGTCCTCCCTTGCCGTTTCTTTCTAACACTGCTTTCACGTTTGAAAAACAAAAATTAAAAAAAAAGCAAACTAAAAACAAAACAAAACAAAACCAAAAAAAAAAAACACAAAGAAAATTATGTGGTGGTCTTACGCCAGTCGTGTGGTTGTCTTACATCAATCACGTTGTCTTACAGCAAGTAGGATAGTGGTCATAGATTTGGCCTGTTATGACAATGAAGCTAGCAGGTAGTTAGCCTAGAACTGGTGTCTGTGACCTCAGGTGGGCTCGAGTTTTGTCTCCCATTGTTTCTCCACAGAACGAGAGAAGAAATTCCCCTTACAACCGCTGGCTGGAAACTTTTCCCGCATACAAGTTCCCTCCCCGCCCTCTGTAATTACATACCAAGATCGTAGAGACACGGGCAGACTTTCAAACATTACATCTCACAAGACTGAGCTTGTCAGCACCAGCAATTACACCAATTAAATGCTGTTAAGTTCTGAATGTATCCGAGAAAAGACTGATTTTTCTATAATTGAAAAGACGAGAGTGTTTTTATATCGTATTTGGAAGCCAGGGTAAACGAAGGATGTGTGCATTCAAATCTATAATAATATCCCGTCAATGAAGTTGCGCTTCTCGTGACCTTTTCTGTGGGAATCTCTAGAATCATCCAGGACAAAGTTTCTGCTGCCACAAACAAGGTGTTAACCTAGGCAAGGGCTGATAGCGTGGAGGACACAAACCAATCAGCTTTTTTGTTTATTGTATAATTAAGCATTGATCTCCCCACAGTGGTTACGGTGTCTTGTTTGTTAGTGAGTGCTGCATCATCTGCGGTCGACATGCAACTTCCTCCATTGTTTCCGAGCTGGGCTCAGTAGAAACAACCAACCATTAAACACTTAGTGTACAGGCCCACGTGACACGGTCCGCCATTTCTTAACTGTGACACTGTCTTTCATAATCACACTCAGTCTGACAGATACACGTAAACACACATACAAAAAAAAACAAAAACAAATACACACAAACATATATATATATATGAAAAATACTTACATAAAACATATACATACATATATATAAATACATATATAAAGACATATATATACATAACAACATATATATATATAAAACATATATATATATATACACATAAAAATATACACAAAACATGGTTTCAGATTAGTTTTGGTTACTAGTTACTAGCTGGTTACTAAGTCCACATACTGGGAACAATTTAGGTAGGGACAGGACCAAAACTAATCTGAAACCCACAGATCCATGGCCAATGTACTACCGTGCTCGGGTGGCCATTCCTAAATCCAACTCTACAACCCAGGATTCCCCTCTCAGGATAATGTATGCCGGTCATGCATCAAATCACACACATGTACATCCATACTTCACAGGAACATGAAATACATATTTCCAAGTCCAATATCAAATTACATCCATTTTATCAACTCTCTACATATATCACGTGGCGGCACCACAGACATGACATACACAGGACATCCACATATATCATCATGATAACAAGCATGACATAAATATATGTATCATCAATGTAACACATTACAGTAAGACACATATCCTCAATGTAACACATTAAAGCAAGACATATATCATCAATGTAACACATTACAGCAAGACACATATCATCAATTGGACACCACAGGGGAGCAGAAGTAAAGGTAGACCAAAAGAGACATGGAGAAGAACAACAGAAAAGATGTTGAGCAATAGAGGGCTCACCTGGGCAAGAGCAGAAAAAAAGGCGAAGGACAGGCATTTGTGGAAAACCCTTGCGGAAGCCCCATGTGCCCTGGGCACTTAAGGTTCAGAGAGAGAGAGAGACATATCATCAATGTAACATAATAACTCTCTAGAGATAAAATTAAATCTATATGTGCCTGATGCTGGCTTTGGCACCTTTAGCCCTCTCTCCATAAGCTAAGTCCACACATTTATCCATTGGTGCCATCGCACTTATTCTAGCCTTGCCTTCTGCTGATCTATGAGACACTCATCTTCCTGGATTGCGATGTGCTACTACACCGGCAATTATAGCACTGTTGCCACGCCCTCTCCATATAATGTATCATGATCTCCTGGTTGTGCTAATGCACTGGAACAATACTATACATCTTCTGGTGTGCTAATGCACTGGAATAATACGACACAAATTCTGGTGTGCTAATGGATTGGAATAATACGACACAAATTCTGGTGTGCTCATGCACTGGAATAATCACTCCATCTCCCCACTTCACAATTTCCATTGCTAATCTCCTCATTGCATGCAGATGCTGCAGCCAGGTTACTTATCTCCAGAATACCATCTAGACATATACTTATCTACCAGCCATGCGAATAAAGGCCTTTATGGACTAGATATATGCCCATCCAACTGTGACGATTAACCATGAATCTGATAGAATTTCCTCATACTACGTGAAAGAATTAATCTACATCATATATGATTTTCATAACACAATATAATCAAACAGTGTGAGTTGGCAGGCGCTGAGTATTTCACGATACATAAGGCAAACGAACTCAGCCCGCCATAAAACTCTAAACTTTCTGTCTGCCTGTCAACAACCTTCCTATATTAAGGACTCTACGTTAACACGTGGGCGATGACGCCACGCTACACGCTTGTGCTATTCTTAGCTTTGCGTCCTCTCATATATATATATATACATGAAACATATACATAAAACATATATATATACACATGAAAACATATATACATAAATATGAAAAAACATATATATGTATATAACAAAGGAGAAAACTAATTTCAAACAATAACTTATCTATATACGCTTTCATAAGTTGCTAATTTATTATATACAGAACATACAGTGAACAATTTCTCACTCTCACACATTTAATTCTATCCACAAAACTATTCTACATCCATGGAATTATTTATTGTAGTTATCCAAAGAAATATCCTGTATTCATTGAATTATTTATTGTAGTTATTCACAGAACTGTTCTGTATCCATGGAAGTATTTATTGCAGTTATACAAAATGCAGTACAAACATCATAGAGAATCCTTAGAGTTGTCGATTGTGCGAGAAGTTTCCAGTCAGACCACCCCTTCCCCTCCCTACACTTCTCCTCCTTCATATGGAAAGCTGCTGTGTTATTATTTGATAAGTGGTCTGTAACATCTACTTATCTGATAAGTAGTATGTAACATTTATTTATTTGATATGTGGTAAGTAACATTTACTTATCTGATAAGTGGTCTGTAACATTTATTTATCTAAAAAGTGGTCTGTAACATTTACTTATCTGATAAGTGGTCTGTAATAAATATTTATCTGATAAGTGGTCTGTAACATTTACTTATCTGATAAGTGGTCTGTAATATTTACTTATCTGATAAGTGGTCTCTAATATTTAGTTTTCTGATAAATGGTCTCTAATATTTACTTATCTCTGTCAACTCACATCTCTTTCTTCTTTCTCATCGTTTGTTGTCGTGTGACAGAGATGAGACAGAAAATGTCTTGTCCTTGTCTTGTTAAGAGGTAAAGCTTTCCTGTAATATCACCAGTTTCCTGTACTATCACAACTTCCCTGTACTATCACCACTTCCCTGTACTATCACCACTTCCCTGTACTATCACCACTTCCCTGTACCATCACCAATTTCCAGTAACTTAAAGCTAAAAAATTCTACCAAATAAGAGACTGTTTATCTTGATAAAACTTCGTCTTGAGAGAAAGTAATCTGATAAAACAATGATGATCTAAAATTTTTTTGCCCACGTATTCAGAACAATCAGAAATGGGTTATCAGAAAAAGGACATATTTAAGTCGTGTAATGAGAAGAAACAATCAGAGAATACCAAAACAAACTATCAAGTGGAGCACAACAGGCCGAAGAAAAACCAGTCGACCACGTGAAACTCTAAAGAGGACATTGTTAAGAGAAGCCAGTTTAGTGGGCATAACACCCCTTGATGAAGTTGAAAAACTCGCCGAAAACAGGAAAACTTGGCAAACAACTATGTGAGCCCTACGTGACGTTTAACAGCACGGGAAGGATGTAAGATGTAAGATTCATAACAATGACAATGTTATGACAAGATACTGTACATAGTTAATGCCATATATTATACAATGTTGTGATAAGATACTGTACATTGTTACTGCCATATATATTGTACAATGTTATGATAAGATACTGTACATTGTTACTGCCATATATAGTACAATGTTGAGATAAGATACTGTACATTGTTACTGTCATATATTGTACAATGTTATGATAAAATACTGTACATTGTTACCACAAGATTGTTACTACTATATATATATATATTGTTACTACCAGATATTGTACAGTGTTATGGCAAGATATTGTACAATGTTATGATAAGATATTGTACATTGTTATGATAAGATATTGTACATTGCTACAAGATATTGTACAATGTTATGATAAGATATTGTACATTATTACTATCAGATATTGTACAATGTTATGATAAGATATTGTACATTGTTACTATCAGATATTGTACAGTGTTATGACAAGATGTTGTACATTGTTACTACTAGATATTATAGTGCTACAAGATATTGTACATTGTTACTACCAGATATTGTGGTGTTACGACAAGATATTGTACATTGTTACTAGCAGATATTGTGGTGTTACGACAAGATATTGCACATTGTTACTACCAGATATTGTGGTGTTACGACAAGATATTGTACATTGTTACTAGCAGATATTGTGGTGTTACGACAAGATATTGTACATTGTTACTAGCAGATATTGTGGTGTTACGACAAGATATTGTAAACAGCTACTACCAGAATTTGTACAGTGTTACAACAATATATTGTGCACATCTCGATCAGACATTGTAGGCACAATGTTGTACCCACACAGAACTTCCCTCACCCGGCAATGTGACAGATAACAAAGCCTGCCGATAATTCACACTTCCTACAAGATGGCAGCCAGATGCTGTGAGGAAGATGGTCATCGACTTACTTCCTACAAGATGGATCCCGGTGCTGTGAGCAAGATGGTCATCAACAAGATGGCAGCTAGCTGCTGTGAGGAAGATGGTCATCGACTTACTTCCTACAAGATGGCAGCCGGATGCTGTGAGGAAGCTGGTCATCGACTTACTTCCTACAAGATGGCAGCTGGATGCTGTGAGGAAGATGGTCATCGACTTACTTCCTACAAGATGGCAGCTGGATGCTGTGAGGAAACTGGTCACTGACTTACTTCCTACAAGATGGCAGCTGGAGAGGAAGCTGGTCACTGACTTACTTCCTACAAGATGGCAGCTGGAGAGGAAGCTGGTCACTGACTTACTTCCTACAAGATGGCAGCCGGATGCTGTGAGGAAGGTGGCCATCGACTGATCACAACTAAAACCAAGATTTAAACATTGTTCTGGCTGCTGGGAGCCAGCAGTTGCTCTTGCAGAACTTGACTGGCGGAAACAGCAACGAAGATTTTTTCAAGCCTGCTCTTTCGTCTGATGTAGATTGTAAAGTTTAGCTTCAGTTTTAATCTGATGATAATTTGCAGGTACATTACGGTCACATGACAGCGGTTACACATGCAGTGGGATTGGGTGGTAAGGGCGACCAAAGAACACTCCGGATACACTTATCTGTTTTATTGTAAAATCAGTCTCTGTTACTACAACCTTGACCTGTTTTACTGTAACATCAGTCTCTATTACTACAACCTTGACCTGTTTTACTGTAACATCTGTCTCTATTACTGCAATCAACCAACAAACCAATCACTCAGTCAAACAACCAGCCACCTACTCGACCAGCCAGCCAACAAATCATCGGTGTAGGAGCTGAACAAAGCTAGATGTTAGGTGCAGTGGCAGGACTGCGGCATCACTCTGTCGAAGTTTTCTCAAGGAAAAAAACCGACGTTACTTATCATGCATGAAAATACGCCACCGTTGATCCTCCCAGTGCTCGGGATCGACAAGCTGATGCCCGAACATTCAGAGCTTTGTTGTAAGTTCTGCTCGCACAGTTCAGCAAGAAAGAGAATGACACCTACAAGTAATCTAGTCTTCATGTAGATTTTACTTGCAGACATGATGCCGGCGTGCTGTCTTTTCTTCTCTGTCTTGCCCGTCCAGGCTTTGTAAATCGATGCGTTTTAAGAGAGAGAGAGAGAGAAAAGTAAATTGACTTAATCTTCAACAAAATGACTGCACTGAGCTGGCCAAGAATTCAGGGTGGGAGTCCTTGTCAGGTATAGCCCGAGGCAAGCAGCCAGGGAGAACAAAGGGCCAAACATCCAGGAAAAAATGTCCGAATTTGCTGATCAGCTTGTGCTGGTGTTCACAATGTTTCTCGCACACATTCCTACATCAGCAACAAGATGGTAGCCAGGCCTGTATGAATACGTGCACACAACCCGCCAATTTCGCTGTGCTTTTTCTAATTTGTTTTTATGAAAGTCCTTGTGGAGAATATCCTATTACGATGAACTCTAGCCTATAACAATCACAACACGGAGTATTGTAAGATGCCTTGACGAACACCTTTGATGTGTTTGCTGTCAGATTTCTCATTGAATTGCAAGCAAACATTTTTCGCGCTGGCAAACTGCGGCCTTTGTCCGAGCCGTGAATTTGTAGACGGATGTTGGTCTGTTGTCAATGTGCTTATTGTAGAGTCGACTAGACGAAAACGCTCTCAGAAAATTACTTTTTTCATCGCCTCACAATTATCTCAAGCCGATTTCCTACAGAATGTTAATCCGGGCTGTCAAGCCACAAGCACGCTCCGGCTGCAGGAGAGAAACGACTTAAGTGCAGTCATTAATATTATCATTGGTTCCTATGACGCCATTACAAACCATCTCAATAGCTTTTTCTTGTGAATATCCTTGAAATTATCACGAGAACGGCTCAGTCACATAACGATGCTAAATTCTATATCATGCTAGTACAGGCACGTAACACTGTACAAGTGACAAGAACATGCAAAAATTTAGACTGCTGCCCAATCTTTCCGCTTTTGACACATGTACTATGACACTCAGACTTCTGCCAAATCTTTCTACTACCAACACATGTACTATGACATTCAGACTACTGCCCAATCTTTCTACTACCAACACATGTACTATGACACTCAGACTACCGCCCAATCTTTCCACTACCAACACATGTACTATGACACTCAGACTACCGCCCAATCTTTCCACTACCAACACATGTACTATGACACTCAGACTACTGCCCAATCTTTCTACTACCAACACATGTACTATGACACTTAGACTTCTGCCAAATCTTTCTACTACCAACACATGTACTATGACACTCAGACTACTGCCCAATCTTTCCACTACCAACACATGTACTATGACACTCAGACTACTGCCACATCTTTCCACTATCAACACATGTACTATGACACTCATACTACTCAAGAATGTACAGATCAGGCATATCTGTCATTTACAAAGACCTGTTTCTTCAACAAAAAAATCTCTCATTGTTCTACCTGTTTGTTCAGCAACTTATCTCACATTGTTGTACCTGTTTGTTCAACAACAACAAAATCTCATTGTTCCACAAAATATCTCTCATTGTTGTACCTGTTTGTTCAGCAATATCTCATGACTGTGTTTGCATAATTATTTTACCACTTGTTTTCCATTCAAACAATTAAGTCATCTTACAGCATTTCTTCCTTGCTCCCATGGATGACAAATAAATCACTCATGCATGTCTTACAAGTATCCCAGAACAACTCATGCATGTCTCACAAGTATCTCAGAATCACTCATGCATGTCTTACAAGTATCCAAGAACAACTCATGCATGTTTTACAAGTATCTCAGAATCACTCATGCATGTCTCACAAGTATCTCAGAATCACTCATGCATGTCTTACAAGTATCTCAGAATCACTCATGCATGTCTTACAAGTATCTCAGAATCACTCATGCATGTCTTACAAGTATCTCAGAATCACTCATGCATGTCTTACAAGTATCCCAGAACAACTCATGCATGTCTTACAAGTATCTCAGAGTGACTTATGCATGTCTTACAAGTATCCCAGAACAACTCATGCATGTCTTACAAGTATCCCAGAACAACTCATGCATGTCTCACAAGTATCTCAGAACCACTCATGCATGTCTTACAAGTATCCAAGAACAACTCATGCATGTTTTACAAGTATCTCAGAGTGACTTATGCATGTCTTACAAGTATCTCAGAATCACTCATGCATGTCTTACAAGTATCTCAGAATCACTCATGCATGTCTTACAAGTATCTCAGAATCACTCATGCATGTCTTACAAGTATCTCAGAATAATCACTCATGCATGTCTTACACGTATCTCAGAATCACTCATGCATGTCTTACAAGTATCCCAGAACAACTCATGCATGTCTCACAAGTATCCCAGAACAACTCATGCATGTCTCACAAGTATCCAAGAACAACTCATGCATGTCTCACAAGTATCCCAGAACAACTCATGCATGTCTCACAAGTATCCCAGAACAACTCATGCTTGTCTTACAAGTATCTCAGAATCACTCATGCATGTCTTACAAGTATCTCAGAATCACTCATGCATGTCTTACAAGTATCTCAGAATCACTCGTGTATGTCTTACAAGTATCTCAGAATCACTCATGCATGTCTTACAAGTATCTCAGAATCACTCATGCATGTCTTACAAGTATCTCAGAATCACTCATGCATGTCTTACAAGTATCTCGGAATCACTCATGCATGTCTTACAAGTATCTCAGAATCACTCATGCATGTCTTACAAGTATCTCAGAATCACTCATGCATGTCTTACAAGTATCTCGGAATCACTCATGCATGTCTTACAAGTATCTCAGAATCACTCATGCATGTCTTACAAGTATCTCAGAATCACTCATGCATGTCTTACAACTATCTCAGAATGACTCATGCATGTTGTACAAGTATCTCATGTTGATGTACCTCATGACTCCCATCCTGTCACAACATCACTTTACTCAGTAACATGGCTGCTACTCAACCATCTTCTGCTGCTTAGTGCTATTATCAAGGGATATTTCACCATTTTGTGAATGCAGCGATATCAAAATTGTTAACACTTTGTGTGTGTGTCATAGTATTCTTGGACAGTGGTTGTAAGTGTCTATAATAGTTTTCTTGGTCAGTGGTTGTTGTTTGTAAGTGTCTATCACAGTTTTTAATTAAGTGTCTATCATAGTTTTCCTGTCAATGGTTGCTTGTAAGTGTCTATCATAGTTTTCTTGGTCAATGGTTGCTTGTAAGTGTCTATCATAGTTTTCTTGGTCAATGGTTGCTTGTAAGTGTCTATCATAGTTTTCTTGGTCAATGGTTGCTTGTAAGTGTCTATCATAGTTTTCTTGGTCAATGGTTGCTTGTAAGTGTCTATCATAGTTTTCTTGGTCAATGGTTGCTTGTAAGTGTCTATCATAGTTTTCTTGGTCACTGGTTGCTTGTAAGAGTCTATCACAGTTTTTAAGTGTTTATCATAGTTTTTAAATGTCTATCATAGTTTTCTTGGTCAGTGGTTGTTTGTGTCTTACAGTTTTTTTGGACAGTTTGTGTTCTATCATAGTTTTCTTGGACAGTGGTTGTGTCTTATCATTTTTCTTGGACAGTGTTTGTGTTCTACCATAGTTTTCTTGGACAGTGGTTGTGTCTTATCATTTTTCTTGGACAGTGGTTGTTTGCAAGTGTCTTATCATCATTTTCTTTGGACAGTAGTTGTTTGTAAGTGTCTTATCATAGTTTTCTTGGACGGTGGTTGTTTGTAAGTGTCTTATCATCGCTTTCTTGGACAGTGGTTGTTTGTAGGTGTTGTATAATAGTTTTTTTAAACAGTGGTTTTGTGTATTCTATCACAGTTTTCTTGGACAGTGGTTGTTTGTCTTATCATAGTTTTCTTGAAGAGTGGTTGTCTTATCAGTTTTCTTGAACAGTGATTGTTTCTTATAGTTTTCTTGGGCAGTGCTTTTTTGTCTTATCAGATTTCTTGGACAGTGATTGTTTCCTATAGTTTTCTTGGGCAGTACTTTTTTGTCTTATCAGTTTTCTTGGACAGTGGTGTTTTTTTAATATCTTATCAAAATAAGTGGTTGTTTCTAAGTATATTATTATAGTTTTCTTGGACAGTGGTTGTCTTATCATAATTTTCTTAGACAGTGGTTTTGCATGTCTTATAATAGTTTTCTTGGACAGTGATTGTGTGTTATCAGTTTTCTTGGACAATGGTTGTTTGTGTGTTATCAGTTTTCTTGGACAATGGTTGTTTGTAAGTGTCATATCATAGTTTTCTTGGCCAGTGGTTGTTTGTGCCTTATAGTTTTATTGGACAGTTTGTGTTCTATCATAGTTTTCTTGGACAGTGGTTGTGTCTTATCATTTTTCTTGGACAGTGTTTGTGTTCTACCATAGTTTTCTTGGACAGTGGTTGTGTCTTATCATTTTTCTTGGACAGTGGTTGTTTGCAAGTGTCTTATCATCATTTTCTTGGACAGTAGTTGTTTGTAAGTGTCTATCATAGTTTTCTTGGACGGTGGTTGTTTGTAAGTGTCTTATCATCGCTTTCTTGGACAGTGGTTGTTTGTAGGTGTTGTATAATAGTTTTTTTAAACAGTGGTTTTGTGTATTCTATCACAGTTTTCTTGGACAGTGGTTGTTTGTCTTATCATAGTTTTCTTGAAGAGTGGTTGTCTTATCAGTTTTCTTGAACAGTGATTGTTTCTTATAGTTTTCTTGGGCAGTGCTTTTTTGTCTTATCAGATTTCTTGGACAGTGATTGTTTCCTATAGTTTTCTTGGGCAGTACTTTTTTGTCTTATCAGTTTTCTTGGACAGTGGTGTTTTTTTAATATCTTATCAAAATAAGTGGTTGTTTCTAAGTATATTATTATAGTTTTCTTGGACAGTGGTTGTCTTATCATAATTTTCTTAGACAGTGGTTTTGCATGTCTTATAATAGTTTTCTTGGACAGTGATTGTGTGTTATCAGTTTTCTTGGACAATGGTTGTTTGTGTGTTATCAGTTTTCTTGGACAATGGTTGTTTGTAAGTGTCATATCATAGTTTTCTTGGCCAGTGGTTGTTTGTGCCTTATAGTTTTATTGGACAATGCTTGTTAAAATAAACTATTATTTTGTACATGGCAGAAATACTCACTCAGGTATATTATACATGTTTTCCAGGTAAGTAATTACTTTATATATTACAGGCATCACTACATGTATTCCAGGTAAGTCATTACTTTTACAGGCATCACTATATGTATTGTAGGTAAGCTATTACTTAATATATTACAGGCATCACTCATATATTATAGGTATATTATCATGACTTGTAGTACAAGTAAGTCAAAACTTCATGATTAACAGGTAAGTTTGTATTACTGATATGTTATCAGTATATGTATTATAGGTATGGTATTATGACAACAGAGCAAGTGGTGGATACAGATTGATAACAGAACAAGCGCTGGATAGAGATGACAGCAGAGCAAGCGCTGGATAGAGATGACAGCAGAGCAAGTGCTAGATAGAGATGACAGCAGAGCAAGTGCTAGATAGAGATGACGACAGAGCAAGTGTTGGATAGAAAAGACAACAGAGCAAGTGCTGGATAGAGATGACAGCAGAGCAAGTGCTAGATAGAGATGATGACAGAGCAAGTGCTGGATAGAGATGATGACAGAGCAAGTGCTAGATAGAGATGACGACAGAGCAAGTGCTAGATAGAGAAGACAACAGAGCATGTGCTGGATAGAGATGACGACAGAGCAAGTGCTAGATAGAGATGATGACAGAGCAAGTGCTGGATAGAGATGACAACAGAGCAAGTGCTGGATGGAGATGACGACAGAGCAAGTGCTGGATAGAGATGACAGCAGAGCAAGTGCTAGATAGAGATGACAGCAGAGCAAGTGCTAGATAGAGATGACAGCAGAGCAAGTGCTGGATAGAGATGACGACAGAGCAAGTGTTAGATAGAGAAGACAACAGAGCAAGTGCTAGATAGAGATGATGACAGAGCAAGTGTTAGATAGAGATGACAGCAGAGCAAGTGTTAGATAGAGATGACAGAGGAGCAAGTGCTGGATAGAGATGACAGCAGAGCAAGTGGTGGATAGAGATGATGACAGAGCAAATGGTGGATAGAGATGACAGCAGAGCAAGTGCTAGATAGAGATGACAGCAGAGCAAGTGCTAGATAGAGATGACAGAAGAGCAAGTGCTAGATAGAGATGACAGCAGAGCAAGTGGTGGATAGAGATGATGACAGAGCAAGTGGTGGATAGAGATGACAGCAGAGCAAGTGGTGGATAGAGATGACAGCAGAGCAAGTGCTAGATAGAGATGACAGAAGAGCAAGTGCTAGATAGAGATGACAGCAGAGCAAGTGGTGGACAGAGATGATGACACAGCAAGTGCTGGATAGAGATGACAGCAGAGCAAGTGCTAGATAGAGATGACAGCAGAGCAAGTGCTAGATAGAGATGACAGCAGAGCAAGTGCTAGATAGAGATGACAACAGAGCAAGCGCTAGATAGAGATGATGACAGAGCAAGTGCTGGATAGAGATGGCAATAGAGCAAGTGCTGGATAGAGATGACAACAGAGCAAGTGCTAGATAGAGATGAAACTAGAGCACATGTTAAATAGAGATGATAACAGCATGTGTAAGACTGCATGACAGAGATGATAAATCTTTGTGGATGTAAGAACAACAAACACTTTCTTCATGTAAGATTATATATGTACACATTCTTTATGTAAGATTATATATGTACACATTCTTTATGTAAGATTATATATGTACACATTCTTTATGTAAGATTATATATGTACACATTCTTTATGTAGTATTATATATCTACCTCATTTTTACATCATTTTATTCCCATAACCTACTACACTCAACCTGATCTGTTGATGGATGTGGTCATAACAAAAATACTGAAACATCCACATTCACAAACATGTGGTCATAACAAAAACATGATCAACATTCACAAACATCACTGCTAAACAGTTTAGCCATAGACTTGTGTGTCTAATTCTGAAATGAAACAAAAATGAACAGAAATGACAAAAAAAACCCCAAAAACTACTTGACAATCTGTGTACAAGTCTGCCAGAAATCTGTGTATAAACATAAAACATTCTAGTAAAACTGAAATAAAAACAGTTCAACAGCAAACATAAGAAAACATTGTACACAGAATACACAAAAAATTCACACATAATACACAAGTGTTACATTATCACTGTATTATAACAGTGTAATTAGATCCAACTATATGTGTATTACTTTTCCCACTTATCCCATTTAGTGCAAGCATGGTCTAGTAATACTTGTCCCAGCCATTGTAAGCATGGTCTAGTACTACTTGTCCCAGTCAGTGTAAACATGGTCTAGTATTGTCTGTACCAGTCAATGCAAACATGGTCTAATATTGCCTGTACCAGTCAATGTAAACATGGTCTAGTATTGCCTGTACCAGTCAATGTAAACATGGTCTAATATTGCCTGTACCAGTCAATGTAAACATGGTCTAGTATTGCCTGTACCAGTCAATGCAAACATGGTCTAGTATTGCCTGTACCAGTCAATGCAAACATGGTCTAATATTGCCTGTACCAGTCAATGTAAACATGGTCTAGTATTGCCTGTACCAGTCAATGTAAACATGGTCTAGTATTGCTTGTACCAGTCAGTATAAGGATGGACTATTTTTGCAGTGAAACACTTCAAGAACTGTGTGATATGCTATTAATGATAACAGCTACCCCACCCCAACAACACACAACTGTAAAATGTATGTACTAACATTAGAATGAAAACATATCTGACACTGCCTAAACATTTCTTTCTAAATAACATAATAAACATTGAAAAGAAAATCAATTTTAGCAATGAAAAATAAAATCATACCCATGAAAAAATTCTTGAGAAAATGTGCCAAATATCATGTTTGGAGTATTTGGTTGAATGTGAACACTTGATTTTCTAGGTGATCAAATATCAACATTACAAACATGGGATGTTTAGAGTATTTGGCTGAATGTGAACACTTGATTTTCTAGGTGATCAAATATCAACACTACAAACATGGGATGTTTAGAGTATTTGGCTGAATGTGAACATTTGATTTTCTAGGTGATCAAATATCAACACTACAAACATGGGATGTTTAGAGTATTTGGCTGAATGTGAACATTTGATTTTCTAGGTGATCAAATATCAACATTACAAACATGGGATGTTTAGAGTATTTGGCTGAATGTGAACACTTGATTTTCTAGGTGATCAAATATCAACAGTACAAACATGGGATGGCACAGCCTAATTAAAATTGTCCATCTAAAAACCATGCATTGCTTACTGCTCAAAATTTAGATTAAATTTTATATGATTTATTTGCATGCATTTTTACAGACATCATATAACTGACAGTAAAACATCAGCTGAAATAACTGACAGTAAGCATACATTTTTAGTTTAATATTTCAGTTTCTGACTGAGAATATTTATTAATTTCAAGCTAAATGTGGACATTACAGAAGAAATGTTTACATACTGTATTTCTCATTTTACTAAGTGAATTTCTGTTTTTTTTTTTTTTTGCAAATGAATAGTGAGACAATAATTGAGACAAGTGAATAGTGTAATTATTGACAGAAATAGAAAGAGAATATTGAGAACATCTCTACTAAGTATGTACTGTAGAACACTTGAGACTTTTATATTATTAGAACAATTCAAGCCCTGGACAAGATCTATCTGTAATATTTACACTGACATCTCAAACACTTTTATCTTCTTGTTCTCAACAGCTGCTCTATCAGAATCCATGATCAGATAATATTCTAGTGCATGCCTGCAGGGTCAGGCAGTGTTCTGGTGCATGCCTGCAGGGTCAGGCATTGTTCTGGTGCATGCCTGCAGGATCAGGCAGTGTTCTGGTGCATGCCTGCAGGGTCAGGCACTGTTCTGGTGCGAGCCTGCAGGGTCAGGCAGTGTTCTGGTGCGAGCCTGCAGGGTCAGGCAGTGTTCTGGTGTGAGCCTGCAGGGTCAGGCATTGTTCTGGTGCATGCCTGCAGGGTCAGGCACTGTTCTGGTGCGAGCCTGCAGGGTCAGGCACTGTTCTGGCACGAGCCTGCAGGGTCAGGCACTGTTCTGGTGTATGCCTGCAGGGTCAGGCAGTGTTCTGGTGTGAGCCTGCAGGGTCAGGCACTATTCTGGTGCATGCCTGCAGGGTCAGGCACTGTTCTGGTGTGAGCCTGATCATGAAGAAAACAAAACTTGTCCCACAAATACGATGCCTTATTTTGTGATCAGCGACATCATATCTCAGTTTTGGTCTCACCAACTTTACTGTCTGACTCACTTTGTTTTAGTCTCACCAACTTTACTGTCTGACTCACTTTGTTTTAGTCTCACCAACTTTACTGTCTGACTCACTTTGTTTTAGTCTCACTATACTGTCTGATTCACTCAGTTTTAGTCTCACCAACTTTACTGTCTGACTCACTTTTAGTCTCACTAACTTTACTGTCTGACTCACTTTTAGTCTCACCAACTTTACTGTCTGACTCACTTTAAGTCTCACTAACTTTACTGTCTGACTCACCCAGCTTTAGCATCACTAACTTTTCTAACGCCTGACTCACTCAGTTTTAGTGTCACTAATTTTGCTGTCTGACTCACTCAGTTTTAGTCTCACTAATTTTACTGTCTGACTCACTTTTAGTCTCACCAACTTTACTGTCTGACTCACTTTAAGTCTCACTAACTTTACTGTCCGACTCACCCAGCTTTAGCATCGCTAACTTTTCTAACGCCTGACTCACTCAGTTTTAGCATCGCTAACTTTTCTAACGCCTGACTCACTCAGTTTTAGCGTCGCTAATGCTTCCAAGTTTTAATTTGACTGCAGTATCAACTCAACACATATGTTAACTGTGGGAGAATTTTCTACTCCCACATACAAGTGTTAAGTGACAATTCTTTTTCCTTTCATAAATGTCACACAGTGTAGACTATGTTACATGTCATAACATTCTCTACTGTTGTGAGGTTTTTACTGAACAATGATCCGTTTCAATGACGCACAGCTCTAGGTAAGTCTTAGTTTTTTGGCCACTCCCAGAGAGAACTTTCATTCGCTAGATTCTGACAGCTGGAGTAGTCCAACAAATTGTCAATCATACTTCTCAAATGTCTCTGAACATCTCTGAAGTTTCTACCAGTCTCCTTGTACTTGACAGCTGAAACCAACTTCTTACAAAGGTAGTTCACCCACAGAATGTTGGAATGAGGACAAAACTGCTGCCAGTTGTTGCTGAAAGAGGAGTGGATGTGTTATAAAAGATTGGAGTCACGCTAGAACAATAACTGGTGAGTAAACTAAGGCAGAATAATTAGTCCTGTTTTCAGAATTACACTAAAATTTTAGTCCAAAATTTTGCTTTTGTCAGTAAATTATTTATACAAGGTATGAATTGAATTGGCAGCAGATTAATGTGACATCTGTGTATGTTTTGTAAAGAGGTCAGTTGTAAACAAAGGTCTACATGATCACTGGTTTATAACCAGGTTTATGTGATCACTGTCTTATAAACAGAGGTTTATATGATCACTGTCTTATAAACAGAGGTCTACATGATCACTGTCTTATAAACAGAGGTCTACATGATCACTGTCTTATAAACAGAGGTCTACATGATCAATGGTTTGTAAACTAATGTTTGGAAACAGTTCCAGGAACTTACCCATTCTGTGCCCTCATATCCCGGTAAACATCAAACTGGAAATCTCCTGTCCCCTCAAACATGCCCTCATCAGTGGAGATGTCACAGAATACAGCACAACCATCTAGCAGCAGATTATAATTACACTTCACAATGTACTCACATCTCAAACAAAGTTTGTTTCAGTTCACAGTGTACACACCTCACAATGTACTCACATCTCAAACAAAGTTTGTTTCAGTTCACAGTGTACACACCTCACAATGTACTCACATCTCAAACAAAGTTTGTTTCAGTTCACAGTGTACACACCTCACAATGTACTCACATCTCAAACAAAGTTTGTTTCAGTTCACAACATACCTAGATCTTAAACAAAGTTATTATCAGTATACACACACACACAAGTAAACACTGTGTCTACACATGCTCCCATTACAACCACTCACACTGATTATCTGTTACAGGCTTAAGATGCTCATCTGTACACAGTGCTGACATGCCAGCATGTATATGCTCACCAAGTATAAACAACTGCTCACTACAATACTCAGACTATATGCTCACCAAGTATAAACAACTGCTCACTACAACACTCAGACTACATGCTCACCAAGTATAAATAACTGCTCACCACAACACTCAGACTACATGCTCACCAAGTATAAATAACTGCTCACCACAACACTCAGACTATATGCTCACCAAGTATAAACAACTGCTCACTACAACACTCAGACCACATGCTCACCAAGTATAAACAACTGCTCACTACAACACTCAGACCACATGCTCACCAAGTATAAACAACTGCTCACTACAACACTCAGACCACATGCTCACCAAGTATAAACAACTGCTCACTACAACACTCAGACCACATGCTCACCAAGTATAAACAACTGCTCACTACAACACTCAGACCACATGCTCACCAAGTATAAACAACTGCTCACTACAACACTCAGACTACATGCTCACCAAGTATAAACACCTGCTCACTACAACACTCAGACCACATGCTCACCAAGTATAAACAACTGCTCACTACAACACTCAGACCACATGCTCACCAAGTATAAACAACTGCTCACTACAACACTCAGACCACATGCTCACCAAGTATAAACACCTGCTCACTACAACACTCAGACCACATGCTCACCAAGTATAAACAACTGCTCACTACAACACTCAGACCACATGCTCACCAAGTATAAACACCTGCTCACTACAACACTCAGACTGGTCATTTCTGCCACAACAAACAGAAGCAAAATAAAATCAACAGAAATGTTCTGTTCTGTGTACTAGTTGACAGATCAAATGTTCTGTTCTGTGTACTAGTTGACAGATCAAATGTTCTGTTCTGTGTACTAGTTGACAGATCAAATGTTCTGTTCTGTGTACTAGTTGACAGATCAAATGTTCTGTTCTGTGTACTAGTTGACAGATCAAATGTTCTGTTCTGTGTACTAGTTGACAGATCAAATGTTCTGTTCTGTGTACTAGTTGACAGATCAAATGTTCTGTTCTGTGTACTACGAGAGGTGTTTAATAAGTTCTCAGCCTAAGGTACAAATACTTGAAACACACAGTTGATATTAGGTGCATTTGTAGATCAGGTTAATGTAAGATTAAACACAAAGTTTCAAGAATTAACTGCAAAAACCAATTTTTTTACAGGCTACTGAAGTGGTAAGGGGTGGCAGAAGTTGAGAAAATGGATAAAATTTCTCATCGAGCAGTCATTCGCTACCTCTGCACCAAGGGCTTATCATCAAAGGAGATCCATGAGGATATGGTAGAGACTCTAGGGGAGAGTGCCCCTTCTTACAGCACAATGGGTAGCTCCATTCAAACATGGAAGGGAGAGTCTGGAAGATGATCCCCGTCCAGGAAGATCAAGAACAGTAACCAACAATGAAACCACCGGCAGAATCCATGACATGATAATGAAGGATTGACGATTAACTGAGCGGTACATTGCTACTGAGTTGGGCATCTCCCAGGAACGTGTTCGTGCCATTATTCACAATGATCTTCAAATGACAAAGGTCTCTGCTCAATAGGTCCCGAAATTTCTTGGAGTTGATCACAAATGACAGTGTCTCAACATGTCAAGAGACAATCTTGGCCATTTTTCTGCAGATCCTGGAAAGTTTCTTCAGCAATTTGTGACTATGGAGGAGACTTGGGTCATTTTTTTCAACCAGAAACCAAAGAACAGTAAAGCAGTGGAAACATCATGGATCCCCACCTCCAAAGAAAGCAAGGGTGGTTCTGTCTGCAGGCAAAGTGATGGCTTCCATCTTTTAGGATTCAGAAGGTGTGCTATTGGCAGACTATCTTCAAAAGGGCAGAATGGTCACCGGGGCCTATTACGCTAATCTTGTGAAGCAACTGTAGGTCAAAATGAAGGAAAAGTGTAGCAGGAAATTGACAAGAGGAGCCATTTTTCAGCAAGACAATGCTCCAGTTCACATGCTGGCGGTGGCAATGACTGCCACTCATGAATGTGGCGTCCAGTCTGGAACATTCTCCTTATTTGGCCCCTTTGGACTATTACCTGTTTACCAAACTCAAAAAGGAGCTCAGTGGTCGCAAAGCTTCAGATGATGACGTCATTCATGCTGTAGACCACTTTCTACTGGCCCAAGATGCTGATTTTTACAAAGAAGGGATCCGTATGCTCCAGGATCGCTGGACTAAGTGCATAAACTTGCAAGGGGACTATGTTGAGAAATAACCCCAAAAAGTTGTCCACAAATAATCCGTTGTACGTTATGCTTGAGAACTTATCAATCACCCATCATAGTTGACAGATCAAATGTTCTGTTCTGTGTACTAGTTGACAGATCAGAAGTTCTGTTCTGTGTACTAGCTGACAGATCAAATGTTTTGTTATGTGTACTGACTGACAGATCAAATCTTCTGTTGACAGATCAAATGTTGTTTTGTGTACTAGCTGACAGACTAAATGTTTTATTTTCTGTACTTGTTAACAGACTAAATGTTTTGTTTTGTGTACTAGTTGACAGAACAATGTTGTTTTGTGTACCAGTTAACAGATTTAAGTGTTATTTTGTGTATTAGCTGACAGACTAAATGTGCTGACATTTTAACAAACCATCTTACCTTTCTTCAAGCGAGAAATTGTGAAGTCGATGATTGTGGCACAGACACCTTCAGAAGGAAACTCGTAACTACGATCATGGAGTTTAAAAGAAACAGTGTCTTCCTGACAGGACTGAACTAATACATTTCCAATATGAAGGTCACGATGTTCGAACTCTAGCTCCTCCTCTGCTACAGCAAGAGCAAACACAACTTGTCGCAGGACACTGAAAGCTTCGTTGTGGTTTGAAAACTGCTTTGACAAACATCATAAATCAGACTTGTACAAGTTAAGCCATATACACACAGAAGACATAAGTTAAGTCTTATAAACATGAAGGACACAGATCAAGTCTTATAAACATGGAGGACAGAAGTTAAGTCTTATAAACATGGAGGACATAAGTTAAGTCTTATAAACATGGAGGACACAAGTTAAGTTTTATAAACATGGAGGACACAAGTTAAGTTTTATAAACGTGGAGGACACAAGTTAAGTTTTATAAACATGGAGGATATAAGTTAAGTCTTATAAGCATGGAAGACACAAGTTAAGTCTTATAAACACATAAGTATTACCATAATATTGTGCTCTACATTCAGGGTATCATCACACGAGATGAAAGAAAAATGATTACAACCTTACATCTACTTGTGATGAACAGATAAAAATGATCAAGACCTCGCATCTACTTGTGATGAACAGATAAAAATGATCAAGACCTCGCATCTACTTGTGATGAACAGATAAAAATGATCAAGACCTCACATCTATTTGTGATGAACAGATAAAAATGATCAAGATTTGACATCTACCTGTGACTGAACAGATAAAAAAAATATCTGATATATAATCATGAAGGAAGCTCACCTGAAAGTTCTCTAGTGGGCAACCTCCATCAACAAACTCAAACACAATAAACAGCTGATCTCTGGCAAACATATCTGTTTTAAAAAAATAATAAACTGAGACAGATGTTTCGCTAGGAAAGATAAACTCCACCATTTCTGTCCTGCTGGAATGACATCTAAGTGCTGTGTTTCAGTCATAGATGTTCTCCTACATACTTTATTGTCCAATTTATAAAATCTAACAGCTCAACTTTCCCATCTTTTTCAAATATCAATATTAAAAAAAATGTGTAACTTGAAAACAAGCTTGTCATGTCATATTGTACTTACTGTTATCCTACTAACACAGAACACATAAATGTAGGCACATCTCTGTGTGTGTAGTGTATGTGGTCCCTGCAATGTTTTCTTGCCTGTATGCTGATCTCCAGCTATATACAGACTGGTTCCAGCAAAAGTGCTCACAAAATACAGCACATGTATAAGATACAAGTTTCAATAAGCATCATTTTTTTGTAGAAATGTTTGATAAAAACCTACAGGAAGCCACAAACACCACCACATGATGACTGTCACATGCTAAACAGAAAGGAACAAGTCACCATCTTCCGTCTCCGAACAGGACACAGCCGACTCCGAAGTCATATGTATACAAAGTTTAAGGTTGGTACTACTAATCTATGTACATGTGCCCAGGTGCCCCAAACTGTGGAACATATCCTCCAGAACTGCATCAACTATGAGACACTGAGAAATAATTACTGGCCCAGTGAAACCACTAAAGAAGATAAGCTCTACGGTTCCATACATGAATTACAAAAAACAGTGAAATTTATCGAAGAGACAGGACTGCAGATATAGACAGACAGTGCGAACGAAGAAGAAGAAGAAGAAGTAGAAATGTTTAATGTTCTAATAATCTGTGTGTGATTTTCTTGTGCTTCTTACACAATCTCATCTGTCTCTCTCGTCAAATCCCATCTACATAATCTCACCTGTCTCTCACATTAATTGTTTCCTTCTATACAGTGCATTTGGAAAATAACTGTGCACTAACCCAGTATCAATTCTGGTATTATAGTGATATCTTAATGACTGCGGTACCCAGTCACATCTACCTGTTTATGTTAGTGTGTTGAACCCTGCTGCTGTGTAACAATCATTGTATTCAGTCTGTCTTTGTGTATTCAGTTGTTAAGCAGCGAAGCAGTTGTTGAAGCGCACAATGGGCGAATTGTTTAAATCAGTTTATTCACTATAGTTCTTTCACTACAGGAGCATAATTTTCTTGTTGAGCAGTATTTCGAGAAGGCAGTACATACAGTGCATGAGCAGTTTGTTCAAAAATTCCCAAGAACACTTGTACCTCATCACAACGCAGTTTATAAACTTATTGAGAAATTTCATGAAACAGGCTCTGTGTCAGATGCACACCGTGGTGGGAGACCATCTAAACTTAACGAGGAGAAATTATCAAACATTTCTGACTCTATGCTTTGGAGTCCATCAAAGGCTTTGTGAAAGTTGGCACAACAGGAAGGTATCAAACTTGCAACAGGGCATAAAGCAGTCAGAGAAAATTTGAAACTCTTCCCACACAAAGTAACAGCAGTCCAACAATTGTTACCAGTGGATCATGAACAACGGCTCCGTTACTGTGAATGGTATACAAATTTCATTCAAATTAATACTGCTGATACTCTTGATGTCACGTTTTTTTACAGATGAAGCCCGGTTTCACCTCTCGGCCTATGTTAACGCACAATCTGAAGTTTATATCAAAATCGCCCACACATAAGAAACATTTCACCAGCAGAACTAGGAAAAGTGTTTGCGAATAAAACTGAAGTTCAAGTTTGCAAAGACGCACAAGGACATCACTTTCAACATTTGTTATAAGGTACGTGTCTGACATCACTTTCAACATTTGTTATAAGGTACGTGTCTGACATCACTTTCAACATTTGTTATAAGGTACGTGTCTGACATCACTTTCAACATTTGTTATAAGGTACGTGTCTGACATCACTTTCAACATTTGTTATAAGGTACGTGTCTGATTAGCTTATAATATGTAACATTTTTTAATCAGCGACTCCAGCCATGGCAGGTGGATGTGGCTAGATACATTAAGATATTGCTAAGATAATGGAATCAAAACTGGGTTAGTGCAAAGTTACTTATTGAACACCCTGTATAATCCATATAATATAGTACCAGCAGTGGGACATTTTTTTCTGGTACACGCCAAAAAGGCCCCAAGGTTCCTAAGCCTCTAAAAATGGGTACCAGAGAAATCTGGAAAGTATATATGGCCAGGCATGGTACTGACCACATCACACTTTCATGTGCCGAAGGTACGACTGTATTCCTCAATATGCCCTAATGGCACAGAAATGGGAACTTTATCTTTTTTTTTAACCTTTATCTATATAATCCTACCTATCTCTTTCTCATTAATTGCTATTTACATAATCCTAGCTATCTCATTAATTCCTTGCACATAATATAACTGCAGTCTACTTGATATGATTATGAGTTCGCAAATAATAAAAATGTGTGTGATATAAACCCGAACATGATTTGGGTGATGGTGGAGAAAGCAAGAAGAATGATGAAAAATTGTATAGCCAACCTGGTCTGTCATTCTCAGAGATTTTCCTCTCACTGTACAAGTCCCACTGTTCTAGCAGTTTGCTGGGAAACTCACCCTCAACACATGAAATTCTGCAAGTAAACAGCATGCTAAAAACTGTAAATAAATGTAGCACATTAAACATTTAATTCTTTTATTAAACATGAAATTCTACATGTAAATGTAGCACACTAAACATGAAATTCTACAAGTAAACACAGCACACTAAATATGAAATTCTGCAAGAACATATAGCATACTAAACATGAAATTCTACAAGTAAATACAGCACACAGAAAACAAGCTGAATTCTTTCCAGACTAAATGTTTACAAAGAATTAGAAGAACATTTTGGCCAGATACCATAAGAAATAACATCTTGTAGGCAGAAATGCAGATGAAGCCACTGACAGTAATTATTGAGGAAAGACGCTGGAGATGGTTGGGACATGTGCTCCGAATGACCGATGACTCACTATAAAAAAAAGCACTATGATGGACACCACAGGGGAAAGTAAGGGTTGACCAAAGGAGACATGAAGAACAACAGAGAGGATGTTGAGCAATAGAGGGCTCACTGGGGCAAGAGTGGGGAAAAAAGGGCAAGGAACAGGTGTTTGTTGAAAACCTTTGTGGAAGCCCCATGTTCCCTAGGCACTTACGGTTCAGAGAGAGAGAGAAAGAGAGAGAAAAGCAGCACAGTAAATGTGAAATTCTACAAATAAATGCACCATATTAAACATAAAATTCTATAAGTAAACACAGCACACTAAACATAAAATTCTACAAGTAAACAGAGCACACTAAACACAAAATTCTACAAGTAAACACAGAACACTAAACATAACATTCTACCAATAAACACAGCACACTAAACATAAAATTCTACAAATAAATGCAGCACATTAAACTCTATAAGTAAACACAGCACACTAAACATTAAATTCTATAAGTAAACACAGCACACTAAACATTAAATTCTATAAGTAAACACAGCACATTAAACATTAAATTCTATAAATAAACACAGCACATTAAACATTAAATTCTATAAATAAACACAGCACATTAAACATAAAAATTCTACAAATGAATGCAGAACATTAAACATAAAATTCTATAAGTAAACACAGCACACTAAACATTAAATTCTATAAATAAACACAGCACACTAAACATTAAATTCTATAAATAAACACAGCACATTAAACATAAAATTCTATAAGTAAACACAGCACACTAAACATTAAATTCTACAAGTAATCAAGAATACTAAATGCACAATAATGCAAACATCTCCATTTCAATCTGTTTAATGTAAAGAAAATGTGAGAGAAAGTGTGATAGACAGAATGTGTGAGAGTGAGGTAGAATGTGCATGAGAGAAACAGAATGTGTGAGAGAGACAGAATATGTGAGACAGACAGAATATGTGTGAGAGAGACAGAATATGTGATAGAGCCAGAATGTGTGTGAGAGAGAGAGATAATGTGAGATGCAGAATGTGTTTGTGTGTGAGAGAGAGAGACAAATATGAGATGCAGAATGTGTGTATGAGAGAGAGAGAGAGAGAGAGACAATATGAGATGCAGAATGTGAGAGAGATAATATGAGAGACAGAATGTGTGAGAGACAATGTGTGTGTGAGAGAGATTGACTGATTGATCTTTATTTCAAAAGGGTTAAGAATTGGGCATGCACGCCCATCTGACATTCTGCCCTTTATCATACATATTTCACTCTATTTCAAACATTCTACAAACATATATAAAATATATATAAGTTCATGTAACAAACATAATTAACGTTGAACTGAGACATAAAATAAAATATAACATTTACGTTTCGCTCTTATCCATTCACTCAGTACAGAAGTAACTACACATATATAAATGACTATCTACTAAATAAAAATTTCAGGACTATTCAGAATAAATAATTAACTGTATTCGGTGTCTGTAAGAGCAGTCTAAGATAACTTTTAAGTTTTATGATTCATGGAGGCATGTAGTCGACATCAAATAGATATTGGGAAAGTTTGTAGTTGCAGGAAGGAGTATAATTTATATTTTTTATACAGGATGGGAGGGTATTCCAAAGATGAGCAGCAGAATAGTTAAAGCTTTTCTTGTAAAGATCAAGTCTAGGTTTTGGAAGACTTATGTTGTTCAAGTGTTGGCTGCACTTTGGGCTAAATTTAAACAGGTTCCATAGATAGGGTGGGACATGCCATGAAAGAATTTGATGAAATAACTTGGTTTTATTGAAGAGGAACCTGTTCTTAGAGGCAGTATTTTGATACGTTTGTGCTGGTTAGTTGTTTGTGCTTGATCTTTGTCACTAATAAGCTTTACTGCTCGCTTTTGGAGTGAGCAAAGCCTCTTTGTATTTGACACTGAACAACCATCCCAGACTGTTGAGCAACAGTCTAAATGTGTTTGTAAATGTGATATGTAGTATGTCTTCCTTGTGTCTTGATCGATGAAAGTGCTTAATTTTGACTAACTGATATACTTTTTGTGTGATGAGTTTTGTTAGACCTTGCACATGAGAGTTCCAGGTCAGATGTTGGTCAATAATAAGATCTAGTGTTTTGGCTCGCTAACGTTTTCTATCTGTGATGTTTCCGTGCTGAGCTGAAGTGTTGTTTTTGTTGTGTTTTGTAGTTTCTGTCTTGTTGTTATGAGCATTGATTCTGTTTTATCGGTATTTATAATCATGCCATCGTTTTTGCTCCATCTAATTAAATTGTATAACTCGACCAGAAGAGCTGATTCTAGATTAATACAATCGTATCCACTGGTGTAGACTGTGCAATCATCGGCAAAATGGTCACAAGAAGAGTGTTTAAGATGAAGTGGAAGATCACTGATATAGAAAGCAAAGAGCAATGGGCCAAGAACAGAACCTTGTGGAACACCAGTGTCAACTATAGCAGAATTTGATAGAGAATTGTTGAAGAATACTACATGGTGTCTGTCTGAAAGAAATGATGCAATTAATTTTATTACGTCAGGGTGCAATTTATAAGTCTTTATTTTTCTTATAAGAATATCATGGTCAATCATATCAAATGCCCTTTTAAAGTCGACAAAGATGGCACCACATAGTCTGTTGTCATTTATGTTTACTAACCAGTTTTCTGTCATTATGGTAAGAGCTGTGTGGCAGGAATGATTGGGTCTAAAGCCTGATTGACTGTCTATGAGTAAATTGTTCTCTTGCATGTGTCGTAGAGTTATTTTGTATTTGTGTTTTTCGAGTGGTTTTGATATTGACAATAATATGGATATTGGTCTATAGTTGGTAAGATTGTTGGATGAGCCAGATTTAAAGTGAGGATACACCTTAGCAGTTTTAAAAGCCTCAGGGAAATAACATTTTGCAATGCACACTGACTGTAAATGTATGTTAGTGTATGTGAAATGACAGGTGCAGCACAACATAAGATCTTATTACTAATATCATCAAGCCCAGCTGTATTGTTGTTTTTTTAAGGTTAAGAGATAACTGTGAACTTCACTGACTGTTAAGAATAGAATGTGTAACTGTTTAAAATCTGTATATCTGCTGTCCAGGAATGTTTGTAGTTCATGTAAGTCGCATACAGAGCTGGTATTGATGATTTAAGAATGTGAGTGAGAGAGAAAGAGAGAGAGAGAGAAAAAAGAGAGAGGCAAAATGAGAGATGCAATGTGTGTGAGAGATAGAGACAATGTGAGAGACAGAATATGTGAGAGAGAATAAATGATCTTTACTTTTAAAGGGTAAAGAATTGGGCATGCAGGCCCATCTTACATTCTGCCCTTCATCACTCCATCTTTCATTCTTCTCACAAACTCATTTAGTACAAGTATACAAATTATATGAGGAAAAAACATATCAAAAAGAGTGTAAGAATAAAACTATTACATTCAAAATAAAAGAGAAGTAATTAACCTAATAAAATGGCTCTCACACACACATACATGCACATACAGACATACATAAATAAAAGTATATTTTCAGTACAGATCTTCTAACATATATTCTTTAACAAACATTAAAATAATTTCTAACAATATCTAACAAGTTACTTTTCGAACTATGTCATTTTAGTACTTGATGGCTGGCGAGTCATGGGTTGAGAGAGTGCTGGCTATTCTATGAAGGCATATAGTTACAAGCAAGTAAATAATGCAAAAGGTTTGAGTTAAAGGATGAAGTATTACCAACGGATTTTAAATGGTAGGGGAGGGTGTTCCAGACCTGTACTGCAGAGTGTGTAAGGCTTTTCTTGTACAGATCAAGCCTGGGTTTAGGAAGAAGACAGTTTTTTAAACACTGGCTATGTTTAATGCTGGACGTAAACAACGGCCATAAGAGAGACAGAATGTGTGCGAGAGAGACAATGTGAGAGATGGAATGTATGAGAGAGAGACATACACACACAATATGATACAGAAAATGTGAGAGAGAGAGAGAATGCTAGAGATAGAATATGAGAGAGAGAGAATATGTGTGTGTGTGTGTGTGAGAGAGAGAGAGAGAGAGACAATGCCAGAGATAGAATATGAGAGAGAGAGAGAGAATATGTGAGAGAGAATATGTGAGAGAGAGAGAGAGAATAAATAAAGTTACAAACCTCTTGACCTGACAAAAATTGTGTGTTTGACTGGATTTACAACAGGTCAGATCACTCAGCTCCCTGCAACAAAGGAGAAACAGAAATCTGGTTCAGATACAAATGAACTAAACAGTGTCAGAACTTCTCTGTACACAAACTCAAAACTAGACAATAATGGGCCTGTACAACACAAACTCAAAACTAGACAATGATGGACCTGTATGAGACAAACTAAACACTAGACTAAATGTGGAGAGACTTAAAATACAAATAATATTAGACATAAGCAAAGTCACTACTAACAATGACAAAATAACATGTGATGATTGTAGTAAACTATACACTTCTGTTCACCTCCACAACAAAAAATACATTTGCATCTATTTGTCTATCCAAGTTTCATTTGCATATATTTGTCTATTTACACATCTAAGTTTTGTCTACATAAATTTGTCTATTACACATACAAGTTTTGTTTGCATAAATTTGTCTATCACACATACAAGTTTTGTTTGCATAAATTTGTCTATCACACATACAAGTTTTGTTTGCATAAATTTGTCTATCACACATACAAGCTGTGTTTGCATATATTTGTCTATCACACATACAAGTTTTGTTTGCATAAATTTGTCTATCACACATACAAGTTTTGTTTGCATAAATTTGTCTATCACACATACAAGCTGTGTTTGCATATATTTGTCTATCACACATACAAGTTTTGTTTGCATAAATTTGTCTATCATACATACAAGTTTTGTTTGCATAAATTTGTCTATCACACATACAAGCTGCGTTTGCATAAATTTGTCTATCACACATACAAGCTGCGTTTGCATAAATTTGTCTATCACACATACAAGCTGTGTTTGCATAAATTTGTCTATCACACATACAAGCTTTGTTTGCATAAATTTGTCTATCACACATACAAGCTGTGTTTGCATAAATTTGTCTATCACACATACAAGTTTTGTTTGCATAAATTTGTCTATCACACATACAAGTTTTGTTTGCATAAATTTGTCTATCACACATACAAGTTTTGTTTGCATAAATTTGTCTATCACACATACAAGTTTTGTTTGCATAAATTTGTCTATCACACATACAAGTTTTGTTTGCATAAATTTGTCTATCACACATACAAGCTGCGTTTGCATAAATTTGTCTATCACACATACAAGTTTTGTTTGCATAAATTTGTCTATCACACATACAAGCTGTGTTTGCATAAATTTGTCTATCACACATACAAGCTTTGTTTACATAAATTTGTCTATTACACATACAAGTTTTGTTTGCATATATTTGTCTATCACACATACAACTTTTGTTTGCATATATTTGTCTATCACACATACAAGTTTTGTTTGCATAAATTTGTCTATCACACATACAAGTTTTGTTTGCATAAATTTGTCTATCACACATACAAGCTGCGTTTGCATAAATTTGTCTATCACACATACAAGTTTTGTTTGCATAAATTTGTCTATCACACATACAAGCTGTGTTTGCATAAATTTGTCTATCACACATACAAGCTTTGTTTACATAAATTTGTCTATTACACATACAAGTTTTGTTTGCATATATTTGTCTATCACACATACAACTTTTGTTTGCATATATTTGTCTATCACATACAATTTTTGTCTGCATATATTTGTCTAATACATATTCAAGCTTTGTCTGCATATATTTGTTGATCACCCATCCAAGTTTCATCTATATATATATATCTGTCTATGACAGTGTTTCCCAAGCTTGTTCAGGCTGCCATCCCCCCTTTCTACCATGCCACATCAATGCCCCTCCCCTGCCCCTTATGTACCACTGCTACTTGTACAACAACCTATTAGATTAGGATATACATTACACAACTAGAAATGTCAGACAGTAAAAAAAAGTAAA
Source organism: Achatina immaculata (assembly GCA_009760885.1). NCBI lineage: Eukaryota > Metazoa > Mollusca > Gastropoda > Stylommatophora > Achatinidae > Lissachatina > Lissachatina immaculata. The sequence goes on from CM019691.1 coordinate 4,417,771, forward strand.
GATAGTCCCATAGCATTTCAAATGCCGTAGGGGGTGAAGCGTTAGAGACCTCATTATGCTGGGTCATCAGCGTGTGAGGTAGGGTGACCAGTTCCTTTCCTCGCTGCCTTTACTTCCCAGATTTTCTCTGGTACCCATTTTACGAGGCTGGGTCGACCTCAGGGCCGTATTGGTCGGAAAAAAAATCCCGCTCAGCTGGGGATTCGAACCCTCGACCATTTGGTTGCTAGACGAGTGCTCTAACCACTACGCTAGCCGGCCCCTCAGACAGTAAACCAGTTTATTTAACAAAACGAAGGAGTACATTTATAACTCACCTACTGCATTATTTTCTCAACTTTGAATGTGATGGATGAGTTTCATGTAGGGACACAGTTTCTCTATATCAGGTTGGAAAGTGCTAAGAAGGAAGGTATTACTTCCCCCATCTAGTTTTCCCTCAATGCCCCCCCCCCTATTCTTCCACTTACCTTTTTCTTTAACCACCTCCCTCCCCTTGATACTTTCCAACACCCATGAGGGGCGGGGGCAGGGCATCGTCATCCACTTTGGGAAACACTTGTCTATGACATATCCAAGTTCTGTCTGCATGTATCTGTCTATGACATATCCAAGTTCTGTCTGCATATATATCTGTCTATGACATATCCAAGTTCTGTCTGCATATATATCTGTCTATGACATATCCAAGTTCTTCTATGAAATTACCAGAGAGAAAGGGAGGCATGCACACAAACACACAGACAGAGATATACATTTAGCAAAAACAAAAAAGCAAAATATTGTCTGAAACAGCCTGACAAAGACATTAACAAGAAAAACAAAAAACCAAAATATCTGAAACAGCCTGACAAAGACATTAAAAAGAAAAACAAAAAAGCAAAATATTGTCTGAAACAGCCTGACAAAGACATTAAAAAGAAAAACAAAAAACCAAAATATCTGAAACAGCCTGACAAAGACATTAAAAAGAAAAACAAAAAAGCAAAATATTGTCTGAAACAGCCTGACAAAAAAAAGAAAAACAACAAATCTTGTGTAGACCTACTTGGCAATGAGAATCTCTGGTAGGATTTCTTCAAACTTTTTCTGAGGGCAGTCGTTGACTTGCTGATCTCCTTCTATTGGGATTATCTGACAACAAAAAAAATAAAAGACTAAAAACACTCACTACATAAGCTTCAATGCCACTCAGTTTTATGTCAGATAAATGTAACACTTGGGTTTTATGTTGGATAAATGTAACACTTGGGTTTTATGTCAAATAAATGTAACACTTGGGTTTTATGTCAGATAAATGTAACACTTGAGTTTTATGTCAGATAAATGTAACACTTGAGTTTTATGTCAGATAAATGTAACATTTGACATGACTGAAATGTTACTTACATTAATGAAAAATGGCAGGAAAAAGCTTTATTTACTTTGGTAATAACCTTTACCAAACAATAACAAAGTGACAAACAAAAAGAGAGAACACATATTACAAATTGGAGTGGCAGAAAAGATCTGATAAAAGAAAATTTGTTTGCTACATTCTGCATGCAACAAGCATAACAATGTCAGAATGATCCCATACAGATATTACAATCTAAGTGCCATGCCGCGTGGCATAGGCAACCATTTCTATCCACAATTCACCATCTTTTGTGTTGATTATGAGATTCACCGGGGACTTTCTTCCTAGCCACACTGACAGCCCATCCAATAACTTCTCTCTCTGTCTTCCTCTGTCTCTTCTTCCCTCAATTTTTCGAGTTGCCAGTGTTCCAATTTTCCTCTTCTCAGGAAATGTCCTATAAATCTTGCTTGTCTGCCCCCGATCTTTGTTATAATTTGCTTTTTAACTCCGGCCTCTCTTAAAACTTCTTCATTGGTTTTCTTGGCTGTCAGTGGTACCTTCAACATCCTTCTTATAAACCACATTTCCATGGTCTCCATTTCTTGCTGTACTCTCTTATATACAGATATTACAAAATTTAAAGTAAAAAAAAAACTGGTCTCAAATACATTCTGTCTTAAGTAACACTGTCAAGTATGAGAGTAACACTGTGTCAAGTGTGAGAGTAACATTATGTCAAGTATGAGAGTAACAGTGTCATGTGTAAGAGTGACACTATGTCAAGTATGAGAGTAACACAGTAACAAGTGTGAAAGCAACACCATGTCAAGCATGAGAGTAATGCAGTATCAAGTGTGACAGTAACACTGAGTGAAGTGTGAGAATAACGCTGTATCAAGTATGACAAAATGCTGTGTCAAGTGTGAGAGTAACACAGCATCAAGTGTGAGAGTAATGCTGTGTCAAGTGTGAGAGTAATGATGTGTCAAGTGTAAGACTAAAACAGTGACAAGAGTAACACGGTGTCAAGTATGAGAGTAATGATGTGTCAAGTATGAGAGTAACACTGTGTCAAGTATGACAGTAATGCTGTGTCAAGTATGAGAGTAACACTGTGTCAAGTATGAGAGTAACGCTGTGTCAAGTATGACAGTAATGCTGTGTCAAGTATGAGAGTAACGCTATGTCAAGTATGACACTAATGCTGTGTCAAGTATGAGAGTAACGCTATGTCAAGTATGACAGTAATGCTGTGTCAAGTATGAGAGTAACGCTATGTCAAGTATGACACTAATGCTGTGTCAAGTATGAGAGTAACACTATGTCAAATTCCTTCATCATTCACCTTAAAAAAAAAACAGTGTTGCTGCACTGTATCACAATTAAAGCCCCTTCTTTGTCCCAACACATCTGACTTTGGTGCATCTTTAGGGCCAGGTTTGTCTTCCCATTGTGATCCCTATTTACTTGGCCAGATTGCTGTTTCCAGTCAGAATAGGGTCTTGACTAGCTATGGGTTACCAACCCAGACACAGGCAGTCAGCTATGTGTCACTGACAGCTATCTTTTTCAGTCTGAGTAATACAACTTCACCCTCATGTATCAATACAACTGCATAAGTACAGACTACAACTTCACCCCCATGTATCAATACAATTCTGTATAAGTACAGACAATACAACTTCACCCCCAAGTATCAATACAACTCTGTAGTCTGAGAGAGTGAGACACAACATTCTTCAGAACATGGCTGAGAGTGACACACACAACATTCTTCAGAACATGGCTGAGGGAGAGACACACACATACAACATTCTTCAGAACATGGATGAGAGAGAGAGACACACACACACACAATGTTCTTCAGAACATGACTGAGAGAGAGAGAGAGACATAACATCCTTCAGAACATGAAGGAGAGAGAGACATACAACATCCTTCAGAACATGGCTCAGAGAGAGACACACAACATCCTTCAGAACATGGCTCAGAGACACACAACATCCTTCAGAACATGGCTCAGACAGAGACACACAACATCCTTTAGAACATGGCTCAGAGAGAGACACACAACATCCTTTAGAACATGGCTCAGAGAGACACACAACATCCTTCAGAACATGGCTCAGAGAGAGACACAAAACATCCTTCAGAACATGGCTCAGAGACACACACAACATCCTTCACAACATGGCTCAGAGAGAGACACACAACATCCTTTAGAACATGGCTCAGAGAGAGACATACAACATCCTTTAGAACATGGCTCAGAGAGACACACAACATCCTTCAGAACATGGCTCAGAGAGACACAAAACATCCTTCAGAATATGGCTGAGAGAGACACACACAACATCCTTCACAACATGGCTCGGAGACACACAACATCCCTCAGAACATGGCTCAGAGAGAGACACAAAACATCCTTTAGGACATGAGTGAGAGGGACACACACACAAAGCATCCTTCAGAACATGGCCCAGAGAGAGACACACAACATCCTTTAGAACATGACTGAGAGAGACACACACTACACAGCAACAACCAGTTATTCTACCTTCAAGGCAACTGCTTGTCCCTGAGAGAATGTTCTAAACACTTCTCCATAGACCCCCTCGCCAATCTTGACACATCTTGACATCATTCTGCAGGAAAAACATGAATGAACAATTATCTTTTGTTTTCATTCACTGTCCACTTTCAATTCTGCTGGTCGAAATAAAAAGCAACAAATGTAACTAATGTTAGCACTGTAAGTGAAGAATGAAGCGTGATGAAGCAACTACCAAGACAAACCACTATGACAGAACTGTGTTTCATTGGCAAGTTCTGACTCCCAGAGTAAGGATGATTATTGAACAGAAGAATAAAAAGAAAATAAAAATTATAGAAGTGAAAATCATAAGATGGATTTAGTCATCTTCCTACCATATTTGCCTGGGTTGTGTTTGTCTGATGGGTGTGTCTGTTCCTCCAGCCAGCGCATAATGTATGGACAAGAGGATTTTCATTGTGTTGTCAGCCGTGGTCTTCAAGTTATTAGATATCGCAGACACCCAAATGTCAAATGCAGAAAGAATGCTTAGTGATGACGAAATTGTTAAACCATATGCAACTACTTCAATCAAATGTTTCAAAACATTTGCAGAAGAATGACTGTTACACACCTGGGAGGAATGCACTCAGAAAAACTGACCGGTTCCACTTGACCACACAGGCTGAGAACCCGCTCCCTGGCTGTCACAGGTATATTTTCACAGAGTGACGAGTTGGACAGCATCTCCTGTCATGAGAGATAAAGCCGGAAAGAGTTATCTTCTTAAAGCAAATAGGTTATTTCTCCTGAAGATAAAGCATATCATTTAATCTCATTTGCTGGGGGGGGGGGGGGGTGAAGATGTCAGTCCAATGAGGTAAATCAGCGACCTATTAACTGATATGTTAACATCAGCATTAGCGAACCATAGCTGACCAAGACCCTGTCCCAGGTACCCTCAGTAACAGGCTTAGCCTGGCTAATGGGGCAGGGATCCCCACAGTCCCCATGGTGGTGGAGTCTACTAAAGAAGCATTGCACACCCCCTGCTTTTTAGCTGTACTCTGGGACTGAAAAGATAACTGCCATAACCCCGTTCCCACCCTGATACGATGCTGTGCCTCAACATCTCTACAGCATCGGCTGCAAAGAATACCAGGTTGCAGTTACATGGAAATAGAAGACAAGACAATCTCATTTGCTGTCTGAGGAAGACCTCTTGCCAAAATAACATACTTCAATCTCATAACTGAGTTGTATAGCTTGTTTCTTGTTAAATGATGACTAGCTATTATACGACATCAACATGTTGTATATGAAAATATATACAAATCAAATAAACCTTTATCAAATAAAATAAACTTCTGCAGTTCCTGCACAAAAATTTCAACCTGTGTGCAAATTTCTTTTCAAAGCAATTTTGTGTGTAACTCGGCATCGTAATGTCAAATTACAAAGTATAATTTAAAATTTCTCATTGAAAAAAATTAAAATGAAAGAAATCAGAAAAGCAAACTCCTATGCTTCTGTCATATCTTTTCAGCACTACTGTCGCATAGAGTATCGCCAGGAATTTGAAAAATAAAGTTTTTTAGTTTTTGTGTGTGGCCTATAAAATTTGGTGAGCAGCATGATAATTTTCTGCATGCATGGCCACGCTGTTGTGCAGGTTCAAGAGAAAATTTTGTGCGTGTAGAACTGAAGATGAGATAAATAATGAACTTGTAAAAACCATTCTAAATGACTGATGGCACTTTTTAAGAATATTACATATAACTTGGAGAACAGAGCCATGACCATGCATATCAAAAACATACAGGGATAAAGAACACACACACACATCTTGAAATATAGAAAATACATAGACAATACTCTTACTAAGATCTAGAATATACATAGACAAATAATACACATACTAAGATCTAGAACACATATAGATAAATAAAACACAAATAATCTCCTTTGAATGTAAATGTTACAGAAGAGTTACTCAAATATCATGGACACAAAAAAATGAACAAATATATCCATACTACAAGAACTTGCCATTGAAGAAGGTTGGCTAGTAAAGAGGATTAAACAGAGAAAATTTAAATATTTGGACACATTAAAAGGCAAAGATGGCTGCAAGATGTTGATAATTTGCAAATGGATGCATCAGCAGCAGGACATCTTGCTTACAACTGAAAGGCCTACAGGAGAGCTGTTAGGGAGGCAAAGTTCTGCAAGGGACATGCAAATGGCTGATTGACTAAGATCTAGAACATACACAGATAAATAACACACATACTGAGATACAGAACATACATGGATAAATAACACATACCTTGTGATATAGAACATACATGGATAAGCAACACATACCTTGTGATATAGAACATGCATGGATAAATAATATATATACTGAAATCCAGAACATACATGGGTAAATAACACAACTTGAGATATAGAACATACATGGATAAATAACATACATATTGAGATATAGAACATACATGGATAAATAACACACATACTGAGATATAGAACATACATGGATAAATAACACACATACTGAGAGATAGAACATACATGGATAAATAACACATACTGAGATATAGAACCTGAATATGATAGATATCACAGCTTAGCTGTAGACCTAACACAAAACAAGAATACATGACACAAACCAGGAGATATTCATGTGCTAGCTACCCCAGTTACAAGAAACTCTAAAGTGAAGGCAGACTCAGAGATACAACACAACATATATCATGATCGACTTACACATGGTCACATCTGATGGTGTAACTTACAATCAATGATGACATGGAGTTTATCAAAGTATGGTGTGTAAATTACAATAAATGTCATAGTTTATCAACTGACATCTGATGATATAACTTACAATAAATGACATGGAGTTGACCAGCTCATACAGGCTGATATTAGATTTACTGCTGCAGCTAAGTTCTTTCACCATTTCATTTTTATCCCCGAAGGCATCATCATCATCATCATCGCTGTCAGTGTCATCTGTTTCTTGTCCTCTATTGTCCTCTTCATCATTCTCTTCCAAGCAATCCTCAAATTCTTGTTCGGAGTAACTGCTATCCTCCTCAACAATATGCGGTAGAGAAGGGCTCTGTATACTGTGAGATCTACAACAGCTGGACACCTCAACCACAGCAACCGGTGAAAGAGCCTGCAGACAGGGCTCTACACTATCATCACCAGCCTGAAAGCTCTCCTGCTCTGTCCTTGTCACTGAGGAAAATACGTCAACAGTTCCAGTAATGTTTTGTGCACTAAGATGCAAACCACCAAAAGAATTCATGAATTCGTCCATGTCACGACGTGAGACATTTGCTTGTGAATGAGAGATGTCGCTGGTAACCATATCTGTGACAGAGATGTCAGCAAGTTGTACATGAGAATATGACAGTTCCTGTATATCATTTGTTCCATGATCACCTGACATATTGCCAGAGTCTGAAGAATGTTTATGGTTTATTTTCTTCATTTCCCATTTATGCTGAGAAGTCTTTTTGGAACGTCTGAAGGTAACATTAGGAAAATGTTTGCTGGCAACACTAGCATGTTCTGATGAACTAGGGGACAGACTCTGTTCAGAATTGTCCCCAGTCAAAGATGGAGGACTAAACAGAGAGACACTAAGTCCAAGTGTTTTTGCTGTATACTTTTCTCCAATCTTTGGGGTGCTGCTGTCAATGATGAGCTCATCTTGTTCTATAGAATCAAAATCTGGAACATTTTCTGGCAAATCAGAACATTCTGTATCATTGTTGGAAGAAAATATGGTGCTCTTTTCTTGACAATCATGACCAAGTGTTTGTTGTTTTGTCTTCTTCTCTGTTAATGTTTGTGAATTTATTTCTTTCAAAGCTTTTCGTGGTTTCCTCCCCTTGACTGGCGTGCTCACCTGTAGATTAGAAGATTAGAAAATATGTCATGACATTTTTCCTAAAGCCTACTACAAACATATCCATCACCCAAACTCTCAGCAGTGACTGCTCACCCCTTCCTTACTTGTAAATAACTTGTAAGATTAATCAAGATTTTCTTCTCTACCTGCACTACACTTTGACAAAGGTGGTCTAGCTCACGCAGCAATGTTACACCTTGACGAAGGTGATCTAGCTCACGCAGCAATGCTACATCTTGACAAAGGTGGTCTAGCTCAAAAACATAACAAAATGTCCACACAACAAAATGTTCATACACAACAAAATGTTTACACAAGATGCTTGCAAGCCAAAGGTTTAGAAGATTACATAAGGAAATATGTCTTGACTTTGTTGTGTAGCTCTGGAACAAAATGATGATGTTATCATCCACAATTAAGTGACCTGGATAACCTGCTACAAATCTTACACAAGTTTTGTGTGGTTGACCTAAAAAAAAGAACAACACAATACACGGTGTGCCTGGTAGGTATTGAGACTGATTCCATAAAATTCGATTTGTTCAAGATATACTTACATATACTTAAAATTCCTCAAAATAACATCCTTCAGCATCAATACACCGTTGCCACCAGTTCTGCCACAAATAACAGCTCGCCTGGAAGTCTTGAACAGGGATCTCCTTCAAAGCACTCATCACGGCAGCTTGCATGTCATTAACAGTTCCAAAATGTTGGCCTTTCAAGCTTGATTTGGGTCAGGGAAACAAAAAGAAGTCAGCTGGGGCCAAGTCCGGGTTGTAGGAAGGTTGGCACAGCATTGCCACAGTTTGTTTCACCGGAAAGTCTCCCACTAGCAGCGACACATGACTCAGCACATTGTCACGATGAAGAACCCAGGTGTTGGTGATCTCTGGGCGGACTCTGTTCTTCAGCCACTTAAGCACTTCCACGTAAAATGATGCATTGACAATTTGTCCAGGTGGTACGAATTCCTTATGGACAACACCTTTAGAGTCAAAAAAGACAAAAAGATTTGCACATTCAAGCCTTCTTTGGTCGAGGAGACTCAGTAGTGCGTCACTCAGCTCTTGACTTTTTGTCTCTGGATTGTATTCAAAGATCCACATTTCATCACCGGATATCACTTTTGATAAAGCATCCTTCCTGCATCATAGCAAGCATCTCGGTTACAGATTTTTCAAGTTTAACACAAAACTTTATCACTGCTCGACACTCCTCTGCATTTTGATCATTATGTGATGCTTAAACAGCTGTCCACTTTGCAAGCAATCTGCACTCTGTAAAAGCTCAGAGGCAAATTACAAGATATCGACCCGTTACCTAACATCTCCCACTAATATACAGATCCAAAGAATCTGCTCTACGGCCCTGCTGATTGGCTGAATAAAATAAATCTCATTATTTACCAGACACACCTTGTATGTGACAGACAAAAAACCCGACTCCAGTAGAATGAGCAACTAAACCTAGACTCAGCAGAACGAGCAACCAAACATGGACTCCAGTAGAACGAGCAACCAAACCTAGACTCCAGTAGAACGAGCAACCAAACCTAGACTCAGCAGAACGAGCAACCAAACCTAGACTCCAGCAGAATGAGAAACTAAACCTAGACTCCAGCAGAATGAGAAACTAAACCTAGACCCAGCAGAACGAGCAACCAAACCTAGACTCAGCAGAACGAGCAACCAAACCTGGACTCCAGCAGAATGAGAAACTAAACCTAGACTCCAGTAGAACGAGCAACCAAACCTAGACTCAGCAGAATGAGAAACTAAACCTAGACTCCAGTAGAATGAGCAACCAAACCTAGACTCAGCAGAATGAGAAACTAAACCTAGACTCCAGTAGAACGAGCAACCAAACCTAGACTCAGCAGAACGAGCAACCAAACCTGGACTCCAGCAGAATGAGAAACTAAACCTAGACTCCAGTAGAACGAGCAACCAAACCTAGACTCAGCAGAACGAGCAACCAAACCTAGACTCAGCAGAACGAGCAACCAAACCTGGACTCCAGCAGAATGAGAAACTAAACCTAGACTCCAGTAGAACGAGCAACCAAACCTAGACTCAGCAGAATGAGAAACTAAACCTAGACTCCAGCAGAACGAGCAACCAAACCTAGACTCAGCAGAATGAGAAACTAAACCTAGACTCCAGTAGAACGAGCAACCAAACCTAGACTCAGCAGAATGAGAAACTAAACCTAGACTCCAGTAGAACGAGCAACCAAACCTAGATTCAGCAGAATGAGAAACTAAACCTAGACTCCAGTAGAACGAGCAACCAAACCTGGACTCCAGCAGAATGAGAAACTAAACCTAGACTCCAGTAGAACGAGCAACCAAACCTAGACTCAGCAGAATGAGAAACTAAACCCAGACTCCAGTAGAACGAGCAACCAAACCTAGACTCAGCAGAACGAGCAACCAAACCTGGACTCCAGCAGAATGAGAAACTAAACCCAGACTCCAGTTGAACGAGCAACCAAACCTGGACTCCAGCAGAATGAGAAACTAAACCTAGACTCCAGTAGAACGAGCAACCAAACCTAGACTTCAGTAGATTGAGCAACATTCTAGCTGTGAGAGGATAATGCATTATCTACTCCTGTAGTAAAACCAAGTATGATAACTGTGGCAATGATGGCTGCAGTAAAACTGGTCCTAGCAGAGCAGACTTACACAAAGTTAGTTTATATATGCTCATCTTTTAGCTGAAATATTAGGTTGTTGTTTGCCAGGACTGTTTCACTGTTCTTAGCTCCCCTGGTAATTTATCTCCCCATCCCCTTCTTTTTTTTTAACCAAACAAAGAATGAGCTGTAAAGAATGAGCAGCTTATGGGGGGAGGGGGGGAGACAAACGCAAGCTCTGTACACTGTTACCTGGGTGTAGTTCTGACAGATGACCTTGACATCTGAAACTTGTGACCAGTACCAGTGAGAAATTTGTCACACACTGTAACAGGTACTAGTATGGAACCTGTCACACACTGTAACAGGTACCAGTGAGGAACCTGTCACACACTGTAACAGGTACCAGTGAGGAACCTGTCACACACTGTAACAGGTACCAGTGAGGAACCTCTCACACACTGTAACAGGTACCAGTGAGGAACCTCTCACACACTGTAACAGGTACCAGTGAGGAACCTCTCACACACTGTAACAGGTACCAATGAGGAACCTCTCACACACTGTAACAGGTACCAATGAGGAACCTCTCACACACTGTAACAGATACCTGTGAGAAACCTGTCACACACTATAACAGGTACTAGTGAGGAACCTGTCACACACTGTAACAGGTACTAGTGAGGAACCTGTCACACACTATAACAGGTACTAATGAGAAACCTGCCACACACTATAACAGGTACCAGTGAGGAACCTGTCACACACTATTACAGATACTAGCGAGGAACTTGTCACACACTCTTAACACTAATAAAAAAAAATCAGAAGATGAGAACTTACAACAAAACTGGAACTTTTCTCATGAAACAAATTAATGCTGCTGTCATGTGACTTGGGCTGATTTTCACGTCTGCTCTTCTTGCCACATCCACCATCCAGTTTGTTTGAGTTTCTATTGAAATTTTAAATATAGATGTCACAAGTAATTGAATTACTACTTTCCATACTTACCATTTAAAAATAAAACAACTGCAGCCACAGGCCGTAATCAGAAGTCTATACTTTTAAACTGCCATAAATGCTAAAAATATGCATTATATCACTTCCCACATACAATATGTCAGCTACGGTGTTTGATTACAAAAAATGCTCATGTTTTGTATGTGTTGTTTGGTATGATTAGTATGGCTGTTCACCATCTACCACTTCATTCTCTTGCTTAGTATTAATCTTTTCTATGCTAAACTATAAATGTTACTATCAGATTATTCTTAGCTGCTAATATTAGAATCAAGCTACTGTCAACTGCTGACACTAGAATCAAGCTACTGTTAACTGCTGACACTAAAATCAAGCTACTGTTAACTGCTAGCATTAGAATCAAGCTATTGTTAACTACTGACAGTAGGATCTAATGTTCACTTACTGCTTTTTTCTGGCTCTGCCAACATTTGCCAATGCCTTTCTAGTGACAGGTAAGCTAGAAGATCCTAGACACTGAGAGCATGGACTGTTTGCATGTGAAGAATCACTGCTACAGAAAGGGGAAGATTTCTTCACCCTGGCAGCTCCTGATACAATGCTATCAAAGACCAGTTCAGAGTCTGGAACAACAACCCTCCTGCCATATCTTCTGACTGCTCCACCCGCCATCTTTCAACGATCACCCTTCACATAAAATAATGCCTTGAAATAAAAACAAAAAAAGCACAAGCTGTTATTTTATTCCTCCTTGGTTTCATTTTCCATAGATTTTCTTGTGAATCATCTTGGGACAGTGCCAGCATGATATATCAAGAACAATGATTCCATGTACACAAGCACTGAAAAAATGAGGGGGATATCTACATTTCAACAATTTTACAAATATGAAATACACAATTTTGGACAAACCTGCATCCCTTAAACTGATGAAATCAAGCTAGACTTCAGGCAAATCTCTGAGAATATAAATGCTGAACAATCTAACAACAATTTAGAATGACATCAAGTGATTCATCTCCCTTTATTAATGTGCAAGACTGGGAGAGTAACTTTGTTACATGTATGTTATTTCCCATGCTGATTGTGTGTGTTTGTGTGTGTGTGTGGGGGGGGGGGGGTTGTTACAGTGAAATGTAACAAGATATGTCTGTATCATTTCAGTTTTTTTTTAAAATTTCAATTTAAATTGTTATTTCAGTTTTAATCATGTTTGTAATACGGATAGCATATCCATATTATCTGATGTCTGGAACTGATAAAAAGTTGTATGATACTAAACAGAATGTCAGATAGGCCCACATGCCTAGTTCTCCACTCTTTACAAATAATGTTCATTTAATCTTTTTCTTCATTGTTCAGTTACAGGTGTATACAATTCAGACATGTTCCTTTTATTTTTGCACACTTCGTACAGTTTTCTCTACTGAACCTCAGTGTAATGTTCTAGTCTGCGTATATACCTGTTCTCTCGTGGCTAGACGGCTGCTCGTCCTACCGGAGTCCGTGTTCGAATCCCAGGTAATTCTCTTGTGATTTTTCTTTCTCTCACGTCTCACTAAAGTGCTTTGTCTACGATTTTTTCGAGGTCTAATCATACAAAAATTTGTTCTCTTGCGTATATACCAGCTTTCAGCTGCTACTTTTTTCTGCCATCAAAGTTTTCAACTTTCAGTTTTTTAAGTTATGGGCACTAACACCATATCCCTATGTGCCTCTAAGGCATGATAGGATTACCTTTTTAAAATATTTATATTCACCTTTTATGCTTTTGTTGTCATGTTTATTGTCTGTTGTAGCATCTACCTTCTCTCCCGTCCTTGTAATGTTTGTTGTCTACTGTAGCATCTACCTTCTCTCCTGTCCTTGTAATGTTTATTGTCTGTGGTAGCATCTACCTTCTCTGCTGTCCTTTTTATGTTTATTGTCTGTTGTAGCATCTACTTTCTCTCCTGTCCTTGTAATGCTTATTGTCTGTTGTGGCATCTATCTTATCTCCTGTCCTTGTAATGTTTATTGTATGTTGTAGCATCTACCCTCTCTCCTGTCCTTGTAATGTTTATTGTTTGTTGTAGCATCTATCTTATCTCCTGTCCTTGTAATGTTTATTGTATGTTGTAGCATCTACCCTCTCTCCTGTCCTTGTAATGTTTATTGTATGTTGTAGCATCTACCTTCTCTCATGTCCTTGTAATGTTTATTGTTTGTTGTAGCATCCATCACCTTTCATGTCCTTGTTAATTTTATGTTTATGTTTCAGCTTTATATCAGAGATTCTGTATATTAGTGTAAACACATGTACATGAACTTACAACATAAGCAAAACGTGATAACCTGAAAATGTTAAATGATGACCGGAGAAAACTTCAAATGGTGAGGAAACCAATATGAGAAACTGAAACTGAATTTACACTATGTGGTCAATGGAATATGAAGGATGGTCTTGTATGAGGAATTATATGCTCAGTCAGTCAGTTATTTGCATGTCCTTTGTGGAACTTTGCCTCCATAACAGCTCTCCTGCAGACCTCTCAGTTGTAAGCAAGATGCCCTGCTGCTGATGCATCCACTTGCAGATTATCAACAATGTCTTGCAGCCATCTTCACCTTGGTCTTCCTCTCTTTCTTTTTCCCACTATGTACCTTTCCAAGACGGTCTTCTCTAAATTCTCATGACATATAATGTGTCTAAAATATTTAAGTTTTCTCTCTTTAATCCTCTTTACTAGCCAGCCTTCTTCAATATTAAGTTCTTGCAGTATGGATATATTTGTTCTTTTCTGTGTTCATGATATTTGAAGAACTCTTCTGTAGCATTTACATTCAAAGGCATTTATGTGTTTCTCAGCTGTTTTGTTAAGTGTCCAGGTCTCACAGACATAAGTTGTGATGGGAAAGATGCATGCCCTTAAAAATCTTATTTTTGTAGTTCAGTTATGATCCAAGATATTCAAAACTCTCTACCTCTACCAATTTTTCTTCATTGATACATATTTCAGCTGCCTTATTTGTTTTGTCAGTTGTCATCAATTTAGTATTCTTTGCATTAAGATAAAGGTTTTACTCTTCACTTTTCTTAAGGACTGACATAATTAGTTTTTCCACTCCTTTTTGTTTTGTGGACAGTAATACTGTGTCATCAGCATATCTAATCTCTGGTATTTCATAACCTCCAACTGTTAAGGCATCATAATATTCTCTGTCTACATCTTCTCTAACATTCCTCATTATATTTTCAGCATACAAGGCGACAATATGCACCCCAGACGGACCTCTTGGTCACTTTCCCTTTCGTCTTCATTTCTCTACATTGTTTTATTAGTTCTAGTGTGCCTGCTGTAATCCATCCATTCTTTTGTGGTTTCGTTACTAGAACTATGTCTTTAGCTGTTGTTATTAAGATATCTCTGACCTGTGTAGCCAATTCATCTCCTCCTGTACAGCCATCAGGATTTTGAACCGATTCTTCACTTCTATACCGTATTGTTCTAGTATTTCTGTAAGATCAAAGCGGAGTGGTCTTGATAACTCTAAAAAAAAAATCTTTATCTTCATATCTGCTATTAAGAACTCATGGTCCATGTCACAATCAGCACCTGGTAAAGTTTTTACTGTTATACTTGGATCTCCACCTTCTTTGCACTAACATGTAATCTATTTGATTCTTGGTTTATTTTAATTATATGCTACAAGTTACAAATTAGGACAAATACCGGCACTCTCGCGTGTAGCTGAATGTTAGTCACAGACGCATCACCTGAACAAACGACATCACTATAATTCAGAAACAAACAAACCGGTAATCTTTTTCTCGATCTCCTAACTTCTGAAACAGGCGCTTTTGAGACGTAACTTTAAAACGAACAATTTGATTGGATGCTTTCGTGGACGACCCGAAAGATTAAATAATCGTGTCTGTGATTGGATAGCATGTCACAGTTAAAAATATGAACATGATTTCGCGAAATAAAACTGAAGATGCTACTCTACAGTAGTCATCCATATATAACAGGAATAATTTCGCACTTTTGTCACTACAGCAGGATCGCACAAATATATCTCCTTCGAATCAAGTGAAAATCTCAAAGGATAACACGTGCAATATTAGAACTCATATGACAAAACGCTGATGATCTGCAAATGGATGCATCATCAGCAGCAGGCCATCTTGCTCACAACTGAGAGGCCTACAGGAGTGCTGTTAGGGAGGCGAAGTTCCGCAAGGGACATGCAAATGAAAGAATGAATGACAAAACGAGGCCTGGCTCACAAACGCCCATACTGTAATGGTGCTGTTTACTTAGAAATGGAAAAAAAGCTCAATATAATAAGAAAATAAATATTCTATGAGGGATCAGATCTGTTTGTGAGAAATGATACAAAAAGTTTTGTTATGTCAGATGTTCAATTTATTTTTTACAAGAACTCCATGGTCAATAATATCAAATGCTTTCTTACACCACAAGCAAAGACGGCCTGCTGAGGATAAAGATCTGCTTCACTCACAGTTACTTATTTCAGCTGATAAAGATCTGCTTCACTCACAGTTACTTATTTCAGCTGATAAAGATCTGCTTCACTCACAGTTACTTATTTCAGCTGATAAAGATCTGCTTCACTCACAGTTACTTATTTCAGCTGATAAAGATCTGCTTCACACTCAGTTACTTATTTCAGCTGATAAAGATCTGCTTCACTCACAGTTACTTATTTCAGCTGATGAAGATATAAATGTCTGCTTAACTCAGTTACTTATTTCAGTTGATGAAGAAATAACAGACATTTCGCGAAGAGAGTGGGAAATTAAGACACAGAAAAACCAGCTTAAAAACAAGAATCTTAAGTGTGTTTTCAGATTGGCTAATGAATGAAGTTGGCATGTTCTGTACAATTAAAGACCATACTTGAGGGAAAGGTTGAAAGAAAAAAAAAAGAGCAAGATGACATCAAAAGATGGTTGGGATTCATGTCAAAGAGGAAAAAATGAAGTGAAGAATCACTGCAGCCAACTTGCACTGAAGAGACAGCACTAAATGATTACATCTCAGGCACCAGTTTACAATTAAATACTCTCACAAAACCCATTTGGCAGATGTAGTAATCACACGCCTGGCTGGACACATTTCTCTGAGGGTTCTCAGACTCTGAATCTATACACTGATACAACATGGCGTAAAATCCATAATGTCCCTCCACTCACACTTCAACATCACTCAGCCAGAATCCTGGGCATCATCGTGTTCATACATCACTGAACACATTCCTGATTTCCTGGCATCATCATGTTCATACATCACTGAACACATTCCTGATTTCCTGGCATCATTATGTTCATACATCACTGAACACATTTCAGATTTTCTGCCGTCATCATGTTCATACATCACTGAACACATTTCAGATTTTCTGGCATCATCATGTTCATACATCACTGAACACATTCCTGATTTCCTGGCATCATCATGTTCATACATCACTGAACATATTTCTGATTTCCTGGCATCATCATGTTCATACATCACTGAACACATTTCTGATTTCCTGGCATCATCATGTTCATACATCACTGAACACATTTTTGATTTCTTGGCATCATTATGTTCATACATCACTGAACACATTTCTGATTTCTTGGCATCATTATGTTCATACATCACTGAACATATTTCTGATTTCCTGCCATCATTATGTTCATACATCACTGAACACATTTTTGATTTCTTGGCACCATCATGTTCATACATCACTGAACATATTTCTGATTTCCTGGCATCATCATGTTCATACCCCAGTGCCTATATTCCTGACATCATCATGTTCATACCCCAGTGCCTATATTCCTGATTTCCTGGCATCATCATGTTCATACCCCAGTGCCTGTATTCCTGGCATCATCATGTTCATACCCCATTGCCTATATTCCTGATTTCCTGGCATCATCATGTTCATACCCCAGTGCCTATATTCCTGATTTCCTGGCATCATCATGTTCATACCCCAGTGCCTATATTCCTGATTTCCTGGCATCATCATGTTCATACCACAGTGCCTGTATTGCTGGGCAGTATTTTTCAACCTTTAGAACAAAATCTGCCTTCTTCTGAGACACAGACCGTGCTCTAACCACTTTCGAAACTATCCACATCTCTCAGAATCAAACCTACGATGTTTCTTCTCGATGTCTGCTCCCTCTAAACCCCCATACCCAACGTGGGTGACTTACTAGCACTCGGCTACTTCCCTGACACACCCCTCCACAAAATTAAGGCACCTTAACAAGAGTAGCATGGCGAGTATTTAGATCAATTCAGCAGTGTTGCCATAGCAACTACAATGGGTCCCAGTTATGTTTGCCTATTTATGAGTTTTCTGGAAGCTGAAATATAGGAAACCTACATCAGTAGACTCCTAGAATTCTACAGAAGGCTCATTAATAATCATATAGTGTCACCAGTATGCCAAAAACCAGCTTTAAAATCATAGTTTGTCAACTTGCTCAATAAGAGCATTAAATTACAAGTTACTGATAAATCTATCAACTTCTTACGCATTAAAGTTTCTATCGGCATGGACATTCTGTGCTTTACAAACCCACAGACATCCACACACATCTATTCTATCTTCCTCTCATTCTGAAACCTGCAAGGACTCTAAACCCCCCCCCCCCCCCCCCCCCCCATTCTCAGCTGCTCCACCTGTGCCAGGATGACTTGGATTTTTTGCCAGAATGTAATACTCTTTGCCTTCGTATCTGTTCTGAAAAAGTTCTCCAAAGAGCTTTCAGCAAGGTCCAGAAATAGAAACGCTAAACAGCTTCCATGACAAAAAGAAAAAAAAATCTGCCAGTGACTGACGAGACTTAGTTAAATAAGTTCATCCTTCACGATCCGACGGCTGAAACAATTCTTTGCCGCTATTACAACGCGTCCCTAATACTCATGACATTTGCTCAGAACTTCCTGTGTCTACGACTGAGAAGCAAAACCTGAAAGATATCCTCATCCACAGTCACCTTAAGAGAGATCTCATCCCCACTGTTTCACCTGCTCTGTAGGCTGGGAAATGAAATTATTTGCACTGCCCAAAATTATCTTCACACTGTGTGGCATTCATATGTGAGTCCCTTGAAGTAACATATACCAGTGTGGGCTCAAAGTGTAACATAAACTGTTGGGGAGACTGGTCTCTGACTAGGTGACTACATCCAGATGACAGAAGCCACCTGGCACTAAAAAAACTGCTTCATGCACGAGTATGATGCTCTGGAACCACATGGACTCAACTCAGCTTTATGCAATCTTCCACTTCCTCCCAGTCATAACCTGATACAACATCCCCCTTCCTTGCTAATCTATTGTCTGTTCTTTCTTTCACCCCACTATATTCTAAATCCTTCATCCTAAGTGCATTCATATAATCTACTCTGCTTATCTTTATCTTGACATAACAGCCAGTGAGTTTCTCCCCTGTCCTCTTCATTACCGTTAACCAATCAAATTGGTATGATGCCTAAGGACAGGCAACTGCAGACTACTGAGCCACCTGCATCGACTCAAAATGCTTTGCCATGTCGACGGGGGGACAGGATCTGATGTGACCAACGACCTCAAATGCAGAAGAAGAGGGTATGATGACTCAGTTCTTCATATATGGATTTACCACATTTTACAAACCACATTCTCAGACACAGCTTCTTACAAGTCCCCGTCCCCCCCCCCCCTTTATGTTATATATCATGTTCTTTGTTACTATGGACTTTTCTTACTTCTGTTCTGTGAGTTTTTGTATGAATAAGGCATAAGCAGAAATGTTACATCTGTGTGCTCTGTTAATAAATAAAGATGTTCCTACCTTTTCTAAATCTAATTATTAGATGTATGAAAGATGTTTTAGTGTCCGACTATTTCACACCAAAATACTGAGTATACAAAAAAAAATAACACACATCTAAATATAACTGTAAAAACTTTAAAGGCAGTTCATGAAATTGCAAACAGTCGGTGAAAGTACTTCTTCTTACATCTTTCCCATGCCGTTAAACGTCACACAAGGATCACATGATAGTTCGCAAGTTTTCCTGTTTTTGGAGAACTTTTCAATCTCATAAAGGATTTTATGCCTACTAAAGAAAAAGCGGCTGACCATGGGAAACTCTAAAGAGGACACTGTTAAGAGAGGCAAAACTAACAGGCATAAAATCCCTTTATGAGGTTGTAAAGCTCACCAAAAACAGGACAAATTGGCCAACTACCTTGCGAGTCCTACGTGACGTTTAATGGCACGGGAAGGATACAGAATAAGAATTTGGCCTTTCTTAACAATGACATCTTTTTCTTAGCCCTGTTGTGTTCCACTTGATAGTTTGTTTTGGGATTCTCCAACTGTTTCTTCTCATCACATGATCAATATATGTCCATCTCCTTTTTCTGATCACCCATGAGACAGGTTGTTGTTTGCTCATCTGCCTTGTTCTCGAATTTATTCCACTTTATACAGAGTATTTTCCTTAGGCATTTGTTTTCAAAAGTCTAATTTGTTTTCTATTTCTTTAGTTGTTTTCCAGCTTTCGCATGCATAAATGAGGATAGATATTACATTAGATTTGAATAATCTTAGTTTGGTTTTTGTGCTTATAACTTTCGAGTGCCATATGCTCTCAAGATTGTTGAAGGTCAATGCTGCTTTTGTAATTCTAACTTCCTTTCTGGTCTATGTAGCTGCTGAGGTATGGAAATTGGTGTACTTCTTCAAACGCTGTTCCTTCTAAGTAAATTTTTCCTTCTTGATTAATGGAAAGTTTCATTATTTTGTTTTTTTCCTTATTAATTTCAAGTCCTATTTTGCTAGCCAGTGAAGACAGGCTATGTTTTTTCATGAACTGAATTCACATTGTCATCTGCAAAATCAGCAAACAAAGAGGCTTTTGTACAGTAATGTAACAACACAGTTTTGTAGGATTAGACCTTGAAAAAATCATAGACAAAGAACTTTTAGATGTGAGAGAAATAAAAATCACAAGAGAATTACCTGGGATTTGAACCATGGACTCCAGTAGGATGAGTAACCATCTAGCCATGAGAGAACAGCATACCAACGAATTACACTTTCTAGCACCATATATCACTATCAAGTTCAAGACATCATAAGACAGGGTAAACAAGTTTCAGACATCATAAGACAAGGTAGACAAGTTCCAGACATCCTAAGACAAGGTAAACAATTCCAGACATAATAAGAAAATTTTCCAGACACCAGTATCACAGTTACAGAAAAGATTTTTAAAAAAGCTGATGAAACTGATGTGACAGCACAAAAATTGACACAAAAAAAGAAAAAGAACACAATTTTCAACAAGTTTTTATTTCTTCTGTTTCTTTCTCTTCTTTCTCTCACTGAGTCCAGTAAACTGAAAACTTGTCAGAGGGTCTGCGCTGTGTTTCTGAGGACAGAGAGCAGTGATACACTCACACAACAGCGGTATCTAATGGCACCTATAGCAGTGATACACTCACACAACAGCGGTATCTAATGGCACCTATAGCAGTGATACTCTCACACAACAGCGGTATCTAATAGCATCTATGAAGGAGAAAGCTCAGCATGTTTTATGGTGTCACAAAATAAATTTGCAGTTATAGTGTAACAAAGGTCCAGAAATGAGCACAGATGAGATTTGCCAGATGTTAGAAGTCTACCCAGTCTTGTGTTGTCTGAAAATTGCTGCCACGGTTATATAAAGTGTTCGGTTCACCAGATCCTAATACGGAAATTTTGAAGATGCTGATAACATATGCTTAAGTAACAGACTAAAGAGATGTTGGAAAACACATGGTAAGAGAGTATCACTTAGATGTTCTCCAGGCAAAAAACCAAGCATATGTTGAAGTGCACAAATACAACTCAGTGTATCTACTTTGCACGACTCACTGCGCTACATGCAGCCAAAGGCAGTGGATGCAAATCCCAACTAAATGCTAGATCATGTGCAATACACAACCAATACAGCATTGGAATAATTTTTATAAAAACACTGAAGGAAATCCTGATGCTGAAGGCTGAACAGGTATGGGCATGCTCCGAGTGTAATAAGGTTGCTCCCTAGGACCAGCAACAGTGCTAGGCCCTTTTTTATGCCCCATAGCTTTACTTTCGGTTCCTCTCCTTTCAGTATCAAAACACTGCCTCTTAAGAACAGGTTCCTCTTCAATAAAGCCAAGTTAGTACATCAAATTCTTGGCAAGCTCCACCTTATCTATGGAACCTGTTAAAATTTAGCCCAAAGTGCAGCCAACACTTGAACAACATATGTCTTCCAAAACCTGGACTTGACCTTTACAAGAAAAGCTTTAGTTATTCTGCTGCTCATCTTTGGAATACTCTCTCATCCTGTATAAAAAAATATAAACTATACTCCTTCCTACAACTACAAACTTTTCCAATATCTATTTGATGTCGACTACATGCCTCCATGAATCGTAAAACTTCAAAAGTTATTTTAGACTGCTCTTACAGACACTGAACTCATTATTCTGAATAGTAATGACATTTTTGTTTGGTAGATAGTCATTTATATGTGTATGTAGTCAGTCATTTATATGTGTATGGAATTAGTCATTTTATGCCTATGTAGTTACTTTATTGTTAATTATGTCTGTTACACGAGCAGCATATTTGTAGAATGTCTAGAACAGAGTGAAAGTTGTATGATAAAGGGCAGAATGTCACACGGGCCTGCGTGCCCAATTCTTAACCCTTTTGAAATAAAGATCAATCAATCAATCTCCTCGGGCCAATGACATATACCTACGCTGAATGTTCCCCCAACCATGAAATAATACCTACGCTGAATGTTCTCTCAACCATGAAATAATACCTACGCTGAATGTTCCCCCAACCATGAAATAATACCTACGCTGAATGTTCCCTCAACCATGAAATAATACCTACGCTGAATGTTCCCCCAACCATGAAATAATACCTACGCTGAATGTTCTCTCAACCATGAAATAATACCTACGCTGAATGTTCCCCCAACCATGAAATAATACCTACGCTGAATGTTCCCCCAATCATGAAATAATAACTACGCTGAATGTTCCCTCAAACATGAAATAATACCTACACTGAATGTTCCCCCAACCATGAAATAATACCTACAATGAATGTTCCCCCAATCATGAAATAATACCTACACTGAATGTTCTCTCAACCATGAAATAATACCTACACTGAATGTTCTCTCAACCATGAAATAATACCTACACTGAATGTTCTCTCAACCATGAAATAATACCTACACTGAATGTTCTCTCAACCATGAAATAATACCTACACTGAATGTTCTCTCAGCCATGAAATAATACCTACACTGAATGTTCTCTCAACCATGAAATAATACCTACACTGAATGTTCTCCCAACCATGAAATAATACCTACACTGAATGTTCTCTCAACCATGAAATAACACCTACCCTGAGTGTTCTCTTGACATGTGATGTTGAACCAGCAGTTTTGTGGCCAGAAGCAGGCAAAACACCACGTGATCTACTTTTAGCTGTATGCCTGCGAAGTGCCTGTGGAACTGAGAACAAAGAAAACAAAATGAAGACTTGCCTAATGAAGAAAGCACCTGGAGGTACTAACTACAACAAATGGAGTACAAGGTTTCATCTGTTTTACTGAGTCTGCTCTCTACTACCAGATCAGTAAATAAACATGACTATATAGTTCATTTATGTCTGCGGTGATCCAAGTTAACGTCCAAGCTTTATCTGACCCAAGTCTACAACACAACTACTTCTATCACTCAAGTAATGGCTGCATGTTTACATTTTTTCAGATATGGAGAAAGCAGCGGTGAGGAACGACAGTACGGGAACTCACACTACTGACCTATGTAATCTGGCACATGTTTCAGCTCTTTTGTGGTTTTCACAGAATGAAGAGGCTTATCATGGCGAAGAGCCTGAAGGTCATGTGGGTTGTCATCGAAGTAGGCCTGGAAAATGAAGAAAATACACAAGGAGAGTAACATTTATATTCATAGCTAACATAAACTGGTGAGCAAATTTTTAAAATGATTCACCTTGTTGAAATCACTTTTTGTCACACAAAACAGATTTACTTTGTCATTTAGAGAGAACAAATTGTTTTCATTACATGTCAGTTTTTGTGGGCTAGTTTCTGAATTAGGTAAAAAGTATACCTTAAGTTTGCTGGAGTTGAAAATCTCTTGCTTGATATCTTTCATCCTGGCTTCCTGTATGGCAGATCTGGTCACAGCTTGCAATGCATCCTGTCTCACGCCAACAAAGAGTGGAGATGCATTTTTTAAAAAATGATGGTCTAATGTATCTGACATACTTAACACTGTCACAAGTTAAGTTCAGTAACAAACACAGTTAAAGTTGCAACTACAATTATAAATGCAACAAATTGTATATTTATTCTGCAAGTGTGATAGAATGACCCAGGATCTATGCAGTTGGTGTGTTATGGTTAAATGACAACAATCAATGCAACATTCACAAAACATCAGGACTCATATGTTGTCACTGACATTACATGTGTCATCTGTACACAGTACTATATAACCCTGCTCATTACCATCATATGTCAACTATTTTAAAAAGTTAGTCTGACAGATTAACGATTCTTTCATAGTCATGTTTTTTCATTTTTTCTAGAAAATGAATATTATAAATATTTTGTTATATCTTGAGTCAAGTATTATTCTTTCACATTTTGAGGTTGAAAATAAGTATTTTAAATGATGAAGGTGAAGGTCATATGTTTGTACAAATTCTTACATTATTTGTTTAGACAGAAGTTTAATTCTGCATGAAAGTTTATTTTTCTTATGATACTTTAAAATTTTTAGATAACAGGATCATAGCAGTGTAACCACATATCATCAACAGTGATGAGTTATTTCTAAAAATTATCATATCTCCCAAAATCAACTTGGAGATGTCCAATGGATTTTGTTTCTCGTCACCAAACAAACACTTCCACATCCATTTGGCTTCTGCATATCCAAATGTTCACAAATTATAACCTCAATGCACTCTTTGAATATGTCTGTTTCAGCAATTTTTTTTAAACTGAAACTAATTAATCTGCCAAAATCAGGTCATGAACATATCAACAATTTCTAGAGTTGACATTGTTGAAGGTCTTCCAGATCTTGCTGTACTTCTGGTACTGAAATCTCCACACTAAAAGTTAGCACACCACTTCATCACAGTTGAGTATTACAGGCACCTGTCACTCTGCAGCATGAGTTTTACTTGTCAATGTCTGCAGCACACACTCGTGGGTTTTACTTGTCACTCAATGTCTGCAGCACACTCTCATAAAAAAAAAAGAGTAAAAATATTAGCACTATGATCCTACAAAAACAACACTTTACATGATAAAACAACACTTTCTCTAGCTCCAGTGACAAAACTATGTTGAGATTTTGGGATGTGGGTCAGGCAGATAACTTTTAAGCACCCCCTTGTAGTTGCTGGTAAGGAATACAACACGAATGTTTACCTTGGCTCTGTATCTAAAGCCTTCAATCTCCTCCATGCGAAAGTTGTAAGGTTTAAACAAGCTCTCTTCCTGACCGTCTGAAATATGTCAACACGTGTGGAATGATTATGTTTTGTCTAACTGAACTCACACTCGGTTCATTTCATTATAAACATTTTATCATCATGAAAGATAATGATATATTTCAAAGTGACTGTAGTGTAAGGATGACTGTAGTGTAATCTATACATATAAAAATGTGTGTGTGTGTATGTTCCAGCATAACTCTGGAATGCCTGGACCAATTTCAACAAAACTTGATACACATATGACTTACAATTTGGAGAAAAGTACTGTAGGGGTAAAACACCCACATCACTCCTAGGGGTGGAGTTTGAAGGGGGTGACATACTTACTACATACTAAATTCAAGGAGGAAGAAAAGAATGATCTAAGGGAAATAATCATGAAATAGAGTGGTGCTAGTCTAAGAGCAGCATTTGTAGCCTTCCATGGCAAGTCCCATGTGGTTACCAGGGCCCAGATCTAAATCTGGGGAGAAAAGAATAGGATCACTTCCTTCTGTATGTTGTAAGAGGTGTCCAAGGAGGTTAGGAGATAGGCCAAAAAAAAAAAACTGTAAAAAACTGAAGAGTTACAGAAACACAGAGAGGAAAACCAGTGGATTGGCCACACTCTGAGAAAACCCAACACCAGCATAGCAAGACAGGCACTGACATGGAATCTTCAAGGAAATTGAAAATGAGGAAGACCTACACTTACTTGGAGAAGAGAAATTATGACAGTGCTCAGAGACAAGAGATGCACATGGAAGGAAGCAGAGAATCATTCCAAGAACAGGGATGACTGGAGAGCCTCTATTCATGGCCTATACTCTCTCAAGGGAGTGAAAGGCGATGATGATAATGATGGCAAGTCCAAATAATTTTGATGGCCTCTTAGTCAGCCCCTATCGGCATGGGGGGTGAGAAAGGGGTGGGAGTGGGATGGGGGTTACAGGTAAAAGTAATCGAAAATGACAGATATTAGTGTCAAGTCCAAAGTTTTTGGGGTTGCTGAGATGAACAGTGACATTCCTGTTGCCGGTCATGTCCAAGTTCAGTCCCATTGGCATGGGGGTGAAAATTAGGGTGGGATTAGCCAAAACTTTGCAACGGCACAAGGCTGTGTGTAAAGAGAATGCTGGGCAATGTAGCTGAAGCGACTATCTTAACAGGACAGGGAGAGAGTGAAGCAGTTTTCATCTCACGGATACCACAGCCAATCTCTCTTTTAACTTTTTTTGCAATTTCCAATGAGACTTGCGTTCTCGATCACAATCAACAAGTCACAGAGAAGAGACATTATAAAGTCTTTTACAAATTCACTACAATATTAATTTAACTCAAAACTTGATTATAAACAACATTTAGTTTCACCTCCAGGAGCAAGAATAAATAATTTCTTGGGTGACCCCCACCCTTGAGCAAGCAATATAAAGTTGTCTGTGGAAGAAACATGACGATCTCAAATCCACTCCACAGTATTAATAATTAATAAATTCCCGAGCAACAGCAGGTAATCAGCTAGTAAAATATAAATTACCATTTTCTTCAGAAAGAGATGCCTCGACTTCCTTCAGTTTTTCGTTGTCTTTAACACTGACAAAAGATAGTGCTGTCCCCTGGTTGTCTGCTCTTGCCGTTCTGTTTGGGAGAGTAAATTCAACAAATAAAGAAATGTTTAACAAAACTCCAATTCTCAGCAACTTTAAATGTCTTTATCCTTGATTTAGCTATTATAAACTATTATTAGTGACTGAATTCCTGATTGGTTGCAGAATCAATTTAAACCTGTCATATTTTTTTTTTTAAATATTACATGACCTGTCTTTCTGGTCACAGACAACTGACAAAAACAAAATAAATGCTACAAGAATACCAAAAGCAAAATGTAAATCACTGAGTAAGTGACATGTCACCTGCCAACTCTGTGGATGTAAGCTTCGACACTCTGGGGGAAGTCAAAGTTAATGACATTTGAGACATTGTAAAAGTCTATGCCACGAGATACGCAGTACTCTCTGTCCTTCTGACCAAATCTGTGGACATTGAAGACACTTTTACTAGTCCTTATCTAGACAGAAAATCATGGCACAGTTCACACTTTCCACTTTCTCACAACAAAATTTCTTTATGAAGATGTTCAACACGTATTTTCTCCTGCATGACTTTACACTTCGTTAACATGAAACTGTGTATAGATGTCAAATGCCAACATGACATTAGTTTTACAAGAGTAATATTAAACATCTTAGTTGTCTGTGTCCATGACACACACTTCACTGGCTCTCTCTCTACAGGTCTTGACAAGTGTTTACTTTCTTCTGCCAGACACGGTGATCAATCTGGTAGTAAACATTGACATAATGATTGAACTGGTAATAAACACTGAGATGATGATTGACCTGGTAGTAAACACTGAGATGATGATTGACCTGGCAGTAAACACTGAGATGATGATTGACCTGGTAGTAAACACTGAGATGATGATTGACCTGGTAGTAAACACTGACATGATGACTGACGTGGTAGTAAACACTGACATGATGATTGACCTAGTAGTAAACACTGACATGATGATCAACACGGTGTAGTAAACAAAACATACCTTTTTGGTTTGGACTTATGCTGTGCTTGTGTTGTGGGAGCATGTGTAGCTAGCTCATCAGCAGCAACTATGTAATCATAGAGACCATCATTGAACTGACTGACAATGTGACACCTGAATGATGGCATGTCACACAAAGATTAAACAAAGGATCCACTCTGTCACATAGAAGTTAACAGGTATACATATAGTACATGAAGTTTTAACTCTTGTTTCTAAGAAATGTTGCAGAAATAATGTAAAATAAAAACTACACATCTTCAGCATTAAATATTCTCAGCAGTGCAACACATTTCAACATTCATCAGCTTAACAGTGTTATTTATAGAGAACAAAAATCATCACACACAAACACAATCACAAACAAAAACCATCACATACAACCACTAACATGATTACACACAAACACAATCACAAACAAAAACCATCACTTACAACCACTAACATGATTACACACAAACACAATCACAAACAAAAACCATCACATACTACAACTAACATGATTACACACAAACACAATCATTCCTTGGCACACACAAACATACTTCTAACCTTGAATTGACTGGCAGCTCAGAGTTGAGAATGCATGCTCGAATGCCAAACTGCTCGAGAAACAATTTCAGCCTGGAAAAATCATTTTCTAAGTAATATACTTTCATTGAAACAAGCGTGAAACAAGGATGTATATTATCTCCATTGCTTTTTGGAATTGCCATAGACTTTATAATGAAAAGATACTGTACAGGTAAAACTGGCAATGACTGGGTACAAGAGACTCAAATAGAAGATCTTGATTTTGCAGATGACATAACTCTTATCAGTGACAACATGAAATCGATGCAGGAAAAAACAGATTCTTGTCTTCCTTGGCTAGCAAAATAGGTCTTGAAAGTAACAAAGACAAAACAAAAATAATGAAACTTCTCATTAATCAAGAAGGAAAAATACACGTAGAAGGAACAGCTGTTGATGAAGTAAACCAATTTGCATACCTTGGCAGCTACATAGACCAGGATGGTGACACTAGGAAGGAAGTAAGAATTAGAATTGCCAAAGCAGCATTGTCTTAAAAAATCTTGAGAACATATGGCATTCAAAAGTTATAAGCACAAAAACTAAGTTAAGATTATTCAATTCAAATGTGATATCCATCCTCATTTATGCATGTGAAAGCTGGAAATCAACTAAAGAAATAGACAAGAAATTAGACTCTTTTGAAAACAAATGTCTCAGGAAAATACTTGGTATAAAAGTGGAATGAATTTAAGAACAACACAGAGATAAGACAGACGAGCAAGCAAAAACCTGTCTCATGGGTGATCAGAAAAAGAAGATGGACATATGTTGGTCATGTGATGAGAAGAAA
The DNA here is from genome assembly GCA_009760885.1 of Achatina immaculata. Lineage (NCBI taxonomy): Eukaryota > Metazoa > Mollusca > Gastropoda > Stylommatophora > Achatinidae > Lissachatina > Lissachatina immaculata. The sequence continues at coordinate 4,446,753 of CM019691.1, forward strand.
CAATCAGAAAATACCAAAACAAACTATCAAGTGGAGCACAACAGGTCAAAGAATAAGAGGCTGACCATGTGGAACTCTAAAGAGGACAATGTTAAGAGATGTAAGTTTAGTGGGCATAACATAACATCCCTTGATGAAGTTGAAAAACTCGCAGAAAACAGGAAAACTTGGCAAACAACTATGCAAGCCCTATGTGACATTTAACAGCACAGGAAGGATGTAAGATACCTTCATTACAACTATTACTTTCATTACTTTCCAAGTGATAATACTTTAGCTTCATATTTGTTTACACTGACAGAACCTTGTGAAAGTCAACTTCTAATCATGAATACATTAGTGAATGTTTTCAATTTTTTTAAAAACTATATTATCTCTATTACCTGTTATCCATTGACCAGTTACTGAAGCATATAAACTATAACACAGATAACATTATCTTCACATTTGCTGTAGCCTTGTAAACTGACAATTCTTGCTCACTCATAAAACACTGACCCCAATCCTTTCATAAACTGTTTTCTTCTTATCACGTCTCCATGTAGTTGTCATCATCTGTCTGCTTATTCTACATATAACACCAACTAACACTGCTCACTTAGAGACAACACCAACAAACACTGCTCACTTAGAGACAACACCAATTAACACTGCTCACTTAGAGACAACACCAATTAACACTGCTCACTTAGAGACACCAGCTAACACTGCTCACTTAGAGAAAACACCAACTAACACTGCTCACTTAGAGACAACACCAGCTAACACTGCTCACTGGTAGAAGTGAACAAAGAAGAAGGACATCAAAAGGATGACTGAACTGGGGGAGAAGAGGGGAAATCAACGTTCTTCCAAAGGAAGTGGTTTAGCTTGCATTACCCCCAGCCAGTGTGGGACTTTGTCCATCAGCAGACACAACACTTCAGTGGGAGTTAGAACGGAAGGTGGAGCACATATGGGAATGCCCGGAATGCTGGGTTGCCAGTCTCTGATTACAGTTACAGAGATAACACCAGCTAACACTGCTCATTTAGAGACAACATTGATTATCATCATTCACTCAGAGAAACCACTAGCTAACATCACTGACTTAGAGACAACACTGACTATCATCATTCACTCAGAGAAACCACTAGCTAACATCACTCACTTAGAGACAACACTGACTATCATCACTCACACAGAAACAACACTGGCTAACATCCATTGTTTAGATACAATACTAGTCAACTAAGACAAAGAATATATTGTTACAGATCAATGTAAAATGACTGATAAAACAAACTTACAGATAACATCTGTTGACAGAGTTTACGAAAAAAATGGTTTTCCCTCTTACTAAATTCAGCTTTAGCAGAGCTGCAGCAAGAGCAAACTTGTCCTTTTCTTCACATCTGCAGATACATGACAAAAGATACATAACATCACCATTGTAAATTCATGACAGAATGTATGTAAAACCCAGCACTAGCACTTTAAATCTGCACATTCTGACAGAACATGTAAATATTCTACTCCACATCAGGACCGTCATTTTACATCAACATTTGTGTGACATCATTTACTATCTAATGTTTGAAATACGACCTGATGTGCACACATTACCACATGTCTGACACTGACAAGATATCACACTGAAATATGACCCGCTGACCACATGTCACCACATGTCTGACACTGACAAGATATCACACTGAAATATGACCCACTGACCACATGTCATCACATATCTGACACTGACAAGATATCACACTGAAATATGACCCACTGACCACATGTCACTACATATCTGACACTGACAAGATATCACACTGAAATATGACCCGCTGACCACATGTCACTACATATCTGACACTGACAAGATAACACACTGAAATATGACCCGCTGACCACATGTCACTACATATCTGACACTGACAAGATATCACACTGAAATATGACCCACTGACCACATGTCCGAAACTGACAAGATATCACTCACTTAATGTGGTACTGGTTAAGCTGTGTTGGCTCAGGTAGCTGGTTATCCTCAAGCTTCAGAATGACCTGGAAACAAGACCCACACTTAATAAATATCCAGAGTTCGAGTCCACTTCCACATTCTGCACCGGCGTTTAAAAAAAACAAACTTTAAAATTTTACTTCTGCCATAAATAGGCCAGTTTATCAGTCAGTTGTCAAAGTGACTTGCTTCTGCCATAGTCAATCACAGTTTATAGGATGACTAATTATGACACTAACACACTCGCAGTACAAGCAAAACATAATAGATGTGGTAAGATCTGTATGAGTACACATGACTAAATATATCAACAAGTAACAGTTCTGCATAAATTAGGAAAAAAGTAGGAACAGCTTTATTACTTAACGAGTACACAGTTGCGACATTTCAGCATGAGCCTTAATCATACAAAAACATACAGGTTGAAGAAATAGAAAGAGGAGATAAAGTATAATTTCACATGAATGTTATGTTAAAAAAAAAAAAAATCAAATAAAATGAATAGAGCACTAAACTGTAACTTGTAAGAAGCTGTGGCTTGTCCGACACTGTATATCAGAAATGTGCATGGTGGAAAGTAGAGAGTATTTAAATGGAGACTTGGAGATGTGGTAATCAAGTCAGGACAAGGTGAAATATGTGATTATAGTTAGGGTAGAGGGGTTGTAATGTGATGCTTTGAGGAGGTTCTTAACTATGTGTAACAAGTGAGGAGGGAGTGAAACTTAGTGGGGAGGGATTGTGGAAGAGGAAAATGTTAGGCGTAGCTGAATAACCATGTGGTTCCAGCGTCTCTCATTCCTGAATGTAGCGGTTCTCCAGCGCTAGGCAGCTTCTGTCATCTACGTGACATTGTTTGATGGCTTTTACCAGAAAGTCAGATTTGCCTCTGCGGTTGTGGCCATTGAAATGATTCGGGACTGGTTTCAAAGCATGCTGGGTGATATCATACAGATGTTTCTGCATGCAGTACCTTAAACTGAGGCCAGTTTCAACAATATACGAGGGGTGATTGATAAGTTCTCAGTCTAAAGTACAACGGATTATTTGTGGACAACTTTTTTGGGTTAATCTCAGCATAGCCCCCTTGCAAATTTATTCACTTAATCCAGTGATCCTGGAGCATACGGATCCCTTCTTCATAAAAGTCAGCATCTTGTGCCAGTAGAAAGTGGTCTACAGAATGATTGACATCATCATCTGAAGCAAATTCACGACTACTGAGCTCCTTTTTTGAGTTTGGTAAACAGGTAATAGTCCAAAGGGACCAAATCTGGTGAAGAAGGAGGATGTTCAAGAAGCTGGAAGCCGCAATCATTAACAACAGCCAATGCCACTCCCAACTTGTGAACTGGAGAATTGTCTTGTCGAAAGATGACTCCTCTCGTCAATTTCTCTCCATGCTTTTCCTTCAATATGACCTGCAGTTGTTTCATAAGATTAGCATAATAGGCCCCGGTGACCATTCTATCCTTTTGAAGATAGTCTACCAATAGCATGCCGTCTGAATACCAAAAGATGGAAGCCATCACTTTGCCTGCAGACAGAACCACACTTTCTTTGGAGGTGGGGATCCATGTTGTTTCCACTGCTTTGACTGTTCTTTGGTTTCTGGTTGAAAATGATGAACCTATGTCTCATCCACAGTCACAAATTGTTGAAGAAACTTCAGGATCTGCAGAAAAATGGCCAAGATTGTCTCTTGACATGTTGAGATGCTGTTGTTTGTGATCAGCTCCAAGAAGTTTCGAGACCCATTGAGTAGACCTGTGTCATTTGAAGATCATTGTGAATAATGGCATGAACACGTTCCTGGGAGATGCCCAAATCAGTAGCAATGTAACGCTCAGTCACTGATCCTCCATTATCATGTCATGGATTCTGCTGCTGGTTACCGTTCTTGGTCTTCCTGGACGGGGATCATCTTCCAGATGTTTGAATTGAGCTGGCCATTTCTTCATTGTGCTGTAAGAAGGGGCACTCTCCTCTAAGGTCTCTACCATATCCTCATGGATCTCCTTCGATGATAAGCCCTTGATGCAGAGGTAGCGAATGATTGCTCGATGAGAAATTTTATCTATTTTCTCAATTTCTGCCACCCCTTAGCACTTCAGTAGCTTGTGAAAAAAAATTGGTTGCAGTTAATTTCTTGAAACTTGGTGTTTAATCTTACATTAACCTGATCTACAAATGTACCTAATATCAAGTGTGTGTTTCAAGTATTTGTACCGTAGGCCGAGAACTTATCTATCAATCACCCCTCATAAGTTATCCAGCATCTTTTGCATACAGTGACATATATCACATTGCAGGACTTGAATGTGAATCCCTCAATGAGAGTGAGGATTGATTGTACTTGTACAAACTCCCTGTAACTGCGAGCTGTTATTCTTTGCAGCAGGTGCTGTAGAGGTGTTGAGGCCTGCTGGCTGTGGTAAACCTTAAACAAATAATTTGTCAATCTTGAGAGTGGGGATAGTTTTGGGTAAGGTGTTCGTTTTCATTTCCCTGACTACAGGGCAGGTAACAAAGCGAGGGCGGTTATATTTTCTAGTTCCAACATATGGAAGGTTTTGTTTCAAGTGGCTACGGATGAGGATGTCCTTAAGATTTGGTTCCCATGTGTATGCTAATAGGGGTGGATAAGAGAAAATGTCATGAGTCTGTAAGCTACTGTACCCACTGTAATCAGAGACTGCCATTCCTGCACGCCTGGTTCCCATATGTGTTTTGTAAGCTTTGTTTTTTCTTTTCACATCTTGTTGTGAGCTCATGAAATGAGTGCTGGATACAGTGCTACACAAGCTTTGACCAACTCCAGCATTCATTTATTCTGGTGACTTACTAGACTCTGGTCATAGGGAGCTGTAGCATCAAGTCATCTTGTGCATGTTCTGTGCCTGATATTACTGTGTGTATAATGCTGTGGTGGGGCAGGTTTTGACTGGAGATTGTGTGTTGTCACTGTCTTGTTGCAGCAGCAGAATTTTGTAGATTGAACAGGTGGTAAGAGGAGGATGACTTAAGACCTCTTAGGGAACCTGAGGTATTTGACATACTGTCCCTACATGGCCATCCTGTCACACCGGTCCTACATGGCCATCTTGTCATACTATCCCTATATGGCCATCTTGTCATACTATCCCTATATGGCCATCTTGTCATACTGTCCCTACATGGCCATCTTGGCATACTATCCCTATATGGCCATCTTGTCATACTGTCCCTACATGGACATTTTGTCATATTGTCCCTACATGGACAAGCTTGTCATATCTGTTGAAATCTAGTTATAATAAATGGTATTTTTACCAGTTACATCATATCTGACAAGTGAAAGTGTCATGGGACTGGGTTCTATTGTCTCTTTTAAATCATTAGACAATTTTCTAATATAGAAGTAAACATAAAGTTTAATATTAACACTTCATAAAAGGTCAGAAAAATTCAGCCCACATGGCATATCTTAATTCAACATTAGATTAACACTGGAAAGCTGCTCCTACACAAAGACCATTTTACACTAAAACAATACAAAATAACTACAGTAATCACACCAAAAATATAGACAATACATAATAAGGATTAAAATATGGCAATTTCCAGCTTATATTTTCTAGTGGGGACTGGTTTACAGTAGAATGTCACAGCAGACTTAAGCCCGGTGCTGGTGGCTGGTCCAAGACTAGCACTGTGCATTGCTGCTCTGAGGGGCAGATCGAAAATGAATCTTCTCTTCATATTGAAAATCATATGATGAAAGGCATGTGAAACAGATGGAAGTCACATCTGACTCCCTTCTTTGGCTTGTTCAAAGTTATTTAACTTCACTGAAATATGACAATGATTTTTACATACAATGATATATATAAAAAAACATGGTGAGTGAACTGTCTCATGATGATGCCAGTACAAAATTTCTGGCACACAGAAAATGACAAAAAAGTTGGAAGACCGACCCCCCACCCCACACACAAAGCAACACTAAACAGTGTATATAAACTGCCTAAACAGAAAATAAAACTCACTGCATTGTGAAGGACAAGCTTCTTGAGATTCTTCACATCCTCTCCCAGTGTTGCAGACATCAGAAACGCTTGATAGATTTTTGGAAAGTTGCTGGAAATTTTGGGAACAAAAAAAAAAAAAAAAATTTCTCTATCTGTTTGATATGATTTCATAGCAGGCTGTGAGCCAACCAACCATCCAAACAAACAAACATGCACACACACACACTTCAAAAGTCAGCCAATAGCCAACACAAATAGTTTAAGATAGAAAAAGAAAAGTGATATCCTTCATTTTTTTTTTCTCATGATGAAACAAAAACTGTTTTGCTTCTCTCACTTTTAATATTTCCTACACAACAAAGTCAAAATATTTGTCTTAACAAAATCATGTCTGATATCTGACCAACATGAAGTTACCTCAACAACTCTTTGACATCAGCCTCATATCCGAAGGAAAACACCAGGTCAGCCTCATCGACGACAAGCATGTCTAGCGACTGTTTGAGCTTAATGTTCTCAGCTCTGATGTGCGCCAGCAGTCGACTCGGGGTCGAGACAACGATGTCTGGTTTTTCTAACAACAGAGGCCTGAAAATGTTGAAATCATGCAAGAAAAGTACATACAGCAGACATAAATGATGGACCGATAACACAGATTCTGTAAAATCATACACTAATGTAAGTCTGATACATAAATGTCTTTTTCTTCACCGCTGTCTGCCGCTGATGTTCTTCTCAGATCATCAACGTCAGAGTTTTCTCACAGTCAAGTCAACGTGCAAGTTTTCTCAGACTCAAATCAATGCCCAAATTTTCTCAAATGAATGTCCAAGTTGTAAATCTCAAGTTTCCTCATCGTGAACCATGTAGTTTAACTTTCTGCTCTCTTGTACGCTTATTTCTTTGTTCTTGCAGTGATGAAAGCCAGAGAACATGTTCTCTATGCCAAAAGTTCAGCTACTGTCATGACAGACTTCTTTCACACCCAAACAGGCATGACTGTCAACATGAAGGTAACAAAACTAAAAACTGAGGTGAGTTTAAACATTATCTTATGCTGACACTGACCTCCAGGAAATGAAAAGAATATTACCTCTGTGATGCCAGGGGCACCTGAGGTGAAATGTCCACACATCTGATATCCCGAGAACATCCCGCTGTTAATTCCTGGGTACAAAGACACAAACTGTTACTTCTGAGATTTAAGATATCAGTGGCATATTATCACAGAAATTTAAAAGAACAGTAGTATGGTATGCACAGATTCATGATAACAGTGGCACGTCATGTAGAGATTCATGATAACAGTGGAATGTTTGCAGAGATTCATGACAACAGTGGCACACTCATGATAATAAATACTACCTAAATAAACTTCACAGCTCATAAAATTTACAGAATGACACTACATGGTTTTGCTAAATGAAAGCAAAAGAAGTGAAAGAATGAGCAGAAATTTTAAAGAGGAAACTGACACAATTTTATACATAAACTTCTCAGGTTTAAACAATTAAGTGGCACAAAATTGTCCCTACAGCTAACTCAGGCTAAGATGCTCCTCATACTTTTATCTTATGGTTAATTACTTGAAACCCCCCCCCCCCCCGAAGCAAGCTCCCATACCAAGATATTCTTGTGGGCTTGGTTACACAGTTCCTTGGAAGGTGTGAGAACCACTGCTCGAGTTGCCTGCTCTGACGCTGTCTGAAAATGGATATAAATTTCTAATTAGAAAAAACAATAACACTAAAACAAGGCACTCAAGTTTCACTGTCAGCATATGACAACATTCCTCCATGTCTTGAGATCTGCTCACCCAAGCTTCACTGTCAGCATATGACATTGTCATGCAATGTGGCAACATGTTTTTACTACAGATACAAACACCTGTCATGATAAGAACTCCAGCAAATAATGTGAAATTATCTGTCATGATGAGAATAATTCTGAAAATATTAAGGATCTTTTTTTTTTTTCAATTAAAAAAATTTAACCGTGATTAATCACACAATTAACATTTTTAATCACAAATTCATCATCATCATTATCGCCTTTCACTCCCTTGACAGCATAGGCCACGGATAAAGGCTCTCCAATCATCCTTGTTCTTGGAATTATTCTCTGCTTCCTTCTATGTGTATCCCTTGTCTCTGAGCACTGTCACAATTTCTCTTCTCCAAGTAAGTCTAGGCCTTCCTCGTTTTCTATTTCCTTGAGGATTCCATGTCAGTGCCTGTCTTGCTATGTTGGTGTCGGGTTTCCAGAGTGTGGCCAATCCACCTCCACTTCCTAGACATGATTTTTAATCACAAGTTAACTACACATTAATTTAAAATTTAGGTATTTCTTTCAAGCATGTTAATATTGTTCTATAAAGCACAAACAGATCAGTGATACTTTTGAATAAAATAAACAGTTTTAATAAGCACTTGCCTGCTGCACATATTCAATTATTCCAGTGAGCTTAAGCTTTGTGTTACATAAATAACTGAGTAAACAGTCAAACACTAATCAGTCAACAGATAAAGTAATCTTTTTATTAAACCATATCACAATACAATAATTCTGTCTTTAAAAATGATATGAAGTTAAAAATAACTGATTCTCTGAATATTATATATATGTGTCAGTTCAAGAATATTTTTTAAAAATAACATCCAAATACAAAAAGCAAATGTTCACAAGGGACAGTGGCGACCAGGGATGCTACAAGGGACAGTGGCGACCAGGGATGCTACAAGGGACAGTGGCGACCAGGGATGCTACAAGGGACAGTGGCGACCAGGGATGCTACAAGGGACAGTGGCGACCAGGGATGCTACAAGGGACAGTGGCGACCAGGGATGCTACAAGGGACAGTGGCAACCAGGGATGCTACAAGGGACAGTGGCAACCAGGGATGCTACAAGGGACAGTGGTGACCAGGGATGCAGGTATATCCTTCTTTTGCTTCCTTCAGTGTAGTGGATTCAAGTCAGCATCACTTTGTTGCCCAAGTCTGTATCGCTGTTTTCATGCAGAACAGACAGGTATCAGTGGCTCATCTTCACCCTCTGATGACAGTTCATGCATTTGCACTTTCTTTTTGACTTGTTTTTCTGGTGCAATGATTATTAACAAGTTGGTCAGAATTTTCCACAAGAACAAGCAACTCCTGCCAAACCTTTGTTCAGTCCAAACACAGTGGTAATGTTTGCAAATAATGCTAAGGCATACTCCTGATCCATTCTTTCTTACACTAGAGCGGGTTTTTGAAAACTGTATGTGTGATTAGTCCATATTTATGATGTCACATGTCTGACCTGAATAACTAATCTACAGATGTTTAGGGTGCCACAAAGTGTCCCCCAGAGTCCATCATCTGAGTAACGCGAAGCTATGGTATGTCTACCTTTCAAAAGGTTCAAATCTTTCCATGAGCAACTGGCTGCCTGTGAGATTCCCAGCCTTCAGTAAATTTGCTATCTTCCCACGAGCAACTGGCTGCCCATGAGATTCCCAGCCTTCATTAAATCTGTTATGTATTATGATTTTAGATAAAAAAATCTAGCTTATAACAGAGGCTTGCACTCAAAAGCTTTACTATTTTCCAACGTTCATCTCTCACACACACACAATTTCTCTAATTAACACACTCAGGTGTGACATTAAAAAATTTAACTGCAGAAATGTTTAATGTGTTAATCACACATATTAATGGCAGCTAATAAGCAGCCCCAGAAAATATCAAACAATATGAACTGTTTAACAACAGCCATCAACAGAATGCAAACAGCACACAACAGAGTACACATAAGCTTGAAGAATAAATGCTGTAAAAGAAGCAGTAATCACAAGAGAAACAAATCCAAACTGAGTTTTATCCCATATATGTGACCTGGAAAAAATGAAATGGTAAAGTTTCCTATATAAGTGTGATGATATCTAGATGTGATGTGATCACGACCTGATGTGACGTATGATACAGATGTGATATCTCTCTCTCTGAACCTTAAGTGCCCAGGGCACATGGGGCTTCCACAAGGGTTTTCCACAAATGCCTGTCCTTTGCCTTTTTTTCTGCTCTTGCCCAAGTGAGCCCTCTATTGCTCAAATTCCATTCTGTTGTTCTTCTACCCTTACTTCTATTCATGTGATGACATCTAAAGGTTCAAAATCAGACTCTGGGCATCACTGAATTTAGGACAGCCTTATATATGTTCCACCGCATGCCACAGCATCCATCTAGGAGTATGTCTGCTAATAGTTCTCACATATATAAAATATATCCAAGAATAATTAATGTATAAGTATATACACATATGTATATAACTATACACGAAGACACTGCAGTAAAGCTTTGATAACAAAATGTATAAACTAGGAAAAAAAAGTAAGACCAGGCCTTATTAACAAGCACAGTTTTGTTTTGGTGTGAACTTTAATCATATTAAAAACACACATAATGAAGAAATAGAGAAAGAAGATAAAATATAAATTCACATGAATGCTATGTAAAAAGCAGGATTGGAAAAAAAAAATAGAATAAATAAAATAAATGGAGCACTTAGCTGTGTCTTGCAAGAGGCTATGTCCAGAAATGACATGGTGTAGTGTAGAGAATGTTTAAATGGAGACTTGTAATATTTGATAGGTGGGTTGTAAAGGGGGGGGAGGGGAGAATCGCAGAAAGAGGAGAAAGTGGTATATGGTAATCTAGCCAGGAGAAGGTGGAATAGATGATTACAGCTGGGGTAGAGAGGTTGTAATCTAATGCCATGAGATTTTGAAATACATGTAGCAAGTGAGAAATGAGTGGAACTTGAGGCAGTGGGAATATGCTTGTGGAAGAGGAGAATGTTAGGTGTAACTGAATTGCGAGTTCAAACCATGTGATTCCAGCATCCCATATTCCTGAATAATCAAGTGTTGGTTCTTTATGATGCATTTTCTGCCACACAGTTCAGATTTCTTACCAGCACCCTTAATTTGTCCTAGCTCCAGCAATTGCTTCAATTACATTGTTCTTCCATTCCCATCTAAATGCCATATAAGTAAAGTGCAATAAAAATGTGATGGCTTCCAGATGTTAGCAAGTGAACAAAACTTATACTCCACGGTGACTGAGCATATAGTAAACTGTGTTAGCATACAAACTTGTAACATAAAACACTGGAAACTTCAACAATGATTAAAAAGCACACAGTAAACTGTGTCAGCACACAAACTCGTAACATAAAACACTGGAAACTTCAACAATGATTAAAAAGCACACAGTAAACTGTGTCAGCACACAAACTCGTAACACAAAATATTGTAAACGTCAACAATGATTAAAAAGCACACAGTAAACTGTGTTTGCACACAAACTTGTAACACAAAACATTGGAAACTTAACAATGATTAAAAGGCACACAGTAAACTGTGTCAGCACACAAACTTGTAACACAGAGCATGGGAAACTTCAATGTTACCTGTTTAATGCACAGCAGTTTATGTATGACTGCTATTGCATACGCGGCCGTCTTTCCTGAGCCTGTACGAGCTCTGGCTAGGATATCTTTGCCCTTCAAAGCCAAAGGAATAGCTTTTTCTTGTATTGGTGTTGGCTGGGACCAGCCAAGTTTTGATATTGCCTGGAGATGAGATTTTCAAGAAGATTTATGTATTTTGTAGCAAAAAAAAATCTAACAAGGTCTATCTTGTGCATTACTTGCCTTGTAGCCTTCCTCACATACTTTCAGTGTTGTGGGGACAAACAGATATCTTAAGAGGGCTTGGCTTCATACAACCAGATATTTAAGCTTTCTATATTTTCCTTCACCCACCTCCTGCATAAGTGGCCTCCACCTGTCTCTTACATACCCACCTCCTGCATGAGTGGCCTCCACCTGTCTCTTACATATCCACCTCTTGCATGGGTGGCCTCTCTTTTACACACCCACCTCTTGCATGGGTGGCCTCTCCCTGTCTTTTACACACCCACCTCTCGCATGGGTGGCCTCTCCCTGTCTTTTACACACGCACCTCTCGCATGGGTGGCCTCTCCCTGTCTTTTACACAGCTACATCCTGCATGGGTGGCCTCTCCCTGTCTTTTACACAGCTACATCCTGCATGGGTGGCCTCTCCCTGTCTTTTACACACCCACCTCTTGCATGGATGGCCTCTCCTTGTCTTTTACACACCCACCTCTTGCATGGGTGACCTCTCCCTGTCTTTTACACACCCACCTCTTGCATGGGTGGCCTCTCCCTGTCTTTTACACACCCACCTCTTGCATGGGTGGCCTCTCCCTGTCTTTTACACACCTACCTCCTGCATGGGTGGCCTCCACCTGTCTCTTACAATTCTTAACATGATTCTTTTCTGTGGCATACTGTCTGATGGTATCTGTGTAGCGTGGCCAAACTATCTGACGTTTCTGAATGAGTGTAATACTGGTGTTACTCCAACCACGGCTCTGATTTAGTCTCTTATTATCACATTTAGTATTCTCCGTTAACATATCATTTCTGTCACAATGATTTCCCTTTTATCTGTAGGTATTATTGTCCATGTTCGACTCAGACAATGTAGAGCTGAGAAGAAAAGTGCGCTGTACAGTACTTTTTTTGTTTAAATCATGAACTATTTTTTTTTTTTTTAGGTAAAGGTATCACTTGTTCAACAACCTGATTCGTTCTGCTGTGTCTGTGTATTACTGTGTAACAAACAAAAAAAAGGTAATTCCTGTGACTTACAGGTATACTGTCTTGCGGGCAGATCAGAAGAGGCAGCTGATAGAGAAGAAGTGCTATAGGCTGCGCTCAGTGGTGGCAGCAGCTTTCTAGTGTGTGGTCAGGTACTGCCTGCCTTAAGATGGGCAACAACCAGACAACTTAAGGTAACAACTCACTATATCTACCTGGTTAGCAGAATAAACACGGACAGACCAAAAGTCAAATCTATGACAGTGATGCACAAGCACCCTTGTAACTGAGAGCAAATGACCATAATGACTGTACCACTTCTCCACATAGTATGATTATTATATCACTTCTCCACATAGTATAATGATTATATCACTATGATTATATCATCATTATATATATATAATGATGTGGATTAGAGTGTGTGATGCTGATGGCTGAACAGACTGTTTCATTAGTTACACTTGTTATTCCCACATAACTTCCCATGCCAGATGCACAACTGTGAAGACTTCCAGTTAGTCAAATTTGCGCCGAAATCACAATTGTGAGGTTGGGTTCATTTCAGTGTAAAAACCGGTGTAACTTTTGATTGCACACGTTTTATCTGCACGTCTGGTGACCCTTCATAGTTCAATCCAAAGCGTGGCTAGCAAACCGAGTGATATTGATGTTTCAATTGAGAAATTTAATATTTATTGTGGTTTCGGAGGCATACGGATATGTCCTATGACCAGACCACTGTTCTTGAATGTACCCCATGTAGATCTAGACCTATTAAATGGACTGGAGAAGTAGTTAGAAGGTTATTTCAGACATTATTTTAGTGAACATGCCACATATCATCACACAACGAGATTGGATAAAATTTACAGGTAGATCTAGACACTGCCGATGGTAAACAGTGTACATCTAGACATCGCCAATGGTAAGCAGTACACAATTATCAGCTAAAATGATCACACTACTTTTTTTTTTCCTAAAAAACTCTTCATTTATGAAATCTTACATTTACAGCATTTATTTATGCATAATATGTATAATTTTAACGTGGAAATACTTTTTTACATTCACTTTTACAACTATACCCCCAATTCATACCAAGACCTGTGCTTTTAATCTGGCACCCAATGGAATGTCAGCGTTTCTTCCTGCGGCATGGGAAGAGTTTTAAGCCTTTCTACCCTTAGATTTGTGTGTGTGTGATGCTGAACAGACTGAGTTTCGTTACTGACACTAGTTCTTCCCACTTTAAACCTTTCTATCCTTTCATAAACTCTTCACTGAGTTCTGCTGTTTTATTTCTGCACTTAGCCGACATCCTACAGAGAATTTCAGCAGGTCCCTCTGCCCAAAGAAATCTCACTATAGCGCATTGTTCACAATGATGCAGTCTTGCAGCAATAGTGTCCACTGCTTCAGTTAGACTAAGGGCACAGTGTTGTGCAGTGTGTGTCTGAAATACCCACTAACCATTGTAAAATATGCTGTACTCATCAGCTTATATCCATTGTGTTTACAATGTCATTTTCAAACTGCCTTCACTTTCTCATTCTTCCTCATAAACATAAAATGTACCTGGAAATATAAACAAGAAATTTATAACTAGATTTGGCACACAGAGCATGAAACCATGTATCCTGGACTTGGTAATCTGGATCTGACCAAGAACAAGTAGATAAGTTAAAAGATTAACAGGTTGACATTGGTGTCCTCCAGGGAACTATACCCCCTGACTCTTGTCTCAGATAAGAAAACAGAAAGATCTGGATTCTGTGTATTCACTTTCTGCCTGTTACCAGTCAACAGCTTCTGTTACTACCACAGAAACATGTCTGCCTACTCCAGACAACAGCAGTCTGTTTTTTCCCCACGTCACACACCTTCAGTTTTGATTTTGCAGTGTGTTAGATCATGTACCCTACTGCGCATATCGTAAAAGGCGACTAAAGAGGGTTTGGCATAGGGCCAGCAACCCTATCTGGTAAAAAAAACTATCAGACCGCTACAGTAACAGAAGCAAGGGAAATAACAAATGCAGGTGGAAGGAGAAATGCTTATCAGATGAAGCCACTGACAGCAATTATTGAGGAAAGATGCTGGCGATGGTTGGGACATGTACTCCAAATGACTGACAACTCACTATCAAAAATAGCACTAAGATGGACACCACAGGGGAACAGAAGTAAGGGTAGATCAAAAGAGACATGGAGAAGAACAACAGAAAGGATGTTGAGCAATAGAGGGCTCACCTGGGCAAGAGCTGAAAAAAAGGCAAAGGACAGGCATTTGTGGAAAACTCTTGCGGAAGCCCCATGTGCCCTGGGCACTTAAGGTTCAGAAGGAGAGAGAATTTGTCCTGTCTTAACAATGTCCTCTTTCACCAATATAAATTATCCTGCATCTTTTGCATACAATGACAATGTGAATCCCTCATGGAGAGTGAGGATAGTTTTGGGAAAGGTGATTGTTTCCATTTCCCAGACTACAAGGCAGGTAACACAGTTGGTAAAACTGGCCTCAGATTAGGGGACTGCATGCAGAAACATCTGTATGATATCACCCAGCATGCTTCGAAACCAGTCCCAAATCATTTCAATGGCCATAACCACAGAAGCAAATCTAATTTTCTGGTACCTGCCATCAAACAATGTCACGCAGATGACAGAAGCCACCTAGTGCTTGAGAACTGCTACATTCAGTAGTATGAGATGCTGGTACCCATGGTTTGACCTCTTTATTCAGCTACACCTAACATTCTCCTCTTCTACAATCATAATCCCTCTTCTTTCTCTAATTCTTTGTCCTGTTTGTTTTTGTACGATTATGGTTCACGCCAAAAAGTCACAACTGTGTACTTGAAGGCTGTTCCTACTTTTTTCCTAGTTCATACATTTTGTTATCACAGCTTTACTGCAGTGGTTTCATGTATAGTTATATACTTATACACCAATTACTATACAACGGTTCACAGGTTCCCATTCTATAAGGCTCTTTGCTGCTACATTTGACATAATTATACCTACTCCCTCTTGATGTTTCCCACCGTCTCTGCCTGAATGTTATTAATTTACAGTTTTCCGCCGCTCTTTTCCCTGCTTCTGGCCATTGCATTTCACTGATGCCCAGTACATCTAGGTGGTGTCGATTCATTTCTCGGATTACTTGAGCAGTTTTTGATGATTACAAAACTTATAGCTGATGATTATAAAGGTTGCAGTTAATGATTATAAAGCATATAAAGTGCCATACGGTTCTCAAGTATCTGATCCTTCACTTAGCACATTAGCTCGGCTGACTAGGACACACATGTGGAAATGAGGTTGGAGCTCAATACTTTCACTATGCGAAGTGAGTCGTCTAGTCTCTGTGAAAACTACACAAAATAATGAAAACGGAATTATTATACTAGTGGAAAAAAAATGCCCCCCCCCCCTACCCCACTAATCCTTAGATGTGGGTACGGTCTTCCAGGATACTGACCTCTAGTATTCTGTCATCAATACCCATTTCATGAAACTGAAGTGTTTCTTCTGTGTCCTCGTCCATGTTAAAGAAGTGTAGTGGTAACAACTCACAAAATCTTCTAATATGCAGACAAAAAAACTGACGTACAAATTGTTTTTCTGCTGTCTAGCGTGGTAACAAACAACACTACGACCTTTCACCCGGAAGCTCAAATCACACTTCCGGTTCGATAGAGGTTCGCGTTTTTAACAACCCAACTTCTGCTCAAAAAGTTGTAAAGTTATGACAAAATGACAGAGAACTTGCCATCTACTTGTGATACAGCAGCACTCAGATCTGTGTTATGAAACCTGCTCGATAAACTCTCAGTTGGCCCCAGACGCACAATAATGACAGAGAATTTGACCACAGCTGTTGTGCACGTACTTCCATATAAAATACAGAGAAAACGTCTGCAGGACATGAAGAAATCGATGCTGACAAAGAATATTACAGTTTCAGAGAGATTGGAGTAAGAACTCATGTTTGATCGTATATCCTAAAAGCTGAAGTGGAGTGTAGTGATCTTTGAGTAAACTGTTAAAAAAAGGGGCCGGGGGCCCTAGCTCTGTTGTTGGTCATGGGGTGTGGGCTTATTACACTCTTGGCATGCCAATACGTCTTCAACCTGTGACATCAGGATTTCCTTCATTGTTTTTAGGGAGATGACTCCAGTGTTGTATTGATTGTGTGTTGTCCGTGAATGGCCATATGTAATGCATTGAGTCATATGTGATAGGTATTTGTTCACCAAGGTGTTGCTTGATGGGCTTCTGTAGGTCTGATTTGTCCATTTTGATGAGGCCCTCTGGTTTGGCCTTTGCTGCTAGCTGGTTGGCTTTGTTGTTTCCATTGACTTCAGCTTGTCCTGGACAGTATATCCATGTGATGTACTTGATGTAGGATTTATTAATTGTTTCTTGCCATTCACTTCTAATGGCTTTTTGTTCTACTTTCCTTAATAGATTTTGAGAATTGGTAATTATGGTGATTCAGTGTGTTTTCTGTGCCACTACCCATTTTAATGCTTGTGTGATGGCCTCTATTTCTATGCGCATACTTGAGCAGGTGTTTGTATAAGTCCCAGTCATAAGTTTGAATGTTTTACCTCCTCAGTATGCAACAAAACCCCAACCACTTCTAATTCCCCTGCTCACTGATCCATCTGTATAAATGATTATGTCCATATGAGCTATATGTTTATTAATCTTCATTTCCTCTTGTGTTTTTCCCTCTGCCCATTTTCAACATTTTCTTATAAGGGTTATGTGCACTTTAGTGAGATTCTGGTGGACCTCATTGCAAGTAATCCATTCAGGTTCACTTGAGATGTGTTGTTGACCAGTAACTACACTTACTCTACTCCAGGATTTGTCTCTTGTTATTCTTGATCCTTAGATCCTCTTGTGTTTTCCCCTCCGCCCATTTTCTTGTAAGGGTTATGTGTACTTTAGTGAGATTCTGGTGGACCTCATTGCAAGTAATCCATTCAGGTTCAGTTGAGATGTGTTGTCAACCAGTAACTACACTTATTCTACTCCAGGATTTGTCTCTTGTTATTCTTGATCCTCAGTTTTTTGTTTGTTTGTTGAGATTTCCATCTAAAAAACTAAACATGAAGATGAAAATCAGGATATTTAAGAGTAAAATAAGAACACAGTTTTGTAGGATTATACCTTGAAAAAATCATAGACAAAGCACTTTAGTGAGGCGTGAGAGAAAGAAAAATCACAAGAGAATTACCTGGGATTCGAACCACGGACTCCGGTAGGACAAGCAGCCATCTAGCCATGAGAGAACAGGATACCAATGAACTACACTATCTCACACGTAAAAAAAAAAGATGTTTGAAAGCAAAGTCATTAGTACTCGTTCAGTTTGAAGTGGAGATTGTGACACCTGGAAAGAAACGAGTTCATGACACAGACTTGGATACATAAAACATCACATGGATATACTATTCAGACCATGCCGGAGTTGATGGAAACGACAAAGCCAGGCAGCTAGCAGCAAGGGCCAAACAAGAGGGCCTCATCAAAATGGACAGATTGAATCTATACAAATCCATCAAGCAACACACGGATATTTAAGACTAATGTTCTAAGTGTACTACTCTATGGAATTGAATGCTGTAAAATCACCAGAACTATAGAAAACAAGCTGAATTCTTTCCAGACTAAATATTTACAAAGAATTAGAAGAATATTTTGGCCAAACACCACAAGAAATAACATGTTGGCAGAAATGCAGATGAAGCCACTGACAGCAGTTATTGAGGAAAGACGCTGGCGATGGATGGGACGTATGCTCTGGATGACTGATGACTCACTACCAAAAATAACACTAAGATGGACACCACTGAGGAAAGAAGTAAGGGTAGACCAAAGGAGACATGTAGAAGAGCAACAGAGAGGATGTTGAGCAGTAGAGGGCTCACTTGGGCAAGAATGGAAAAAAAGGCAAAGGACAGGCATTTGTGGAAAACTGTTGCAGAAGCCCCATGTGCCTTGAGCACTTAAGGTTCACAGAGAGAGAGAGAGATTCTTGATCCTTTGATCATGTGAAGGTTATTGTGGAGTGGGTGGGTTTTAGTGTTGCTGATTTTGAGGTTTTCCTTTCCTTGGGCACATTTGTGGTGGGTTTGTATATCAGGAAGATTCAATATATATCTCATTGCCACTGTGGGTGTTTATTTGGTACAGCCCACAATGAATCTCATTGCTTTGTTGTGTTCTCGTTCAAGTTTGGTTATTTGTGTTTTAGACAGTGTTAATAAGCCCAGGCCATAGTCTGTTCTGAATAGGACCAAGGCTCTCATTAGTGCGAACAAGATGCTTTGCGGAAGTTACGGATCTGCAATGGCTTTGATGGCAGCCAGTCCCTGCCTTGCCTTAAATGCTGTTTCTTCTATATGTTTGGTGAATGATAAGGTTCTGTCCAAGTTAATTCCTAAGTATTTCAGGTTATGGCATCTTTCAATGGGGCTATTTCTATAAGAAATCTCAGGCATAATTTCTGTGATGGTTCTGTTGTTTAGTGAGCAACAAAGGACTTTTGCTTTCACTGGGTTTATTAATGCTTCATGGTCAGTGCACCGCCTGGTGATGTTTTTGTTTGCTCTTGGATTTTATTTATGATAATTTGTCAATTTTTGCCATATGCATACAGTAAAATATCATCTAGAAAAGTTAGCAGTTTGCATGCTGACGGTTTATGTCGTTTGGCAAGGCCTGTCATGTAGATGGTAAATAAAACTGGGGAGAGTGGAGACCCCCAGGGTGGCCCTGGGTATATTTGGGCTGGCTGGAATGTCCAAGTTCTACATTTTAGTGCTACTGTTCTGTTAAAAGTGCGCTCACTGTCCACTTGATGATCCATGTTTCTAACCTCATTTCAAGTATAATTGTTAGTAGCGTGGAGTAGTCTACATGACTATAAGCGTCTTTTAAATCTAGTGTAACTATCAATGTTTCATCTTTTCTTTGGAATGTTCATATGTGTCTTTGAGTGTTGATAGTTACTAATGTCTGATAGCTTTCAGCTGTGAACTGCAAAGTAGAAATTGTACTTTAAAACTCTGGGCCCCAAGATTTGTCTGTGAAAGTGCATCTTATCCTCTCTGTATTCGTGCTCTTTGACCAGTTTGCAGTTTGTAACCTTAGAAATATTTTCTGCCTTGTTCTTACATTATCTAATCTTATTTCTTACATTTCTAGACATGAATATATTTATAATGAACTTTCAGATGTTTTGTATGTTCATAAAAAGCATTTGAATATTCAGATAAATATTTTTAAAATTTTGACATATTGTCGCCTTACTTATTTAATTTATATACTGAAAATATAATGAGGAATGTTAGAGAAGATGTAGACAAAGAATATTACGATGCCATAACAATTGGAGGTTATGAAATACCAGAGATTAGATATGCTAATGACACAGTATTACTGTCCTCAACACAAAAAAAGAATGGAAAAACTAATTATGTCAGTCCATAAGAACAGTGAAGAGCAAAACCTGTATCTTAATGCAAAGAAAACTAAATTGATGACAGCTGACAAAATAAATAAGGCAGCTGAAATATGTATCAGTGAGGAAAAATTGAAAGAAATGGAGAGTTTTGAATATCTTGGATCCAGTAGCACATCTTATCTGACAATGGTTCAGTAACACATTGAACAAATGAACGGACATATTTTATTTTCAAAGGGTTAAGAATTGGGCACACAGGCCTGTCTGACATTCTGCCCTTCATCATACAGCTTTCACTCAGTCACAGTCATTCAGCATTTGTTAATGAGCATAATAATCATGAAGACACATTAAATGAATACATAAATAAATAATAAACTTATCTCATGTCCATACACTCTACACTCTTATTTATGCAACAACATGAAATAAACTTGCATTCTTACATTCATTCAAAACTAACAGATTTATAGAAAAACAGTATTAAAAAAATTACAATCATGGTCATACTTTAAACTATGCTTAGGGAGGCATATAGTCCATATCAAACAGATGTTGACAAAGTTTGAAGTTATTAGAATGAATATTACTTATAAGTTTTACATGAATTGGTAGGGCAATCCAAAGGTGGGGAGCTGAGTAAGAGAAGCTTTTTTTAAACATGTCAAGCCTTGGTTTTTGGGAGAATACAATTGCTTAAGCATTGGCTGTGTTTTGGGTTGGATTTGAACGACCAAGATAGGGTGGAGCATTGTGCGATAGAATTTTATGAATTAACTTGGCCTTGTTGAAAAGAAATCTCTTCTTGAGGGGTAGAATATAAAGATGTTTGTCTCTATTTGTAATACGTGCTGCATGTTTGTCATCTATAAACTTTACTGCTCGTTTTTGAAGTGAGTAAAGTCTTTTCATGTTTGACATGGAACAACCATCCCAGACTATGGAACAGTACAAATTTGTTTGTATCTGTTATATGTAGTATATTTTTCTGGTGTCTGTGTCAAGAAAATGTTTAATTTTAATAAATTGGTAAACTTTTTGTGCAGCGAGTTTAGTTAGATGTCTACTTGATGATTCCATCTGAGGTGGTGGTCAGTCATCAGACCTAGAGTTTTATGTTCACTAACAGTCTCTATTTGTGAAGTTCCAGCATGGAGCTGTAGTGTTGTTGTTAGTGAATTTGTTAACTTCTGTCTTGTTGTAATGAGCATGGATTTTGTTTTGTTGTTTATGAGCATACTGTTGTTATTGTTCCAGTTAATTAGACTGTTTATTTCAGTTTGAAGAGCTGACTCAAGGTTAATACAGTCATTGTCACTAGTGTAAACTGCAGTCATCAGCAAATAGGTCACAGGATGATTTTTTGAGATGAATTGGAAGATCATTGATGTACATGATAAACAAGAGACAAGAATAGATCCCTGTGGAAAGCCATTATCACCCACAGATGAACTTGACTTAGGAGTTTTTGAGGCAAACTACCTGCTGTCGCAAAGAAAAGATGTAATAAATTTTGTCAAGAAGGATGTAATCTATAAGTCTCAAGCTTTCTAACTAGGATTTCATGATCAATCATGTCAGATGCTTTTTTTTAAAGTCAACAAAGACAGCACCACATAATTTATGATCGTTTATATTAGATAACCAATATTCTGTAATTTTTGTGAGAGCTTTGTGACAGGAATGTTTTGGCCTAAAACCTGACTGACAGTCAACAATAAAATCATTTTCTTGCATGTGTTGTAAGGTTGTTTCTTGTGCATGTTTTTCTAATGGTTTTGACATAGTCGATAGAATAGAAATTGGTCATCTTATCTGACAGTGATCCAATAATACATCTGACAGTAATTCAGTAACACATCATATCTGACAGTGATCCAGTAACACATTTTATCTGATAGTGATACAGTAACACATTTTATCTGACAGTGATGCATTAACACATCTTATCTGACAGTGATGCAGCAACACATCTTATCTGGCAGTGATTCAGTAACACATCTTATCTGACAGTGATGCAGTAACACATGTTGTGAGTGAGTTTGAATCTCTGGACCAGCTGGACAGACAAATAGCCAAGGATGGACATGAGCTGCCAAGCAAAGCCTGTGTAGTGTCCTTAATGTGGTTGGTGGAATGTTTGAAGGCATCAAAAATTCTACCAGTCTTAGATCACCACAGACTTAAGAAGGTATATCAAACAATTATGTGAGTCTTAGATCATCACTGACTTAAGAAGGTATATCAAACAATTGTGTGAGTCTTAGATCATCACAGACTTAAGAAGGTATATCAAACAATTGTTTGAGTCTTAGATCATCACTGACTTAAGAAGGTATATCACACACTTGTGTAAGTCTTAGATCATCACAGACTTAAGAAGGTATCTCAAACAATTGTATGACTCTTAGGTCATCACTGACTCAAGAAGGTATATCAAACAATTGTGTGAGTCTTAGATCATCACTGACTCAAGAAGCTATATCACACAATTGTGTAAGTCTTAGATCATCACTGACTCAAGAAGGTATATCAGACAATTGTGTGAGTCTTAGATCATCACTGACTTAAGAAGGTATATCAGACAATTGTGTGAGTCTTGCATCATCACTGACTAAAAATTTCAAAAGTTGTGCCCATCATAAATCATCAGAAAACATAAGTGTGTTGTGGGGACATAGATTTGTCTTATATTTCAGGTGCTCTCACAACACTTCTCTAGTAGGACAAGTGCACACCATAGGTTTTAGTGGGAAGATGCATGCCACAGGTTTTAGTGGGACAAGTGCACACCACATGTTTTAGTAGGACAAGTGCACACCACAGGTTCTAGTAGGACAAGTGCAAGCAGATCACAGTTTAACTTCTTTAGATTAAAAGAAAAAAAAAAAAGAAAATAAAGGCTGTTTTAAATTGTGTGTGTCAAGATGGTCATTCCTACATTCTTAATGTTTCTCTGAGTTCTTTATCCTCTATGACTTTAATGTGTCATTTCTGCAGTTACCTTCCTTCTCTCAGCTGTCCTTCTCTTTGATTTCTTTTCTTTTCCTGCAAGTTACTGGCATGTCAGTTGATTGTGGTGCTTCTTGTGTGTTACAAGAAAGGTACTAGCATGTCAGATGATTGTGGTGCTTCTTGTGTGTTACAAGAAAGGTACTAGCATGTCAGATGATTGTGGTGCTTCTTGTGTGTTACAAGAAAGGTACTAGCATGTCAGATGATTGTGGTGCTTCTTGTGTGTTACAAGAAAGGTACTGGCATGTCAGTTGATTGTGGTGCTTCTTGTGTGTTACAAGAAAGGTACTAGCATGTCAGATGATTGTGGTGCTTCTTGTGTGTTACAAGAAAGGTACTAGCATGTCAGATGATTGTGGTGCTTCTTGTGTGTTACAAGAAAGGTACTAGCATGTCAGATGATTGTGGTGCTTCTTGTGTGTTACAAGAAAGGTACTGGCATGTCAGTTGATTGTGGTGCTTCTTGTGTGTTACAAGAAAGGTACTAGCATGTCAGATGATTGTGGTGCTTCTTGTGTGTTACAAGAAAGGTACTAGCATGTCAGATGATTGTGGTGCTTCTTGTGTTACAAGAAAGGTACTAGCATGTCAGATGATTGTGGTGCTTCTTGTGTGTTACAAGAAAGGTACTGGCATGTCAGTTGATTGTGGTGCTTCTTGTGTGTTACAAGAAAGGTACTAGCATGTCAGATGATTGTGGTGCTTCTTGTGTGTTACAAGAAAGGTACTGGCATGTCAGTTGATTGTGGTGCTTCTTGTGTGTTACAAGAAAGGTACTAGCATGTCAGATGATTGTGGTGCTTCTTGTGTGTTACAAGAAAGATACTAGCATGTCAGATGATTGTGGTGCTTCTTGTGTGTTACAAGAAAGATTCTAGCATGTCAGTTGATTGTGGTGCTTCTTGTGTGTTACAAGAAAGATTCTAGCATGTCAGTTGATTGTGGTGCTTAGTCAGTCTTCTTTTGCAAGTAGTACAGCATTTTTTTTTCAGGTCAATGTTCAGGCCTCACATGGTGAGACAACTCTAGTAGCTTTTGAGATTCCAGAATGGGCATGTCAGAGAGGTGCCAGACTGGAACACTTTAACAATAAACTCACAGTAAGTGTGACTCCTAGACTTTAACATTGTGACTCCTAGACTTTAACATTATGTCACCTAGGCTTTAACATTGTGTCACCTAGACTTTAACATTGTGTCACCTAGACTTTAACATTGTGTCACCTAGACTTTAACATTATGTCACCTAGACTTGAACATTGTGTCACCTAGACTTGAACATTGTGTCACCTAGACTTGAACATTATGTCACCTAGACTTGAACATTGTGTCACCTAGACTTGAACATTGTGTCACCTAGACTTTAACATTGTGTCACCTAGACTTTAACATTGTGACATCTAGACTTGAACATTGTGTCACCTAGACTTGAACATTGTGTCACCTAGACTTTAACATTGTGTCACCTAGACTTTAACATTGTGACATCTAGACTTTAACATTGTGACATCTAGACTTGAACATTGTGTCACCTAGACTTTAACATTGTGTCACCTAGACTTTAACATTGTGACATCTAGACTTGAACATTGTGTCACCTAGACTTGAACATTGTGTCACCTAGACTTTAACATTGTGTCACCTAGACTTTAACATTGTGACAATCAACTGACAAAGGAGAGAGAGAGAGGGTGAGTGTGCGTGAGTGAATGTATGAATGAGTGAGTGAGAAAAATTATTACAGCAGGGCACTTAAACTATGCTTGTCTCCAGCCTAGGCAATGGTTGGTTGGAGTCATAAAATAACATGAAACTAAGAAAATCTATGACTTGCTTCTGTAACTTAGCATAGTTAGGTGACAGGCTAGCATGTCATAAGTAGTGTGACAGAGGTAAGTGTAGCAGGGATAACATGCCAAAAGTAAGGGTAACCTGCGTGACTAGATGTTTTGATTGGTCTGGTTTGTGTTAAACAACCAGGCCATGCTCCATGTCTTTTCTCCTGGAACAGTCATGCTTACATGTAGCATCACATGTAGCCTCATATGCAGCCTGTCATGTAGCCTCACATGTAGTCTAGCATGTACCATCACATGTAGTCTATCTTGTAGTATAACTTGTAGCCTAGCATGTAGCATCACATGTAGCCTATCATGTAGCCTCACATGTAGCCTATCATGTAGCCTCACATGTAGCCTATCATGTAGCCTCACATGTAGTCATGTAATCTAGCATGTAGCCTCACATACAGTCTAACATGTAGCATCACATACAGTCTGGCATGTAGCATCACATGCAGTCTATAGCCTCACATATAGCTTCCATGTGTAATTTCACATGTAGTATTGCATATAGGCCCACATATAGCCCCATGTATAGTCACACATGTAGCCCCACATATAGCCTCATGTATAGTCACACATGTAGCCCCACATATAGCCCCACATGTAGCCTTTGTTGAAATATTTATTGTTTCTTTGCTAGGATGCTCTAGAAGTGCTGGAGCTACATGCAGAGCTTAGAGATGCCCATCAAGACTACCCTCGAGCCTTAGCTTTCCGGAGAGCATCCTGTGTATTCAAATCTTTACCTTTTGCTTTAAAATACTCAGGCCAACTTGCTGGACTGAAAGATGTTGGAGAACATGTCAGGAGAGTTGTTACGGTACATTCTGACACATGTGTACATGAAAATGTTCTGTCAGCCAACTTCAGCGCAGTCCAGTATATATGACACTGATTTTATTGTGAATATCAGTTTATCTCTTAATATACTGCAGTGTAGGCTGGTGCATCTCACTTTCCAGGCAGATATTCTCCTAGGAAGCTTTGCCAACACAGGCATGCTAGGTACCGTTTTTTTACATCCAGGTTATCTGGTGTGTGATGGTAGAAGTTCAGCATTGCATTGAAGTTGGCTATGAACAGTGCTGCTGAATCTCTTGATACATGTAGTACTGTACTAAGCTGTGATCAGATGTGAAAATATCACTTCACTAATATGATAGCCTAGATCGGTGATGTTAAAATGTCACTTCACTAATATGATAGCTTAGATTGGTGACGTTAAAATGTCACTTCACTAATATGATAGTTTAGATGTGATGTGATAAAGTAGACATTTGATGTGATGTAATAACAACATTTGAAAATAAATAAAACATCACATGATCCATTTCACAAGATCAGAATTTAAACATACCAAGATTACCAGTTCTGTGGAGAATAACAAACAGTTCATTTTATTTTCATACTGTCAGTAATTGGGCATGCAGTTTATCACACATTTTGCTATTTGTCCACAAACTTTCTTGGATCTAGTCACACTGTACAGAATGTGAGCATCATTTCAGTTAAAATAACAGCTTTTTAAAAAAAAAGTTTGTTTCTTTTATGTTCTCCACACTTTCAGCAACTCATTACATATTAGAGGAACATTCATGTTCTCCACACTTTCAGCAACTCATTACATATTAGAGGAACATTCATGTTCTCCACACTTTCAGCAACTCATTACATATAAAAAAAAAAAAAGGTAAAGGTAATCCTGTCATGCCTTAGAGGCACATAGGGATATGGTGTTAGTGCCCATATTTTCCTTGACCTGTCAGCACACTAGAGTGTGATATGGTCAGCATCAAGCCTGGCCGCCATTCCTTCCCCAACTCCAGAAGAAGTTGGGTACCCATTTCTACAGCTTGGTGACTGGGGTCACCCTGGCCAGATTCAAATCCACGACCTTCACCATGAGAGACAAGTGCACTAACCACTTCGCCACCCAAACACTCAACTCATTACATATTCTAGGAATAGTCTTTTTGTTCAGCTCCAGACTAGAACAGTTCCATGTCAGACTCTACCACAATTATCAAGTATTTTTTGGTGTCATTTTGTGTTAATGTAGGTTTGATTGTTGTACCTGTATTGATGAATACAGGTTTGAATCTTCTGCTTGTCTGTGCAAAGAAATTTGAGTATTGTGATTGTATTTATAAATGTGAAGAGAGATTGCGTGTTGTGTTCATAAATGAGATTGTTATATTTTTTGGGTTTTGTGTACCTTGACAGGATATCCTGGAAAATGGCAGCAGTTCTGAGGTTAAAGAGATTGTCAACTCTGAGTGGTTTCAACACATGAAGGTGAGCCAGATATGAAGCATTACTTGTAGCTAGATTTACAGTTGTAGTAACAAGCAGATTTACATCTTATTTGTAGCTAGATTTACAGTTGTAGTAACAAGCAGATTTACATCTTATTTGTAGCTAGATTTACAGTTGTAGTAACAAGCAGATTTACATCTTATTTGTAGGTAGATTTACAGTTGTAGTAACAAGCAGATTTACATCTTATTTGTAGCTAGATTTACAGTTGTAGCAACAAGCAGATTTACATCTTATTTGTAGCTAGATTTACAGTTGTAGCAACAAGCAGATTTACATCTTATTTGTAGCTAGATTTACAGTTGTAGCAGCAAGCAGATTTACATTTTATTTGTAGGTAGATTTAAAATTGTAGCAGTAACCAAATTTACATTTTATTTGTAGCTGGATTAGAAAAGTTACTTTCTAGGTAAATTTATACTGTTATTTGTATATAGATTTAGAATGTTACTTGTAAGCAGATTAAAATGCTTTTAAGTAGTTTTAGAATATTACTTATTTGTATGTATATTCTAATGTAAAGTGTTACTTCCAACAAAATATAGAATGTTATGAGCAAGATTCATATTTCAGGATGTGAAACACTAGAGGAGCATATTAGAAGTATCTGTTTTTATATGGTTCAGTATGGTCTGTGATTATGTGATCATATGTAGGTACATAAATGAATCATTTAAGTGTTACAGTTTTATGGTCACATATATTTACCATCTTAATGGTTATGTATTTCTGAAATATTTATGTATATTTGTTGTTTCAGGATACTTTGACTTTTGACTTTTCCGATCCCTGGGTTTACGAGTTTTCACTTTTTTCCCCCTTGTGCCAGATAATGAAATTTACAGGTCCTCTTCAGCTGTTCTTCATCTCCATACAGAATGTCATTGATTGAGGAGTTTGATGGTATCAGGTTCTTCCGAAGGTCCTTCAATGCACTGCAGTCCAGCAGATGGTGTTTAACAGTTTCTTCTTCTTGTCTGTTACAGTGCATGCAGTATGGTGTGTGGTCAGCGGTCACTCTGTGTAAGTGCTTATTGAGGGTAATGTGTCCCGTTCTCAACCTGAAAATTGTGCATTGATCTCTGGGGTTAGGCTTTGGCAGGTGTGTATATAGGGATCTTCCATTTGGATTACTGGCCCAGCTGTCCATCCACTGCTGCTTGCAGTTGTTGTGTATAATGTGTTTAGCTGTTCTCATGTTGGTGGAGATGTGGGGCTGTGACATGGTGGCTCCATTCTTTGCTAGTCTGTCAGCACGTTCATTTCCTCTGATATCTGTGTGCCCTGGTATCCACTGTACAGTGGTCTTGATGTCATAGAAGGCAAGTTGGTTTATTGCACTGAGTATGTCAGTTGTAATGTGATCAGCTGATGGTATCCATTTCAGGGCCTGGAGAGCAGACTGGGAGTCTGAGAAAATAACAAGGTTTTTTTGGGTGAGAGGCACTGTTTTTGTATTTGGTGGTGGTGGCTTCCAGGGCTGCGAATTTTGCCTTATCTCTGCATCATAACTGGAGCAGCGAGATCCACAAGGAGCAGAAATGTGGCTTGTTGTCTTGTCTGGAAACATTATAGAGTACCCCATACCCTGCATTGTCTGTTTCCTTGAATGCTGACCCATCAGTGTATGCATAGATCCAGTCCTTGGCATAGGATTCCATGGTCTCCAGTGCACACAGCTTTAGGGAGTTGAGATCTGATGATTTGTTCACTAATTTGTTCTTGAGTC
Source organism: Achatina immaculata (assembly GCA_009760885.1). Taxonomy (NCBI): domain Eukaryota; kingdom Metazoa; phylum Mollusca; class Gastropoda; order Stylommatophora; family Achatinidae; genus Lissachatina; species Lissachatina immaculata. The sequence continues at coordinate 4,475,820 of CM019691.1, forward strand.
TGGTGTTAGTTTGAGGAAGTGTGTAGTTTGTGTTTGGTGGGATGTCTGGTACTTTTGTAAGCTCTTCTCTGTCTTCAAGGAGTTTGTGTTTTGTGTTTAACTGTTCTGCTATGTGCACTGGAGTTTTCAGTTTCTGTCTATTATTATGCTTCCATTTATCAATCACTATTCTGTTAGGATGGTATGGGGGCATGTGTTTATATCTTTCTACTGCCTCAATGGTTGACTTTTCGCATCTTATATCTAATGGCTCTATGTTTGCGTCAATTTCACATGCAGCTGTGGATGTTGATCTCACCTATGAAATGAACGGCTTGGTTCTGGATTTCCGTCTACTCGTATACGAGAGCTCTTTGATGCTGTGACCTGTAGGGGGAGGTTGTAATCTATTATAGATCTAACAAATCCTGCGTACAGTTGTCTGAGTGTTGCTTTGTCAGCTCCCCAGGATGTACTTGCAAGTCGTTTGAGTAAGTTTAGTCTTTTGGATGCTTTTTCTGCTAGACCCATCCATGAACTCTTTAAAGTTCAATTTTATGTCTAGTTTCACACCAAGGTATGTTGGGTTTTTTCCTTTCATGATTTGAGCACCATCAAGAGTTATTTTCAGTTCAGTCTTTGCTGGTTTGTTGCTAAGAGTGAAGACTGTATTACTAACATTGATCTTCAACTTCCAGAAATTGCAGTAGGTTGATATGGTGAGGAGGGCTCTATTAAGTCTCTCAGCAGTCAGCTGCAGGTCTGTTCCACCAGTCCATATGACAAGGTCATTGGCGAACATGGCTTTGTGGGTTTTCAACAGGTCAGGGAGGTAATTTATAAAGATTAGGAACAAGGTGCAGCTAAGAGCAGAACCTGGTGGCAGACCTTCCTCCAGGGTGCATTTGTTTGACAGTGACAGTCTGTTACTGACCTGAGTTTGTATGGTCCTATTACTCAAGTAGTTTTTAACCCATTGATACATTTTTCCATGTATGCCCATGTTTTGCATCTTTAACAGTAGGCCTTTTCTCCAGACCCTGTCATATGCCTGCTGGAAGTCTACAAAGACAGCTACAGAGTTTCTCTTGTGTAAAAAAACAGTTTTTTACATTTCGAGTGAGGTGAAACAGCTGGTCTTCAGTTCTTGATCCTTTGCGGAAGACTACCTGAAAGTTATTTAGGGATCACGAAGATTCCAGCCACCAGTCAGCCTACTGTTAAGCATTCATTCTTCTAGCTTACCAGTGTTGGAAGTCGGTGAGATTAGTCTAAAGCTTCTGCCTTTCCTTTTGTCAGGATAGATCTAACTATGGCTGACTTCCAAGATTTTAGTTGTACTCCACTTTGCCAGGTCTTGTTAATGAAGTTGAGCAATGTGGACTTTCCTACAGGGCCCAGATGAAGGATCATTTCATTTGATATTTTGTCTGGTCCTGGTGCTTTTCTTAGCTGTAGCTTACCCATAGCACTCTAGAGTTCTTGGATGGTAAAGTTTTCCTCAAAAAGTGGAATGTTTGCCAAGCTAGATTTCTCTTTATTTCTCAAAACTTTTCCCATTGGCTTGTCAAGTACTTTCCTGTTGGAGGATTTGTTGGTGGCAGCAAAGAATTTGTTAAAAATATTGACTTTGTCTGAGTCACTTGAGAGGACTCGACCAGAGATTCTCATTGGCTTAAGGTTAGTTTGTTTTTTCCTGACATGTTATCTAAGAGTTTCCAAGCCTTCTTTCCTTCAGTTCTGAGGTTGAGATTGCTGCATGTGCTTGACCACTTCTCTTTGTTTGCTTTTTTAGTTTCGAGATAACTTAGCTGTTAGTTTATTGTGCTCTATTCTGTTTTCTGGACTAGGGTTTTCCTCTGCATTCTTTCTGGCTGCTCTTCTTTTTTTGACTAAGTTTTCCAGAGATTTTGTCCAGAGGGGGCTATATTTCTTTCTGCATCCTCAGGGGGTTGATTTTTCACTCAGGGTAGCCAAGGGGCGAACCACCTGGCGTGGATCTTTTTTGAGGCGACGTCTGGGCTCATATGGTTTTCTTTTTGTTTCTGACATTTTTATATTGGGTTTTTTGTCCTAAGTCTTTCTTTCATACCCAGGAGACCTTTCCAGTGAGAAGTTGATATCAGGCCTCAAGTGCAACACTGGCCTGTCTGACAGCTTTGAGACAGTTTCACAGAGACACTCCAACTTTGGTTTGAGGGATCTGATGGTGCTTCAACGATGTCCATTCCCCACCACCTGTAGTCTAAAGCTTCTGCTTTGTTTGACTCATTCTTATAGCCATTGTTGTAGAGATCCATAGGCTTGTCACATCCTGGACTCATCGGTTTCCATCAGACTTTCCCCTTCCCCGCAGGTGATTTCTGTGTCCCCATCCATCCACCATCCCGAACAGCCCAGCGCTGCCCCAGGCCAAGATCTCAGCTCCATCTAATGACGGGTGTGCAATGTAAAAAACTGGAGGGCCTGAGAGCTTTCCATCCTAGGAGGGGTATTTGTGCTTGTCATTTTTCCCACAGGCGAGTGGGTTGTCTTAGCGTACATAGCATTTTGTTTGAGTTATCTGACACTCCTATAATAAACAAGAGGTTACTAGCAGATTTCTCAGTTCTGTGTTTCCTCTTTCTTTTACAGAAAGTTCTGTTCCCTAAAAATTCTGCCTTATAAGAGGATTGCATTATATTTTATAACAATAACATATAGTGTTGGTTGCTACAGGTTTCTGGGCTACAGGAGTAGGTCAGAGTTTTTTAAGCAATCAGATCTGATGTTCCCTGTTTCACAAAGACTATGTTAAGATAAGTGTCCTCTTAACCCAGTTGTTCTCAGAGGATGTTTCAGGATAAAATTACATTTAACACAACCATGTCTTGTCAGAATGGCATGTCTTTGGTTATATTTGAGCTTCATTTTACCAACAAAATATTGCTGTGTTTACTTGTCTTCATTGTTCAGATAATTTAACTTATCCGTTAATTATAATATTTGATATTTAGTCAATGTGTCTTGCTCACTTGACTGTGTATGTGTATGTTTCGCAGACTCTGACTAAGATATTTGGTGTGGGCCCCGCAACAGCCAAGAAATGGATTTCTCAGGGTTTGAGAACCATTGAAGATGTCAGGCAAGCTGAGTTACCAAGCAGAGACTGGAGAGTCCAGTGGGGTAATGTCATCAGTATCACTGGCATTTCTGTCTTCCTTACTTGCCACCTCTCTTTTTCTGTCATCAGTATCACTGGCATTTCTGTCTTCCTTACTTGCCACCTCTCTTTTTCTGTCATCATTAGCACTGGCATTTCTGTCTTCCTTACTTGCCACCTCTTGTATTCTGTCATCATTATCACTGGCATTTCTGTCTTCCTTACTTGCCACCTCTCTTTTTCTGTCATCATTAGCACTGGCATTTCTGTCTTCCTTACTTGCCACCTCTCTTTTTCTGTCATCAGTATCACTGGCATTTCTGTCTTCCTTACTTGCCACCTCTCTTTTTCTGTCATCAGTATCACTGGCATTTCTGTCTTCCTTACTTGCCACCTCTTGTATTCTGTCATCATTAGCACTGGCATTTCTGTCTTCCTTACTTGCCACCTCTCTTTTTCTGTCATCAGTATCACTGGCATTTCTGTCTTCCTTACTTGCCACCTCTCTTTTTCTGTCATCAGTATCACTGGCATTTCTGTCTTCCTTACTTGCCACCTCTCTTTTTCTGTCATCAGTATCACTGGCATTTCTGTCTTCCTTACAGAATGTTTCTCTCATGTTTATAGCATATTTTTGCCACCTCTTGTATTTTGTTATCAGTATCCATGTCTGTAGCATCCAGGAGAACCAGATGTTGAATAATGGGCGTTGTTAACCAGTGTTGTGTGACTGTCAGTCTGACTACAGCTGTGATGGTGGACCTCACAGATCTGGCACTAGCACACTAAGCCAGGGAAGATGTATCAAACTTTGATGCAGTAAAAGTTATACAGTCTGGATGTCACATAACAGGGCTACTCATGAGTACAGACTTCTTGAAAACTCAAATTGTGAACTTGGTTTATGGTTTTCTAGAGTTGTAATTGTATCAGGTAGACATTGCTGGAGAAAGACAGTCAGCAGGTACACAAGCAGCAACAAAATGTAGTACATCATCTGAAAACAAGAAATTATCAATTATCAATTTGTGAAAGTAATCTATAGAAGTGTGTGCAGATCACATTGGTGTTACCCACACAAGCATTGTAGCATTCACAGTGAAGGCTGAAAGTGTTCTAGCTACCAGCAGTGCAGCAGACATAGAAGATATAATGTTCTAGCTATGAGCAGTGCAGTAAACATAGGAGAAGATATAATGTTCTAGCTATGAGCAGTGCAGCAGACATAGAAAATATAATGTTCTAGCTATGAGCAGTGCAGCAGACATAGAAGATATAATTCGTCAGCTACCAGCACTGCAGCAGACATAGGAGAAGATATAATGATCTAGTTATAAGCAGTGCAGCAGACATAGAAGATATAATGTTCTAGCTATGAATGGTGCAGCAGACATAGGAGAAGATAAACATACAATTTGATATTGAGTGCGGAAGAGCAGTTATCGGCATAGTTCTAGTTACAGCACATGTTCTGATTATCTCAGGTCTGGCATTCTATGAGGACTTGACCAGTCCTGTGTCCAGGCAGGAAGCGCGGGCTTTCACTTCCATTGTTCAGAATGAGGTAGAGAAAATACTGCCAGGAGCTATTGTGACCTTGACTGGTGGTTTCCGCAGGTGAGAATGTTCCCAGATACATAAAGTGACAGAAAAAAATAAGATGTCTTTGTACAGTGTATATCAGTATTATCTTAACAATATCTGTGCCCCATGTGTTCATAGTGTCTGTGACTCATGTGTTTACAATATCTGTGGCTCATGTGTTTACCATATCTGTGGCTCATGTGTTTACAATATCTGTGCCCCATGTGTTTACAATATCTGTGCCTCATGTGTTTACAGTATCTGTGCCTCATGTGTTTACAGTATCTGTGCCTCATGTGTTTATAATATCTGTGCCTCATGTGTTTACAATATCTGTGCCTCATGTGTTTACAATATCTGTGCCTCATGTGTTTACAATATGTGTGCCTCATGTGTTTATAATATCTGTGCCTCATGTGTTTACAACATCTGTGCCTCATGTGTTTACAACATCTGTGCCCCATGTGTTTACAATATCTGTGCCTCATGTGTTTACAATATCTGTGCCTCATGTGTTTACAATATCTGTGCCTCATGTGTTCACAGTATCTGTGCCTCATATGTTCACAATATCTGTGCCTCATGTGTTCACAGTATCTGCGGCCCATTTGTTCACAGTATCTGTGCCCCATGTGTTCACAATATCTGTGCCTCATGTGTTCACAGTATCTGTGCCCCATGTGTTCACAATATCTGTGCCCCATGTGTTCACAATATCTGTGCCCCATGTGTTCACAATATCTGTGCCCCATGTGTTCACAGTATCTGTGCCTTGTGTTCATAGTATCTGTGCCCCATGTGTTCACAATATCTGTGCCCCATGTGTTCACAATATCTGTGCCCCGTGTGTTCACAATATCTGTGCCTCGTGTGTTCACAATATCTGTGCCTCGTGTGTTCACAATATCTGTGCCTCGTGTGTTCACAGTATCTGTGCCCCGTGTGTTCACAATATCTGTGCCTCATGTGTTCACAGTATCTGTGCCTCGTGTGTTCATAATATCTGTGCCTCATGTATTCACAATATCTGTGCCCCATGTGTTCACAATATCTGTGCCTTGTGTTCACAATATCTGTGCCCCATGTGTTCACAATATCTGTGCCCCATGTGTTCACAATATCTGTGCCCCATGTGTTCACAATATCTGTGCCCCATGTGTTCACAATATCTGTGCCCCATGTGTTCACAATATCTATGCCCCATGTGTTCACAATATCTGTGCCCCATGTGTTCACAATATCTGTGCCCCATGTGTTCACAATATCTGTGCCCCATGTGTTCACAATATCTGTGCCCCATGTGTTCACAATATCTGTGCCCCATGTGTTCACAATATCTGTGCCCCATGTGTTCACAATATCTGTGCCTTGTGTTCATAGTATCTGTGCCCCATGTGTTCACAATATCTGTGCCCCATGTGTTCACAATATCTGTGCCCTGTGTGTTCACAATATCTGTGCCTCGTGTGTTCACAATATCTGTGCCTCGTGTGTTCACAATATCTGTGCCTCGTGTGTTCACAATATCTGTGCCCCATGTGTTCACAATATCTGTGCCCCATGTGTTCACAATATCTGTGCCTTGTGTTCACAATATCTGTGCCCCATGTGTTCACAATATCTGTGCCCCATGTGTTCACAATATCTGTGACCCATGTGTTCACAATATCTGTGCCCCATGTGTTCACAATATCTGTGCCCCATGTGTTCACAATATCTGTGCCTCATGTGTTTACAATATCTGTGCCTCATGTGTTCACAATATCTGTGCCCCATGTGTTCACAATATCTGTGCCCCATGTGTTCACAATATCTGTGCCCCATGTGTTCACAATATCTGTGCCCCATGTGTTCACAATATCTGTGCCTCATGTGTTCACAATATCTGTGCCTCATGTGTTCATAGTATCTGTGCCTCATGTGTTCATAGTATCTGTGCCTCATGTGTTCATAGTATCTGTGCCTCATGTGTTCATAGTATCTGTGCCTCATGTGTTCATAGTATCTGTGCCTCATGTGTTCATAGTATCTGTGCCTCATGTGTTCATAGTATCTGTGCCTCATGTGTTCACAATATCTGTGCCTCATGTGTTCATAGTATCTGTGCCTCATGTGTTCATAGTATCTGTGCCTCATGTGTTCATAGTATCTGTGCCTCATGTGTTCACAATATCTGTGCCTCATGTGTTCATAGTATCTGTGCCTCATGTGTTCACAATATCTGTGCCTCATGTGTTCATAGTATCTGTGCCCCATGTGTTCACAATATCTGTGCCTCATGTGTTCATAGTATCTGTGCCTCATGTGTTCACAATATATGTGCCTCATGTGTTCATAGTATCTGTGCCCCATGTGTTCACAATATCCCTGTCAGTACATGTGACCCTCATCTGTACATATTTATGTTGTATGAGATAAGATGTAGATAGTGTTTTTTAAATGACAGATAAGTATGATGATGCTGATGATGATAATGATGATGATGAAAAGAGTTAAGTAATATATAAATGACCTTATATAAGTTACAGTTGACTTCAGTTTAAGCTTTATCACATTGTGAATGATATGTAACAGTATTTTGCTGGTCTAAGGGATAACTAAGTAAAACTTTAAGAGGACTAAAAGAATGCACTTGTGTCACTAGAACTTGTGGTATGCTCTTGTTCCACTAGAACCTGTGGTGTGCACTTATGTCACTAGAATTTGTAGTATGCTCTTGTTTCACTAGAACCTGTGGTGTGCACTTGTGTCGCTAGAACTTGTAGTATACTCTTGTTCCACTAAAACCTGTGGTGCACAATTGTGTCACTAGAACTTGTGATATGCTCTTGTCCCACTAGAACCTGTGGTGTGCACTTGCCTTACTGAAACTTGTGGAGTGCACTTGTCCTACTAAAAATCTGTGGTTGTGCACTAGAGCTTGTGCACCTACTGACTGTAAGTGTTTATCATTCAGAACATAGAGTATTTATTTGTATCATTGTCAGCCATGCATTGGAATGCTATGTCATAATGAAGTTGTTCATAGTTTGTTACAATTAGTGCTACATCATTGGAAGTTGTTCATAGTCTGTCACAATTAGTGCTGCATCATTGGAAGTTTTTCATAGTCTGTTACAATTAGTGCTACATCATTGGCAGTTGTTCATAGTCTGTTACAATTAGTGCTACATCATTGGCAGTTGTTCATAGTCTGTTACAATTAGTGCTACATCATTGGAAGTTGTTCATAGTCTGTTACAATTAGTGCTACATCATTGGCAGTTGTTCATAGTCTGTTACAATTAGTGCTACATCATTGGAAGTTGTTCATAGTCTGTTACAATTAGTGCTACATCATTGGAAGTTGTTCATAGTCTGTTAAATTAGTGCTACATCATTGGCACTCTAAGTGACAGATCTGTTAAGGTATGTATCTGTTATGTACTTGTTGTCTGGGAAACCAGGATATCAGACAACTACATGTTGCCTTTAGGCTTTTGTTATTGTGACACTCTGTATGGAAAATAAAAGTGAAATGTTGACAGACAGAATAGTTGGGTTATACTTCATGTACAGGATGAGATTCATTTCACCATACAATGTTCATCACTCACTGTGCTCAAGACCAGTTGGGATCTAAACCTCTTTGAAGAAGTAGACAAGGCCACAGATGAAATCTGAACCTCTTTGAAGAAGAAAACAAGTCCACGGATGGGATCTGAACCTCTTGGAAGAAGTAGACAAGTTCACGGATGAGATCTGAACCTCTTGGAAGAAGTAGAGAAGTCCACGGATGAGATCTGAACCTCTTGGAAGAAGTAGAGAAGTCCACGGATGAGATCTGAACCTCTTGGAAGAAGTAGAGAAGTCCACAGATGGGATCTGAACCTCTTGGAAGAAGTAGACAAGTTCACAGCTGAGATCTAAACCTCTTTGAAGAAGTAGACATGTTGACAGATGAGATCTGAACCTCTTGGAAGAAGTAGACAAGTCCACAGATGGGATCTGAAACTCTTGGAAGAAGGATCTGGGTGTGGTTTGTGCAGGTTTGTACAGCCCATAATGACCTGGTCACATAGATGTGGTGCTGATATCAGTCTGACTGTTTTGATTTAGTATGCACAAGACGATGACATCTTAAGTTGGTTGTCCTTTTGTTACTGCAGAGTTGCTGCTCCTGAAACTTTGTGTTCTTAGAAGAGAAATGTTTGTACAAGTACGCACATTTGATCTGTGTGCCTCTTAGAAGAGATATGTTTGTACAAGTACACACATTTGATTTGTGTGCCTGTTAGAAGAGAAATGTTTGTACAAGTACGCACATTTGATTTGTGTGCCTGTTAGAAGAGATATGTTTGTACAAGTACACACATTTGATCTGTGTGCTTGTTAGAAGAGAAATGTTTGTACAAGTACACACACATTTGATGCCTGTGTGCCTGTTAGAAGATTTTTGTTTGTACAAGTACACACACATTTGATGCCTGTGTGCATGTTGTATGTATAACCATACATTTACTTTGTTTTATAGAGGAAAACAGAGTGGCCATGATGTGGATCTTCTGATTACTCACCCAAGTGAAGGAAATGAAGTAGACCTTCTGCCCCAGCTGCTGTCTGCCCTGGACAACAGAGGTTTGATACTAGTGGGACACAAAGAGAAGAATTCTTACAGGTATACACTTACACTGCATGTTGCATATTTCTCTCTCTGTCAGTCTCTCTTTGTTAGTCTCTCTCTGTTACTCTCTCTCTCTGTTACTCTCCCTCTGTTAGTCTCTCTCTGTTACTCTCTCGCTGTTAGTCTCTCTCTGTTACTCTCTCTCTGTTAGTCTCTCTCTGTTACTCCTTGTCTCTGACTCTCTCACTGTTTCTCTCTCTCTTACTCTCTCTCTCTTTCTCTCAATGTTACTTTCTTTCTCTCTGTTACTCTCTCTCTTACTCTCTCTCTCTGTTTCTCTCAATGTTACTTTCTCTCTCTTACTCTCTTAGGATTACTCTCTTTCTCTCTGTTATTCTCTTTCTTACTCTCTCTCTCTTGGTTACTCTCCCAGTGCTACTCTCTTTCTCAGTGTTACTCTCTTTCTCTATGTTACTCTCTCAATGTTTCTCTTTGTGTTACTCTCTCAGTGTTACTCTCTTTCTCTGTGTTACTCTCTCAGTGTTTCTCTTTCTGTTACTCTCTCAGTGTTTCTCTTTCTGTTACTCTCTCAGTGTTACTCTTTTTCTCTGTTACTCTCATTTTGTTACTGTCTTTCTCTCTGAGTATTACTCTCTTTCTCTGTTACTCTCTTAGTATTACCCTCTTTCTCTCTGTTACTCTCTTAGTCTTTTAAACTCTCAGTGTTACTCTCTCTCTTTCTCTCTGAGTATTACTCTCTTTCTCTGTTACTCTCTTAGTATTACCCTCTTTCTCTCTGTTACTCTCTTAGTCTGTTAAACTCTCAGTGTTACTCTCTCTCTTTCTCTCTCTCTGTTACTCTGTTAAGCTCTCAGTGTTACTCTCTCTCTCTCTTTCTCTGTTACTCTCTTTCTCTGTGTTTCTATTACTCCTCTCTTGAATATTTTGATGATAGGCTGTAATAAAACAAATCTTACCTGGCTGATCTAAGGTCAAATTGGTCAGTTGATGTTGTATTTTCCTTAGAGAAGAATGCATTTTTTGTTTAGATAGATAGAATGATTTTTTTGACTAGATAGAGAGATAGAATGATTTGTTTGACTAGATAGAGAGATAGAATGATTTGTTTGACTAGATAGAGAGATAGAATGATTTGTTTGACTACATAGAACATTTTTTCATAACTGTTACGAAATTTTGATAACAACTTAGAATTATTCTTTGTCAGACTCAGACTACAGAAAGAAGAGATTATTTAGTACAGACTAAAAGTATACAAAGAGCAGAAATGTAGAAAGCAGGACAGCCAAAGAAACTAGGTAGTGTAAGTTAGAGTTAGTTACTGATAGTCTTGTTAGGGGGTAGTGGAGCCTATTAAGAAGAAAACTTGATTTTGTCTGTCTTTGATTGGCTCATCTTACTTGTTTGTTCTGATAGTTGTTTTGGAAGAAGAGCATAGTGAGAGCGAGATGAGCTCAGTTTTCTATTTGTAAACACATTTCCCTAACAGATATGATCTTCTTTTGTGCACAGTCCTGGCCTATTGTCTCACTGTACTGATATTTGTATGCTACAATATTCACTAACAAACAGTCAGTCTATCATGTAGTCAGTAACATGTGATTTGTTCTTTTGATATTTTGAGATCATTTTGAATACTAAAATATGCTTTCTATTTTTCCTACATTAGTGAAATGTTTTGTTTGTAGGCTACCTTTTACAGTCATACGCACAAAATGTCAGTGGGAGGGGGAGGATTGTGTAAATTGTAGAATATAGATCTCTGTTTGGAGGATTGTAGAAATTTTAGAATATAGATCTCAGTTTGAAGGATTGTATAAATTATAAAACATAAGATGTCTATTTATAAACATCGTTGAAGATCCTTAGTGATCTGTGAAGAGAGAGAGTTCCTCTGGCACTAGAGATACTCAGAACATTTGTTCCATATTTCAGGAGTTTATTCTGTTGTATTACAGGCCAGATGTCTTACATCAGGACTCCAAAGGAAATATGAAAGGCCAGCTCGACCATTTTGAAAAATGGCTGGGGATTTGTAAATTTCCAAAATCTTTACAGAAAACAAGTATGGCAGCACAATCAGACCAGAAATCAAGTTTAGCAGCACAGTCAGATCAAAAGTCAGATACGGCAGCACAGTCAGACCAGAAATCGTGTTTGGCAGGACAGTCAGACAGTGAAATACATCAGCTTAAATGTGTACAGACTGAGACAGAAACCAGGTGTAATAGAGTCTCACCTGGCCAAGGATATGTTGTTTCAGAATCAGTGACACATGGTTTTCAGCATCCAGATTCTTCAGCAAAACTCCAGCATCCAGTTTCTTGTGGAGAAATCTCTGCTTCAGGTACATCTGGAGATAACAGCTCGGAGGTATCAAACCCCATGACTACCATAAAGAGTCCTGGTGAACCGCTTGACCAGAAGTTTGAGCCACATGTCAAAAAATCAAAACGCAGTGAAGGAAGTGAAAGCTTTCCAGCTGTTGTGGCCAGATCAGAAAGAGACTGGTTAGCTCGCCGGGTAGATTTGATTGTGTCTCCTTATTCTCAGTATTACTTTGCTTTGGTTGGATGGACAGGGAGCAAACACTTTAACCGAGATGCCAGGCTGTATGCCCAGAAAGTACTTGGCATGAAACTGACAAGTCATGGTCTTTATGATATGAAACAGGTACATTGCTTTTATTTTGTCCTCACTCTTATATGCTTCTTAATCTTGTGTAAATGTTACATATGAACTCAGTGTCAGAATTTTATTTTGTCCTCACTCTTATATGCTTCTTAACACTTCCCATACCACAGGAAGAAAAGCGGACGTTCAGTTACTTGCCAGAGTAAAAGTGCGGGTCTTGATATGTTAGGGGGTGTAGTTGTAAAATGGAATGGAAAACAGTATTTACATGTACTTCCATGTACTTATTATGTTTCAAGGTATAACTAAATGTATGAAAATTTCATAAATGCAGAGTTTTTTAGGAAAAAAGAAGTAATGTGATGTTTTTAGACAGTGATTGTGCCCAGCTCACCATCGGCTAGGTCTAGATCTACACTACTTACCATTTGAGATGTCTAGGTCTACTTGTCGATCTCATATTGTGATTCTGTGTTGCATTCTCGCTAAATTAATGTCTGAAATAACCTCCTAACTACTTCTCCAGTCGTCTAAATATGTCTAGATCTACTTGGGATACATTCAAGAGCAGTGGGGTGGTCACAGGCCATGTCCATACCCCTATATACATCATCAGAAATTGAAAATTTTCCATGTTTCTTTTCCCTTTTCTCGCTCAGCATCGCTCGTATCTAAGGACTCTTTCACCATTTTGAAAAGTGTCACCAGAAACATGGATGAAATATGTACAATCTAAATGTTATACCGGTTCTTTTATTGAAACAAACCATGATCGAAATTCCGACCATTGGCACGCAACGGGGAAACCGGAAGGATCTAAAAATCGACCACTGGCATGGAAAAAGTTAACCTTGTGTAAATGTTACATATAAACTCAGTGTCAGAATTTTATTTTGGGCCTGATATGAATATTTCAGATAATTGAACACTGATATTAATGGCACATTAGTGGAAACAAAGGTGCTTGCTTGCTAAGTGGTTTGTATATAACATGTTTGCTCTGAAGTATCAACAGTGATTTGTCATCAGTTTAAAAAGTAAATATTTTCGTTATATTTACAGTATTGTGCTGCCATAGAAGTGTCCTGAGATAGTGCTAAACATAACCTAGTCTCAAATACTTTATAAAGTTTTAGCAGTTAAAATTCCTGATCTACTTATTTAAAAAAGATATATCAATCGTCATCACTGACACATGTTTGCCAGCATTTTGTTAGCATCATTTGACCTATCCTGCTTGCAGTCCATGTATTCTGTCATAGATAATTGTTTTATCTCGCACAACAAATCTATCTGCTAGTGGTTACAGTGTACCACTTCTTCTGGATATTGTTATCAAAATATTGCTGAGATGTGTGTGTCTCTTCTTACATCTTACCCATGCTGTTAAACATCACATAGGGCTCGCATGGTAGTTTGCCAAGATTTCCTGTTTTCAGTGAGCTTTTCAACCTCATCAAGGTGTGTCTCTCTACTGATCTGCATTTCTCAACTGATTGTTATTTAACTCTTCCCACGCCCAGAAAAAAAAAATGCGGACGTTCCCGTCCGTGCCACACAAAAAATGCGGGTCTTGATATGTTAGGGGGTATAGTTGTACCCCCTAACATATCAAGTTAACAGGCATAAAATCCTTTGTTGAGGTTGAAAGACTCGCCGAAGACAGGAAAAATTGGCGAACTACTTTGCGAGCCCTATGTGACGTCTAACGGCACGGGAAGGATATAAGATATAAGATAAGATAGTTGTAAAATGGAATGGAAAACAGTATTTACATGTACTTCCGTGTACTTATTATGTTTCAAAGTATAACTAAATGTATGAAAATTTCATAAATGCAGAGTTTTTTAGGAAAAAAGAAGTAATGTGATGTTTTTAGACAATGATTGTGCCCAGCTCACCATCGGCTAGGTCTAGATCTACACTACTTACCATCTGAGATGTCTAGATCTACTTGTCGATCTCGTATTGTGATTCTATGTTGTATTCTCGCTAAATTAATGTCTGAAATAACCTCCTAACTACTTCTCCCGTCGTTTGATATGTCTAGATCTACTTGGGATACATTCAAGAGCAGTGGGGTGGTCACAGGCCATGTCCATACCCCTATCTACATCATAAAAAATTAAAAATTTTCGATCCTTCTCTTCCTTTTTCTCGCTCGGCATCGCTCGTAACTAAGGACTCTTTCACCATTTTGAAAAGTGTCACCAGAAACGCAGACGAAATATGTATAATCTAAATATTACACCAGTTGTTTTATTGAAACAAATGAATTGTCACTATATCGACTATGGCACGCAACTCAGTAACTGGATGGCACGAGATGAGTTAAGTTGTATTTCCACCACAAAATATTTCCAACAATAGAACAAAAAGGTGGAATATCAGTGCATGCTTCAGTAGTCCTTTAGTTCCAGCAACATCCTGAACACTGAATTTTGTTGTTGTATATTACTTGCCTGTATAACTTGGCTATATTACTTGCCTATATCATCTGCCTATATTACTTGCCTGTATAACTTGGCTATATTACTTGCCTGTATCATCTGCCTATATTACTTGCCTGTATTACTTGCTATATCACCGGCCTATATCACATTATTTACCTGTATAACTTGCCTGTATCACCGGCCTGTATTACTTGCCTGTATAATTTGCCTATGTTACTTGCCTATATCACCTGCCTATATTACTTGCCTGTATAACTTGCCTGTATTACTTGCCTATATCACCTGCCTATATTATTTGCCTGTATAACTTGCCTATATTACTTGCCTATATCACCTGCCTATATTACTTGCCTGTATAACTTGCCTATATTACTCGCCTATATCACCTGCCTATATTACTTGCGAGGGCATGATCATTGTAGGAACAATATTTCCACACAAAGAAGTACTTAAAACAACATGGATATCTCCAGATAGATCATTTTTGTCTTAGAAAACAATTCAGAACATCTGATAGATGAAAGGGCATATAGGGGTGCAGATGTCAACAGTGATCACAACCTGTGTATAGGGAAGATAACACTTAAACTGTAAAGCTAACACAAGAAAGCAGTACTCAGAAAAATAAACAGTCATAGCCTACAAGAAGATAATACCAACAGTGATTTCAATCTTGAACTTACCAAACATTTTGCAGCACTCAGCAAGATAGATGAAGCAATATAGATGAATTATGGAATTCATACAGCACAGCCATAATCACGGCAGCAAAAACAAGTGCTGGACTGCAGCCAACAAGTAGAAAAGCATGGATATCAGATAACACATGGGAATACATACATGAAAGAAGAGCAGCCAAATTAGCCATGTTGAATGTAAAGGCAGATCTTGGAAATGTTTTGGCAAGAGCAACATACAAAGAACTAGACAACGAAGTAAAAAGTTCATCTATAAGAGACAAAAAGAAAATATATGGACAATATGGCAAAAGAAGAAGAAAATGCAGCAAAAACAGGAGACAGCAATACAGAAGAAGCTAACAGGTGCTACTACCTCCAGAGAAAGACCGGTCTTTAGCAACACAGGCAACCTATTAACATCAAGTAAAGACCAAAAAGCAAAAATGGGCTGAACACTTCCAAGAAATGCTTAATCGACCACACCCAAATGAATTAATAAATCTTGTAACCGATTTACCAGTCCCATAGCTAAATGTCAACTTAGGTGAAGTTACACTGAATGAAATTGAAACAGCAGTGAATCTAATGGCTAACAACAAAACTGCAGGTGAAGATGAAATAACAGTCAAAATGTTAAAAGCTATTAACAGTGACAACATGAGTCAACTACAGCGAATGTTTAATAAAATCTGGAGAGAAGAAAAGGTTCTAAATGGAAAAAAGGAATCATTGTTAAAATACCCAAAAAAGGCAAATTCAGTGACTGCAATAACTGGAGGGACCTTACTATCAGTTGTGTCAAAGGTGTTTTGTAAAGTGATTCTGAATAGAATTAAGGATGTAGTGGATACTGCAATGAGAGAAGAACAGGCATTATTTCGAAAAGGGAGAAGCTGTCTCGACCAGATCTTTACTCTAAGAATAATACTTGAAGTATTGAAAAGCAGAAACCATTAATCCTGAACTTATAGTCTTTAAAAAGGCATTTGATAGCATACACAGAGATTCATTGCGGAGAATTTTAAGACTATATGGAATACCATCTGAAATTGTCAACATCATTAGATATCTCTACAACAGATATGTTTGTGCAGTCAAGACAGAAGAAAGAATGAGCGAATGGTTTCAGATTGAAACAGGCGTGAAACAAAGATGTATATTATCTCCCTTGCTTTTTGGAATTGCTATAGACTTTATAATGAAAAGACACTGTACAGGTAAAACCGACATTGATTGGGTACATGGGACCCAAATAGAAGATCTTTATTTTGCAGATGACATAACTCTTATCAGTGACAATGTGAAATCGTTGCAGGAAAAAACAGATTCCCTGTCTTCCTTGGCTAGCAAAAATAGATCTTGAAATTAACAAAAACAAAACAAAAATAATGAAACTTCTCATTAATCAAGAAGGAAAAATATACATAGAAGGAACAGCTGTTGATGAAGTAAACCAATTTGCATACCTTGGCGGCTACATAGACCAGGATGGTGACACCAGGATGGAACTTTAAATTAGAATTGCAAAAGCAGCATTGTCCTTCAGAAATCTTGAGAACATATGGAATTCAAAAGTTATAACCACAAAAACCAAGTTAAGATTATTCAATTCAAATCTGATATCCATCCTCATTTATGCATGTGAAAGCTGGAAATCAACTAAAGAAATAGACAAGAAATTAGACTCTTCTGAAAACAAATGCCTCAGAAAAATACTTGGTATAAAGTGAAATGAGTTAAGAACAACACAGAGATAAAACAGATGACCAAACAACAACCTGTCTCATGGGTGATCAGAAAAAGGTGATGGACTTATGTAGGTCATGTGCTGGGAAGAAACAATCAGAAAATACCAAAACAAGCTATCAAATAGAGCACAAGAGGCCAAAGAAAAAGAGGTCGACTGCGTGAAACTCTAAAGTGGACATTGTTAAGAGAAGCCAGTTTTAGTGGGCATAACATCCCTTGATAAAGTTGAAAAACACGCCAAAAATAGGAAAACTTGGCAAACAGCTATGCGAGTCCTATGTGACATTTAACGGTAAATGCTACAGAGGAGTTCTTCAAATATCATGGACACAAAAAAAGAACAAATATATCCATACTACAAGAACTTAATATTGAAGAAGGCTGGCTAGTAAAGAGGATTAAACTTAAATATTTTTGACACATTAAATGTCATGATAATCTAGAGAAGACTGTCTTGGAAGGGTATATAATGGGAAAAAGAAAGAGAGGAAGACCAAGGTGAAGATGGCTACAAGACAGTTGATAATCTGCAAATGGATGCATCAGCAGCGGGGCATCTTGCTTGCAACCGAGGGCCCTACAAGAGTGCTGTTAGGGAGACAAAGTTCCTCTAGGGACATGCAAATGAATGATTGAATATCACTTGTCTGTATTACTTACGGGCAGCCAAGACAAGCTACAAAGTTGTTAAAGTGTCTTCATGTCCAAGTGTTTATTTTCTTTATTTACTCTTCTCATCTTCTTGCACTTCTTCCCTCAGACCACCCTTCTCTAACCTAGCCTCTGCTCTTCTTTCTGTATCTTCTTCACAGCCTACTCTACCCATACTTTCTCTCTACCATTTCTCATACTTGACAACCTATTATATCCATACTTTCTCTCTACCATTTCTCATACTTGACAACCTACTCTACCCATACTTTCTCTCTACCATTTCCTCTACTTGACAACCTACTCTACTCATACTTTCTCTCTACTGTTTCCCATATTGACAGTTAGTTGGCACAATCAATGTTCATGCTGTGTGGTGGTTACTGGAACAAAGAGCAGGGCATGTATGGGTGTGCCCCAGGTGTGATTATGTTAACTCTTAGGCTCAAGATTCTCTGACATGACTGACCTAGGGACTAACTGGATCTATCTCACATAGTCTCCCCTTCTTCTTTCACAAATGAGAATGACAAAGCAAGAGATAAAATTGGAGCATGGCCTAGTTTTAGCCAGGTTTACTTAGCAAGCCTATATTTTCTGTCTTAAATTGGTAATAATCTCTATTATGTAGTGTGGCACTTGTCACCTAGCAGTGTATAATGTCATCATATATGTCACACATTTAGTTAGCAGAAACCTGTCAGCTTACAGTGAAGCTCTGTCTATATTTCAGATGTAGGGAAATTTATTAGAATACTAGAGAGACTTAGCAGTAAAAGAGACCTAGAGCTAAACAGTAATAAGATATAAACAAAGAATATATAAAAAATAATAAACATACCAAAGTTCAACATCCTTTCAAATGGGAAGACACTGACAAAAGTAAATAAATTCAGTTACCTTGGAACAACAATAACGGCTGATGGCAAGAAAAAGTCCGAATTTCTTGGTCATGTTAGAGAGCCTACGAGAAGCAACGGCTGGAAAATCCAAGGGGAAAAAAGGAAGAGAGAAAAGCCAAAAGAAAAATGATCTCAGTGGACTGACCAAGTGGCATGGAACAAAGAAAAGCATCTGAACTAGTTGGAAACACCAAGGACAGGGTGGACAGACATGGTTGCCAGTGCTGTGTGCCGTGACATAATAGTCATATTCCACCGTATTTAATGGGTTACAAATAGAGTATGTTCACATATCACCCATTTCACATGGTCTGTCATTTATCTTCTTTCTCCATTTTTATTATGTATGTTTTTTTTAGAATGATAAATAAGTTGAAATATGTGAACTTTGTGCTTTCTTATTAAATTTAGACGTAGTCTGAGCTATTTTACTTGTAAGTTCTAATTGTCACATCTTGACTCTACTGACTTCAGTTATATTTTTACTCACAGTACATGCACACATTTTTTTCTGTGTTTTTGTACAATCTTGTTGTTGGTGTATGAAAATGTATCTATGTAGTAACAGAAGGTAGTATCTGTAGTCAGATTATTTTGTCACTAAACTCATTGTGCTTGTGTGAGTGTTAACAGGCAGTGTTCTTGTGTTTGACAGCAGACATCACTACCAGCAACAAGTGAGGAGCAGGTGTTTCAACTTCTACAACTTCCATACTTAGATCCTACACACAGAAACTGCTAGTGATGGCTTTATCTGAAACAGCTCTTCATGTTATACATTAGTACTGGGGGGGGGGGGGTTGTGATTATTAACAAGCAATTTATTTTGTGATTTATTCATAAGATTTTTTGGGGTTTTTTTTTCTGATTTGTCCAATCTTTGTTCTTGTCATGTAAATATTCCACTTTGTTTTTCTACTTACTTAAACCTTACATAATCTCATGGCCATGTTCTCCAGCAGTCATTCTTGTTTCAAGTCTGTCATCTTCTATCATCAAGTTTACATCATGTAATGTATGAACTCTCACACCTCAGTTATACAGTGCATTTGGAAAATAACTGTGCACTAACCCAGTATCGATTGCACTAACCCAGTATTGATTCCAGTATTGTAGTGATATCTTAATGTCTGTGGTATCTAGCCACATCTACCTGCGTACATTAGTGTGTTGAACCCTGCTGTTGTGTAACATTCATTGTATTCAGTCTATCTTTGTGTATTCAGTTGTTAAGCAGCGAAGCAGTTGTCTAAGTGCGCGATGGGCAAATTGTTTAAATCTGTTTATTCACTATGGTTCTTTGAAACTTCGGAACGAGATTTTCTGAGATTGCATCATCTCTGAAAACTTATGCTACCTTCACTTACCAGATATAAATCCACCAGACTTTTAGCTGTAGGAAGCAGCTAAGTCTGAAGTTTATTGAAATCGCCCATGCACGCAGAATGAATTACAAACTGCAATAACTGCCTACATAAGAAACCTTTCACCAGCAGAACTAAGAAAAGTGTTTGCAAATAAAATTAAACATATTCAAGCTTGCATAGACACACAAAGACATCACTTTGAACATTTGTTGTAAGGTACGTGTCTGACATGACTTTCAACATTTGTTATAAGGTACGTGTCTGACATGACTTTCAACATTTGTTATAAGGTACGTGTCTGACATGACTTTCAACATTTGTTATAAGGTACGTGTCTGACATCACTTTCAACATTTGTTATAAGGTACGTGTCTGATTAGCTTATAATATGTAACATTTTTTAATCAGCATGCTTAATCGGCTACTCCAGCCATGGCAGGTAGATGTGGCTAGATACCGCAGACATTAAGATATCACTACGATGCTGGAATCGATACTGGGTTAGTGCACAGTTATTTATGGAACACCCTGTACTTGTACATGTAAGTCTGTCATGAAATCTGTCATGAAGTGTACATGTTGTTCCAAGTCTGTCATGAAATCTGTCATGAAGTGTACATGTTGTTCCAAGTCTGTCATGAAATCTGTCATGAAGTGTACATGTTGTTCCAAGTCTGTCATGAAATCTTCTATGATAAAGCATATATGTTATAATGTAGTTATGTAAGTACAAGTCACTTGTAGCTTGGTGAGAAAACATTCACTGTAGAAACATAAAGTTGCTCATCTCCAACTTATGCATCTGGTATAATGATTTAGTTAACAGGATGTGAACTGATGTGCTGTACTTGTGGACCCCACTAAGCAGCATATTGTTGCTGCAAGCAAAACCTCCCCCCCCCCCTTTTTATTATTATTATTATTTATCTTAGAAAGTGAAGAGAGTCATGCAGACATCAGAGATGAGTGGACAAGAATGGGAAGTTGCAGCCCAATCTCTGTGTATAGTTATCAAACTGCTTGAAGAATTTCTCATAAACATTTGCTAGATTAGTGTGGGACTTCAGACTTTCTAGCTCTGTGTTTACTGTCATTATATCTTACAGTGTTCAAGCTTTCTAGTTCTCTATGTGTACTATGTTTACCTACATTATATCTTTGATGTAGACGCTGGCGATGGTTGGGACATGTGCTCCAAATGACTGACAACTCACTACCAAAAATAGCACTAATATGGACACCACAGGGGAGCAGAAGTAAGGGTAGACCAAAAGAGACATGGAGAAGAACAACAGAAAGGATGTTGAGCAATAGAGGGCTCACCTGGGCAAGAGCAGAAAAAAAGGCGAAAGACAGGCATTTGTGGAAAACCCTTGCGGAAGCCCCATGTGCCCTGGGCACTTAAGGTTCAGAGAGAGAGAGAGATATCTTTGATGTACATGCCTTCTGGTGCTACACGTGAACTGTTTACCTACATTATAAAGCCACAAAACATCTCAAAGAAAGATTGCAGGAAGGGGCAGATATTCTGACATAGTCAAACTCTTGTGCTGGAACAGGAAGTTTTGGATCATGACTAAGTAGAATACAGGCATGTGTTTAGTACGTCTTGAGTTGCAGTTTCTACACATAGACATGTCTTTAGTACATTTTGAGTTGCACATGTGTTTAGCATATCTTGAGTTGCAGTTTCTACAGCAAATTATGAAAGGAGAAAGTGTGAAGGATGCAGATAAAATTAAAAAAGGTGAGCAGACATTTATGGAAGTTTACAAGAATAATTTGAAAGAGGGAAATAATGGCAACAACATCATCAGTGCTCCCATCACAATCTTTTGTCTGCCATCACTGTTCAGGAACCATGTTCACATCAAGATTGTGATGACTAGCTACAAGATGTTTACATCAAGATTGTGATGACTAGCTACAAGATGTTCACATCAAGATTGTGGTGACTAGCTACAATATGTTCATATCAAGATTGTGATGACTAACTACAAGATGTTCACATCAAGATTGTGATGACTAGCTACAAGATGTTCACATCAAGATTGTGATGACTAGCTACAATATGTTCATATCAAGATTGTGATGACTAACTACAAGAAGTTCACATTCCAGAAACAGAACATGCTTTATTTGTCACAAGACTAGACAAACTGTACATATTTTATTTATTACAGGACTAGACAAACTGTACATGTTTTATTTGTTACAAGACTAAACCAGCTGTACATATTTTATTTGTTACAAGACTAAACAAACTGTACATGTTTTATTTGTCAGAAGACTAGACAAACTGTACATGTTTTATTTGTCACAAGACTAGATGAACTGTACATGTTTTATTTGTCTCAAGACTAGACAAACTGTACATATCTGTCACAAGACTAGACAAACTTTACATATCTGTCACAAGACTAAACAAACTTTACATGTCTGTCACAAGACTAGACAAACTTTACATATCTGTCACAAGACTAAACAAACTTTACATGTCTGTCACAAGACTAGACAAACTTTACATATCTGTCACAAGACTAAACAAACTTTACATGTCTGTCACAAGACTAGACAAACTTTACGTATCTGTCACAAGACTAAACAAACTGTACATATCTGTCACAAGACTAGACAAACTTTACATATCTGTCACAAGACTAAACAAACTTTACATATCTGTCACAAGACTAAACAAACTTTACATATCTGTCACAAGACTAAACAAACTGTACACACATGTATATGAATATGTTCATGATTTCTGTGCTAACATAATACAAGTGCACAGATAATAAAACATAAAATTATCAAACCTTTGGTGAGAAAATGAAAACAAAATGTCAGTTGTAAAATTATGAAGAGCATTTTGTGTGACTATACTTCAGTGTACTTGAGCCATTTTGTTACAGACATCTTTGTGGACATAATTTGACAGCCATTGCTAGTAAGTTTTTTGTTTTTATTTTTCCAAACATATATGGCATAGAATATAGCTTTCTCTCAGTGCAAAGTTATCTGTGGAGAACATACCTCCAGCAGCTTTAGGGTACAAACAGGAGTGAAACAGGGATGTGTACTATCACCAACATTATTTATCTTGGCAGTAGACTGGTTAATGAAGGAGGCAACATCAGACAAACGCAGAGGATTACAATGGACCCTTGACACAGTGCTGGAGGACCTTGACTTTGCGGACGACATTTGTCTATTATCAAGCAGTCACAAAGATATGCAAGATAAAATAAACAAGTTAACCCGGAATGCAAACAACATAGGACTAAAGATCAACGTAGGAAAGACAAAGTTAATGAAGCAAAATGTGAACAACAGAAATGTACTCAGAGTAGATAACAAGTTAGTGGAGGAGGTCAACGAATTTGTATACCTTGGCAGCAGAGTAGTAGAAAATGGAGACAGCACAGAGGACATCAACAGCAGACTTACTAGAGCAAACCAGGCTTTTGCAATGCTACAGAATATATGGAAATCAAATAAACTAAGCATAAATATGAAAATCAGGATATTTAAGAGTAATGTTCTAAGTGTACTACTCTATGGAAGTGAATGCTGGAAAATCACCAAAACCATAGAAAACAAGTTGAATTCTTTCCAGACTAAATGTTTACGTAGAATTAAAAAAATATTTTGGCCAAACACCATAAGAAATAACATCTTATTGGCAGAAATGCAGATGAAACCACTGACAACAATTATTGAGGAAAGATGCTGGCGATGGTTGGGACATGTGTTCCGAATGACTGACAACTCACTACCAAAAATAGCACTAAGATGGACACCACAGGGGAGCAGAAGTAAGGGTAGACCAAAAGAGACATGGAGAAGAACAACAGAAAGGATGTTGAGCAATAGAGGGCTCACCTGGGCAAGAGCAGAAAAAAAGGCGAAAGACAGGCATTTGTGGAAAACCCTTGCAGAAGCCCCATGTGCCCTGGGCACTTAAGGTTCAGAGAGAGAGAGATAGCTTTCTCAACCAAGTAAAGATTCTTTTCTCAGTCATAAATTTGACCAGCTGAGTGAAGAGAGTATATAAAGATTTTCTCAGTCATCTGACCAGCTGAGTGAAGAGAGTATATAAAGATTTTCACAGTCATAAATCTGACCAACCAAGTGAAGAGAGTATATAAAGATTTTCACAGTCATAAATCTGACCAACCAAGTGAAGAGAGTATATAAAGATTTTCTCAGTCATAAATCTGACCAAACAAGTGAAGAGAGTATATAAAGATATCAGTTATAAATCTGACCAAGCAAGTGAAGAGAGTATATAAAGATATTATCAGTCATACATCTGATGAACCAAGTGAAGAGAATTTATAAAGATTATTATCAGTCAAATCTGACCAACTTAGTGAAGAGAGTATATAAAGATTTTCTCGATCATAAATCTGACCAACTTAGTGAAGAGAGTATATAAAGTTTCTCAGTTCTCACCTGAAAAATGGGATACAAAAAATCAGAACTCGGACACACATTTACTGCGAGTAACATTCAAATTATTTGTATCAATTTATGAATCACTGTCTCCATACAAGTTTATGAATTACTGTTTGTGATTCAAGTTTATTCTGTTTATAATATGAGTTTATGAATCACTGTTTATAATACAGATTAATAAAACAATGTTTATATTACAAGTTTATGAATCACAATTTAAAATATGAGTTTATGTATCACAGTTTGTAATACAAGTTCATGACTAAACAGTCTGTAATATGAGTTTATGTATCACAGTTTGTAATACAAGTTCATGACTAAACAGTCTGTAATATGAGTTTATGTATCATAGTTTGTAATACAAGTTCATGACTAAACAGTCTGTAATATGAGTTTATGTATCACAGTTTGTAATACAAGTTCATGACTAAACAGTCTGTAATATGAGTTTATGAATCACAGTTTGTAATACAAGTTCATGACTAAACAGTCTGTAATATGAGTTTATGTATCACTCATGCTGAGAACATAAAGGTGTTGATGGTTCCAGAGATATAAAACCTATATTTTGTACAGCTGTTAGAATGTATCTGAAACTAGAACATAGATTGGTTCTTCAGCCATTAACAAAATACCAAAGAAAGTCTAAAATAGGTTCTGTTATTGTATAAGTATATAAATATATAATAAAATATACGAACTAGGAAAAAAGTAAGGAACAGCTTTATTAATTAACTGGCACAAAGTTGTCACGTTTCAGCGCGAGCCTTAAACATACAAAAACACACAGGACGAAGAAATAGAGAGAGAAGATAGTATAAACTCACATGAATGCTATGTAAAAAAAAAAAATGGAAAAAAAATAGAATAAAATAAAATGATTGGAGCACTTAACTGCAACTTGTAAGAAGCTGTGACTTGTAAGAGGCAGTGTTCAGAAATGTGCATGGTGAAGTGTGGAGAATATTCAGATGCAGACTTATGGTGGTGTGTGGTAGATGGGTCATAAAAAAAGGAGAAAGGGGGGGGGGAACCATGGAGAGGGGAGAGAGTGATACAGTGGTAATCTAGCTGGGAGAGATGATTATTGTATACAAACTTATGTCAGCATTTGACATTGTATATAAACATGTTAGCTTGCAATACAGTATACATACTTATGTCAGTTTATTATATTCTGCACTAACATGTGTTACCTTTTGAAATTGCATACAAATTCATGTCAACTTTTGACACTGCATACAGACTTGTGTCAGCTTTTGATATTGTAAACAAACTTGTGTCAGCTTCTGACATTGTATACAAACTTGTGTTAGCTTCTGACATTGTATTCAAACTTGTGTCAGCTTCTGACATTGTAAACAAACTTGTGTCAGTTTCTGACATTGTATACAAACTTGTGTCAGCTTTTGACATTGTATACAAACTTATGTTAGCTTCATTTCTTTATTCGGTAGATCAGAAAGAATAAAATTTATCAGACAGTAGTTCTATTATCTGACATCAACACCTGCATATATCAGACAGCATCTCATGTGTCATATAACCTCTACTCTTATATCAGACAGTATCTCATGTGTCATATAATCTCTCCTCTTAAATCAGATGCCATCTCAATAAGTCATATAACTTCTTCTGTTGTATCAGATGCTGTGTCTTGTCATATACCTCTTCTCTTATATCATACACTGTTTCGTGTATAATATAACCTCTTAAATCAGATTGCATTGCACCATGTCATTAAAAATTATCCTTTATAGTGGACAGATACCATCTCCTGCCTCATGTAACATCTCGTATCAGATAGCATCTCCTGTGTCAGTGATAGCCTGCCTGACGACTGTGTAGCGTGACATGGCTGTCAAACGCGTTGCACGGGAGTTGTTTCCCCTAATCAGCAGCTGGCGCTTCCTGCAGCAGAAGCAGTAAACTGTCAGAACTTTCTGGAAAGCGCGCCTGAACTTGGTGGACACGATGTTGTATATGATAGGGTTACCGGCGCTGTTGACATAGATGAGTAGCCGACAGAAGTACATGAGATTCAGGTAAGGCTCCACACCAATCTGCATTATTTTGTTGGGAGAGAACGTCCCCAGAAGAGCGATGATGCGGAACGGGAGCAGGCAAAGAAAGAAAAGAACAATGATCCCAACCAACATTGCTACCAACTGCTTCCGGCTTTGCTGTGCCTGCGATTTTGCCAGTTCTGTCATCTGCTTACTTTCCATTGTGTCCTTCCTTACCTGCAGACAGAAGCATACAAGTTTGTAGTCAGCAACAAGGCACTGTCAAACACAGAGTTACAGAGAAGAAAGTGTACAAGAAGTGCAGAAGACAACAATATAACGTACAAAAAGTGTGGAAGACAACAATATAACATACAAAAAGTGCGGAAGACAAAATTATAATATAGCACACATGAGATGTGTGAAAGACAACAGTGCAACTTGTATGAGACATGTGGAAGACAACATTGTAACTTGTACAAGACATGTGGAATACAACAGTGTAACTTTTACATGAAATGTGGAAGACAAAAATATATCATGCATGAGAAGTGTGGAAGACAATATAGCATTAGAAGACATACAGAAAATGTTCAGTAATAAAATATAGCATGCACGAAGTGTAGAAGGTAACAGTTTAGCATGTATGATAAAAGTTGAAGGTAACAATATAGCATGTATGATAAATGTGGAAAGTAACAATCTCTCTTTCTCTCTCTCTCTCTCTCTCTCTCTGAACCTTAAGTGCCCAGCGCACATAGGGCTTCTGCAAGGGTTTTCCACAAATGCCTGTCCTTTTCCTTTTTTTCTGCTCTTGCTCAGGTGAGCCCTCTATTGCTCAACATCCTTTCTATTGTTCTTCTCCATGTCTCTTTTGTTCTACCTTTACTTCTGTTCCCCTGTGGTGTCCATCTTAGTGCTATTTTTGGTAGTGAGTTGTCAGTCATTCGGAGCACATGTCCCAGCCATCGCCAGCGTCTTTCCTCAATAATTGCTGTCGGTGGCTTCATCTGCATTTCTGCCAACAAGATGTTATTTCTTATGGTGTTTGGCCAAAATATATTTCTAATTCTTCGTAAATATTTAGTCTGGAAAGAATTCAACTTGTTTTCTATAGTTTTGGTGATTTTCCAGCATTCACTTCCATAGACACTTAGAACATTACTCTTAAATATCCTGATTTTCTATTTATGCTTAGTTTTTATAGTAACAATATAGCACATGATAAATGTGGAAGGTAACAATATAGCATGTATGATAACTGTAGAAGATAACAATATAGCATGTATGATAAATGTGGAAGGTATCAATGTAGCATGTACAAGAAGTGTGATTTTTTAAGGTAATAAAATGAATTACCCATACAAGAAATACAGTTGCTGTTGTTGCTAAGATGATGCGAGTGTGGCTGTTGTTGTTGCTAAGATGATGAGAGTGTGGCTGTTGTTGCTAATATGATGAGTGTATGGCTGTTGTTGTTGCTAATATGTTGAGTGTATGGCTGTTGTTACTAAGATGATGAGTGTGGCCGTTGTTACTAAGATAATGAGAATGTGGCTATTGTTGCTAAGATGATGAGTGTGTGGCTGTTGTTGTTGCTAATATGATGAGAGTGTGGCTGTTGTTGTTGCTAAGATGATGAGTGTGTGGCTGTTGTTGTTGCTAAGATGATGAGAGTGTGGTTGATGTTGTAGTTAAGATGATGAGTGTGTGGCTGTTGTTGCTAATATGATGAGAGTGTGGTTGATGTTGTAGTTAAGATGATGAGTGTGCGGTTGATGTTGTAGTTAAGATGATGAGAATGTGGCTGTTGAATTACCTTTATAATAATAAGTGTGTAGAGAAAGGCCAGTATGAACATTGGTATGACGAAGACCAGTAGGAAGCGAGCCACGATGTAAACTTTGTGCCACGTGTATTTAACCTGGGTCTCACAAACGTGCACAATCTCGTCATCTACCCGGTGGTACTTCTGGTCTGTATAGGCCATCACCTACAAGCGTCACAAGAAATGGAATGTTAATATCTAGAGCTACTAGATTAGGTTCAGTGCTCACTTTAAAAGCTGTTTATTATTGTCAGATGACAGTTCGTTGTTTACAGATAGCAGACCTGGAGTCTACAAAGTATTAGAGAACACTGGATGTCCAGCATAGTTACATATAGTGAGTACTTCACTGTACTTCTGTAAGAAGGTCACCACTGCTGCATAAACTGAGTACTAAATTGTACAAAGACAGGGTCAGCATACAGTCTGAGGAAAGCAGATCTAACAACTCTGGAATCAAGAATGGTGTTAGGCAAGAGTCTTACACACATCAGAGTATGCTATGTTCTAACTGTTACATCAGATAATACTGTGTTCTGTTACACACATCAGATAAGACTGTGTTCTAACTGTAACACACACTGGATAATATTGTCTTCTAACTGTTACATACATCAGATAATACTGTGTTTTAACTGTTACACACATCAGAATATGCTGTGTTATGTTACACACATACAACTATACATAAAGCACTGCCGTAATGCTGTGATACCAAAATGTATAAACTAGAGAAAAAGAAGGAACTCACTCAATAGTAACATAAAATTCACTTATGAAATTTCTGACAAGTCTGTGAACTTTTTAGAGATTAAAATATCTGTTGGCACAAAAAGGCTTGTTACCTCCATTTTTTACAAGCCCATCGACAGCCACACCTATTTACTTTACACTTCCTCCCATCCTGAAGCCTGTAAGAACTCCATCCTATACTCTCAACTACTCCGCTACGCTGCATATGTCAGGATGATAACTCGGACTTTATCGATCAGTCCAACAATTTATTAGAATTTTTCAGTCATCGCATCTACCCAGAAAATGTCCTTCGTGCAGCCTTCAACCCTATCCAACTAATAAACCGCTAGGAAGCATTTAGAAAAAAAACCTGCTACCTCATCTGACAAAGTTAGTACTGCCTTTCCACCCGCAAAGTCAGATGATTAAAAAAAACTCTTTATCGTCATCTGCCACTAATCCAACTCGACCCTGACAACCGTGATATCTTCTCTTATCCACCCCTATTAGCATACAAGCATGAGCCAAATCTCAAGGACATCCTCGTCCACAGCCACTTAAAGCGGAACCTTCCATATGTTGGAACCAGAAAATATAACCGCCCTCGCTGTGTTACCTGCCATGTAGTCTGGGAAACAAAAACAATCTCCTTTCTTAAAACTATCCTGACTATCCATGAGGGATTCAGATGCGAATCCTGCAATGTAATATATGTCAACGTATGCAAAAGATGCAGGATAGCTTATACTGGTGAAACTGGCCTCAGACTAGGGGACCGCATACAGAAACATCTGTACGATATCGCCCAGCATACTTCGAAACCAGTCCCTAATCATTTCAATGGCCCCAACTATAGAGGCAAATCTGATTTTCTGCTAACAGCCATCAAACAATTTCACACAGATGACACAAGTCGCCTAGCGCTTGAGAACCGCTACATTCAGGACTGTGGGACACTGGAACCACATGGTTTGAACTCGTTATTCAGCTACACATAATTTTCCACAATCTTACTCATTCTCACTTGTTGCACATAGTTTAGTACCCTCACACATCATCACATTACTATTCCTCTACCACAACCATAATCATTCATTTCACCTTCTCCTAAACAGATTACCATCCCTTCCCTACCACCATCTACTATCAAACATCACAAATCCCTATCCATTCATCATCATCATCGCCTCACTCCCTTAAGAGTACCAGCCATGGATAGGGGCTCTCCAGTCATCCCTGTTCTTGGAATAATTCTCTGTTCCTTCTGTGCGCATCCTTGTCTCTTAACATTTTCTACACTCCACCATGCACAATTTTGCACCTTTCTGAACGAACGCTTTATTTATATAGTAACCGGTGCATACTGTTCATGCTCCTTGCGACACACAGGCGATTGTGGTTCTGTGCTGTTCCAGAAGCTGAGATAAGTCATTTGCAATTTTTCATTAATTTTTTTCATTTTTTATTTTTTCGTTAACATAAAATTCATTTGAATCTGTACCTTGTCTCCTGTCTCTGATTCTTCGTCCTGTTTGTTTTTGTTTGATGAAGGCTCGCGCCCAAACATCACAACTGTGTAATTGTTAAATAATAAAGCCGTTCCTACTTTTTTCATAGTTTATACATCAGGATATGCTGTGTTCTAACTATTACACACATCAGATAATACCGTCTTCTGTTACACACATCAGACTATGCTATGTTCTAACTGTTACACACATCAGACTATGCTATGTTCTAACTGTTACACACATCAGAGTATGCTGTGTTCTAATTCTTACACACATCAGAGTATGATGTTACCTTCTTACATTGCATAATCAAGTAACCAGTGATTTCTAAAAGACTGGCTGGCTAAATTAGCCTCCATGAACTTTGCAGCTCTTGATGTCAAGACAAAAACAGCTGATGACCTAACCAGGAAGTTGCTGTATCCTGATGCTTCAGCTCTTGTTGTCAAGGCAAAAACAGCTGATGACCTAACCAGGAAGTTGCTGTATCCTGATGCTTCAGCTCTTGTTGTCAAGGCAAAAACAGCTGATGACCTAACCAGGAAGTTGCTGATGCTGCAGCTCTTGTTGTCAAGACAAACACAGCTATAGATGACAGTTTGGCCAGGGCCTGTTCCACTAGATATAACAACAACATGCTGTCCTCGGAATTTAACTTTTTCAGCTTTGCCTTCTCTCTTGTCAGTGTATCTCTCGTAGCTGTCTTCTCTCTTGTCAGTGTATCTCTCGTAGCTGTCTTCTCTCTTGTCAGTGTATCTCTCGTAGCTATCTTCTCTCTTGCCAGTGTATCTCTTAGCTAGTACAGACAGCGCCTGATGATGTCACTGATAAGAAAATACTGACACTAAAGACAAAGGTTCTTATATGTCAGAAATGTCCGTACATAATTCCCGAACACGGAGTGTGACCCTACCACAGACAACTGGTTATTAGTTGACGTGACCTTGCCACATAAAACTGGTTATTAGTTGACGTGACCTTGCCACATAAAACTGGTTATTAGTTGACGTGACCTTGCCACATAAAACTGGTTATTAGTTGACGTGACCTTGCCACATAAAACTGGTTATTAGTTGACGTGACCTTGCCACATAAAACTGGTTATTAGTTGACGTGACCTTGCCACATAAAACTGGTTATTAGTTGCTGTGACCTTGCGGCATACAACTGTTTATTAGTTGCTGTGACCTTGTGGCATATAACTGGTTATTAGTTGCTGTGACCTTGCCATATGAAACTGGTTATTAGTTGCTGTTACCTTGCCACATAAAACTGGTTATCAGCTGCTGTACATGTGACAGACTACAGCTACCTAGGACATACGCAAACTAGAGATTGTGAGCTGTGAGATGGAGATAAAGAAAAGAACAGGAATGACAAAACATACATTCAACATTTTGAAGACAGTGTTGTTATCTTAGAACATGAAGACAGTGTTATCTTACACCATGAAGACAGTGCTGTTATCTTACAACACGAAGACAGTGCAGTTATCCAGAAATCTGCCCATAAAAACATTGATAAAATGTTATATATACTTTGTTTTACTGTATGGAGAAGAAACCTGGACTCTAATGATGGAGAGAAAGATTAAAATGTATAAATTAGGAAAAAAAAGTAGGTGCAGCTTTATTACTTAACGACCACAAAGTTGTGGTGCTTCGACTTGGGCCTTAATCATACAAACACATACAGGACGAAGAATTAGAGACAGGAGATAAAGTATAGATTCACTGAATCCGTTGTTAAAAGAAATAAATAAAAAGAATAGAGCACTTAGCTTGAAAGAATATGTAGTCACAACTTTGTGGTCGTTAAGTAATAAAGCTGCTCCTACTGTTTTCCTAGTTTATACATTTATTTTTTTTTAACATAGGATTCATGTAAATCTATACTTTATCTCCTCTCTCGCTCTAATTCTTCGTCCTGTATGTGTTTGTATGATTAAGGCTCACACCGAAACGTCACAACTTTGTGGTCGTTAATTAATAAAGCTGTTCCTGCTTTTTTCCTAGTTTATACATTTTGGGATCACAGCTTTATTGCAGTGCTTAGTGTATAGTTGTATACTTATACACTAATTATGGGGAGAAAGATTAATGCAGCATAAATGTGGTCCTACATAAAACTATGTCATATAACGTGGATAATGAAAAAGAACAAATCGCACAAGTTTTAGAACAGCTCGAAGTGTAATGTGAACTTCTCAAAGAAACAAAGATGAAGAAAAAATAATTCAGCCATATCAAAAGGCATAACAATATACTGAATACCATACTAGAAGGAAAAGTGGAAGGAAAAGAGCAAGAGGAAGAATGGACAGGATACAGGCTGGCTGAGTGCACCATCAAAGCGAGGGAAGTGAAGATTCATCACCGCCAACCTTCGTTCCGGAGAAGGCACATGATGATGATGACCTATTGTGCTAATCAAATATTGGTAGAACCAGTCACGAGGGAGGCAACTCTGAAGATGATCTGTGGCAAGTTATACAGCAGCTCACACCTACCTTCCCAAACCCCGTCATCTAACATGGCCAGAAACATTAAAGGTAAGAGGTAAAGGTGATCCTGTCATGCCTTAGAGGCACATAGGGGTATAGTGTTAGTGCCCATATTTTCCTTGACCTGTCAGCACACTAGAGGGTGATATGGTCAGTATCACGCCTGGCCGCCTTTCCTTCCCCAACTCCCGAAGAAGTCGGGTACCCATTTCTACAGGTGGGTGACTTTAACCAAAACGTTTGGGTTTTCATTTCCAAAGCTATTGTTGCCATGTGTGTTATTTTCATCCTGTACTTAGATGAGAGGTAACCAGCCTGCAGATAAGTCAGACAAATCGTAACTTACCAGGAGAGGAAGTGTAGCAACAATGGAGGCTACCCATACCATGGTCATGCTGATCAAAGCCCTGGACTTGGAGCCTTGAGAATATGTTCTGAGGGGATAGTAGACGGCCCAGAATCTCTCCAGACTTACAGCCAGGATGATGAGGATGGAGGCTATAGTCACCAGGTTCTCCAAGAAAATGACAAGTTTGCCTGGGCATGCAAATCAGAGAGTCTTAAGTGTTATGTATGGATCAATCATAGAGACTAGACTTAAGTGTTATGTATGGATCAATCATAGAGACTAGACGTAAGTGTTACGTATGGATCAATCATAGAAACTAGACTTAAGTGTTATGTATGGATCAATAATAGAGACTAGACGTAAGTGTTATGTATGGATCAATTATAGAGACTAGACGTAAGTGTTATGTATGGATCAATTATAGAGACTAGACTTAAGTGTTATGTATGGATCAATCATAGAGACTAGACTTAAGTGTTATGTGTGGAACAAACAGTACCTCCAAACTTAGATGTTATATGTGGAACAAACAGCACCTCTACACTTAGATGTTATATGTGGAACAAACAGCATCTCCAAACTTAGATGTTATATGTGGAACAAACAGCACCT
The DNA here is from genome assembly GCA_009760885.1 of Achatina immaculata. Taxonomy (NCBI): domain Eukaryota; kingdom Metazoa; phylum Mollusca; class Gastropoda; order Stylommatophora; family Achatinidae; genus Lissachatina; species Lissachatina immaculata. The sequence goes on from CM019691.1 coordinate 4,509,587, forward strand.
CTACACTTAGATGTTATATGTGGAACAAACAGCACCTCCAAACTTAGATGTTATATGTGGAACAAACAGCATCTCCAAACTTAGATGTTATATGTGGAACAAACAGCACCTCTACACTTAGATGTTATATGTGGAACAAACAGCATCTCCAAACTTAGATGTTATGTGTGGAACAAACAGCACCTCCAAACTTAGATGTTATGTGTGGAACAAACAGCACCTCCAGACTTAGTTGTTATGTGTGGAACAAACAGCACCTCCAAACTTAGATGTTATGTGTGGAACAAACAGCACCTCCAAACTTAGATGTTATGTGTGGAACAAACAGCACCTCCAAACTTAGATGTTATTGTTGCATAAAAATCTAACATATTTACATACTAATATAAATAATACAAAATATGAAACTACCTCTGACTACCAGCAAATAAAATTTAACATGACATGGGTTCAGCAGCAAAAAGGTAACACAATTAAATTATTCACGAATACACTGAACTGTCCATCAATGTTTCCACATGTATGCACACCTACTAATATATGTAGATCTCTATTCATTTTCATACTCAATTAGCTATCTAGTCATTTACTATCCATTTACACCAGGATATATTCATCCTTCCACCCACCCATCCATCCATCCATTCGTCTATCCATCCATCCATTCGCCATTCCACCCATCCATCCATCCATCTTTCCATACACCCATCCATTCTTCTACCCAGTCATTCATCCTTTTACTCATTCATTCATCCTTTTACCAATCCATCCATCCATTCATCAACCCATCCATTCTTCCACCCATCCATCCGTCCTTCCACTCATCCATCCATTCTTTCACCCATCCATCCATACATTCTTCCACCCATCCATCCATCCGTTCACCCATCCATCCATTCTTCCACCCATTTATCCATTCCCCCCCCCCCATCCATCCATTCTTCCACTCATCTTTCCATTCTTTCACCCGTCCATCCATTATTCCACCCACCCACCCATCATTTCATCCACTCATTCATCTTTCCACCCATCCATCCATCTTTTCACCAATCCATTCATCCATCTGTTCACCCGTCCATCCATTCTTCCACCCATTCATCCATTCTTCCACTCATCCATCCATCCATTCTTCCATCCATCCATCCATTCTTCCATCCATCCATCCATTCGTCCACCCATCTATCCATTCTCCCCCCCCCATCCATTCTTCCACTCATCCTTCCATTCTTTCACCCATCCATCCATTCTTCCACCCATCCATCCATCATTTCATCCACTCATTCATCCTTCCACCCATCCATCCATCTTTTCATCCAGCCTTCTGTTCACCCGTCCATCCATTCTTCCACCCATCCATCCATTCTTCCACTCATCCACCCATTCTTTCACCCATCCATCCATTCTTCCGCCCATCCATCCATCATTTCACTCACTTATTCATCCTTCCACCCATCCATCCGTCCTTTCACCCATTCATCCATCCTTCCACCTACCCATCCGTTCACCCATTTATTCATCCTTCCACCCTTCCATCCATTCATTCATACTTCCACCCATTCATTCTTGCTTCCATCTATTCATTCATCCTTCCACCATTCATTCATTTTTCCATCCATCCTTCCACCCATCCATCCAATCTTCCACCCATTCATTCATTTTTCCACCCATCCATCCATTCTTGCACCCATTCATTCATCGTTCCATCCATCCATTCATTCATCCTTCCACCCATCCATCTATTCTTCCACCATTCATTCATCCTTCCACCCATCTATTCTTCCGCTCATTCATCAATCCATTCATCCATCCATCCATCCATCCATCCATCCATTCTTCCACCCATTCGTTCATCCTTCCATCTATCTATTTTTCCACTCATTCATTCATCCTTCGACCCATCCATCCATTCTTCCACCCATTCATTCATTCTTCCACCCATTATTCATCCTTTCACCTATTCATTCATCCTTCCATCATCCATTCTTCCACCCATTCATTCATTCTTCCACCCATTATTCATCCTTTCACCTATTCATTCATCCTTCCATCATCCATTCTTCCACCCATTCATTCATTCTTCCACCCATTATTCATCCTTTCACCTATTCATTCATCCTTCCATCATCCATTCTTCCACCCATTCATTCATTCTTCCACCCATTATTCATCCTTTCACCTATTCATTCATCCTTCCATCATCCATTCTTCCACCCATTCATTCATTCTTCCACCCATTATTCATCCTTTCACCTATTCATTCATCCTTCCATCATCCATTCTTCCACCCATTCATTCATTCTTCCACCCATTATTCATCCTTTCACCTATTCATTCATCCTTCCATCATCCATTCTTCCACCCATTCATTCATTCTTCCACCCATTATTCATCCTTTCACCTATTCATTCATCCTTCCATCATCCATTCTTCCACCCATTCATTCATTCTTCCACCCATTATTCATCCTTTCACCTATTCATTCATCCTTCCATCATCCATTCTTCCACCCATTCATTCATCCTTCCACCCATCCATCCATTCTTCCACCTATTCATTCATCGTTCCACCCATCCATCCATTCTTCCACCCATTCATTCATTCTTCCACCCATTATTCATCCTTTCACCTATTCATTCATCCATCCATCCATCCATCCATTCTTCCACCCATTGATTCATTCTTCCACCCATCCATCCATTCTTCCACCTATTCATTCATCCTTTCACCCATCCCTCCATCTTTCCACCCATTCATTCATCCTTCCAACCAGCCACCCACCCTTAGTATACACAAACACATTTCAATATAACATCATACTGAGGTAGTACTGACAAATATAAATGAATATTAAGCCGAACCAAATATTTCCCCAGCACGGGAAATCTCAGGCTCTGGATGATGCACGTTAGCCACGCACGTGTGAGTACTAAAAGAGCTGCAGCACTTTCTTTGCTTAACTTCCCCCAGAGAGCAGACCGTAAACAGGAAGGTCAGTTTTATGATTTGTGGATCTCTGGGAGAGAAGCCCAACCCACATGATACATCACGTGATCGCAGTGGCTGACTCACTTCCTGTCCTGACTAGATGGCGTCCAAATGTTGAAATTTTATAATTATAGAATCAATTTGATGGTTTTTCTGTATCTAGTTCTGATGTCTACCCTATCCTCCCCGAAACCACTTTTCACACACAAACAGGAAGAGGGCAGTGCAGAAATTGTTCATATTTTTTTTGTTGTTGCCAACTTCTAGCATGCAGGCCCTTCTATTCTCTGTTCTGTGGAACTTGTAGAATCCTCAAGTTTCTTGACCTCTAAATGCTGGGGGCTCAGTTTTGCATAACAGCTCTTTCTCTCTCAGTTTCTCTCTCTTGCTCTCTCTCTCTCTCTCTCTCTCTCTCTCTCTCTCTGACTTTCACACTCGCAAACAACTGTCAGCACAAGCATGCACCAGCAAACAACGAAGTTTTACCATGCCGGTTAATTAAATATATGTATATAAATGGATGTCTGTGTATGTGTATGTTCCAGCATAACTCTGGAACGCCTGGAGCAATTTCAGCAACGCTTGGTACACATATAACTTGCAGTCTGAAAAAAAAGTACTGTGGGGTAGAACACAGCTACCACTCTAGGGGTTAGGTGGGGAGGGGGTGGCATACTATCTAAATAGAAAGAGAAAAGAAGGGATATAATCGTGAAATAGAGCGGTTGCCTCCCATGGCAAGTTCAAATAATTTTGATGGTACCTGAATGCCTGGACCATTTTCAACCAAACTTGGAAAAAAAAATCAGGAAAAAATACTGTGGGGGGGGGGGGAGTAAGAGACCCCTAGAACCCCTATAGGTGGGGTGGGAATGGGGTGACATGTAAAAATAATCGACGACCGATATTAGTGTCACGTCCATAGTTTTTGGGGTCGCTGAGATGAGTAGTGACACTCCCGATGCCGTTTACGTCCAAGTTAAGGCCCCATCGGCTTGGGGGTGAGAGAGGGATGGGGGTGACATGTAAAATTAACCGAAAAGGATCGATTTTAGTGTCGATTCCACAGCTTTCGGGGTCGCTGAGATGAATAGTGACACTCCCGGTGCCGTTTACATCCAAGTTCAGCCCCCATTGGCATGGAGGGGTGAGAGGGAGTGAAAATTAGGGTGGGATCTCCAATTATTTTTCTACAGAACCTCGTCGCGCCAAAACTTTGCAATTTCACAAGGCTGTGTGTAAAGAGGATGCTGGCAATGTAGTTGAAGCGACTATCTTAACAGGACAGGGAGAGGATGAAGCAGTTTTCATCTCACGGATACTATGGCAGATCTCCCTTTTAACTTTAAGAGATTGCAATTTCCAGTGAGACTTGCGTTCTCGATCACGATCAACAGGTCACAGGGGCAGTCTACACATTTATATAGTAAAGTCTTTTACAAATTCAATATAATATTAATTTAACCCAAAGCTTGATTATATACAACATTCTGAGTTTCACCTCCAGGAGCAAGAATAAATAATTTCTTGGGTGAATCCACCCTTGAGCAAGCAACATAAGGTTGTCCGTGGGAGAAACATGGCGATCTCAAATCCACTCCGGAGTATTAATAATTAATAAATTCCCGAGCAACGCCGGGTAATCAGCTAGTAATTAGAATAAAATAAAATGAACGGAGCGCTTAGCTGTGACTTGTAAGAGGCTGTGTTCAGAAATGCGCGTGGTGGAGTGTAGCGAATGTTTAAATGGAGACTTGTGATGTGTGATAGGTGTGTCGTAAATGGGAGGGGGGTGGGGGGGGGACCTCAAACTGATCAGAAAAACAAGAACAAAAAATCCAGACGGCATGCATTTCAATATAAGATAACCGCCACAGGATACTAAATGAAGTATAATACTATTCCTACACAAGAAAAGCTCTTGATCACGAACATTCTAACCGACGCGGAAAATCACTTGTTCTACAGTTACATTACTAACTAAGACAATACGTCATAACACGACAAAACCTAACTCTAAACTGATGGAAAAATTTAATCACCTTCTAATATTCCTACAGACTTGACCTTCTAGAAAAACATGAGCTGCAAGAATGGTCCATGCAGAATTTTCTCGAGTATATAATCATTAAAATGAGGGACATTTTGTGCAACAGATCCATATCAATGGAAACAAGATTCCGAGTACTTAAATGTTACAGCGAGCCGATTTTGTTTTATGGGTGTGAAGCATGGTCCATGAATAAGAGAGTACAGTGAGAAATGGAGGCCATGGAAATCTATAAGAAGGATGTTGATGGACAGCTAAGAAAACCAACGAAGAAGTCTTAAGAGAGGCTGGAGTTAAAAGGCAAATTACAGCAAAGATCAGAGGCAGACAAGCGAGATTTGTAGGACATTTTCTGAGAAGAGGAAAATTAGAACAAATTGTGGCAGCTGGAAAAACTGAAGGAAGAAGAGACAGGAAGACAGAGAGAGAAGTTACTGGATGGGCTGTCAGTGTGGCTAAGGAGAAAGTCACCAGCGAATCTCATAATCAAGTCTAAAGACAGGGAACTGTGGAGAGAAATAATCGCCTACGCCACGCGGCACGGCACTTAATTGATTGATATAATCATTAGTATTCAGGGGGAGTTAAAACAATTTCATTTCACTCAGAAGGTTTGCCTGAATCGCATGTCTTTAACCATGAGCAATAGGACATGCCAGTTATAGAAGAAGGGCCCATAAACTTTCTACCTCGAAATGACACAAAGGACGTTCATCTTTGGCGAAGAGGATGCTCAGTAACGTAGTGGAGTTTTTCTGTAGCCAAAGCACGTCTGGTCATCATGACACCAGAACAGAACGTCGATTAGTTGCAGAAAATTAGCCATTTAGACCCCCCCCCCCCCAACAAACGGATCTTGCTTTGGATGTGAATACAGAACTGATGTCTGACGACCTTGACATTGTTAACGCATCACTAACATGTCCACCTTACCTGAACAGCACTAACATGTCCACCTTACCTGAACAGCACTAACATGTCCACCTTACCTGAACAGCACTAACATGTCCACCTTACCTGAACAGCACTAACATGTCCACCTTCCCTGAACAGCACTGATGTGTCCACCTTCCCTGAACAGCACTGACACGTCCACCTTCCCTGGACAGCACTGATGTGTCCACCTTCCCTGAACAGCACTGACACGTCCACTTTCCCTGGACAGCACTGATGTGTCCACCTTCCCTGAACAGCACTGACACGTCCACCTTCCCTGGACAGCACTGATGTGTCCACCTTCCCTGAACAGCACTGATGTGTCCACCTTCCCTGGACAGCACTGACACGTCCACCTTCCCTGAACAGCACTGACACGTCCACCTTCCCTGGACAGCACTGACACGTCCACCTTCCCTGAACAGCACTGACACGTCCACCTTCCCTGAACAGCACTAACATGTCCACCTTCCCTGAACAGCACTGACACGTCCACCTTCCCTGGACAGCACTGACATGTCCACCTTCCCTGAACAGCACTGACATGTCCACCTTCCCTGGACAGCACTGACATGTCCACCTTCCATGGACAGCACTGATACGTCCACCTTCCCTGGACAGCACTGACATGTCCACCTTCCCTGAACAGCACTAACATGTCCACCTTCCCTGAACAGCACTGACACGTCCACCTTCCCTGGACAGCACTGATACGTTCACTTTCCCTTGTCATCACTGATACGTCCACCTTCCCTGGACAGCACTGATACGTTCACTTTCCCTTGTTATCACTGATACGTCCACCTTCCCTGGACAGCACTGACACGTCCATCTTCCCTGGACAGCACTGATACGTTCACTTTCCCTTGTTATCACTGATACGTCCACCTTCCCTGGACAGCACTGATACGTCCACCTTCCCTGGACAGCACTGATACGTTCACTTTCCCTTGTCATCACTGATACGTCCATCTTCCCAGAAAAACACAGACATGCTCATCTTCCTCGACAGCAGTGAAACGTCCACCTTCCTTGGACTGCGCTGATATGTCCACTTTCTCACATAACATAGACCAAGGCCCATAACGTCTCGTGGGACAGGCAACCCAAACTGCGGCGATAACATAGAGATAACATTATATAAAAGCGGCGATAACAGAGAAAACAAAACGGCGACAACATAGATGTAACACGATATCAAAGCGGCGATAACATTGGGGCTAGAAGGTAGTTCTTTTCTGAAACGTGTGTATATCTTGGAGGGTCCTAGAACAGCGCCTTATTTTCTAGACTGGCTGTCTCCACCCACCTGGAATTAACAATGTCTTCAGCTTTCTGTAACTTCTTTAGTTTTCCACTCCCTTTTTTAAACTCTACTTTCTTTCTCTATGCTACCCCTCCCTACCACCACCCTCTTTTCTTCTCTGGCAACATATTGGTGTTTATAGGGTCTTGTCCTATTCACCAGTTTCACATTTTCTCCCTGCAGGTGTTTATGTTCTTCATTCATTACCTCTCCGCGTCCCCTCCCCCCCCCCCCGACACCTCATCTAGCGGCTATCATTTTTCTATTGCCCCCCCCACCCCTTTCTACCACTTGTTTTCCTCCTCTCTCTCCACCTCTTCTTTACGATTGGCTCTATCGAGTATCCTTTGTTGTAGTCCGCGCGGTCCTTCCTTCTAATACACACATTTCTCAGTTTTCTACTTCTGGAGGAGGCCACATTAAGATAAGTTCTTCGTTTGTTTTTTTTTGGTCTCTTTGTGCATATAATCCTCGAAAAAGGCTCACGCAGAAATATCGGATATTGTATATTTTTCATTTATACATTCTCATACTTTCTATTCGTTTTTTTTCCTCACTTTACTCACTCCCTCCCTCATTTTGTAAAACTGCACCATACACCTCTATCTACCTTTTTTATCTGCGTGTTTATGTTTCTCTATACAAGTATGTGTGTTTTTGTGTATATGTATGTCTGTGTACATTTATATGATATATCATGTTCAAAATTGCCCAATCAAAATTTTTTTTTTTTAGATCAACCGCTGTATTACAGAAAAAAAATCAGCCGCTGTATTATAGAAAAAAATCAGCGGCTGTATTATAGGAAAAAATCAGCGGCTGTATTATAACAAATGAAGAAATTAAAAGCAGTACTATAATAAAGAAAAAAATGGACAAAATATCAACAAGTATGAAATATAAAATACAATAAATTTAAAGTATATTGTAATGTACAAAATATAATAATATCATCTGAGTTATAAACGCATATAACAAACATAAGAGTCCACTTTAATGTATAAAATATAATTTAAAAAAAACATGGTTTAAAACTTCTTTTGTCTAGTCCTGCTCGGGGCTGACTGTTGTTGACTGCGACTGATTGTCATTGATTGTCACTGGTTGACTGTAGCTGACTGTGACTATCACTACCTGTCATTGCTTTGGCTGACTCTCATTGGTTGCTTTTGACTATGATTGACTGTCGTTGACTGTGACTGACTGTAGTTAACTGTCATTGGCCGGATGACTGTAAATTGACGGTGATATTGGCTGATCATGACTGACTTGTGACTGAGCAGACAGCCAGGTAACGTCACAGCTGACTGGACTATGTGGATATAATCAGCTCACACAGTGCTGCACTATACTTAGTGGAAAGAAATATTAAGTTGCACTGGAAAAATATCACTACGGCACAGAACGGGGTCGGTAAGACTTTTTACCTGACAGAAAACATTGTGTCAAAACTTTGTCAAAACTGTGCAGACAAAACCTGTCTAAATGTGGAACTTGACATTATGTAAAGTAAAACTATCGCCCTGTGCCAAGTACTGTACATAACAATCAGTTCTATTAGCACATAAACTGCAGTGCTGCATTAAACTTTACGGACAAATGGATATTTAAAACGTTAGCTAAGTGGGACAAGATCATCGCTTCATCGAACAGAGAGCACCAAGTTAGCGTGTGGAACAGAAATCAGTCTTAATGACCAAAGCTTTCATTTTTGTCCACCAGTGCTGACACTACAGGGAACTAACGTCTTCCTGTCACTTTCGGTAATTACACCAGCAGTAAAGCTGTGAAGGTCACAGACTTCGTGGTCTCCTTGTGCTGCTAGTCGCCATCAGGGACCCACACAAGCAAACATTTCACGATTACCGCCAGCAGCAGATACAGCTGGGCGCGCAGAACACATTTTAAGCCAGTGAAGTAAGATTTTTATTGCTGAAAGGAAAAACAAAGCATCCTTCTAATGTCACCACCCACAGAGAAAGTAATGAGTGTCATGACAGCAGCAAACAAAATATTTACTTCAGGTCTGGCCATGTTTGTGCAACAATGGGGGAGTTATTTATGATGATGATGTGTTTAATGGTGTCTGAACATGAACTGGTGTACGGCACGCTTTCCCGCTATCCACCACATAAATAATAAACCGTAAAGAATAACAAAGTTTGGCTCTTCGCCCGAGGGTGGCAAGTTTCTTGCCCCCAGTTATCAGCGAGGACTCTGTCGTGATTATGAACAGCAGCAGTTGTACACATGACTGCAGATGGCGGTACTCATAAGACATCCAAAGCAAAACTCGTGTAGTATGGTGTATGTCGGACATAGCATATAGAAGTAACACTCAGTACATAGTACGTATCATATAGTAAATACAGCATGTAGTATGTTGTATGTAGTATACTGTAAGTAGTATGTTGTTTGTAGTGTGTTGTATGTTGCATGTAATATGTTGTATGTAGAATATTGTATGTAAAATGTATGTTGTATGTAGTATATTGCATGTAATATGTTGTACGTAGTATATAGAATTAATAGTGTCTGCTGTCAAGCAGCGGATACTAGAGGCAAGGAAAGGTCCTATTTGGTGGAATAACTTTTGGTAGCGGATACTACAGGTAAGAAAGGTCCTTCTTGGTGGAATAACTTTTGATAGCGGATACTACAGGTAAGAAAGGTCCTTCTTGGTAGAATAACTTTGGGTAGCAGATACTATTATTATTTTTTAAAAATTGTGTCTAGACAGGCTAAATTCAGTACAGAAAATTTAGGCTTTGGAATGTTTTTTTTTTTTACTCAAGGTCAGTTATGACATGTTATCTTCATGAGACATAATGAGTTGTCTAGAATAGTTATATTTAGTAACAAAATTTAAAACTTTGGAATTTTTTTTTTTTTACTCAAGGTTAACTTTTACACTTTATTACCCAAGGTCAGTAGACAGACGTCACATAAATGCGAGACTTGTTCATACAGAAGTTTCTAGATTGGAGCTGGGAAAATTCCAGTCATATAAAAGAGGAAGAACTGGCCAAGAATTATTATTATGAGATAGAAATTAGATTAGATCAAGAAGTAATTTTTAGAGTAGAAGTTGGTAGTGAGTTTTAGCCATGCCTTAGTTTTGTTGCAATAACATTTGTCCTTTTTAGGCCAAACAGCTGAGAAGCACATAAATGCCTTTGAATGTAAATGCTATAGAAGAGTTCTCCAAATATCGTGGACACAAAAAAGAACAAATATATCTATACTACAAGAGCTTAATATTGAAGAAGGCTGGCTAGTAAAGAGGATTAAAGAGAGAAAACTTAAATATTTTGGCCACATTAAACGTCATGATAATTTAGAGAAGACCGTATTGGAAGGATACATAATGGGAAAAAGAAAAAGAGGAAGACCGAAACGAAGATGGCTGCAAGACATCGTTGATGATCTGGAAATGGATGCAGCAGCAGCAGGCCATCTTGCTCACAACCGAGAGGCCTACAGGAGTGCTGTTTGGGAGGCAAAATTCCGCAAGGGACATGCAAAGGAATGAATGAATGAGGCCAAACTTTTGTCTAGTGTAGAATGTAGATAGTTTTGTAGCACTGTCCTGGTTAGGACTGAAAATGTGATGTAGTGATTCATCTTTCGGATGATGTGTAGTTGTGTACGTTGTTTGGAATTCTGTAATATTGTAAGTAGAAGTTTTTTGTTTGTAACACTCATGATTGTAATAGTTCATACTGCTCGGTTGTTAGATTCACTTCCCTATGGCATTGACTTTATGCCTGGGAAGTCCAAATGTATGTTTTTCTGGTATCTGCCGCGTGGCAGCAGTTTTCAAGCCATTTGACTTCATCACATCACTCATCAGTTCAACGCTCATTTTCTCCATCAATAAAACTTGTCAACGTTAAATTTATCTGGAGTTCTTGAGTAGTTGGATCTTCTTCTGTTAGTCTTGTTGAGTGAGTGGGAGCCCGTACAAGTTTTCATTACGTGACACTGTTGTTTTTGTTGTGGCAGTTGCGAACCTGTCATTGTTGTGTCACTCGAGGTATACCATAGTGACAAGTTTGCCTTTTTTGGTAAAGTAGTGTTACCAACTCTTATAGGCAACAACAACATGTAAGTCTTTCTAATACAGTTAAAGTCCACAAAAAGTAAATTATCTCTGACTCTCTGTGTACTGCCACAAAGGCACACGCCTATGGTTGATGCCGTATTGGCACAATTAGTAATATATCATCTGCGAAGGAAGTACTATAATAACCTGTACTCCATCCATCTCCACGCTCTTTGGTTACCTGTACTTTCTTGATCTCCACGCTATTTGGTTACCTGTACACAATCCATCTCCACGCTGTTTAGTTACACTTGGCTGTATAACATGTACACTCCTAGTGGATGTGTTATCGAGCCCATGCTCTACTTCTGTGTGAGCATGATGTGTCTCTGATAACTTGGGTTGATACATGTGATATAAAAGTGACATATTTAGACTATCTCCGTACTACATCTACATTTTTGTTTCTGTACACGAGCAGTACTTCATGTTACCTCACCGACACCAGCATGAGCCATCTGTCACTTCATATCACCGTACCGAACCAGCATGAAATATGTGTCACTTCATGTCACCTTACAAACACTAGCATGAGACATCCGTTACTACACGTCACCGGCACGAGACAGTCATTTCATGTCAACATATGGACACCAGTGTGAAACACCCGTCACTTCATGTCAGCTTACAAACACTAACATGATACTTTCGTCACTTCATGTCAACGTACACACATCAGCATGATAAATCTGTCGCTTCATGTCCCAAACATTAGACATTCGTCACTTCATGTCAAAGTACAGATAGTGGCGTGAAACACTCGTCACTTCATGTGACTTGGTCAGACCCTGAACTATATAAATCTTGCATTTAAAAAAATTACATCAAAAGATGTGTAATAGACCCAAACTGTTGTTTGTTTAGTTTGTGCTCAACTTCAGCACTGTACAGGATAGCATAGAATTTTGTCTCAGAAAGAAGTACAAAATTGTGCAGGAGAGGAAAGATTATTTTAAGAATCTCATAACAAATAACATATCATCCAGGAAGATTACAGATTAGCACCAATAATTCACACAGTTCTACATCTGGAAAATATATTTATATTTAACACAGGCAAAGTATGTCAAAGGATGTGTTCTATCGCCTGATTTCTTCTCCTTGTACAGTGAAAACATAATGGGAAATATAGAGAGCTTGCCAGGAATATCAACTGGCGGGTACAACCTTAACAGCTTAATAAAAATAATATGGGCATAGCCACCACTGTCACAGTATTTCTTACACATTCCAGATGACTTCCATTAACCTGGCTCTAGAGTACTTCTTGTTTCTCATACCGCATGTTCATCACTCCCCTCCACCCCCATTTCCCGGGGGGGGGGGGGGCTGGGAAACGTCACCCTATCTGACAAAGTCTGATCTGGGAATGCCAATGAACTAAAATTATCCGCAGCAAGGATCTATGTGATGTTTGCATGTGCTGTAATCAATTTTTAAAAAAAATTTCTACCCTACCTGCCGTTTTATTGACTTCTGGCAGTTTTTATTTATTAGTTTTTGGAATGCGTAACATGGCTACATTTTTTCTACAACTAATGAGATATTATCCTATTAGAAAAAAAAGTTGATATGCAGGTAAAAAAATGCTAGCAAGAAGTTAAAACTCGGTGGTAATGGTTATCAAGTTAAAACCTCCACTTCTCTCAGCAGTTGCTACTGAATACCATATATTATGTTCTACTAAAATAATCTTAACTAAACCGAAAAAAAAAACATTGCTACATACTTATAATAACCATTGTTCATGCGATAAAGTTATCCTGTTATCTGTTGATGTCGTATGCCTTGGTATATAAGTTATTCGTGTAACGAAATGTGAGTACTACCAACCGCTCAATACAATCTGTTAACTTGATGATATGAATATTATCGTGGGCATCGCTTCTCATGGTACAAATGTGTTTGTTTTCCTATTATATGTGCAAAAATTGATTGTGTACCTAAAGTTGCATTATACAAAATTAGAAAAATGAATTTGTTATACAAATCAAGAAAGCTGATTTTATGTCAATGTACACTGTTAAATCGTTTCTTTGACGTGAACTTCCTTAATTTCTTCACTTCAAAGTATGGCCATTGTTCCGTTCGCATATCGTGGTAGAAAGAGTGGCAGTGCCAGTCTGACAACATTTTTCTGCCCTTAAAGAAGTGCCTTACCAAAACTCAGCTGAAGGGATATGGTATAAGTGCCCATAGTTTCCATGATTTCTAGACATATTAAAGATGATGTAGTTACTATGTTTGACTAACATTTAAAAAAAATAACAACTATGTTTACTGGAACGCCTCAAATAGAAATCAAACTTCCGAGCGATGATATGAAAATCAAGTGCTCTAACAAACTTACAATTTACTTCTTCATTTGTCACCTGCGTATCAATTAGCTAGCCCCCCTCCTCACCTTTTGTTTTTTTTCTTTGGTCGCTATCTGAAACTTCTGCATGAAAGCTTATTACATGAACTGATAATTAACTAGCAGATGAGAATATAAACTTACACTAAGTTTTAATGGATCAATACTACTTGATGCCCTAAACACACTAAGAAGTTCTCAAAACTGATTTAATACGTTCTCATTCTGTGTCAAAGAATTCTTGTGCTAACGATTAATTTCAAAATTAAGTTTTGTTATTTGTTATTTTTTCAGGATATATAATAATTCATCTAGTTTCTAACAAAATGTTGTAATGCCAATTTCAGACAGTTTAGTGATTTATTTCTTGATGTTTATTACATTTTGATTAGTTTTTTTTTCAGTATACTATTTCCGTTTTCTATTATTTTTGCTTCGTTTATTTCTTTAATGCATTAGATATCTGAGAATATTCTACTGAATGCTTTGTGATCTCCACTGCAGGTGTCACATGAGAGGATAGAATCTGGATTCTATTGCTGACATTTCAAATGAATCAGATAGTTCCTTCTCCTTCAAAGGATGATTTGGACGATTGAAAACTGTTTTCTAAACACTGTACATCATACAACACAAGAATACTTGAGTTAATTTAAACAACCTCTGATTTGTTTCTGGCAAATAATATTGGGCACTGAATGTTCAGTTCTATGTGGACTTCTTTCTGTATACGACTGAGTTGAAAGAAAAATTATATTGCATTCAATTTTCAGAGTTCACGACCTCTCTGAAATTTAAAAGTAATGATCTTTCACTTTTACCAGATGTAAAAATGCTGACTTGACTACATTGTTAAAAATCTGTGACCGGCTACAAAAGAAAAATCTCGTGCACATGTGTACACATGGCAGTGTGTACTGCCTCTAAGCCATACAGTTCTCTACAATATGGCATCCAGGAACTCCAACATTTGTATCAATCATCAGGTACACAAGGTCACTCGTCGAGTCACTTCACTTTCAGATTGGATCACTTCTTTGCTTATTCTTGATAGAAGTCAAATTATTTCTCATATCACTCTGCACAAACACATCTTCACTTCTCTGATCACTGTGCATGCATGTGGGATAACAGGTCTGGCCCCCTATGTTCCCTTGTGTTATTTGGATCACTCTGTATCTTTGTATTCCTCTGCCCATGCAAGAAGTTGCTCCAGAAGAGGAACACGATGTTACTACGCACCCACTTGAAATCAAATAACCAGAAATATTGTTTGGAGAATGTTGGTCCCAGAGCACACAATATGCACAAGGAATATGATAAGCAGAGATACTTTTAAAAACATGTTTATCACAAAACAAAGAAAGCTCACAGAGAATTAGATAACCATAAATATTATGTAGAGAATGTTGGTTCTAAAACACACATAGCCCTCAAGAAATCAGACAAACAGAAGTACTCTTTAGAGAATGCTGATCTCAAAACAAAAAAAAGACTATTGAAAAAATAATGAATGAAAAATGCTCTGCAGACAAAGTTAAAATGGCATCTGATGCAAAAATTCTGCACCAATTTTATTTCCACATCATTAATGTACAGAAAATAATAAACTCTGACCTCTTTGAAGAATGCAACTACCGTGTGTTTTGCAGCTCTTCGATATCATTCATTCATTCATTTGCATATCCCTTGCTGAACTTTGCCTCCCTAACAGCACTCCTGTAGGCCTCTCGGTTGTGAGCAAGATGGCCTGCTGCTGGTGCATCCATCAAAGATATCATACATGTGAGAAAATCAAAGATATTTCTCAAGAACTAGCCAAATTTAAGGAAAATGAAAGGTCACTGAATGTAAATGAGTTCTATTTGTTCCATGGTGCAGACATGTCTGCTGCTGTGATAGCTAAGTATGGTTTTAATTCGTCAGACTATAAACCTCATGGACTGTTTGGGAAGGGATTGTATTTTCCTGAAAAACTAATCACAATACATGATTATACAGGTACATGTATATTTCTTTTATTTCTGCATTTCATGCTCATGAAGCCTTTAGTTCTAATTAAATTACAGTGATATGTAAAGTTACTGAATGTTGAGCATTATTCAGACAACTTTCTTGCATAAGACCCCCTGCATAACATTTTTCAAGTTCCTTTCCTCTTTTCAAGAAAATAGAATGTCTTTCCGTGCCTTTCGGCACTATAGCGACGCTTCCGGTTTTCCGATTTGTATGTATCGTCGCTATAGTGATCATTTTAATTCTCGAAATCACTCCAATCCACCTTTTGCCTTGAACGTTAACAGCGCATGTCAGAAATAACCTTCTTCCTTTTAACTCAGCGTCGGCGCGGGAAGCGGACATTTTGAGAAGCTGTCTGTTGAATTCTGTGGAATTTTTTTATAAGTATATAGAACGTTGGACACGCCCTCCGACATGGCAGGTGTTACTAAATGTACCCCACGTAGCTCTAGACCTGTTAGAAAGAGTGCAATAGTTTGTAGAGAGATGTTACGACAATGTTTAGTAGGAAATGTGTCATTACTGATAAATCAGATTCTGACCATTGTGATTCTGACGATGTGGCTGATTCTGACGATGTGGCTGATTCTGACGATGTGGCTGATTCTGATGATGTGGCTGATTCTGACGATGTGGCTGATTCTGACGATGTGGCTGATTCTGACCATGCTTCTCAGTCTCACAAAGCTTCTGCTGTGTCACATTCTGACATTGTGATTGAAAGTAGTGAAACAGAAAGTGACAGTGTCTGTCGTCCCTCGACAAATACTTCTACTTATGCTCCTCCACCTGCCAAAAGGTTAAAGAGGAATGTTTCTGCGGCTCAGACAGCAGATGCAGAACCAGTTTCAACATGGAGAGTAGCAGAGATAGATGAAGTAGTAGGTACTGCTACTGAAGAATATGATGGCAGTGGTGTGTTGCTCAATCTTGGCACTGATAGGACACATGAGCTTTTTCCTGGCACTTTTCACAGAAGATGTTTTGGACAGTCTCATTAGCAGCAAAAATGAATATACTGTTATGAAATTTAGCCAAGCTGTAAATTAAAGAAGGGCAGTAGACTACAGCAGTGGGTACCTGTTGATCATCATGAAATTTCTGGCAACACTAATAGCCATGAGCATTCAACCTAAACCCAAAATCAGTGATTATTGGAGCACCAAATCTCACTTGCACACTGCATTTTTTCGGCAGAAGTTTTCCAGGAATCGGTTTCAACTGATGTACAACACCATGTTGCATGTTGGTGTAGCTGATAGTGAAAGCAATTTCAAAATTGAGCCATTTATCAATCAGGTATTGGCATCATTTCAGGCAGCCCATGACCCCTACAGTGATTTGAGCATTGATGAGATGGTAACTGGCTACACGGGACGCTGGAAACACAAGCAGTACAACAAAAGCAAACCGTTTAAATATCATATCAAGACGTTTGGTCTTTGTGACTCCATCACAGGTTGTTTTCAACCTGTTGGTGTATTTTGGCTCTAACACCTCTTACTCCTCTGCCAGTGCTGGCAGTAAAGTAAATGCATGAAAGTGTTTGATACACTGTTGAAGCCAATAGAATCTTCACATCACTTCTATGCAGACAGGTTTTACACCAGTCTTCCACTGATTGAATATTTGCAGGACAAAGGCCACAATTACATTGGCACATTGAATGTCAGCCTTAAAGATTTTCCTCAGGAGCTAAAAACTCTGGTAGTACCTGTAAAAAAATCCCTCTGCTATGTGAAAGATGGTCAGCAGAAAATTCTCTGCGTCTTCTGGAGGGAAAAGTCTAAAAGGAAACCTGTCCATGTTGTGACAACACATGGAGAAGCCACCTCAATTCGTGTTGTCAATGAACAGCAACCAGAAAAGGAGGAATATGAAAAGCCTGCCATCATTCACACATACAACCAGTGTATGAATGGCTGTGACAGGATTGACCAAATGGTGTCATATTATGGCTTGCAGGGAAGAAAAACAATGACGTGGTGGAGAAAGATATTCACTTGGATTTTGGAAGTTTTACAGGTGATTGCTCACATATTATATTTGTATTGTGAGGAGCGTGCCAGGGAACAGAGATCTCTGGTCTGGTTCAAGGAACAACTTACTGAAGGCTTTGATCCCTGGCAGCCACCAGCACTAATCCTGGTGTTACTATGTCTCCTATGCTACCGGGAAGGAGAGCAAAAGCTCCACAACATAGTAGGTTCACAGGTAGGTTCACAACATAGTAGGTTCACAGGTAGGTTCACAACATAGTAGGTTCACAACATGGTAGGTTCACAGGTAGGTTCACAACATAGTAGGTTCACAACATAGTAGGTTCACAGGTAGGTTCACAACATGGTAGGTTCACAGGTAGATTCACAACATAGTAGGTTCACAGGTAGGTTCACAGGTAGGTTCATAACATAGTAGGTTCACAGGTAGGTTCACAACATAGTAGGTTCACAGGTAATAATAACCTGCCGAAAATGGTGAAAACACTCAATCGCTGTGCCTACTGCAGGCAGACCGGACAAGATTATCCGGACAAAGTACTACTGCACAGCGTGCTTGGACAAACCTCATCTGTGTCCAGCAGAATGTTTTTTCGATTATCGTCAGCCATCTTGAGCAAGATGCTACTGCTTCCACAACTTCATTTGTCTGCATTTTCTGTTTGGACCATCTCTTTCATCTTTCTTTTCATACCATTCTAACTTGGTTATCTTTATTTCTTATCCATTTCTTGGACTGGAGACAGTAGACGACAGTGTGTTGTAAAGTGTTCATGTGTTATTCTGTAAATATTTGTTGCTCTTTTTTTCACTTTTCATGTCTTGTGTATATTCTTTACATAATGGGGTTTTTGGGCCATTTTTGTACATATCAAATGTATACTGCTTGTTTGTTTTTTATATTTTGTTTGTCTGCTCGCTGCCAGCTGTAACATTCATAAAAAGTCCTGCACATAAATCTACAGCTCTGTTGGTAAATAGACATCACTTTTTTTGTTCTTGGGAGTCTAACATTTTTTTCTCATTTTCTCAACAGTTTTTTTCGTACAAAAACTTTGCCTTTCTGGAACCTTCAGTCATTTAGCTTTTTTTAATTTCAGGGCCACCCAATCAACAGCAGCACTTTATCAGTCAGTGCCAGGGCCACCCAGTCAACAGTAGCCCTTTATCAGTCAGGGCCACCCAGTCAACAGCAGCACTTTATCAGCCAGGGCCACCCAGTCAAGAACAGTCCTTTATCAGTCAGTGCCAGGGCCACCCAGTCAACAGCAGCCCTTTATCAGTCGGGGCCACCCAGTCAACAGCAGCCCTTTATCAGTCGGGGCCACCCAGTCAACAGCAGCCCTTTATCAGTCAGGGCCACCCAGTCAACAGCAGCCCTTTATCAGTCAGTGCCAGGGCCACCCGGTCAAAATCAGCTCTTTATCAGTCAGTGCCAGGGTCACCCAGTCAAAATCAGCTCTTTATCAGTCAGTGCCAGGGCCACCCAGTCAAAATCAGCTCTTTATCAGTCAGTGCCAGGGTCACCCAGTCAAAATCAGCTCTTTGTCAGTCAGTGCCAGGGCCACCCAATCAAAACTTTATCAGTCAGGGCCACCCAGTCAAAATCAGCTCTTTATCAGTCAGGGCCACCCAGTCAGAATCAGCTCTTTATCAGTCAGTGCCAGGGCCACCCAGTCAAAATCAGCTCTTTATCAGTCAGTGCCAGGGCCACCCAGTCAAAATCAGCTCTTTATCAGTCAGTGCCAGGGCCACCCAGTCAAAATCAGCTCTTTATCAGTCAGTGCCAGGGCCACCCAGTCAAAATCAGCTCTTTATCAGTCAGTGCCAAGGCCACCCAGTCAAAATCAGCTCTTTATCAGTCAATGCCAGGGCCACCCAGTCAAAATCAGCTCTTTATCAGTCAGTGCCAAGGCAACCCAGTCAAAATCAGCTCTTTATCAGTCAGTGCCAGGGCCACCCAGTCAAAATCAGCTCTTTATCAGTCAGTGCCAGGGCCACCCAGTCAAAATCAGCTCTTTATCAGTCAGTGCCAGGGTCACCCAGTCAAAATCAGCTCTTTATCAGTCAGTGCCAGGGTCACCCAGTCAAAATCAGCTCTTTGTCAGTCAGTGTCAGGGCCACCCAGTCAAAATCACCTCTTTATCAGTCAGGGCCACCTAGTCAAAATCAGCTCTTTATCAGTCAGTGCCAAGGCCACCCAGTCAAAATCAGCTCTTTATCAGTCAGTGCCAGGGCCACCCAGTCAAAATCAGCTCTTTATCAGTCAGTGCCAGGGCCACCCAGTCAAAATCAGCTCTTTATCAGTCAGTGCCAGGGCCACCCAGTCAAAATCAGCTCTTTATCAGAAGACCCTGAAGCGGCTGGCAAGTACTTCCTGACCAGGCCGGACATCACCTTACTCTGCATCATAACCCAGTCTTCCTGGAGATTGTTCTCAGACTGATTAAAACCAAACATTGTTCTGCTTCTTTTATCTTTTTTTTTTTTTTTGCTAGTTTCATTGTTCTGCTTCCTTATCTCTTTTTTTGCTAGTTTCATTTTCCTGCTTCATCGTTGCTTGCTGGTTCGTTCCTTCTGTTTTTTATTTTTCAGTTTGTGTAAAAAGTGATATTTCTTGGAAGGAATTCATTTTATCTTCAAACTGTGTGTAACAAGTGGATATTTACAGCTCTTGGTAAGCAGACAAATATATCTATACTACAAGAGCTTAATATTGAAGAAGGCTGGCTAGTGAAGAGGATTAAAGAGAGAAAACTGAAATATTTTGGACACATTAAACGTCATGATAATTTAGAGAAGACCGTATTGGAAGGACACATAATGGGAAAAAGAAAAAGAGGAAGACCAAGACGAAGATGGCTGCAAGACATCGTTGACGATCTGGAAATGGATGCAACAGCAGCAGGCCATCTTGCTCACAACCGAGAGGCCTACAGGAGTGCTGTTTGGGAGGCAAAGTTCCGCAAGGGACATGCAAATGAATGAATGAATGAATGGTAAGCAGACAACCATTAGTTTGGTGTTTTATAGATTTTTTTTTTTTTTTGGGGGGGGGGGGGGGAGGCTCAATATTTTGTCTGATTTTCTCACCAGTTATTTTGTCCTAAAAAAACTATACATTTCTGGAACCTTCATTCATTTACCTTTTCTTTAATGAATAATTAGTATTTTTTTAACATGGAAATAATATTTTAAATTCACTTTTTCAACGACACCCCTAAATTAACTAAACACCCGCGCATTCCTTCTTGGCACCCAACGTCCGCGCTTTTCCCGTCTGCACTGAAAGAGGCAGACGACATAGTTCTTTCTGCTAAAAGTGAGGGGGAGCTACAGGCTCTTCTAGACATCGTGGTTCATGAAAGTAAAAGTAAAGGTCTCAGACTGAATAAAAAAGAAGACTGAAGTGATGGTCATCTCAAAGAAAAGAATACCACCAAAATGTAGCATTACCATCGAAGGCACAGAACTGAAACAAGTTGATAAATTCAAGTAATTATAAAAACTGACGGGAAATGTCACAACGAAATAAAATGCAGACGTGCTCAGGCCAAGTCAGCATTCCAGAAAAGTAGAAACATCTTGTGCATCATACCTATATCAATGGAAACAAGATTCCGAGTACTGAAATGTTACATCGAGCCAATTTTGTTTTATGGACTTGAAGCATGGCCCATTAATAAGAGAGTACAGCGAGAAATAGAGGCCATAGAAATGTGGTTTATAGGAAGAATGTTGAAGGTACCATGGACAGCCAAGAAAACCAACGAAGAAGTCTTAAGAGAGGCTGAAGTTAAAAGGCAAATTACAGCAAAGATCAGAGGCAGACAAACGAGATTTGTAGGACATTTTCTGAGAAGAGGAAAATTAGAACACATTGTGGCAACTGGAAAAATTGAGGGAAGAAGAGACAGAGGAAGACAGAGAGAGAAGGTACTGGATGTGCTGATAGTTTGACTAGGAAGAAAGTCACCAGCGGATCTCATAATCAAGTCTAAAGACAGGGAATTGTGGAGAGAAATGATTGCCTACGCCACGCGGCACGGCACTTGATTGAAAGTATGTCATAGACTTCTGTTGCACAAGATGTTTGTTGTGACTGTTTGAAGCTAATCCTAAATATACCCTCTGTTTTCTCCACAAGACAAGACTTGACATCTACAGAAGTCTGTCATACTCTACAGAACACTTGCTTTCCTAATATTCTCATATATTTACAGACGGCTGCAGACATGTGTGTGTGTATGTGAGTGTGTGCGCGTGCGCTGATATATAAGTTCTGTATTTTAAATTTCACTCATGGTAGTTATATTTTTTATGTTTGTGGTAGTTCTGTTTTTAGTATGTTTGTACTAGTTTTATTTTTAGTATGTTTGTACTAGTTTTATTTTTAATATGTTTGTACTAATTTTATTTTTTATGTTCGTACTAGTTCTATTATTAATATGTTTGTATTAGTTCTATTTTTAGTATGTTTGTATTATTCTTTTTTATGTTTTTACTAGTTCTATTTTTAGTGTGTTTGTACTAGTTCTATTTTTAGTATGTTTGTACTAGTTCTATTTTTAGTGTGCTTGTACTAAAGTTAAAGTTGAGAGAATAAGGGAAGAGTGCACAGACGGGCCTGCGTGTTCAGTTCTTTTCTCTCGGATAGTAAAGTTTATTAGTTCTTGTAGCCGCCGAGCTTGAAGAAGTTTCGTGCTTACATCTAGTCTTGTTACTCAGTGCTTACATCTAGTCTTGTAACTCAGTGCTTACATCTAGTCTTGTTACTCAGTGCTTATATCTAGTCATGTTACTCAGTGCTTATATCTAGTTTTGTTATTCAGTGCTTATATCTAGTTTTATTATTCAGTGCTTATATCTAGTTTTGTTACTCAGTGCTTATATCTAGTTTTGTTATTCAGTGCTTATATCTAGTCCTGTTACTCAGTGCTTATATCTAGTTTTGTTATTCAGTGCTTGCATCAAGTCTTGTTATTCAGTGCTTAAATCTGGGGGGGGGGGGGAGATCTATCCTCCAGACAGGATTCACGGAAACATCAGTTGTTAAACATCACACGGCAAATATAAAAAAAGAAAGAAGACCTTAAGTTTTTGTCACTGACCCTAGGAGGTCTGCCTACCACCAGCTGGCAACAATTGTCCTAGACAAATCAACTTTTCTGTCACAACATCCTAGATATAAAAGACTTGTGTCACAACATCCTAGATATAAAAGACTTGTGTCACAACATCCTAGATATAAAAGACTTGTGTCACAACATCCTAGATATAAAAGACTTGTGTCACAACATCCTAGATATAAAAAACGTGTGTCACAACATCCTAGATAAAACAGCTACTCTGTTACAACATCCTAGATAAAACAGCTACTCTGTTACAACATCCTAGATAAAACAACTACTCTGTCACAATATCCTAGATAAAACAACGTCTCTGTCACAACATCCTAGATAAAACAACTTTTCTGTCACAATATCCTAGATAAAACAACGTCTCTGTCACAACATCCTAGAAAAACAACTTCTCGCCACAACATCCTAGATTAAAAAAAAACTTTTCTGTCATAACATCCTTGATAAAAAGACCTGTATCACAACATCCTAGATAAAACAACTTCTCTGTCACAACATCCTAGATAAAACAACTTTTCTGTCAAAACATACTAGATAAAACAACTTCTCTGTCAAAACACACTAAATAAAACAACTTCTCTATCAAAACATACTAGATAAAACAACTTCTCTGTCAAAACACACTAAATAAAACAACTTCTCTATCAAAACATACTAGATAAAACAACTTCTCTGTCAAAACATACTAGATAAAACAACTTCTCTATCAAAACATACTAGATAAAACAACTTCTCTGTCAAAACATACTGTCATAATATCCTAAATAAAATAACTTTTCTGTCAAAATATTCTAAATAAAACTTTTAAAACATACATACCCAATAATAGGAAAGATAAATTTCCAGCCCTACATGCCCAGCAATGGGAAAGATAAACTTCCAGCCTTACACACCCAGTGTTTTCAATATCTGAGACTTGCGACTTTCCATTACATTAGATGATCAGCCAGAGAAACAAAGGATGATAGTCAGCCAGAGAAACAAATGATAATAGTCAGAGAAACAAAGGATGATAGTCAGCCAGAAAAACAAATGATAATAGTCAGAGAAACAAAGGATGATTGTCAGCCAGAGAAACAAATGATAATAGTCAGAGAAACAAAGGGTGATATTCAGCCAGAGAAACAAAGGATGACAGTCAGCCAGAGAAACAAATGATAATAGTCAGAGAAACAAAGGATGATAGTCAGCCAGAGAAACAAATGACAATAGTCAGAGAAACAAAGGATGATAGTCAGCCAGAGAAACAAATGATAATAGTCAGAGAAACAAAGGATGATAGTCAGCCAGAGAAACAAAGGATGACAGTCAGCCAGAGAAACAAATGATAATAGTCAGAGAAACAAAGGATGATAGTCAGCCAGAGAAACAAATGACAATAGTCAGAGAAACAAAGGATGATAGTCAGCCAGAGAAACAAATGATAATAGTCAGAGAAACAAAGGATGATAGTCAGCCAGAGAACAAAGGATGACAGTCAGCCAGAGAAACAAATGATAATAGTCAGAGAAACAAGGATGATAGTCAGCCAGAGAAACAAATGACAATAGTCAGAGAAACAAAGGATGATAGTCAGCCAGAGAAACAAATGATAATAGTCAGAGAAACAAAGGATGATAGTCAGCCAGAGAAACAAATGATAATAGTCAGAGAAACAAAGGATGATGGTCAGCCAGAGAAACAAAGGATGACAGTCAGCCAGAGAAACAAAGGATGCTATTCAGCCAGAGAAACAAAGGATGATAGTCAGCCAGAGAAACAAAAGATGATAGTCGGCCAGAGAAACAGGATGATATTCAGTCAGAGAAACAAAGGATGATATTCAGTCAGAGAAACAAAGGATGCTATTCAGCCAGAGAAACAGGATGATATTCAGTCAGAGAAACAAAGGATGATATTCAGTCAGAGAAACAATGGATGATGTTCAGCCAGAGAAACAAGGGATGATGTTCAGCCAGAGAAAAGAACTGGCAGAACGTTGAAAACAGTTAAAATTACAAGAAAAAAAAAAGACAGTCAAAATTCCGCGGACATATCATGACAATATAGAAGTTACTGAACCTTGCAATCACTTGGAAAATCGATGGAAAAAGAGGCAGAGAGAAAAAAGTTTGCTACTCAAAGAGCATGTGAAAATAAAGTGAATTGGTCAGAAACTTTGAGTTCTACAGAATGTAGAGACGCATGATCGCCAACGACATCTTGTGATGATAATCACTCTTCATCTACAACTTTCAGTTGTGTGATGCTGAAGACGTTGTCTAGCGTATCTGAGCACTGTAAATTCTGTTCACCATTTTCACTTCACCAGGCAGCTGTGAGCACTCGTTTAGAAAACTGAAAGAAAGTTTTATGTTGGTCGATTTCCTTCCTTTTCCTCTGTAGAAATCAGATGACTCACTGTGTATGCATCTCCATATTTTGCACAGCTTCCTACATTGACCGGGAAAATAATTTTGTCAAAGTTCACCTCCACATCTATGATCATGTGAGGTACATCCACATCTATGACCATGTGAGGTACATCCACATCTATGACCACGTGAGGTAAATCCACATCTATGGTCATGTGAGGTACATCCACATGTATGGTCATGTGATGTACATCGATATCTATGACCATATGATCACCCAGAGATCATATGAGGTACATCAACATCTATGACCATGTAAGGTGCATCCACATATATGACCATGTGAGGTAGGTACATCCACATCTATGGTCATGTTGTGACAGAATTAGCCATAGGAGAAAGGCTAGATATGGTAGAAGGTAGACAAGTGCTTTTAAACTGAATAAGGAAAGCGTGTTCTCACAATGTGACCCTTGGGTCGTAAAGTTCACAGAGAAGTCTAAAATTAGGAGAAGTGTCAAAGTTCAGGTTAGCGAGTGCTGTAAGTGGGATGTTTACAGTGGCACGAGATTCTATGATTAGAGATCGCTGAAGGTCATAATTTACGTGTGACTGAAGTTCGCGGGTAGAAATTGCACGAAGGATTTTAGAATTATGGTAGGGATATAAAACTAAAGCTCGGGAAGAGACAGCAAAGAGAATAGAATAGTTAGACACAGAAGGCAGATCATGTTATAGTCAGGAAAGTGATAGTTCTCGTGAGTCGTAGTAGTTTTTCAGTTAGTTTCAGTAGCTTAGCCTACCAGATGTAGAACGTTATTCACTGTCCTTTTTAGGACAGTCAGTCAATCAGTATGTTAGTTTTGCTTGTCCGGTTTTTTTTTTCGGATAATAGGCTAATGGTTATGAATTGTTCATTGTTGGAGACTCAGTGTGATGTGTTTGTGAGTTTTCGGTTGCATTGATTTTCATACAGATTGTAAGTATGAAACTTTGGTAGTGATTGTTTCCTTGGTCGGTCTATGTCTGACTTCTGTCTCCTCATATGAAAAACAAGTTCTTGTCGGGGAGTTGAGTATTTTATTGTATTGTCATCTCTGCCGTGTGGAAACAGTTTCCGTCTTCACGATTTCATCCTACATTCTATCATTCAATAAATTTGTTATCTCTGTTTAAAACTACATTATTGGGTGATACTGTTTAAAACTACATTATTGGGTGATACTTCCTCACTGTTGATATGTTTGTTATGTCGCAATGCTGCCTAGTATAATATACCTGAACTGGCTGTTGTTCTAGTGGGATTAACTGAATACCTGGGTCGTCTTGTTTGTGAGAGAATATCATAGAAAATAAGTCCTTAGAAGATCTACAGATCCGATCTACTAAAGTTAAATCAGAGATTGATTCTACTTAATCAAATAGTAAGCCTACTAGATGACTTGTTAATAGTAACAGATGCACTGTACATGTTTCACTGCCTGTCTTAGACAAATTCTTCTGTCAGTATACAGACACATCTTCAGGTGGTTGATATCTTGTAGTTAGTGCCGGTCTCAGGCACGCATCATCATCAACAGTTGCATACGTGTTTAATGTGAGGTACATCCACATCTATGGTCATGTGAGGTACATCCACATCTATGGTCATGCGAGGTACATTCACATCTATGGTCATATGAGGTACATCCACATCTAAGGTCATGTGAGGTAAAGTCATCTACGGTCATGTGAGATATATTCACATATATGGTCATGTGAGGTACATCCATATCTATGCCCATGTGAGGTACATATACATATATGACCATGTGAGGTACATCCACATCAATGATCATATGAGGTATATCCACGTCTACGGTCATGTGAGGTAAATCCACATCTATGTCCATATAAAGTACATTCACATCTATGGTCATGTGAGGTACATCCACATCTATAACTATGTGAGGTATATCCATATCTGTGGTCAAGTGAGATACATCCAAATGTATGGTCGTGTGATGTGCATCGATATCTATGACCATATGAGGTACATCAACATCTATGACCATGTGAGGTACATCAACATCTATGACCATGTGAGGTACATCCACATCTATGACCATGTGAGGTACATCCACATCTATTACCATGTGAGGTGCATCCACATCTATGACCATGTGAGGTACATCAACATCTATGTCCATGTGGAGATCGAGAGATATAGTTTATACTGTGACTTTGTGAGAAAGCCATTGTGACCCTGTTCTGTGTGGTTTGCTCAACAGTGTCAGACTTAAGCACCATGTGTTGTGAAAAAATGATGCAATTTATTGAAAAGGCACAATGGCTGCCCGTTGAAGTGTCGTTCTACGACTTGTAATACTTTCTGAGAAGGGTAAAAGAAATTTTCCCTGTCTGTTTAGAAGACACCGAATGTTTTCAGGGACAGGTCACTTTGTTATACCAGAATCTTTACCTTCATTCATAGAAGAAGTATGTTTTTATGATAACTCATTTTCATTCACCTCGACTAAATATTAAATTATATCATCAAAGACAAAGGCCTGTATTTTAGATATCTGTTATATCATCAAAGAAAAGACCTGTCTTAAAATATGTTATGTCATCTAAGAAAAGATTTGTCTTACGATATCTGTTATGTAATCAAAGAAAGAACCTGTCTTAAGATATATGTTATGTCAACTAAGAAAAGACATGTCTTAAGATATATGTTTTGACATAAAAGAAAAGACATATCTTAAGATAGCTGTTGTGGCATGAAAGAAAGATCTGTCTTAAGATATATGTTATATCATCTAAGAAAAAACGTGTTTTAAGATATCTGTTATGTCATTTAAAAAAAGACATGTCTTACGATATCTGTTATGCCATATAAGAAAAAGACCTGACTTAAGATATCTGATATGCCATCTAAGAAAAGATTTGTCTTAAGATATCTGTTATGTCATGTAATAAAAGATTTGTCTTAAGATATCTGTTATGTCATCAAATAAAAGACCTGTCTTAAGATATCTGTTATGTCATAAAAGAAAAAGACATGTCTTAAGATATCTAATATGTCATTAAAGAAAAGACCTGTCTTAAGATATTTATTATGTCATCAAAGAAAAGAGACCTGTCTTAAGATATTTGTTATGTCATCAAAGAAAAAAGACTTGTCTTAAGATATCTGTTATGTCAATCAAGAGAAAATACCTGTCTTAAGATATGTCTCCTGATTCCAAGAGAAAGGCTAGGCCCTCCACCAGTGCAACACAAGAACTAACAGAAGTTAGACAGCAAATGTCATTGATCGAGCGACTAATAAAACACCACAGCAGCAAGAAAATCAATCACTGATCGAGCGACCAATGAAATGCCACAGCACTAAGAAAATTAATCACTGATCCAGCGACCAATAAAACGCAAAGACAGTTAAGAAGATAGACACGGCAATAACAAAGCAAGGTGCCAGGGCAAGGAACAGGCACATAAAAGGATATTTATTGCTTACTGCATTTGCATATCATTCTAATTTGAATTGCAATGAGAATTTAAAGCTTCTGATGAGAAAAATCTAGCAGTGTTTCTAGTGAAGTCTTGAAACTGAAAGATAAGCCAGCAGAAGTGTGCTGCTCAGACAGTGTTTCATGTATTAGAAAGTCTTACAGACAGGAAGGTTACAGTGTCTCATGTATCAGAAAGTCTTACATCTTTCGTTGATGCTCGGACAGGAAGGTTACAGTGTCTCGTGTATTAGAAAGTCTTACAGGCAGGAAGGTTACAGTGTCTCATGTATTAGAAAGTCTTATATCTTTAGTTGATGCTCATACAGGAAGGTTACAGTGTCTCATGTATTAGTAAGTCTTATATCTTTCATTGATGCTCAGACAGGAAGGTTACAGTGTCTCATGTATTAGTAAGTCTTATATCTTTCGGTGATGCTCAGACAGGAAGGTTACAGTGTCTCATGTATTAGAAAGTCTTACAGGCAGGAAGGTTACAGTGTCTCATGTATCAGAAAGTCTTACAGGCAGGAAGGTTACAATGTCTGATGTATCAGAAAGTCTTACAGGCAGGAAGGTTACAGTGTCTGTTGTATCAGAAAGTCTTACATCTTTCGGTGATGCTCAGACAGGAAGGTTACAGTGTCTCTATTAGAAAGTCTTACAGACAGGAAGGTTACAATGTCTGATGTATCAGAAAGTCTTACATCTTTCCTGCTGAGCTTCGCATCAGTTTCCAAACATTTTATTGAGGTCATTATAGAGTGGCTTTTAAACTTTTTTTTCAGACAGCTTACGGTGGCGTTATACTATCTAAAGGATATAATCCATAATAAAATTGAGTATTTTGACCACATGATTAAAGCCGTTACTTAGTTATGACGTAGAGGGTCAGAAAAAGGTCAGTTAGGAACTTTGGAAAAATCAAGGATAATCATGAACTTTCTCCTGACACCTTTTATGAAAGTTAAATTTGAAATGTCCAGTTAGTTTTTCAGAGAAGGTCATTTTTGGACGTTGACATCGCGAGATTTTGATGACTTTTATTGAACTTTCTCTGGACATGTTTTTATAGCTAGCAAAATTTAGGTTGTTTTTGAGAGAGTAGTCCAAGGTCTGTAAACAGTCGATTTCATGAAGCTTAGGCTTTCTCGTGAAGGAATGTTCACGAACAAAGGAAAGTAGAAATTGTAGATCATATTTAAGCTCTGGACTTTTACGTAGCAGGGATTAGGTTTTTGGATTATTATGAGGATTATTAGAGATAGAGGCAAGTTAGAGAGTCATGTAGAAGCTGTGTTTGAGTTTTATTTCTAGAATTCGTTGTTGGGTAGTTTTCCAGTGATGCCTTGGATTCATTGCTATAGTAGTTGTCCTGTAGGACAAAGCTTTTGTTAGCAAGAATGTAGTCAGTTTAGTAATATTGTTATTGACTAGACTGAAAGCGTTACAGTGGTTCTCACCTTTTTGAGGATATGTGGTATTGTGGATGATTTTTGGAGTTTAATAGAATTGTAAGTTGTGTCTTCATTTGTAACTACCCTGATGTTGGTTATTATTTCCTTCCCCATGACACTGGCATCATGCCCGGAAGTACAGTGTACTTTTTTGTGATCACCCTGCCATGTTGGCAGCTCTTTGTTTTGCCTCATCCACATAGTTCATCCAACATTCTATTCATTCAATAAATGTTGACTTTGTATTGTAACTTGAACTCTTGCAACCTTCATGAGTTCAAATGTTAGTCTAGTCGTGTGTGTGGAAAGTATTGTGACACTCTGTGTGAGTCTAGTCGTGTGTGTGAGAAAGTATTGTGACACTCTGTGTGAGTCTAGTCGTGTGTGTGGAAAGTATTGTGACACTCTGTGTGAGTCTAGTCGTGTGTGTGAGAAAGTATTGTGACACTCTGTGTGAGTCTAGTCGTGTGTGTGGAAAGTATTGTGACACTCTGTGTGAGTCTAGTCGTGTGTGTGGAAAGTATTGTGACACTCTGTGTGAGTCTAGTCGTGTGTGTGGAAAGTATTGTGACACTCTGTGTGAGTCTAGTCGTGTGTGTGAGAAAGTATTGTGACACTCTGAGTGAGTCTAGTCGTGTGTGTGGAAAGTATTGTGACACTCTGTGGTTATTGTAAAGTTGGTGAACCTGGTTTTGTTGTTGAGTCACGTGGTGTATAATAATGTGACAGTTTTCCCCTTGCTTTAACAACAAGTACCAAGCTTACGGCAACAACAACATGTAATAATTCTGTACAGTAGTTTTTAAATCTCTAATAGCAATAGACCATTCTATACTACGAAGGGTGACTGATAAGATCTCAGCCTAAGGTACAAATACTTGAAACACACAGTTGATATTAGGTGCATTTGTAGATCAGGTTAATGTGAGATTAAACACCAAGTTTCAAGAAATTAACTGCAACCAATTTTTTTTACAGGCTACTGAAGTGGTAAGGGGTGAAAAAAATTGAGAAAATAGATAAAATTTCTCATCCAGCAGTCATTCGTTACCTCTGCATTAAGGGCTTATCATCGAAGTAGATCCATGAGAAAATATAGTAGAGACTCTAGGGGAGAGTGCCCCCTTCTTACAGCACAATGAAGAAATGGCCAGCTCAATTCAAACATGGAAGGGAGAGTCTGGAAGATGATCCCCGTCCAGGAAGACCAAGAACGGTAACCACCGATGAAACCACCAGCAGAATTCAAGAAATGATAATGGAGGATCGACGACTAACTGAGCGTTACATTGCTACTGAGTTGGGCATCTTCCAGGAACGTGTTCATGCCATTATTCACAATGATCTTCAAATGACAAAGGTCTCTGCTCGTTGGGTCCCGAAACTTCTTGGATCTGATCACAAACGACAGCGTCTCAACATGTCAAGAGACAATCTTGGCCATTTTTCTGCAAATCCTGAAAAGTTTTTCAGCAATTTGTGACTATGGATGAGACTTGGGTTCATCATTTTCAACCAGAAATCAAAGAACAGTCAAAGCAGTGGAAACATCATGGATCCCCACCTCCAAAGAAAGCAAGGGTGGTTCTGTCTGCAGGCAAAGTGATGGCTTTCATCTTTTGGGATTCAGAAGGTTTGCTATCGGTAGACTATCTTCAAAAGGGCAGAACGGTCACCGGGGCCTATTAAGCTAATCTTGGGTCATATTGAAGGGAAATTGACGAGAGGAGTCATCTTTCATCAAGACAATGCTCCAGTTCACAAGTCGGTGGTGGCAATGGCTGCCATTCATGAATGCGGCTTCCAGCTTCTTGAACATCCTCCTTATTCCCCAGATTTGGCCCCTTTAGACTATTACCTGTTTACTAAACTCAAAAAGGAGCTCAGTAGTAGCAAATTTGCTTCAGGTGATGTCGTCATTCATGCTGTAGACCACTTTCTACTGGCACAAGATGCTGACTTTTACAAAGAAGTGATCAGTATGCTCCAGGATCGCTGGACTAAGTGCATAAACTTGCAAGGGGACTATGTTGAGAGACAACTCATAAAAGTTGTCCACAAATAATCCGTTTTACCTTAGGCCACGAACTTATCAATCAGCCCTCGTAATGGCATCTTTTCACACATATTCTCCTGGTAGCTACGCTCTAGAGAGAGACAGTAATAATATTTGCAGCTGATGATAAAATACTCCATCAGCTGATACAATACAAAAAAGTACTGGTTTATTACTTTGATAAAGATGACATAAATAAATAAATAAAATAAGAGTAAGGATATTTATGCTACCCTTGAAAGTCGAAGGTCAAACTGTTACACACCTGAGTGTCTGCTTGGATCACGTGATGAAGGGCAAGACTTTCTTGAGATCTGCTTCACCAACTTTTTTTTTCTATGCAACAAGAGACCTTCCTTTGACACCACCTGGTGCATCAAATCTCAGTGCCTGAGCCACTACAGCTTTACACAATAATTAGTGTTCAAGTATATAACTATACACAGGAGTACACAAACTGTATACTCGTTAAGTAATAAAGCTGTTCTTAGTTTTTTCCTAGTTTATACATTTTCGCTACAGTTTTAATCTTCTTTCACGCTTCATCAGATCCCAGAATCCCGTGCACAAGTTGCCAGGTAACAGCCAACATGTGATATCTGACACTCGTGCGCATGCGTGCAAGTAAGTTTTGATTTCTTGGCCTAGAAAGAGGCAGAAAGTAAATTGTTTACACCTGTTTTGGGAAGATTTCTTGACACCATTTACTTTCTGGCTATTTCTGTCTTGTGGCTGCTGCTTAAGTAGGCAGTGTCGCAGAGAGAGAGAGAAGAAGGAAATTTTATTTTGATGTTTTCGCTCCATGAACCTGCATAATGTGACAGTCTGTCACGTGACTGCCATAAGATTATCTGTCACAAACAACAGTTTCTGTCCTGTTTCTGCACAGTAACTCTACGCTCGAGGCAATACACTCGTGTCTGGCTCCGAGAAGGGGGACAACATCTGCATGCCGGCAGACCATACATGGACGCCAGTGATGCCAGCAGACCGTACGTGGACGCCAGTGATGCCAGCAGACCATACGTGGACGCCAGTGATGCCAGCAGACCGTACGTGGACGCCAGTGATGCCAGCAGACCGTACGTGGACGCCAGTGATGCCAGCAGACCGTACGTGGACGCCAGTGATTCCAGCAGACCATACGTGGACGCCAGTGATGCCAGCAGACCGTACGTGGACGCCAGTGATGCCAGCAGACCGTACGTGGACGCCAGTGATGCCAGCAGACCGTACGTGGACGCCAGTGATGCCAACAGACCATACGTGGACGCCAGTGATGCCTTCAGACCGTACGTGGACGCCAGTGATGCCTTCAGACCGTACGTGGACGCCAGTGATGCCAGCAGACCATACGTGGACGCCAGTGTAGTTTTAGAAAAAAAGAAATATAATAGAGTGAAAGAATATGTCCCCCCCCCTCAACACCCTTAGTTCACAAAGGAGGAGTGCGAGGGAACAATGAACTGTTCAGACAACGTTTCTAATGTGTCCA